>OZ024817.1:4023238-5226905 GCA_964017055.1 Chloromyia formosa
ACGATGCACATTGTTTTGAGGTGACCTCGAAGATGAGAGTGACCTGTGAGAAGTCCACATATAATTTTTACCCTGTTTCTGCTCACGATAAGTCGATCAAGTGAGACGGTTACGAGAGTAGCCTGCAATGAAGAATTTTGATTGTCTCATACCAAGAAGCGTTTCCCACAATGAGGCAGCTCCCTGTTGCCCCCATTCCCTAATCCCTAGGTATACCGCAGAAATGATTTGGGCCAATGTAGAATGCCTCAGATGCCCGTCTGCTTGTTCATTACTTACAATATTGGAGTACTCGGGAACCCAGTAGATTGTGAGGTTGTTGGACGGCCCAACGATGGTAAAGATATCTTAACAAGACTTTATTAGTCTTAAGTGAACCGAAATAAAAGTCAGCGCCATGATAGCCCCCTGGCGATCGGTAAAGATTCCAATGTTTTTGTTAGCGTAGCCTGGCACAGTCGCGCACAAACCTCAATTGCATGCATTTCCACTTGGAAAACAGAGAGAGAAATTTCCCATGGGAATGAAAATTATGTGTCCTGGGCCGACAATGCCCGCATCTGATCCCTCTTCTGTTTTGGACCCGTCCGTGAAAAATTTTATTGTGTCGGAATGAAGACAGCTGAAGGACTCTGCCCACGAAGCACAGCTTCGTAGTCAGGTGTTCAGATGCCATGCTGAGCGTATTGTGACTTAGCAGCCCGTTAGTTTGTTGTTGTTGTTCCCGATTCAGTCTAATTTGTGCATTGCAGGATTTAAGCCTTGTTATTGCGATTTTCGAAGTTCGGAACGCTGTGGGAGATCTGATAGGACCCAAAAAGGTACCTCAGTTTATTCATGAATGCGAGTTACGGACAGCACTTGTATGCTTCTTCAATATACTGATCAAATTTTGATCTTTGCGCTGATACCATTCATTAAACTTTTCTTCTTTTAAAATTGCAACTCATATATCATGGAATCACGTAATTATCATTGAAAGTGTTGAATTCTAACAAACCCCCGGTATCGGCAACTCCAAAGAACATAAATTTCGAAATCATTCGTACGCGGTTCCTTCTGATAAATAGAGCCACGACCATTGACTTTCATGATCTTTCTCACGGTTTTCGTACACACAATGGTGTAATAATTTGCGCATTCTATCTGCAGAATGAGTCTGCTTAGGAAAGTAAGAAAAACGAGAAAAAAAAATAGTTGAGAATTTAAAAACCCGTTAACCGTTTCTATGAAACCGCGTCTGGCTTCAAAGTGCAACATGATGTTTTGTAAGCATGCTCGTAGCTAGCAGGAATGCCCACGAGTATGTGATTGGGTTGGATTCGTTTCACTCTCAATTTAACAGAAATATCTTTCTTCGAATGAAACAAAATGCTAGTTTAAAGCATTATGACTAACGATGCTATTATCGCCGCGATCAGGCCGATAATGGCTGAAGGCCTTAGTAAAAGTTTGCGCTTATTTCTTGCGGGTCATAGCGCTCAAACTATTCCTACAGATGCCTAGTAGACGTATCGTTGGCATATAATATATGTCGAATGATGTAAGTTGCTAGTATACACATCCTATTCATTTAGTCGCCTTCTACGGCATTTGGGAGCATACCTACTTGTGCTATTAGAACTCCCATAGAGTTACAAGCTTGTCAGTAAAAGACGGCTGTACGGATAGAAGAATTATTTATGTTAACGAAACGTCAACAAGGCATTGCTAGTGATATTGACAATTAGTTGGCAATTGGTATATAGCAAACGACAAGCCGGGATAGATTGTAACATATTCATACGCCCATATATTCAATTTGTTGAGTTACTGCCTAAATCAAGTTACTGGCCTAAATCTTTCACTTTTCAAATGCACGAGTACAAAAACAAATTTCGTACTTACGACCTCGTTCTGAATCGTCCAAATCTGCGGTGTTTCTTTTTGGTAAAATCGGTAATTTCTACTTCGAATTCATATTGCGTCTTCAAATTTTTGCATTGCATCGCCGAAAGATATGAGGGATTAGTGGTTGGGTGGGCATATGGACATACAGTGACTCACACGAACGTTTATTTTCAATTTTCATTCGTTGGGCCTGATCTGGTACGGCACATGACCTAGGTCCGAAAACCTAATTCGGCGGACTTACCAAATATTTCTGAAATCCGATTAATCTGATTCACATTTGCATTTGTGGCCAATCTTTATTTCGGAAAAGCATTTTGCATTGTTTACGTTCGCTTGGGCTTCTTTCGGGATAAAATAAAGATTAATATTTCATCATGATAGAAGTTGAAAGCACATTATGCATGCAGTTGCAGAGTGATGTCTGACATTTTTTGGAATGAATATTTTCTTCATGGTTGGGTGTGAGTAATCTGAATTTCACATTTTTTTAAATTTTTGATTTTATCATCAACATCATCGTGGCGCGACAGCCCGACGTCGGGCCTTGGCCGCCTGGATCGTTGTCCTTCAATTATCTCGGTCACGTGACCGCCTCCTCCAATCTCGGAAGCCCAGTAGCTGTTCGGCGTCCACATATAATGAGCTCTCCCAACGAGATCTCTAGGCAGTCTCGCTCCGTCGACTCGTTCTGCATTTTCATGCGATCATCGTCCATTCGTTGTACATGCCCTGCCCATTCAAGTCGTTGTAGATTGACGATTTTCGAAACTTCCAGCTCATCCTACAGTTCATACAACTCATGGATGCGCCATCCATCTCGATCGCAAACAGCCCCGAAAATTCGCCATAGAACCTTACGTTGTCTAGCATGGTTCCGGAGGCTTGAGTAAGGGTCCATGCCTCGCAGCCATAGCATAGCACTGGACGTATAAGGGCTTTGTACACGCGGAGCTTCGGATTTCTGTGCACATGCTTCGATTTCATTATGGGGAGAACCGAGAAAAAAGTCTTATTAGCTAACTGTATCCGTCGCTTGATTTCGTCAGTTTCGTTGGCGTCCCTCGACAAGTTGCAACCCAGGTATATGAAGTCGTTCACGAACTCGATGTTGAGGTCACCCACATTGATGCTCGATTGTGCAGATATCCTTGTCGTCGATTGCATCATTATTTTCGTTTTACCCTCGTTGATACGTAGTCCAACTTCTTTTGCAGCGGTATCGAACGTATGCATAAGTTCTTCTGCGTCGGCCAATCTTCGGGACATGATATTGATGTCGTCGGCGTACGCTGCTAATTGTGTCGTCTTGATGAGTAGCGTATTGCTGTTGTCCATATTCATAGCCCGAATAGCGTATTCCAGTGCTAGGTTGATGGTCGGTGCCAGTCCATCGCCCTGTTTCAGACCAGTGCGTGTTTCAAATAGATCAGTAAGTCTATTGTGGATCCTGACTTGTGAGACGGAGTTGGTCATCGTCATCTTTATCAGTCGCACTAATTTGGCCGGTATACCAAATTGCAGCATGATGTTGTACAGTAATCCACGTTCGATACTGTCGTATGCCTGAGGTCGACAAAGATTTGGTATACGTCTTCAGAATTGTTCTTTAGCTCTCTTAAAATGTTGCTACTTTTCCTTTCAAATTTGTTCCGAATTTTCTTCCACATGGCATATATCTAGAGATGCATGAGCGTCCCGACTGCCAAGGAAAAACGAAGAAATCGAAAAACAAAATCGAGAAAAACCGACACAACAAGTACGGGTTTTCGGACTTCTGTAGCTCTTGCCCCGGGTGGGCGTAGGGTTTCAAATTCTGTAGGGTCATTTTCTACGGTCATCTTAGGAAGAGTAGAAAGTTTGAAGTCGATACAATTAAAAACACACCCGAGATATTAAAAACGCTACTCGTTATTTTTTTGACAGAGTTATAGCTTCCTAGGGATCGTATCAAGATTTTCTTCTCTCTCTTTTCTACGAACTGACTTTGTCTCAAGGGTGTGCATAGGCTATCATTTGTTCTGAACCGTGCAGCAGAAGAAAAAAATAGAGCCAAAAGCGTGAGTCTTTCGCTTAAGGCTTTTTAAAAATTTCAAAGATAAAATTCTTCCAGCCATTTCCAGTGGTCCATGTTTTACTAATTTTTGTACATAGCTTCCTTGGATTATTTATAAGTACCACACCGTTATACTTTGGTCCTGGTGGAGGTGTGAGTCGGCGAAAAGGACTCTATGTTCATGAAATTAAACAGGAACAAAATCTGGTAAATATTAGTATCTTCCGAATCGGGGCGATGAGTCCAATGCACTGGAGTACAGTTGAAAGCATTTTTAATCCTTTCCAGGCATTTCTAAACCTTTGGTCAGTCAGAATGTCTTTCTTTGACATGAAGTGAAATAGTGTGTCGCCTGAATCGGGATGAAGACGCGAATGCACTGGAAGACAGCGAAAGACGTTTTGAGTCCGTTAGTAAGGATAAAAAAGCTATTATAAAACTCAAGCATTGACGAGAGATTTTATGTTGCTTTTATGGACCCAGCCGTGTTTATCTAGCGATGCGGTTACTTCTCGGTCCGCGAAAAAAAAGCGACCACTGAACACTGTTTACGTGACACTTTTGCGTGTCAGAGGTACAATCTCTTATACTAACGAATAGTTGCCTGGGAGGTACTGATGACTAAGAGCAAGTGCAACACGACACCATTGAGAGGATACATAAATCATTAAGAAACTAAGATATGGTATAGAACTTCGTGAAATCTCAGAGTTTTTCATATTTTTTAAGAACTTTTTTTCTATAATAGTTTTTTTCTGAAAGAAAAAATGATACCACACGCTATTTTTGAAAATACAAGTCTTGATGACGACGAATATTCAGTCCCCTGAGTGTGTTTTCCAAATTCAACTTAATTCAATAAATAACACCTGAGATAGAGCAGTTTGATAATGAACATTTTTCGCAATTTTCCCTATTCTTGTCGTTCTTTGACAGGGCTACAGCTGGCGCATATTTCAACATTGTATCTTTTGGGAATGCTTCATTGCGTCTACTTTAAGAGACAGGCACTTAATAATTGCCACTACCGAAAAGAGATGGACATACAGTAATCCCTCGACATTCGCGGATTTGGCATTCGCGAGTTTCGATTATTCGCGATAATGAAAATGCGAACAAATTCGACATTCGCGAATTCCGTATTTGACTATTCGCGACCAACAACTCGACATTCCAATGAGACTCTCAGAAAACAGTCCGTCTTGAGACAAATCCATGCACGATCAAACATGCTGCATATCGATATACATATGTACATACATATGTATTACAGTTTTGCGTTTTTAGCTGAGCACGTAATTTCAGCAAATGCATATTCCGCAGTCTATGGTTTGATTTTACAGCATCCACACATTTCTACATTTTCTAAGTTGTGATCTTATATCCGTGTAAAATTTCGAGATGGCTTCTTTACCGAAACGGAAAAAGAATGTAATGACACTCGCGGAAAAAATAAATATTCTTGACAAGTTGCGTGGAGGAGAATCTGCATCGTCGGTCGCGCGACTGTTAAATATTAACGAATCCACGGCGCGTTCAATTAAACAAAAAGAACAATTAATTAGAGATAGTGTCGCGTGTAGTGCTCCTGTGAGTGCGAAAATCGTTTCGCAAGTCAGAAATAAATTCCTCGAAGAGGCAGAGAAGGCATTAAGCGTTTGGTTGGAGGATATGTCCCAAAAGCGTATCCCCATCAGCTCTGCTCTTATACGAACCAAAGCCAAAAGGATATTTGATCAACTAAACACGGACTCATCGTTTGAGTTTAAAGCAAGTAAGGGTTGGTTCGAAAACTTTTAAAAGAGGCATAATTTGCACAATTTAAAGTTAGTTGGCGAATCCGCATCTGCTGATCACGAAGCAGCAAAAAAATTTCCGGAAGAACTTAAAAAAATAATTGAGAAGGGAGGGTACCTACCACAACAGGTATTTAATGCGGATGAGACAGGATTGTTTTGGAAGAAAATGCCAAATAGGACTTTTCTTTCGAAAACTGAACGATCGGCTTCAGGATTCAAGGTTGCTAAAGATAGGGTTTCCCTACTTTTATGTGCCAATGCGTCTGGCGATTGCAAGATAAAACCGATGATGATTTATCGCTCCTTAAATCCTCGAGCATTGAAGGGAAAAGATAAAGATCAATTGCCCGTTTTCTGGCGCGCAAATAAAAAATCGTGGATGACTGGCTCCCTATTTGAAGACTGGTTTAATAATTGCTTCATACCTGAAGTAAGAAAATATCTTGCCTCTAAAAACTTGGATTTTAAAGTTTTAATTATAATCGACAACGCGCCTAGTCATCCACCTACATTGGTTGGCAGTCATCCAAATCTGAAAGTCGTCTTTTTGCCTCCCAACACAACATCCTTAATTCAACCCCTAGATCAGGAAGTTATTGCCGCGTTCAAGGCTTATTATACAAGACGTTCTTTTCAACGAATTCTAAATTCCATCGAAATAAATTCGGAAGAAACAGTGACTTCCAGTTGGAAAAATTTTACAATAGCGGATTGTATAACCGATATCCACGCCTCACTGATTGAATTGAAGCCAAGCTGCATTAACGCGTGTTGGAGGAATCTCTGGTCAGAAGTGGTTGAAAAAGAGAACAGTCCTCCCTCTATAACTAATGAAGAGGATAACATTGTTGAACTTGCCCATCGGATTGGTGGTGAAGGTTTTGATGACCTCACCCGTGAAGAAATTCGTGATTTCCTTGGAGCTGGTGCAAATGAATTAACAGACGAGGAGCTACTGGAAATAGTTTCAGGCCCAAATCAGGACTGCCAAGAAAACGAGGACGAGCCTGACGAAGATGAAATGAGCGGCAAGACTTACGAGTTTAATTTTTTTTACAATTTTCAACATGAATTTCTTATCTATAGGCACTGATTTAACCTCGATACATTTGAGAGAAATTTTAACTCTTCAACAAGAACTGGTTGCAAAAGCTTGTGAATATGACCCTGACTCTGCACGAAGTCTAAAGTTTAAGCGAGAAATCGAAGGAGCGTCGGCAGCTTACATCGAAATTTAAAAACAACGAATACAATCCTCTCAGTAGCGACAAATTACTCGATATTTTCTACCCTCGACAAGCGGAAATTAATCATAAATAAACCATTTTGTCATTGTTAATCATTTAATTAAAAATTCATATAAGTGTTTGCAAGCATTATGGATTGAGTAACATTGATTTTTTTAATTCTTAATCACAGTGGACCGCAACCCCCATATTTACAAGGGACCCTAGTCTCGACATTCGCGTAGTTTTTCTGGAACGTATCCCTCGCGAATGTTAAGGGATTACTGTATCATATTCGTGGATCGACGAAGCAGTCGTTAATCGAGGAGGGGTGGGAATAATTTGGGGACGAAAGTGCGGAACGACTTTAAGCGAAACGACTTATATCAGGGTATGCCTGAATATAGCATGCGACAAGTTGGGAAAGACTGCAACTTATTCATATGCCCCTACATCCAGTTTTTTTTAGTTACTATCAAAATCAAGTTACTGCTCTAAATCTTTCGTTTTCAAGTAGGTAGACACATATTACAAATTTTTGTATTGAGAATTGAGAGGATATTTTCAGTAATACAATTTTATCTGTATTTAACTTGAAACCATCTCTGAATTTTTTGAAAATTTCGAAATCCCTCTCTTTGACCAATATAGTCATAGTCTTTATTTTTCGACAGCCGTGACTGCAATCGAGCTATCGTTGCCAATCATTTGAAACACGTGTGTCGGCCGGATTACAAATTAACCATTTCGAATATCAATTGTTCTCGGCGAATACAAATAGCATACCTTGAAAATGTGAACCACTTTCGTCGCGGTGTACAAAGCCAACATGACACAATGGGGCTATCTTTGCTTCTGAATACTATCGACTGTCCACCTTTGGCGATATTGAGCCTTTTGTAGACAAGCAGTCATACTACTTACGTTCATATGCATGCATTAAACAGTCATTTGGGCTACCGCAACAGTATATATGTATATGCAAAAAATATGACAGGCACACACTTCTTCTGGTTTCAGTGCAACCCTTGTCTTTGTGTCCAGCTCGACATACTATTCAATGTGACCTGAAATGGTTCATAGGTCTATCGAAATATGTCTTTCGCGTTTCGAACGATTATACGTGCTAATTCCTCTCACCGATCTTGAAAAAATCCACTGGTAATTTCTTGGCAGCAAGGAGTGGTCTTGGATTTTACAATTCATCAAGTTGCCATTGCAGAAATTCCGCGATAATTATTCGATTGACGCAGTCCGCTTTTGAAAATACTCACTTTAAGGTTTTTTTTTCATGCTGCTTGGGCGTGTTTTTTTTGATTAGGTATTTATTACTAGTATTATTGTTCTGTAAATTTTAAAATTTTAAATTGGATTTTAACGGCAGACCGAGTTTTGAAATACTCATTGCACGCATGTGCTTCATACACAAAAATTTAAATGGTCGTCATGGACAGTTGCTGACCATTTGATTTCCAGTTCTGAGCTAATTTTAATTATTTTTACAACAACCGCTTGCTTAGTCTGCAAAATATTTCTCTTTGAGTTTAATGAGAGGGTCATGCGCGAAAGCTGATTGGTGGTTTGAGGTGACTTTTGGACACTTGATTTAAGGTTAAATGTGACATTTTATCAATCATAGTAGGGTGATTAGCGATCAAGGTTCATTCTATTGTAGAACTGTGAAAACATTGAAGCTATTGTCCATGTTTCTTGCAGTCTAAAAGGAGTTCCAGTTCAATTTGAAAATATTGCTTAAGTTGGAAGAAGGTCATAAATCAATGGTCGCACTTGAGTCACTAAAAAGTGCGTGCAAATTTTAGTGATCGTCCAACCTACAAAATGCTTTCAGATTCCAATCAACTGTCTAGTCTAGAGTCCAGTATCTTTACCTCTGCTCATTCCGACATAGAATAGTCAAAGTCCGACATACTTTCTGGGATGTAACAACAGCAACTACAACATCGAACAATAACAATGGCTCCAAAATACGTACTCGTATTCAAATCGCATGAAAAATTAACCAAGTGAAAAATGTGAACCATCTGATTGCATCAACTCTTCAACTTCATATGATATGAGTGGCTTTATTTTTTGACTGGAAGTAGGTATCAGAAAAACACTTAGCGTCAGCGCATTGTTCGTTTGTTAATTTACGGCATTATGCACATCATAATAACATACTTCAATTGTTTTCTGACGTTCTAGGCATATCATGGGTTTTCAGTTTTTTTTTTCCTTTTGCTTTTTGTTATCATGTATCTTATCTTGAGTTGTAAGGTAAACTATTTACCGGCACGAACGGACGCTACAAGGTGGCATTTAACGGAGACGGAATTTTCAAACCTAGACTAAGATCTATTCGTATATGATGTATTAAAACGTTCAAATAGCAACCATCGAAGATACAGGGAACTCTTGTGTAATCTATTATTCTTCAGTTCAATTGAATTCAAATTGATCGATGGTTTGAGCTATTCGGTTGTTGGTAGATGTGTAAAGTTGTTTTCTGTTTGTGTTTTTACGATATTGCCAGGGCTAAGTGGATAGCTCTTTGATGCGAAAGCACATCCCTGGCGGTACGAGAACTAAGGTAACTGATGAGGGTAGAGTTCGGTATGGATGAGATGCCGAGGGAAAAATATTAGACGGTTGACTGTTCCTTATTCGTGTAGTTCCAACGCCATCTAGATAGACAGGCCTGCGCTCAGCTGATCGTGTACGTCATTCCCTGCGTTCAGAAGTTACCGAAGAGCGCGAACTGCTCGCGAGCAGCTCCGGAACTTGTCGGTTATGCAGTCTGCGCCTGCTGAACGCGACTCTTGTTGTCACACACACTTCATACGAAAGTCAAGGAGAAAGAAGAAGAAGAAAAGTGCGAGCGGTGAGCAGAAATTTTTCCTGCTCGGTGATCAATTGATCATGATCAGTTAAGCGGAAGTTGCTCCGTATCTTCTGAACCCACTCATTATTTCCTTCGCCAAGGCAGTGACTGCACACGACGATGTCCCCGGCACGACATATGTTTACAATTGGAATTGCGCCAGACGGCATCTTAGTCCTCTAAAAACACACTTTCTGGACACTTGCACCAATTTGGTCGAAGCCGCAGCCCCGGGGATCAGTCGCAGAGCATCGTGGAACAGTTCACACTTGACAAAATACATCTTTTGACCGCACGACACACTTTCATCGCGCACGTATTTGTTTTCCCGGATCACTAGATGAAATTTTACTAACAAATAAACACTGAACGCGGAAAACAAAACTAAACACGGAACGCACAAATACCGGGGACTCGCCGCCATCAGTCGCCGACCACTGGGTTGTGGATACGATGGCGTCATCAGAGGAAATAATTGTGTAATTTAGCCGTCAAAACCAGCTGAGCGCAGGCCTGTCTATCTAGATGGCGCTGGTAGTTCTGGATATGTACGAGTGCGTTTTAAAAATAAAACGTGATTCCGATAAAGACTAATTTTCCCCTTCTCCGATTCGTGGATTGTCTGCTGAACGACATTTGTCGTTTTTTTTACCAGTTGAACAGCTGACAGCTGATGTCATTCCGATTCCAACCTTCAAGACGCGATGTCAATTCGCATGAAGTTCGATAATTCTGCAATTTTTCACTGCAACCCATTGCAGTCAAGGTGAACAATTGAGACGGTGTTGAAATTTGCAACAGCTGGTGCAGGTGTCAGGTTGTGTTACAATGGAATTCTGTTGGTAATATGGTACCCCATCAGTTGAGAGGGAGGGCTGGGCACTTGTGTTCGCACTAACAGGTGGTTTGCGATGATGTTGATGTTTGCTGTCCCCTGAATCTACATTGGCTCGCTATGAAAAGGAACTCCATTGTCGATGGTGTTTCAGCCCGAAACAATTTTTAAAGTGACACCAGTTGTTGCAGCATGTACATCTTACTGTGGTAGCGTTGGGATGCAGCGTTCTGTTACAGACGCAACAGATTCAAGGGCCCGGATTTAGACCTGGGTTGAGCTCGATTCTGGCGCGTTGAAGAAGTATTGAGAGCAATAGCGCCGACATGTGTTGATCCCAATTTCCAGAAAAAATAGACAGTCAAATTGTGTGACACACACAGAGATGTTTCCTTCTTGCATCGAAGGGCAGCTTTTAGCCGTATGACAAGGTTGTTCCAAGTAACACGGGTCACTCCGGTGCGTAGAACCGGCTGCCGCAGGAATCTCATCTAAATCAGTCGATGAGGATGGTGTGCAGCAATTTCTTATTCATCTGTCTTCCTATCTCTGAGCGTAAGGTTGTTCCGCTGTGGTGTGAGGCGTAAAAATAACGCCACGACTTTCCCAACATGTCGTAGTCGTAGAAGGCGGCTAAAGGGCAAGATGTGTATGCCAGCAACTCGCATCATCCGAAACCTTTCACAAGCTAACGAAACCTCAACTATGCCTTTAGGAGTAGCTAACGTGCTACGCCCCACTAGGGGTTAATTAAGGCATAGTACAATAGTAGTAGTAAGAGTGTTCGGATCTTATCCAACATAATGCTTCTTTAAAAATGTACGTGTAATCACACATTACACTCTCGCTGAAATACAATAGACCTAATGCGGATTTATTTCGAATTTTCGCTAAATATCACGAAATGTCTAATTCAATCATTAATCACGCATCAATGATTCTCCATGTGTAGTCAGCACTGCTATATCAAATACTACTCTCAGTTCTTTATTTAACATTTGTGCCCTGCAGTGTCTTACAAACATAGTTAGACACGTACAGATGGTATTGTACATACGGGTATAATACTACGAGTATATGTCAGCACGCACTTTCAAATAAATCAGAAAGAAGTGTTTGAATTCACGAGAAATATTGGTCAGGGACAAGATCTCTTAAAAAAAGCCCAACAGCGTAAGATTAGATTGACAAAAGATTGATGCTAGATGTAGAGGATTAGCGTGCCGTGTCATTGTTAAGGTTGATGAATTGCAAATGCATGATCCACAACCAGTAAATCGTTAAAAGCCGTAGGTGGGAAAAAATATCGCAACCGATAGTCGTTTATGCCGCGATGAATGGTGAATTAAAAAAAAATGTATTTTACAATTTCACCGGGCGACGCATCCTTGCTCGCGATTAGCAAATAGTGGCTTTACCATTGCAGCATATAGACCCAGCGAAACGAGCATTGTAGGTCTGTGTACTGACGGTAGCAGCCCCATAAGCAAGGGTAGTGCGAAGTCATCTCAATTTAAAACCCACAATTCGTCGAAGGGCGACCGGTAGCGCAGTGTGTTGAGGCATCAGTCTCATGTTTGACTACCGGCGTTTCAGGTTCGAATCCCGTCCACGACGACGGTCGTGGCCATGGATGTGCAGGAGGTGCATGCTGGCAACTGCATTCTCCGAAACCAGTTTATGCCAATGAAACGTCAACTGGGTCACATGGAACAGTTGGCGCGCTATGCCCCACAAGGGGCTAGGGCAATTGAGTAGTATGCATCACCCGGTCGACTAGTAATGTTGAAAAAAATCCATTGATATCTTCAAGTAGAACATTAAGACCAATGAAACAAAAAAACTGGTATCAAGTCCTTTCCAATGACCCGTAATGGCAAATCACACATTAACACGGCAATATCGCTCATTATCACCAAACAATTACCATCGTTCAATTCCGCATATCGTGCCGGCTGCTGTGTAAACAAGCTCTCGAGCAAGGTCTCAGCTATCGAGTACCGTACTTAAGCCGCATGCACTCCATCTGCAATACAAACAATGACCATTCGTAAATTGCAGAAAAAGAAAAAAAATCGTAAAAAACTAACAGCTCAAATTTACCGGAAGCGATAAGTGCAAATTCACCCATGTGCCATGTCTTTCTTCCTCTTCAGCCAATACGAGTATCTATGGTCGTTTTTACTCGTGACGTGAATTAAGATTGAGGAACTAACGATTTTAAATAAAGACTTAATGAAGAGTAGAAAAAACAACATCCAAATGAAAATGCAGAGTTGTCGACCTAGAAACTAATTTTCTGGTGCGCCATTTACCTTGAAAGGAGTATTTGGGTGAAAAAACTTAACAAAAATATTCATGCGAACATGTAACGTTTGCCAATTTTACATAATTCAATTTTGTTTGGTGCGAGACGCAAGAGTCTGCCGCATGGAAAAGGTCAAAAAACCGTTTTATTTGCTCAGTCAAAATGGAGTTCAAGTTGATCCAATGGTCTTTGGATTGAGGCGGTGATTCAAAGTACTGTGGCATCTTTCCTCTGTATTTTGGGTATTTTTAGATGAGCGCTAGTTGACTGAATCTTCAGATTGATTTGTACACAAAATACATATCGGTAGTTTGTGACTAATTAAGAGCCATGGCAGTGCGTGTATATTTGTATTTTTTCCTTAAATGAAATTATGCCATGAGAATTGTCTCTTTTGGCGAAATATACCATTTGCCTTAACACCTTTAGATGTACAACGCGACAGCTACTACTAAGATGACTGGGCCACGGCAAATTTGCACCCACGGAATATCGGAATGAGACTTCAAAGTACAGAGCTATCGGTCCCCTTTCGCTATGATTTCCAAAAGTATTCCAAGCGAAAGCGGCTTATACTTAAAATTAACTAACGAAGAATATGTTTGAACTTTTCAATGAAAAGGAGATTTTGCATTTTGCAACTATTCCCCAATAAATTATCCCGAAAAAAAAACTTACAAAAGGAGGTACATGTTCTTGAATAGTTGACGCACTCCGCTCGACTAGGGGTTAGGGCAAATGAGTGATTATTTTGGGGAGGTTATTCATCGTGCCATACTCCCCCTCCTCAGACACAAACATGTAATGGACGGATTGGTAGGCATCGGAAGATGCCCGCGGGGACGGAGCCTAAAGTCGCATAATGGCCGTGAAGGTCGGCCGTGCCATCTGGCGAAGAAAAAGACCCCTCAGCGAGCTAAGAAGCGGCCAATGCCTACTATAGCTCAGTTCGGGAGACGTGGGCGGGGTTTTCATCGCTCGTTGCCCCTGTCCTTTACGTGGTGAAAAAAAGTATAGGCCTGGGGAAGACAACACATACATGGGAGGCAAAAATGAGGCGGTTAGAATGGAATGGTTGGCGGACGGCGCAGATACCCTCGCGCTGGCTTCGGGGTCCTGGTGTAATGGGACCCTCGGCCTCAGGTTTCGTATCACCGACAGATCACTGCTCATCAGGTGCTGCCTTCTATCTGCCGGGAGAAGCAGCACGAACAGATCAGAATATGGCTTATTACAGGGAAGCTTCTACTACGAGTGAATTGATTGACGTGAAAGCCGGTCCTCTTCCACAAGAACTAAGGACACTTCAAGACAATTCTGGTTAGTCTAGAGAACTTTATGTATTCAATGTTCTTGCAATGTACATGTGCGAATTATTTCAGTGAAAATTGGAATTTTCTGTGACACTTGGTTTTCATTCTTTCACACCAAGTTAGTATGCGTCTGTAGCTTAGCTTGGTAACGCACCGGGCATTTTTTTGCTCCTCGAAACACGATCATCTGCGGATCAGGCCCCGCAACGGGAAGAAAAATTTTTTATTCTCAAATTCCCTCTGTTTAATTTCTTCACGCTTAGTGGTTTCGTACGGATCGAAGCACTCATCAGGTCTTGCATCTTTGCAGTTATCCATGTGCAAGACGACCACGAAAGTGTGAGAATTACCGGTGCATTACCGAGCAAAGCTACAGACGCATACTAAGTTAGTGTGCAGAATGAAAACCAAGTGTCACAAAAAATTCCAATATTCTAGAGACCAGACGGTATATCGATGGTCATGCTCAAACATCTTGACACAAGAGCAATTGAATACATAACGGCCACGATCAATCTCTCCATCTCATCGTCTATCATCCCCGAATATTGGAAGAAAGGAAGAGTGATCCCTATTCTAAAACCGGCAAAAAAACCAACACTGGGCGAATCATACCGTCCCATTACACTTTTGTCTCCTGTAGCCAAGATCTTAGAAGCGCTGCTCCACCCTATAATTGCGACTCATCCTCAGATGGCCAACCACCAACATGGCTTTAGAAGGATGCACAGCACCACGACGGCTTTGGATGTCATTACATCGAAAATACTCAATGGCCTCAACCAAGCACGTCCTTTTCAACAAACGATTCTGGTGGCATTAGACTTGTCAAAGGCATTTGACACTGTCAGCCACTCGTTTCTCCTGTCAGGCATATGCGGTACATCGCTTCCGTCGCATACTGTAAACTGGATCGCCAACTATCTTGCCGGCAGACAGTCCTACACAGAATTTAGATCCGGGAAATCTAAACTAATAAGACGAATTAAACAGGGTGTTCCCCAAGGAGGAGTCTTATCTCCCACCCTGTTTAACCTTTACATGTCAGGACTCCCTACGCCACCTGACGGACTCGAAATTGTCAGTTATGCCGATGACTGCACGATTCTAGCAACCGGCAACGATATCACTCAAATGTGCGAACAGATAAATGGGTATCTTGACGAACTTAACACCTTCTTCGTCAACAAAAATCTCACTCTGTCTGCGCCGAAGTCTACCGCTACTCTGTTTACCACATGGACCAAAGAAGTGAGACAACAACTGGATATTGTAGTAGACGGTCAAACCATCCCCACCATTAACCACCCTAAAATCCTCGGTGTCACCCTTGACAGCATGGTTACCTTCTCAGCCCATGCGTCAACCATTTGTGACAAGATGAGAGGCAGGAACAAAGTCCTCAAAGCTCTTGCTGGCAGTTCCTGGGGGAAAGACAAGGAGACCCTACTAACGACCTACAAGTCTATCGGGAGATCTGTGGCCAATTATGCGGCTCCCATCTGGTCGGAAAACTTATGTGACACTCAATGGAGGAACGTCCAGACCTGCCAAAATGCAGCTCTCAGAACTGTCACAGGCTGTCTACTGATGTCGTCGCAGGACCACCTTCACCAGGAAACCAAAATGATGCCGCTAAGAAGCCACAACACACTTCTAACGAAGCAGTATCTGGTTGGCTGTTATCGGAGTGACCATCCTAACTCTAACCTTATGGACAGAAGCCCTCCGCCACGTCATGTAAGACGTAATATGAGGGATCGTGAGCGGGAGATCCAAAGGTTTAAAAGAGTCCCCTTCGATAACACCAGCTACAGATCGGCCATCACAACACTGCATAGTGAAGAAGTGCTATCCTCAATCGCGGACATGACACCAAACAGGGTACTAAATGCGCAACCACCTGCTATATCTTCAGACGAACTTCGACTTCCTAGAGCAACCAGGACTACACTCGCACAACTTCGTTCTGGCTGGTGCTCAATTCTGAACTCGTACCTATCCCGCATTGATAACGAAATACAGAACTCCTGTCCAGCCTGTGGCCTCACTCCACATGATGTTGAGCACATATTTAACTGTCCTGCAGCTCCGACGCGCCTAACACCTACTGCGCTATGGGATAATCCTATTGAAGCAGCTGCGTTTCTACACCTGGACATTGAAGAAAACATGGACAACCAAGCTTTATGACACACACATTCATCGGATATCAACGCGTCGCTACTACAACAACAACAACAAAGAAAAGGATTGACCTGTTGAGCCGGAAGATAGAAACTACGTTATATAAGAGTGTAGTAAGCTACTCTACGGGAAAGACGGAAAGCTGTTGGGGATGCAAAACTGCCTGAAATGGATACTTGAAGTACTAACTGGGCATTCAGTCTTAGTGTGCATCATGGGGTACCACTCGGTATAAAGACAAAATGTTCGAGCGTTGATGTCCTTTTTTAGTCCTTTCCGGACCAGAAGTGGGTTCGAGTTCTTGTTTCGCCTGCGCTGCAATCACAAATCTGTCAAGAGGAGCCATAAACTTCTACATTCTAGCAAGGGGTGGAAGGCTTAAGCACACCTCTTGGAAATTCAGCCTGTCAACTTCTTCCGGACATTAATGGGGGATTTTTTGATTCCTTGCATACGTGGACCAACTTTTCCACGAGCGACTACCATTTGCTTCAGAGCCTTCTTCCAGTGAGAATCCACATATGTCGATTCCTCCAATTGCTTTGGCTCCAGTCGGAAAAGTTTTCAGAATCATCTTCGGCTGGGGTTTATGTTTCAACGGAGATGGAGTGTACGAGTTCATCTGCCAGGTTGAACTCTACACTGATCGCACGACTAATGGGGGGGGGGGGGGGGAGGGGGGACTATGGCAGACTATGGCAGACTATGGCAGCTTGTGCGTTGTCGCAAATCTCCTCTATGACACACAACGTTAAAACAAAATTTAGGGAAAACAAGCAGAAACTAGGTAGGGTTGGACGTATTTTAGGAGCTAATTTTATAGTGATCGCAGCTCTTTTACTATTTTACTCTATAAATGATTGAATCTATCGTTCGTTCCAGGCGCACACATGTCATTATGCTTTCATAGTTAACTAAAAACCAACTCTCTCATTCGTCAGTCATTTGTAATGAATATTAAATGCGATTTGCCTGACAAACTGGTGCAATTATTCGTGATGCAACCTATCTATCACTCGAACAGCATTGAAAGCATTTTTCCATGCACATTAAAAGCATACTCCGCCATAGTCTTCTTCCATCTTCATCTCCGACAATCACATTTGCATTTAGATAGTGCATCAGTATGATCGTTCATCATGCTCAAGGTATAGTTTATTTTTACCTCGATCAATGACCATACACAATTATCATCACAGAAACGTGTTATGTGTACATAGCTTAATATATTCCTATTCAGACATATACCCATTAGATTTGTATGTTTTATATTTTATTTTTATAGTGAATAAAGTATGTCATATGGCAATATGACTAAAGTGGTTTCTTGTTTCGACGGCCCCCGTCTAGGTCAGCAACTTTTCCAAACGCCAACATACTCGTAAATGCTCTCACTGATCGTCAAAGAATCTCACAGTAATTCAGTGTACTTGTATCCGTATCGACGAGAAAGGCATGATCTAGGTCAGGGGTCGGTAAACTCCAGCCCGCGGGCCAAATCCGGCCCGCCTCTGGTTTTCATATGGCCCGCGAGTTACCGATATGAAACAATTATATATATAAAAAAAAGAAAAAATATACATAAATGTAGTTTAAAACGAAGTTTTTCGTCAAAACGTTATTTTATTCTGTTCAAGATTTGCACCTCATGAATAACGGTGCTACCAAAATACTCGCGAGTGTTGACCAAATGCTCGCCGAACGGTGAACCCTACCAAACTACTGGGCAATGGGCATCTAACTCGTAGAAGACGGAGGATCCAAAATTTGATATCCTTCTTCCTCCTCTTTTACGTCTCTATCGCTTCTACAGAAATCATTGTAGGGAAGACGAAGTCTCCTGGCATTATCTTCAATAAGACAGTGTCCAATGATAACACCCACGATCGAACTAATGTGCAGTCTTTCCAAGGATATAAAACGAGACGAGCGACTGGAAAACAATGCATTGTTCGGGTAGACGAAACGACAGGCGTAGGTCCAGTTAATTAGAGCAAGCCGCAGCTCCTAATCCCCGTCCGTCTTGGAATCATCCGATATACAATTGCAGAGTGGCTGACGAGAACCAGTGACTTGATTTTCGAAGGCGCATGGTCGCGTTTGCCTCAATCTTCTCTCCAAAAATATCAAGAGGAAGCAGGTTAAGCACCATACCCAAGGCAGCAGATGGAGCTGTTCTCAGGGCTTCACTAATGAGCACACTGACTGGTACTTAAGACTTTGCCCAGCAAGCTGCAGTAGGTCCTAAGGGCCTTCCACCAGACAATAATTCCATACGAAGAGTATTGTGCGCACAACAGATACGTAAAGCCAGTGAAGGACTTTATGTTACAGACCCCAGCTCCTGCCTACTGCTTTCTTACAGGATTACAGGGCGATTATGGTCCGAAACCTAACAGCATGGCGCGTAGGAGTAGCTGACGCGCCATGTCAAACTCGGTGTTAACGCAAAATAGTAAAGTCTAATTTTTTCATTCATTTAAAAGAAGAAGAAGGCATGTTAAGCGCTATATACCATACGTGATATGGTGATCGGTGGTCGTTGCCCGAAAGGCAGGTTCCGTAGTAGTCTATTTGACTGCATATTTGAAGTGCTTCCGTCAAACCTTCCATTAACAGTTGGTTGAGAGTTCATTCCACTGGTAAACAGTTGCAATTCGCGCCTCCTATCCGGCCCACTGAGCCCAAAATTGAAACGATCTGGCCCTTTTCAGAAAAAGTTTGCCGACCCCTGATCCAGGTAATAAGAGATACATTTAAAGGAAATAAAAATATTTACTTGTCCGATCTGATTACCATTCATCATGCTAAAACAAATAACGTAGAAAAATGTAGGCGGCACGAGTTCTGCATAATTAAAGAGATCGGATCGAATTTTGTTAATAGGCTCACTTAATTCACATTCAAAAGGATAAAAAAAAAGATAATTTAATGATTCGGGCTATTCGTGTGATAATGTGAGTTGGATTGGCACGTGCGTAACTTATCATTGAGTATAATTTTTTTCAGTTTATTTTACAATAATAATTATAAACAGTGATGCACTATAGAAAAAAATACCGAACAACTAACAGATGGAACTAGCACCTATTTTTTGATTAATTTCCCGCTATAATTATTTCTAATTGTTTATTTTTTACTTCTTTCAGGTAAGTCGTCTATTCGAACAAAAAGCTGGTATGTAAACTAGTTGAAAGTGGAACCTTTTTTTCGATATTTCATTTACTGATGCAAAATACATAGTGGTCCGTACTGTTGTCTAGGAACTATTCGCGAGTTCACACTTTTACTCCTATTTTCGCTGTGGGCACGGTGGGCCTTAGTAATCTTACTTTGCGTTATTCAGACCTCAGTGTGCTCTTAATTTATTACATTTCTTAGGTCAGGGTAGACGGGAGACAAGTCCTATAGAGAATCTTAAAGGATCCAAGGTACTATTAGAATGTACGTCAATTTGGTCGAATAGTTTAAGGGCTTTGTCCCTAATATATGTTTTGATAGGGTTAACCCGAAGGTATTTTAGCGGTCGAAGAAAGGAGACTTATGGGCCTCCAACTTTGAGGAAATTTGTGATCCTTTCCAGGCTTATGGACCATTGTGATTCCCGCTTTTTTCCATACTTCCGGATACCATTGGAGGTGGAAGATTCTATCCGGTACGTGAGTAAGCCATATGTAGGCTATAGTGTCCATCCCAGGCGATTTCTATTTCTTTAGAGAGCTGACGAGACTTCTGACCTCATCCAGGTCAGTCTGCCTAATTATTTCTACTTCCCGAATTTCGACTCTGGAAAGTAATCTCTTCGGCTCTATCATTAATCTCATCCTCCTCGTTCAAGTTGCCGTCCGGGTGTTCGTTTTCACGGAACTGAAGTTCCATCGTGTCAGCGAAGGCCTCATCCTTTGTAACGGACGGTTTGGTGGGCATCCAAAGATGCCCGTGGGGACGGAGCCTAAGGTAGCATATGACCGTGAAGGTCGGGTCGTGCCATCTGGCGAAGAAAAAGGCCCCTCGACGAGCTAAGCAACGGCCTATGCTTGCTGTAGCTCAGTTTGAGAGATGTGGGCGGGGTTTTCGCCGCTCGTTGCCCCTGTCCTTTACGTTTTAACAAAAATTCATAGGCCTGGGGAAATCAACACAAACAGGGGAGGTAAAAATGGGGAATAAAAAAAAATATTCGATAAGGATGGAATGGTTGACGGACGGATCAGACGCCCTCACAATCGCACCTGGGTCCGGGTGTAATGGGACCCTCGGCCTCTGGTTTCGTACCACCAACAGATCACTACTCATCAGGTGCTGCTTCGATCTGCTGGTGAGAGCAGCACTACCAGACCATAATATGGTTCATTACAGGTGGTTCATTACACCTTCCCCAAGTCATCATACTTCAGGCCGTGTATTGGATGAATAATTTTTTGGGGTTCGTTTTTGAAGTATTTATAAATCTTTCAGAAGCTATTGTCTCTCGGTTCCATACTTTCTAAGAATTCTTCCAATTTTTCGTTACGATGTTCATCAATCTGTACCTTAATTCGATTGGTTAGCCTGCTAGTAATTTGGCGCAGACTAGGGTCGCCGGTTTGCCTGGCCCTTTTTTGTATACGATTCGTCCTTTTTATTAACTCTTTAATATTCTACGGGAGTTCGTAGGGATTTTTCATCTTTAACGGAGATTGAGTCGTACTGGACTCTTTCGCCACAAGTATCGCAGAAGTCAGGCTTTGTATCGCGTCTTCTACTTAAGTCCCTGGTGTTTTCAATTTGTGTTTGCGGGTCAATTATACTCAGAGTTTCGTAGTAACCTTTCCAATCTGTTGTCTTTATCATTGGATCCGGATGTCGATGAACATTTCTTCGATAAGGAATTGGACCGGCTTGTGGTTCTACGATAACTCGTCTAACACATTTATCCGCACATGGAAGTCCAGTGCTTTGGATAGCCCTATATCGAGAGGGTTGCCGTGTCTTGATCAAAATGCGTCGGGTCTTTAGGTATATGAGACAGTACATCACTTCCTGTGCACCTGCCCTGCTCCGGCCGGTAGAAGAGAGGATATTTTAGGATCCCTCTACTTTATTGACCTCGATGACCTGAAGGACGTAAATGCTGGTCATCTGCATCGTTTCATTGATAGATTCGGGTGGTTTGACGACTAGGCTCCCATGGCGTCTTTGCGCCTATGAGGTATCACAACGGACCCAGTGGTGGTCTATGTGTGCTGTGTTTGTGCGCAGCTGCCTCTTTAACCTAACCATAGGTATATGAGTGTATATTGAATTATTGTTTGAGATGAATCTGCTCTGTTCATTTCCTGCTTGATTGCTTCTCCCATCACCCTACGAACTGTGATATGCATTCATATCCTCTCCGAGAAAGACCATACCTTCAATTTCCAGAAGCGCCTGCAGGTCTTCTGAAAAATTTATGTTTCTTGGCCGATTGTAGGCCGAAATTATTATAAGTTCAAGAAAGGTAGTTTGCACCTTGATGGCAGTAGCTTCTATACACTGAAGTTCTGGAAGTATTATGGTGATGATGGCTGATGTTACGTCGTATTAAAATGGCTGTACCTCCTCCCTATCATTCTATCACTACTGTATAGAAGGTAGTTGGGTAATCGGAAGTCATCTCCAGGTTTCAGAAAGGTCTCTTGATTGAGCATGATGTCAACTTGATACTTTTGTAAAAAGAAAGTTGACCAGCTCACCTCTATGTCTGCGGATGCAATCGGCGTTCCGTGAAACCACGGAAACACAATGTGTAGCCATTTTAATTTTTGAGTTGGGTTGGGATCGTAACCAGATTCTGGGCTGTGAACAAACCCCGAATCATGCTTGCCATCATTATCTGTTCCCTGCATTAGCCCGAAAAAGGCTTCTACCTATCCGGAGCTTGGGATCGTGGTTGGGATGGGTGTATGTTGGGTTGTTTTTGGCGGGGATGGGTTTGATGGAGGTACAGAAGCTCTTGCTGTCTAGGCAAACGATTTTCTTATATTCACAGGGTTTTTGGCTGGGTGCTCGCCATCACAGTTGGTGCATTTCGGCTTATCCTCATTTTTGGTGTGCAATTTTTGAAGTGGTGGAGACCATCACACTTCATGGTATTTATTGGCCGCATGTCCGAATTGTTGGCAATTGTGGCATTAGAATTGACCACTTTTTGACCTTTATGCCTCCGCTTTTATACCGGAAAGGCCGCAGATACCCGTTATATTAAAATATATGTATTGGTCTCGGTCCGTGGGAGGAGGACTTTGACTAATTTAGACCTCTGGATGCTTTTTAGTTTTAAGCGACAGCACTCGCAGGATAGAACCTTTGTGCTTCCAGGTCTTCTTTTATTTCGTCCGGAGAGATATCTTCCAGACCGCGGGTTATTATATTCAAGTGTTTCTCCTCCGGTAGGAGATACGTGTGATGTTGGCACTTTCGTTCGGCCAAAAACCTCGTCAGCTTCTGGTCGTCCGAGATCGTCTCAGGAACTATTTGAATGTCCAAATAGACCCTCTTAGCCATCGTGTACTATATGTTGTGCGTCTTTAGTAGCCGACTTATTGTCGTCCACGTGTTTGGTTCCCTCAAGACGATGTGAACCGGTTTATCATTGGCTGCCTCTTGCAACGGAGCAGGTGTGGTGTCGCTTTTGTCGCGTTTGTCACTGGAACCGCAGCGGGTTTCGGAATTTTCTTCTTGGGGGCAGATGTGGCCTTCTGCGGAACCGGGATGTTGGTAGGCGTGTAGGGTGGGCGGGGAAGTCCGCTTCTCTGTTCGAGGTCGCCATTTCATCGTCGTTAGGAGATGACTGTTACATTTTGTGCTACTAAGAGAGCATTACAAAAATTGAAAATATGAGGTGAGGAAAACGAAACACTATGGAACTATATGCGCTTCTTCCAAAAGCTTCGCACCTTCGAAAAAATCATATTTATAACTTGCTGCTGTCCTAACCATCAAATCGGTGAAAATTGCTGGCTGATCTTGGTATCGGATACTCATTTACTCTAACTCCTAGTGGGGCAAAGCGCGCCAACTATCGCATGTGGCATAGCTGACATTTCGTTGGTATAAAAGTGCTTCGGACCATGCACGTTGCCACCATGCACTCCCTGCCTCCATTTAGCCGCCTACCTGCGGCAAGTCGGGAAATGTTGTGGCTTATTATTATGCCCCGCACCGCCCCGTCCTCTATAAATTTTACTTGGGGTATTTGAGCACTTTTCCTTGACAATAATGAGAAAAAGAAAATAAAACGAAATGATTGCTTCTTTATTTCGCTTTATCGTTCGATATTTCGAAAGCAATTGATAAAACGCAAAAAAGCCAAAAGCCAAGTGCAAAAAAAAACTTTAAAACAAGCCTCGAGTCGACCTTGCAAGGTCAACAGTAATCGAGTTATCGCCAGTTAAAGCAAAAAAAGGACTTGTTTTTATAGGTTTTTTTATTCTAACAAAAAAGCCACACATTGATCAGAGGTCGAAAACCTTAAGTTGAGCTTTTCTATACCCTCTCGCTACACCTTTCAGAAGGAATTTTTTTTTTACTTTCTCATTTAAATGTACATAGAGATTGGAGTGGCGTTAAAATTAATTAAACTTCTAATGATCACTAAAAGACGTCTAAGTGCCTGAAGAATGTTAAATAGCCGTATAGCCGTCTTATAATCAGCAAAGCTTCTAGACCAGTTTAAAATTTTCATTCCAAAATAGAAAAAGAAACAGAAAAATTTAGGAATAGCATACTTTAAAAGAGGCTAAAAATCTTATTTTGCAATAATCACAACCAGTTAAGAATTCAGTGCATGTTTTTGAACCATACAACGTTAATTTTTTGCGATCTCTCTATGGGTGTACGTGCGTACTCTCTTCTCCTGTGTGTATTTTTGTTTGCATCGACAATCTCAACAAACCACATATATCTTTTACCAAAGTCTCGGGTTTTTTTTCATGATACTTCTACTGTGGATCACTTGTATAGGTATAGTTGGTCAGTAAACTCTTGAGCCCAAAAAGGAAGCACAAGAGAAAAAAAAACTCGAAGCTAAATACCTTAATAGGTATTTCCGTTAATTTTTTTTATTTCTGCAGAGGCTTTAGAGCTTTGCTTACTAAAGCGGTCTTGGACTTACTTCTGTTCGCTTGGTTATTTCAAAGATACGAAGGTGTCCAATGCGCGCTGATTATGTTATTATTTTAATGCTGTTTTGTATTCGTTTTGTTATTGATACTGTATTTGAAGCGTCGTTCTCATTTTATGGAGTATTCGTAAATTCATTGGATTTTGAGATTATATCGTGTGCTTAGCTGTGTTTCTTAGTTAACAGAACAAAACCGAACAGCTATAGGGAAAGAAGAATTTCATAGAAAAGATTACTGCCTTCAGTAGGATTAGAACCTGGGGAACTTGCTAACCATTGATCCAATCGAAACGAACGCACTTAATAGGCGCAAGTTTTTCAAGAGCCATATAGAGCGGAGCCACAGCCTCCATGAAGAATGTAACGATAACGGCCAGCGACTTATCGACTTCGCCGGCAGCAGGAATCTAGTCGTAAGCTCTACGTGTTTCCCGCATCGACGCATCCACAAGCAGACCTGGAAGTCTCCAGACGCACATACCGTCAACCAAATTGACCACGTCCTCATTTGCAGGAGATGGGCGTCTAGTGTCATGGATGTCCGCTCCTATCGAGGAGCAAACTGCGACTCAGATCATCACTTGGTGAAGATGACCTACAGATGTAGAATCTCCTCAGTGCACCAGTCAAGAATCAGCCCTCCCAAAATCTTTGCGGTTGATAAGCTCTTGAGTGATGCTACAGCGGTGGCGTATACTACCGCCCTTGAGGAAAAACTATCACCTATGCTACACAACATCAGCAACACATGCGTCCATGGGTTCTGGGAAGAACTCAAGGGTACCATCAAGGATGTCGCAGAGAAGGTCGTGGGATATAAAGCCCGGCGAGCGCGAAATGACTGGTTCGACGAAGAATGCAAAAATTCACTTGACGCGAAAAACGAGGCCTACAGACAATGGATTCAACGAGGAACCAGAGCCAGAAGAGAAAAATATGACGAGCTACGGCGAATATCGAATAGAATAATTAGACGTAAGAAACGTAAATACTTTGACGAGCAGTTGCTGAACATAAACGAAAACTTAGCTAATAGGAACACCAGACAAGCGTACAAACTAGTAAATACAATCAAGAACGGCTACCAACCCAGGACTAGCCTTTGTAAGGACAAGGATGGAAACATCATCAGCGACACCGATGGTATTAACAAACGATGGGCCTCTTATTTTGAAGAGCTTCTAAACCGACCATCTAACATCCCCACACAGGAAGCTCTCGACGATATTGTTGATCTAGGTCCACCCATTCAACCCCCGACAGTAGAGGAAGTTGATCTCGCGTTGCGGTCACTAAAACGAAATAAAGCGCCGGGCGCTGACGAGATTCCAGCTGAACTGCTAAAATTCGGTGGAACGAGTCTAGTTGATGCCATACATCAATTACTCCTGCGAGTATGGGAGAACGAGGAGAATTCATAAAAAGGGAGATAAACTGCGGTGTGAGAATTACAGGGGCATCTCACTAGTTTGAACGTCCTATAAAATATTGACGAAAATTCTGGAAAATAGAATAAAACCGTACGCAGAACGAGTCATTGGCGAATATCAAAGCGGTTTCAGACCTGGTCGCTCCACAACCGATCAGCTCTTCTCAGTCAAACTGATACTCCAGAGGTGCTGGGAATACAACGTAAACGTATACCAAATCTTTGTCGACTTCAAGCAGGCATACGACAGTATCGATCGTGGAGTACTGTACAACATCATGCTGCAATTTGGTACACCAGCAAAATTAGTGCGACTGACAAAGATGACGATGACCAACTCCGTCTCACAAGTCAGGATCCAGAATAGACTTACTGATCTATTTGAAACACGCACTGGTTTGAAACAGGGCGATGGACTGGCACCGACGCTCTTCAACTAGCATTGGAATACGTTGTTCGGGCCATGAATATGGACAACAGCAAGACGCTACTCATCAAGTCGACACAATTAGCAGCGTACGCCGACGACATCAACATCATGTCCCGAAGATTGGCTGACGCAAAAGAACTTCTGCATACGCTTGATACCGCTTCAAAGGAAGTTGGATTACGTATTAACGAGGGTAAAACTAAAATAATGATGCAATCGGTGACAAGGACACCTGCACAACCGAGCATCAATGTGGGGGACCTCAACATCGAGTTCGTGAACAACTTCATTTACCTGGGTTGCAACCTGTCAAGGGACGCCAACGAAACTGACGAAATCAAGCGACGGATACAGTTAGCTAATAAGACTTTTTTCTCGGTTCTCCCCATAATGAAATCGAAACATGTGCACAGAAACACGAAGCTCCGCGTGTACAAAACCATTATACGACCAGTGCTATGCTATGGCTGCGAAGCATGGACCCTAACTCAAGCCTCCGAAAACATGCTAGACACTTTCGAACGTAAGGTTCTACGGCGAATCTTCGGGGCTGTTTGCGATCGAGATGGATGGCGCATCCGGTACAACCATGAGTTGTATGAAATGTACGATGAGTTGCAAGTCTCGAAAATCGTCAAACTACAACGACTTCAATGGGCAGGGCATGTACAAAGAATGGACGATGATCGCATGCCTAAGAGAGTAATGAATGCAGAACGAGTCGATGGAGCGAGACTGCGAGGACGACCGAGATCTCGTTGGGAGAGCTCAGTAGGTGTGGACGCCGCGCAGCTGCTGGGCTCCCAAAATTGGAGGACGCGGTCACGTGACCGAGATAATTGGAGGACAATGATCCAGGCGGCCAAGGCCCGACGTCGGGCTATCGCGCCACGATGATGATGATGATATAGAGCGGAGCCGGTTGAGACCACACAGTTACACTAACAATTTGATCTGAGCTGCTCTGGATAAAACGTCAGTGCAAAAATGCTGCTCGGTGAAGTAGTCAGCGTTTTGAAATGCAGGCGGCGCAGGTATCGAAGTTTTCGGGCAGTTACACTTTGGGAAGCACATAAAATTCATTTCCTGCCAATAAAATGTTCGCTTTATGTCATGCTGCCTAGAGGAAATTTGTTCGATTGTAAGGATTTAAGTTTTCTCTTGAAATTTGAGTTGACATTTGAATTCTAACTAAACCATGACACACTCCCAGCAAAGACATGCCCGTTTTCGTGTTCGCTACCTTAATTTATTATTTTTATTTTGTACGAAAAAAAAACGCACCTAACATCACAATTTGAAACCAATTTATCTAAACGGATTTTCAAAGTAAACCAGAATCTATGTCTACATGTCTGCAAGTTCGAATTTCCCTCCAGGAATTTCACGAAGCCCTAAATATGCAAACTTCTCTCATACCGGTAGAATTTTAGCAAAAAAAAAATCTATCACCAAGACTTGCTCAGCAGCATCATTATGGTCAAAGTTACCTAGTGTGCAGGTTCTTCGGATTTTGTTTTTTCTTAATTACCAGTAGAAAAATCTCCTCTATTTCAGCTTAGTCGAATAAACTTATATACACATGCAAAGCTGCTCTGTTAAAATTCCATTCTGTCACCGCCACTGACGCACAGTAACAAGCAGACAAATATGTGAACCGGTATTTGAAAATCAATTTAATCGAAAATTAATTGCAGATTTATTACATTACTCTCGTAATCCGACAGAAATCGCATAACTGAATTGCAACGAAGCGACTTTAGTCCGTAACAACAGCAACAACAACAACAGCCCAGGTAGTAATAAAGTGCCTGGCAGGTTGTAAGCAAACTGGTCATCTACGCGGCGGATTGAGCATTCAAATTAACCATTAGCCTAGTTTCGCTTAAATGAACAGGATTGTCGATATTCTCGTTTTCGGTCTAGCTGATCTGATAACTTGTATTATTTTATTTTTTGCTTTTGATACTTCGACAACTGCTTCCAAAATTTCCGTATCTGGCATATATGTACAAGAAAATTTGGATATTTTTGAAGAAAAGAAATTAACGACTTGAAACTTGTTACTATAATAAATACAAGTAATATCGATTTTGCATTCTTTTAGCCCGTGAGACGACCGCATGATGACGACCCTCATCGCGTTTTCTTTCCGAACTGTAATTAAAATAAATAAATAACTGGCGCAACAGTCCAGTTTGAACCATGACCTCGAGATGACTAAGCATCATCTCATTTTCTACATCGTGACGGTCTTGTGCAGAGGTGTGTGATCAGCAACACGCTCAACCGAGTTATTTACCCCATAAATGGGTACTCATTTAACAGCTGAGTGGACTCATAGTCCGACACGTACATAAATCCCATTTTTTTTTATCGAAAATTACCGGATACAGTAGGAATCGAACCGGGCCCCAGTGCGTAGAAGGCTAACGTGCTAACCGTTGCGCCATCCGGACTACACACTGTAATTAGTAGATAGATTTGATATGTGTAATCAAGGAGTATCAAACCTGCCTAAGCAAATTTTGCCGGAAATGCCTTTTAATAAGTTAAAAAGAAATGACAAAAAATAGGTCGCGCAACCCTCATAGCGGTGTTTTATAAAATATACATAAAAGTGTAGAGGAGTGGGCAGGGCGACCGAATATGCCAAACTGAATCGTCCGAACTTGCCGGAAGTGGGAGGCAGACTGGCCCAAAGGGAGGTTTCCGGTCGACGAACAACCCTCATCGCGTTTCCCGCTAAATGAGGTATCAAACCAAGGGTTTTAATGTCCTCTTTGCGAGAAACTAAATCTGATTCATTAAAGTTTGCCGGAAATGGGTGGTAGGAGCGCGCAAAGTTGACGTTTCACGGCATGAACAACCCTTATCGCGTTTTTTACTAAGCATGCTGTCAAATCAAAATTCTTGATTTCCTCTTTCCGAAAAACCAAATTTGCCTCGCGAAAGCTTGCCGGAAGTGGATGCCAGAAGGGGGCAAAGTTGACGGTTCAGGTCGATGAACAACCCTCATCGAGGTTTCTAATAAGTCAGGTGTCAAATCAAAAGTCTTGATATCCTTTTTCCGAAAAACCAAATCTGCCTGGCGAAAGATTGCCGGAAGTGGGTGGCGGGAGGAGGCAAAGTTGACCGTTCAGGTCAATGAACAACCCTCATCGAGGTTTCTGATAATAATAATAATAATAACAAGGGCAGGCTAAGATACCCAAGGGTGGGCACTGCGACCATGAGTTCTATTGTGCCATAGCCTTAATTAATCCAAAAGACCCTCAACCAGCCTAATGAAGGCTAGTAGATCCTTTGTAGGGGTGCTTCTTACGACCGCTGAGCTCACGAAGGAGTCTCCAAGAAACAAGAACCTGGAACGGGCTACCGCCGGACATTCGCAGAGAAGATGTTTAGTGGACTCTGTGTCCTCCATGCAAAGCCTGCACTCCGTATCAGTGGATAGACCCATTTTGTTGAGGTGATATCTAACTCAGTGGTGCCCCGTGAGGTAACCCACGATTAGTCTCAGGTCCGCTCTACCCAGGCGGCTGGTTTCTTTGAGACCGTAGGGTTTTATAAGATCTTTGGACTGCCTCACTAGTGATCTTGTTTTAGCCCAACTCAGACCACAGTAATGATTAGGCCCGAAAAATATATCCGAAGAACCTTGTCTAGCAAGTTCATCGGCAGCTTCGTTACCAGGGATGCCCTGATGGCCAGGTACCCAACATAAAGTAACCCGATTGGTGTTTGTGAGACACTGAAGGGTATAAAAACACTCTTTCACTAATTTCGATGAGAAACTATGTGAAGAAAGAGCCTTAATGGCTGCCTGACTATCAGTGCAGATAGCGATGTTAGCGCCTTTGAGTTTCTTGTCCAGAATGTCTCTGGCGCAGGCCTCAATGGCATGGATTTCAGCTTGAAAAACGCTAGGCCAGACGCCCATAGCAATGGAGATCCTGGTGTCCGGTTCATAGACTCCAGCACCAACACCCAGCTCCGTTTTAGATCCGTCGGTAAACCCCATGGTGTACCGGGAGACAGAGCCAAGAATGCCACTGTCCCATTCCCCGCGAGTGGGGATGGAGACCGAGAATTTCCTACCAAAACATATTTCCCGAGTCATATAATCAGATCTCGAGCAGATCTGCATGCCAGGGATCCGCTCTAGAATGCTCATGTGTCCCTGATTGGACACATCGCCATCGTATGTTAGACGCATTCTAAGAGCGCTCAGAGCCGCAGACTCTTGTATGAAAATATGCAGCGGAGTAAGTCCAACAATCGCCTCAATAGCCGATGTCGGACAAGTATGGATGGATCCTGCCATACCAAGGCATGCAAGGCGCTGTAACTTACTACAAAGCTGTATGGTGCAACGCTGATTCGTTTTGGGCCACCAAACTAGCGCCGCGTAAGTCACAACTGGACGTACGACCATCAAATATAGCCACTCGATCATTTTCGGGGTGAGTCCCCAAGTTTTGCCAAACAGAGACCTGGTTTCTGATAAGCCTGGTTTCTGATAAGTCAGGTGTCAAATCAAAGGTCTTGATTCCCTCTTTTCGAAAAACCAAATCTTCCTGGCGAAAGCTTGCCCGAAGTGGGTGGCGGCAGGAGGCAAAGTTGACGGTTCAGGTCGATGAACTCATCGAGGTTTCTGATAAGTCAGGTGTCAAATCAAAGGTCTTGATTCCCTCTTTCCGAAAAAGCAAATGTACCTGGCGAAACTTGTCGGAAGTGGGTGGCAGAAGGGGGCAAAATTGACGTTTAAAGTCGACGAACAACCCTCATCGTGATCTGCGCCAAATAAAGTGTAAAATCAAAGGTCTTGTTGTCCTCTTTCCGAAAAACCAAATCTGCCTCGCGAAAGCTTGCCGTACCACCGACAGATCACTACTCATCAGGTGCTGCCTTTGATCTACCGGTGGAAGCAGCACTACCAGTACCAGACCAGACTATGGTTCGTTACAGACTCTCAACACCGACGAAGGCAATTGTCTTTCGCGAAGAACTGCAATCGTCAGTAAAATAATACAAAAACTGAAAGGCTGCAATTGCAGGCCAGAGGAGTGACGACAATATGCGAAATATAAGCCAAATGAAAACCTGAAAAATGTTAGACCTAAGACAATAAAATGTAAAATGAATAATTGAACATACCGGAAACTCTTAAATACCATTAGCTTTGTACTGAAGATGGGAGCAATTTGCCCCCGATACTCGTATCTCCAATCAGTAAAGATTCTTGCAGTTTGAGCAAAAGCTAGTGATTATTTGCCAATATCAATATAAATTGTATTGAGAATCCCTCGAAGTTTAGTCCACTTTCGTGTGTCCTCCTCAAGTGCTTCGCCGGAACTCGTCGAGGAAATTTGTTTTCACCTAGAACTCCCACCGGTTATCGCATTACTTGAACTCCAATCTCTTTCCTTCTACCACCTCCACAAAATAATCCGGATAAATAAAAACGGGCAACCCTCAGCCGATCAGCTGGTGTATCATCTATTGTAGACACTCCTGACTGTGTCTATTGCACAATGCATGTCAAAGCAAGGCGATAACTTAATAGGCGCGTTTTTTCAAGATCCATATAGAGCAGAGCAGGTTAAGACCACACAGTTACACTAACAATTTGATCTAAGTTGCTCTCGATAGAACGTTAGTGCAGGATTTCTACTCTGTTAAATAGTTCCACATTTGAAATGCAGGCGGCGAAGGCGTCAAAATTTTAGAACAGTTTACAGTTTGGGAAGCACATAAAGTTCATTTCCTGCCAATAAAATGTTCGTTTTGTGTAATTATATGGAATAGTAAACATACAAAATAATTTTGATGCCTAAAGGAAATTTGTCCGATTGTATATGTACTAAAGATTTAAGTTTTCTCTTGAAATTCTAGTTGACATTTGAATTCTAACTAAACCAAGACACACTCCTTTAGCAAAGACAAAAACTTACTCCGTTAAATTGCTCTGGATCGTTTTTTTCGTCGCTTAACCTGCTCTGCTCTATACGAAAAAAAACGCACCTAATAAATGAGAAGGATGCTCTGCTCTGACGTGCAATGTACATTGCATTGTGCAAAAAGGTAAGAAACATTTGCAAATCATAACCGGCTACCGGCTAGAAATATACAAATTAGCTATTGAGCGGCAAATTCAATGAACAAATGCATTCGGTCCCACCCAACAGGTTATGCTAGATAGCACTACGAGTATCAAATGAAATGACGACCCAATACGCCAGCAACTAACAAGTGTTGTTTTTCATAAGTCAAAATAATTAAATTTGAGAAGAAAAACGAGATTCGAAAAATTGACAATCTTCAACAACCAAAAACGAAAAAGAAGTGAGGACGCCTATTGTTACAGTTTCCTCCTGACTTACCAAAGAAAAGCTGGTTAGATCCACCCTCATCATCACTAGATCCATCCTCATCATCACACCGAGCCCACAAAATCTAATTGATTCACGTGTAAAAATATGCATATCAAAAAGAGATTTTGTTCCGGTGAAAAGACATTTGAAGGTTCAAGATCAGTTGCTTACAAAACAAAATCAACTTTATTAATAACAACGTTTCACCTCGAAACACACTAACGAATGGCAAGGTTACAATATTTTTAATGTGACTCACGAAGTCTTCACATATTTCGTAGTTTCTCTTATCTTTTTTTATTTGATTTAACTGTAGGCAACCTTTAAAATAATAGATTGTAATTATGGCGCTGATGGAATTACATGCTCGGGGTGATTTATTGTTTTTTATTCAATTCATTCGTTTTGACATGGTACGAAACAGTGTCGCGATGAAAGAAAAATGTTAATATTAAACGATGAACAGCTAATTTGGCATTTTCAAGCTTTAAATTGCAATTATGTCTTTTTTGAATGAGTGTTTTGGTTCTTCTTTCATGCCAACTTTTTTATGGGAGCCCGGAGTAATTTAGTTTGTGTAAGTCGTCGTCACTGTTAATTTCTCTTAGTTACGATATATTTCGCAGTTTAGCCTCAATTTTCTCAGCAATTTTCCGCGATTAGTTCCACTATTGTTGCCCTTGGAATCGAACCCTCTCTCGATCTCGATCGAACATCTTAGCCTGAAAATCCGATTTTAAACCAACAGGAATTATATCGAGTCTAACGCAATTCGCAGTGGTGTAACGATTACGAGCCCTAGTGATTCGCTCCTAAAACAAAAGCCAGAATCTCGGGACATAAGATACGTATAAATAAAAAGTATGATAATAACGGGGCTTAGGCGGCTATTACACTATAAAAGTTCTTTTACAAATATCTTTTATGAAAGCTATTTTCAAAGAACTTTTATAAAGTAATATCCGCCTAAGAAAAGATTTGCGACATGGACGTTGCTTGTTTCAACTACTTTTTTAATATGCTTGCACACCTTCCCCCTTTAGCGGCTAATATCATTCATAAAAGTTCTTTTGAAATATCGTTCGTCAAATATATTTGTAAAAGAACTTTTATAGTGTAATAGCCGCCTTAGTGTAGTCGGAGGCTACAAAGAATGGTCGTGTAGGTCGTCCAGGATATCTAAATGTCAAACTCCCCTCGGCCAGCGACAAGTTTGACGCGCACTGGATACCTAACTCGACTATCTGTCGTTAGGGGTTGGGTATTAAAACGTCACTTCCTGCCGCTCGCGTAACAAAAAAAAATCGCCCATGCATCTGCCCTATTGCAGATTGACAAACGAAATAGTTCCATAATAGAATCAAAAAAAAATCATTGAGGATCCTATCCTCCCCTGAAAATAACACGACCGCCTCCTGGTGGCATTTGTGATACAGCACACATCCTATCTTGGGTTAGGCGGCGCATTTAGCTTAGCCCCCCGGGGCGGTAAGACACCTGACCGCGCGGCAAACTTGTGACTGGTTGAGGAAGTTTTGACACTTAGGTGCTCCGGACCTGCAAGACTATTGCTTGCAGTTTCCGACCTGACTAAAACGTGCCATACACACACCGATCGATCGGCCGATCCGTCGCCCGAAACCAATATCGGCCGACGGATTGGCGTGTGTATGTGGAAATCGCACCGATCGGGCGATCAATTTTGATCTGCCGATATTTTAGTGCGATTTTCGTGCGATCGATCGGTGACGATATGTGATTATCGCAAGTGAATGTCAAATTACCAAATTATTAAATGATGAAATTTCAAGGATTCTAATGATTTAAATGGCACTGCAATTGAAATATCAAATATGTGGTATACGAAAATACCACAGACATCCAAATAGTTAGCAAAAATGAATCTAGGTTGGATTGGGAGTGAACCATAACCTATTTTTTGAATTGTCATTCGTTATCGCATCGCACGAAAATCGCTCAGTGTGTGTGCAGTGGAGATCGGCAGATATTTTGTGGCGATCCATCGGCCGATCGATCGGACGACGGATCGGATAATGTATGGCGGCTATAAGGCTCGTCGCTCTCACGGCAGCCGGTCCACGCACCAGAGCGACCTCTAGTAACGCTAGCAGGCGTTGCTACAACAACAACAACTAACGCTCGTAGTCGTTATAATGGTTATATTATTGGGTTGTCCGGAAAGTCATTTCGTTTTTTTTTTATGATTTTCAAACTTCTTTTATTAATACAAGCAACAAACATTAATCAATTACATATTGGCCATTTTGTTTCGATGACCTTTTGCCATCTTTCAGTCAGCTGCATAATGGCACGCTCGAGGAAAGTGTGGTCTTTAGACGCAAAAAACTGAATCAACTCATTTTTGACAGCCTCATCCGGGACGAATGTTTTTCCATTTAAATGGTTCTGCAGTGAACGGAATAAGTGGTAATCTGATGGTGCAAGGTCAGGGCTATACGGTGGATGAGGCATCACTTCCCAGCCTAAGGCCAATAATCTTTTACGAGTGACCAAAGATGTATGGGATCTGGCGTTGTCTTGATGGAAGATGACACCCTTACGATTTGGCAGTTGTGGTCGTTTCTCCTTGATTTGTTTGTCCATTTTCACTAGCTCGCCACAGTACACATCTGAATTGATAGTTTGGTTCCTTGGGAGCAGCTCAAAATAAACATCACCTTGCAAATCCTATCAAACAGACAGCATAACCTTCTTTTGATGGATATCTGTTTTTGATGTCGATTGTGCAGGTTCATCGCACGACGTTGTCGTATACAACCCATTATCCGTCGCCCGTTATGAATCACTTCAAAAATGGGTCGATTTCGTTACGTTTCAGCAGCAAATTGCTAACGTTAATTCGTTTGGTGAGGTGAATTTCCTTCAATTCGTGTGGAACCCAAATATCGAGCTTGCTAATGTATCACAGCTTCTGTAAATGTTCGTGAACGGTTGATTTGGATAACTTGAGTTTCTCCGCTATCTCCCGTGTCATACTGCTCCGGTAAGCTTCGGTCATTGCCTTTATTTTGTCGCCAACGACAGCTATTGGACGACCTAGACCGTGGTGCATCACTGACACCAAAATTTCCGGAACGAAAACGAGCCAACCAATTCTGGCACAGACGTTCTGTAAATGAGTCCTCACCATAAACATCACACAACTTTTTCCGCGCTTGCACTGCGTTTTTGCCTTTTCGGTAATAAAATAGCAAAATGTGTCGCAAATGTTCACTTTTATTTTCCATTTTCAAGTCGATGCCAAATAAAGATTTGTAAGTAGAGGACCACCAATTTGTGAATGATTATAGCTTGAAATGTCAGCTGTCAAATGGAAGAAAAATCTTGGCTAACGCCACCATAATTTTTTTTCCGATAACAGCGCCATCCCCTGAAAGGTAGCGAAATGACTTATCGGACAACCCAATATTATTTATTTGGATTACGCCTCGGGTCTCTGGCTTAAATCTTTCATTTTTGAAACCTTTCAAACAGTCACCACTGAAAGTTTTCATTTTTATTCATTTCAATCAACAACAAATTACACGCATTAAGACCGTGGCTCTTGACTACTGACATGTAAAATGAACGAGCCTAATCAATTACTGCAATACACTCGTTTCTTTTAAATTTTTGCTATTTTCAAAACTCACTTGGAAAACTGTAAATCTCGGGCGAGTTCTTCCATAATTATCACACGGTATTCCAACAATTCCGCGCCTGTTTCAACTTAAATTGTGGAATGTAGACCCCATGTCGTGATGAAAATGCTTAAGAAAAATAGGTAACGCTAGATTGTAAGAGCGGGCAAAGAGTTACTGGTGCTACTAAATTATTGCCGAGGTGGTCTCATATTCAAATCAGGCCACTGATATTCCCTCGAACAGGTGACTCTACTTAATCATTGCATAAATTGCAGCAGTCATATATATAAGTGTAAGGAGACATATGTGCCTGCACATGAGCCACTTATAAGTCGGAACGACCTTTTGCCATGTGAATTGTTTCACATTGTTGAAAGGCAGGGAAAAGCAACAACAACAACAGCAGTAGACGAAACAAAAGAGCGTCACATTGATAAGATGCAACCATGGATCTATTATGGGAAACCATGCAAAGAAGAACAGGTTCATGTTTACACGAGCCCGCTTCATGTTGATTACAATTTTATTGTCTCGGTGCAAAAACCGCATTATTGCAAACACCAGGAAGCCAACATAATATTGTGGAGCGAGCACTCCTCTGTTTGTGGTTGATTATAACCTTGAGGTTAAATTACGCTGCTTTTTTTTTATAATGTACAGAATATGATTTGAACAAATCATCTGTAACAAACATAATCGGATAGATTGCATGATTAGGATGTAGTAGGGTAGACTCGTAGACTGTGTTCGGAAATAAAGGAAAGGTTGTCATGAATAGTATGGTGATATAACTCAAGGGTATCCTTAAGAATGATGCCCAAGGTTTCCAATATTCTACAGCACCAAAAAGTCTCCTTAGTAGCTTGAGTAATAACTCGTAAAATCTGGCAGAGTTTTCACCACTCTTTATACCGTTCAGTATTAGGTAGCCATATTTTGACCACTCCTTCAGAGATCAGAGAGCAGTCGACGTAGTCCTATAACTCACTCTTTTCCAGCACAATTAATTGGATCACGGATAGCTCCAAATAGATGAGGGCCCGGGTGCAGGAATACAAATACCCAAAGCCAGTGAAGTTCTGGCAGGAAATCCCTCAAATAATCTCAAACTCTGCTGGGTCGTCCGACACTCTGGCATTGAAGGCATTGAACAAGTTGATAAACGCCAGACTGGTCACTGCTGCCTCCTTCTTTGGCCCAAATGCTTTCAAATCTGAGACTGGGAGTGAGAGAGAGAGCTACCGTGCTGTGAAAAACTATCTCGGGTCTGAGACTATCAAAATTAATCATCGCTGGCTACTCCTGTAGTCATACCCAGTATCTACCCAACTTGAGTAGGAACTGGGTCAGAATTTATTGTAGGCTTCTCACGTCATCGAGGACATCTCGAAACCATGCGCACCGCAGTGGATATCAGCTGCCATTTTTCTGAAGCCAACGACGATAAACTCCAGCAGGTGCAGCAAGTGACCGCATTCTCCCAATTTGGAAGCCCAGCAGTTGCTTGCTGTATCCGTCGCTTGATTTCGCCAGTTTCGCTGGTGTCTTGACTCCGGTGTGTGAATTCGTCTATAAATTCGACGCTAAGTTCCTGTAATGAACCACCTGTAATGGACCATATCCTGGTAGTGCCGCTTCCACTGACAGATCGAGGGCAACACCTGATAAGTAGTGATCTCTCGGTGGGCTGAGGTTCCTATTACACCCACCCTGCGGGCATCCCCGCATGACATTCGCTGAGAGGGTACAGTTACCTATCGTAGTGATGACCCTTCTGGAGGACAGCATACGTTTCATGCAGACTGTGGTGGTAAGATTGGCTCCTTTAACTCGGAGGGCACTTGTGATGAGCTCGAATGAGGTGTTATCGAAGGCTCCTTCAATGTCACGAAACTCAGTGCCGTTTCGTTGTGTAGAGCAGTTTTGGTAGATTTGCCAGGATGATAGGCGAACAGTCTGGGGTGAAGCGGGTTTTTTACGAGGAGTTATGTCCTGATATAAATATCACGGATCTTCTCCCTAGTCTTTAGCATGAATGGTGTCAGGCTGATAGGTCGATACGATTTAGGGTCGCCCATAGGTCTATTTCCCACTTTGGGAATAAAAACTACCCTTACTGATGTCCGTCTGTGACCTAGCCCGAAGCTACTTCTGAAGATGTGCACTAAGTGCGGAATAAGTTCTTCCTGGCCTTTCTGTAGGAGGGCTGGATAAATTCCATCTGTACCATGCGATTTGTAGGGTTCAAATGATCCAATTGCCCACTTAACTTTGTCGTGAGTGAATATTATCCTTGCTGCCACCCAGTCGAAATGCTTGGCTCTGTGAGGTATATCTCGGCACCTCAAGTCATATTCATTATTTACAACAATTCTACACCCAGGAAAGTAAGTGTCCAGAAGGAGCTTACCCGTACTGCCGGAGCCTTGCGTATAATTGCCGTCCGGTTTTTTGAGTGTGCTAACTAAGTTAGACCCTTTCTCTGCCAGGACACGGTGTAGTCTAGCAGCTTTGTTGGTGTTGCTGACATTCTCACAGAAAATCATCCAGCTGCGACGTTTGGCATCTCTAATCTTCTTACTGTATTCTGTGCGAGTGAAGCGGTATAGGTCCCACTCACCATTGCGTTTAGCTCTGTTGAACAACTTTCTAGTCGTTTCCTTAGGCGGGAGAGTTCAGTGTTCCACCACGGAACTCCCCTGCCGTCTTTGACGGACTTTAAAGGACAATTTTCTTCTTATGCTGTCAAAATGGCTCTGGTGATGTTTGTGATGAGTCTTTCAAGACCTAGCCACGCAGAGGTTGTGTTATCTATCAGAGGGGGCTGTCCCCGCAACGACTTGGAGTACCCGATCCAGTTCGTGGGTTGCAGGATTCGTCTGTCAGGTGGCGCCTGACCAACTGGCGCAATATCGAGTCGAATTTGCAGGTGATCAGAGAGGGAAGGCTCGTCTGAGACATGTCAGTTGTATATTCGTTCAGAAAGCGAGAAACTACACAAAGTTAGGAGCAAGACTTCTTACCTTGACCTAGTGATGAAAGTGGGACTGGCTCCTCTGTTAAGAATATTAAGGTCTAGGCTAATTATAGTATCTAAGAGGCACTCACCTCTACTGTTGGTATCAGTACTTCCCCATACTCTTTGATGTGCATTATCATCACATCCTATCAAAAGGCTCTTGCCGTTGGCTCTGCAGTGTTCGACCAGTCGTTGTAGCTCATCAGACGGGACTGAAGAGTCCCCGGGGAAATATGCGGACACGACAACTATTTGCTGTAGGTAACCTCCAAGGGTATACTACCCACACATTCTGTGAGTCTCCATAGAGCGATTTTACTTATTTTATTAAATTTAATTATTTAGGCATTTTTATATATTCTCTTTTGCAATACCAAATAAAGTAATAACATTATTTTCGCTCTTCTCTTTCCAGTATACGCCAGCAGTGCTGACCTGAACGTAGTTGACGATGGCGACGGTTCAATCTACAACGGCGACGAGAATCACAAAGTCTGGAACGGATCACAGGAGCACTTACTCGACGGTATCAGTACGGAAAATCACTATGAAGCTTTCTCGGGCACTTCATCGACCCTGGGACGACCGACACGGGCCCGACAAATAAGCGCTCCCATTCCCGTCCCGCCACCACCAAAAGACGAAACCAAAAAGAAGAAGGAAAAGAAATCGATGAAACATTCGGGAAGTCAGAGCCTGTCGGGAACATTGATTCGTCCGAAACCGATTCATGCTCACAGTCTGCAGCGTCCCGGCATGCACGGGCCGCCACCGGGCAATATGATTTACGGTCCATTGGGACCACCATTACCATCACGTCAATATCACACAGTGTCGCATAGAGCCTATGCCAATGGCGGTCCACCGCAGCCGCCTCCACATTTACTTCCACCCCATCATATGGGCATGCCCGTCCATCATCATCATCATATGCCCGTCATGGTTGCACCACAATTTGCAACACTGCAACATCCACGCACCAGTAAAAAGAAGAAGAAGGACAAAATGAATGGTATACCGGTTGGAATGCCCGTGCCACCACCGCTCTTTGCATATCCTCCGCAGGGCTCACCTTCAATGATTGGTGAACCGCGACCGCTGGGAATGAGCAATCGAAAATTGGCCCAATCAGTTGGCGGCGGTTTGGATGATTCGGGCAATTCGGGTGGTGAGTCGCCGGGCGGTACGGGGATCTACCGACGTAAAGGACATTTGAATGAGCGGGCGTTCAGCTATTCGATACGACAGGAGCATCGGAGTCGAAGTCACGGATCCTTAGCTAGTCTACAGTTTAGTCCGCCCGATATGAAAAAGGAACGTGAAATTGCCCAAATGATGGCCGGACTGGATATGAACGATGAACCGACAATGAGTCGACGTGCTATAGTCAATGGTGGTGGCCCAATGGTGGCTGGTGGTGGTGGTGGTGGTGGTGTCTATGGAGCAACCGGATCGTTTGGTAAACCACGAAGATAAGATGAAATAAAGGGGAAATGTTAGTTAAGGATTAAATCGTGGACAATTCCGAATTGCTTGTATTTATTATTGTTGCACTTTTGTTTGTTATCTTAGCGGAAAATTAAAAGCTGTCCAGAATGAATAGTAAGCAGATGCATCCAGACGTTATGTTCTTTGGATCAGTCTTTAAAAAAGTCACAATTTAGTTAATAGTTATGATTTCAGCCTGTAAGTTGGCCGAAATGTTCGTCGGCATGTCCGGAGGCGCTTTAGGTGTAGACAGTAGACGCCACCAAATCCGATTCTCTCTAGCATCTGAATCTTTTAACTGAAATGTACCTACTTCAGTGTCTGGATTGTTTGAAATCAATTGTGTATATTTAAGGAAGAAAATTCCGAAAAAATCCGAAACATATATTTATGTAAATTTAATGCAATAATTCATAAAGATGAAAATGCTAATTAATATATTTTTATTGTGTATTTATTTAGCGATTCGAAAGCCAAAAACTTCAAATTTATATCGTTTTCCCTGAAAAAAGCACATAAACATGCACAAAATACCAACAGAAGATTCAAAAGAAACGAAGCTAATGTAACAACTTTCATATTCCTAAAACTTGGTGCGAAGAAAATTAAAAAAAAAATACTAACAATGGCTGATATTTACAATCAAAATAACTTAATTGTAATTAGTAATAATATTGTAATAAAGATTTTCTGGGGAAAATCCTTCAGTTACAAAATACAATAACAAACAAGAAACGAGCCGACGCGACGGAGAAGCGATAGAAGAGTCACTGACGAAAATAGGCTGGATTTTACGAAAATAAATAAAACTAGAATTAAATAAATATGCATAACGACCTTAAATCTAATAATAGTAATTATTGTTAACAAAAACATAAACAAAAGAAAGAAGAACAATACTTCATCATGTGCCTTATTAGGTCTTATGTTGTGCCCATAAGTGTAGAAAGTAAAAAAAAAAATATTTTAGATATCTAGTTGTTTTCGTTTTTATTTTCATTTTCCTTTTTTTTGTTAATGAGATGAAAATCGAATGATTAAATTTAAATAAGTGGGAAAATTATGCAAATACAATAGAACGAGAAAAATGTCTGTATATTTTTATTATTAATAAATAAAGGAAAGATGGAAAGTCCTTGGAAATAATTCAACGGGATTTAATATTTTGATGGAAATTGTTGAAAAAAAAATAGAATTTTAATTGTTTTATAACTATTATACGAGTCATCATCATCATCGTGGCGCGACAGCCCGACGTCGGGCCTTGGCCGCCTGGATCATTGTCCTCCAATTATCTCGGTCACGTGACCGCGTCCTCCAATTTTGGGAGCCCAGCAGCTGCGCGGCGTCCACACCTACTTAGCTCTCCCAACGAGATCTCGGTCGTCCTCGCAGTCTCGCTCCGTCGACTCGTTCTGCATTCATTACTCTCTTAGGCATGCGATCATCGTCCATTCTTTGTACATGCCCTGCCCATTGAAGTCGTTGTAGTTTGACGATTTTCGAGACTTGCAGCTCATCGTACATTTCATACAACTCATGGTTGTACCGGATGCGCCATCCATCTCGATCGCAAACAGCCCCGAAAATTCGCCGTAGAACCTTACGTTCGAAAGTGTCTAGCATGTTTTCGGAGGCTTGAGTTAGGGTCCATGCTTCGCAGCCATAGCATAGCACTGGTCGTATAATGGTTTTGTACACGCGGAGCTTTGTGTTTCTGTGCACATGCTTCGATTTCATTATGGGGAGAACCGAGAAAAAAGTCTTATTAGCTAACTGTATCCGTCGCTTGATTTCGTCAGTTTCGTTGGCGTCCCTTGACAGGTTGCAACCCAGGTAGATGAAGTTGTTCACGAACTCGATGTTGAGGTCCCCCACGTTGATGCTCGGTTGTGCAGGTGTCCTTGTCACCGATTGCATCATTATTTCAGTTTTACCCTCGTTATACGAGTATATATGCATAAATATATAGGTAGAATATAATAGATGTCATGTATAGAATCAAATAATATAAAATAATGAATATGGAATGTTTATTATAAATATGAATTAAAAATGTAAAAATTAAAAATTAAATTCTCAATGTTTTTTCATTTAATTATGGTTATTTGTGCAGTCCCATTTAGAAAGGAATTCATTGTAAGATTAAGAACGGTTCGGTAACCAAAATTTTTATTTCAGGTTGTTGAATGAAGTTATCTTCAGTGGTTTTGAAATTCATACACCATGTTTGTTTATTTTATGGGCCTCTCAGATGCCAATTCATCGCAGAGACAAGAAGAGTTTTCGCTTTCTTTGAGACTGTTCGTATGGCACGGATGGTATTAAGTACAGCACACTTAGTGTTGGTCCCTTGTGTTACCCTAGTACATAATTCACACGTCCAGCCATCATCTAATAGTTGAACCAAAACCATCTACATACAAAGCCTGGAAGCAGGTCGCTGAGAGTGTGTGAGTCGGCCTCCTTTCAAACTGACAACCGGCACTAGCTCCGATGACCAAGTTCCGAATGGCTCCGACTTCACTTCGGCACGAACATGGTGGTGTCTCAAACTGAAATTGTTCAAACATGTACATCTATTGATTGATTATTAATTATCACAACCAAAAGATAACATGCTTGAAACTTCAATTTGATTCGTATGTTCACTTCCCGCACCTCGCACTTCACTTTCACAAGTAGCATAATCAGAGAAACAAAAAAATATATTTGGTGTGACAAAAAATTAATTCACCCGCACAAATCGCCATATTGCTTTTTATCCGCACTTGCCACACGCGACACAAAAAGTAAACAAACAATTTCCACATTCACTTCGAACGCAAAAACGAACAATAAATTCGCCGATTTTGCATATTTTTTCATTTGAGCACATCACCAACACTTCACTGCACAACATATTCCACTTTCACGCCGCAAACCGACCGAGAACCGACATTTTTCGATTAAAATGTCGCGCGGAATCACTCGCCGTCCATACACCGCCATACAAATTTTCGACTGACATCGGCCTCCTTTGAGCTATTGTTGTGTGCGAGACCAGGTCTGCTTCCAGGCTTTGAATGTAGATGGTTTTGGTTGAACCAATCAGAGGGAATAACAAGTCGTTAACCCACATCCGCACTAGCTAAGTCCTCCACATCAGCTTAGTAATAGGCCCCACGGAGTAGACCTTCTTCGAAAAGCTAATGCCCAATAAGTGCAGCTCAGATGAAAGGTGACCCTAAATCCAATCGACCCATCAGCTGGACGTTGTTCATGCGGAAGACCATGGAGAAGATCCCCAATGCCTACAATAGGACATCGCTACTCGTGAGGAACCCGTTTCAACGCAGATAATTCGCCTATCAACTTTGTAAACCTACCGAAACCGCTCTCCACAACCTCGTTGGATAAATAGAAAGGGCTATGCCAGCTAAACCGACACTGTGTGCGTTTCTTGACACCGCAGGAGCTTTCGACAAAATTGTTTCCGAATACATTGTAATGTTTCCTCTGACCGAAGCCGGGTTCATTAGATATTCTTGTGCTGAATAATGAAAACACTTCGACTGGAAAACACACACTTTATTTATTAAACGAACTACACACGCGTAACTAAGAACCAACGTCAAACTAGCTCGAACTATTCGCTCCCGGCGGATAACAATAACTACGGTACTGCCCTCTGGTTCCGCTTCTACGCCGACTAAATCTCGACTATCACTACTTTCCGCCCCCGATTACATCTGCCTTTTATAGCTGGATCTGTTTCGATATGATTCTAGACTCGGGTTTCCACTAGTCAACGAAAATTACAGAGGAAGGTTCGAGAATCCGCTAGTGCTAGTGCTTGTCATCGATGGTTCGAGACTATGATGGAACTTAGTACAGTCTGCGTCATAAGAGAAACGTACTCCGTACATACGACACTGCCTCCTCCTTAGATCCGTTCGTCCCGAACAGAAGTCTCTGACACCGCTCACGCGGTCCAACTGCATGGTCTTCATTTTGACTATTGGCCTCGGAACGCGACGCACCACATTATCCAACCAGGCAACAATCTCGTCCGGTTCCTCCCAGTTTTCCTGAAGCCACGAGCACATCTGTTTTCTCCGACGAGTGCTATACAGCCATTCGAAGCCACCGTCGCTGACACCAATCGAGCGAGCTTTCCAGTTGAACCTCATTCTTACGCAATCAACCCTCCACCGAGGTCGTCCTTGGATCAGGCCATGTACGCCATCCAACCGGCGTCCGAAGTCGGCGACCGACGTTGACTGCTCCATACATGAAACATTCTGTGGGGTTGGACTGTTCTGCAACACCTGCGTAGTCGGACATCGCAATACCAAATTGACAGCAGTAGTACGCCCGTTGTCGCTCCTGCCGTCCATTACCACAGCGGCCCCACACTGCGTGCAGGACGCTTCCACGTCGTCGAGAACTGGTTCCCTTGAAACCTTCGCGGACAGTTCGGCCCTAACGAATCCCGCCGTTTCCACACGTTTCAGATCGTTCTTCGAGTTTCCATCTTCTCAAATCCATCATGAACGTTTCCGATCTGGGCGCCCATCCGCATTTGTTTAATCTCCATGGAGTCTCTACGAAGCTTATCGCCGTTAAGCTTCCAGACTCCCGCAGACCGCTCCTCCAATTGTTGCTTCAAGCTGTCCTTCTGCGGTTGCAACTGTGTTCACACTCTCCGCGGTGACTCCTCCAACCTCACCAACTTCTCGTTCAACTTTGCCGATTGCTTTGTCCACTTCGTTGCCGGTCTATTCAACGCCGGCTCGGTCATATTCGTTGTCGGTTCATTCGATGGTGTTGTCGACTCCTCGAAATTCGCTGACTGTTCGTTCATCTGCGTTGTCATTTCACCCGGCGACTGTTCGCTATCAGTCCGCAGTCCGCCTGTTCACTACCGCACGGCCTCGAGCTGTGTCCTGCATATGCCCCAGGACATTTGACCGTCGAAAGCTGGCGCCATCAGATTTTCCACGGTTGACTCGACCATTACGACTTCTGATGCTTCTGACGCACTTCGGTTCGATCCACAGTCCTTCGACTCCCTCGGCAACCGTGTCGAACCCGCCATCCATTTTGGCGTCCTCCTGCATGAGGCCGTTTTCGAACTTCTTGGAGATTTCTCGTTGCCTCTCGTCGATATTTTCGCCGACTGATTCTGCAACTGCTCGTCCAACCGCTTGTCAAACCGTTCGAATTGCTCATCAAATCGTTTGTCAAGCTGCTCGAATTGCGACAGTAACAGCTGCAAGAAAGGGCCCCTGGCCCAAACTTGTTTCGCTACCGATCCGTTGAGGTTTTCCGTCGACTCGACCTTATCCGGAAATTCAACCGTGTCCGGATCCTGTCCATCGGCTATCATCACTTGTGCTAAACGAGCACACAGCGCGAACTTATTTCCCGTCGTCGTGGAATCCCGGGTATTTTAATATCAGGTACTGAAAAGAACAAGTACTGAAAAGAACAGGTACTCAAATCCCGGGATCCCAGCACTGAAAAGAACAGGTATTCAAATCCCTCGATCCCGGTACTGAAAGAACAGATACTCAAATCTCGGGATCCCGGTACACAATACCGGTACTTGAAAACCGGGATACCGGTATTCTTAATTTTTGGTGACGGTGTTGAAAAAAACCGGTACCAAACCGGGATCCCGATATTAGGAACAGGCCTATATCAATTAGACTTTAATTATTATTTTGTGTACTAAACAGATAATTAAAGAATCATAACACCACTCCAGTTAGGCCTACAGATATTGAATCGTCGCGACAGCGGCATGACCAAGTATGAGCGAAAATATGCTTGGCTATTTCCATTGCCATCTTAATATATATTAAGATGGCAATGCTATTTCGCGTGTCCGAGTCGGAGCTGAAAATGTTTTATGCCCCACGTACACGGAACCTTCCGTCGCCCGATCGATCGGCCGATGGATCGCCACAAAATATCAACTGATCAAAATTATATGGAACTGTAAAAAAAATCGTACACGATTAGCGCATACACGGTTGCCCGATATCGATATCGGCCGATGGATCGGCCGATCGATCGCTTCGTGTATGACATGTCTTAAGTGTGTATTTCGCGTAAATGCTCCAAGCGACATATGTGCTGAATTCACGTTGGAACTCAGAAAACGGAATCCTATGTATCTTCCAAGTTCCAGCCTGGAACTTGAAAGATTGGATTTTGGCAGCCACTTCAGATTTCTGCCAATCTTGTGGGCGCGGTGCAGCCAGCGTGGGATAAGTGGTCGTGGAACGTTTCTCAGTTCAACATAGAAAAGAAACGGGCAAGGTAAGTCGACTGTGGTAGAAAGTCCACAATTATACTGGAATGTCCCCTGTGTTAGGAATTCAAAAAGTAAGTTGCGACCAGCAGTAACGTTGTCCACTTTATCAGTAGAGCGAGAAAGCTAACCTCCAAAGTAGACGGCGTGGCTGCTTTCCGGAAAAGAACAGGACTACAGTGGCACGGGCGCCGACATCACCGGCTGTAATTGACCGCCAGTACACATCGCACACGACGAATCGAAATAGGATTGTGTCGCCGCCGTCCCGCGGATCCCCACCTTTTTGACCAGTGGAACCGCAACTTTTCGGCCAGTGGAGTCGAACTTTTTTTTTACCATGGAGCCGCAGATTTCGGCCGATGGTGCCGCAACTTTTCGGCCAGTGGAACCGTAACTTTTCGGTCAGTGGGCAACTTTTCGGCCAGTGGTGCCGCAACTTTTTTGCCATGGAGCCGCAGGTTTCTGCCAGTGATGCCGCAACTTTTCGGCCAGTGGAGCCGCAACTTTTTTACTATGGAGCCGCAGGTTTCTGCCACTGATATCGCAACTTTTCAGCCGATGAAGGCGCAGCTTTTTGCCCAGTGGAGCCGGCAACGAGCGCTTTCCCGACTCAGCGTGGCCGCATGTATGTACGTTTTTGTTTTTTTAGAACGACGAGATTGCATCCCGGGGTGGGGGGGGGGGGGGGACTTTAATATCTGAGGCGCTAAATTTCAATGATTAGTTTCAATCAAATTTGATCTGAAATAAACGAATCTGAAGTCCTTTTCAGCGAATTCATAACCGTTTTGGAGATATTTATCCCGTGCTAGAATTGTGTAGAATTTCCGCTTTAAGTATTGTAGTTACGAACTTACTATGATACATCGTAATTTAATTTTGTATATTATGGGGCCACTCGTATTTTATATTTAGTGTGAATGAGCTGCCGATGAAATTTGGCGCCTCAGATATTGAAATCGGGCCATCCCGGCCTTAATAAAGCCCAACCTAAAAGCGCCGCCAAGAGTTTAGAGAGGCTTTATTGAGGGACGCATCCATCCCACTAAGCAAGCTGATCGCACGGCATCATTCAGGAATTTAGGGCCAGATAATGGAATAGGAGTACATACGATAGACGGAGTGTCAATTACTACTTCCTTTTGGTTCGAGGACTAAGATATCGAACAGCACTACACATACACAACCATACGGCCAAGCATAAAGACATCCAACATTTTCGGACCGCCGCCAAAGGCGCTTATGGATGCATTAGGTGTATTTTGCTTCCGCCGTTTTCCGACAGACGGCTGCATTGGTGACGGCTGGTCAAAATACGTAGTTCATCCCCGTATTAGTAAAAGTTGTTCGCATTTTTAATAAGATTCGCGATTCAAACTGTCTGTTTTCGAGCCAAGTTCTCGTCATTTGCGGGAAGATTTGATCTTCTGCTTCTATCTGAAGAAAACTGCAGCTGAGGCTCACCGAATGCTCTCAGATATTTACGGTGAGGTTGCTCTGAGTGACAGAACATGTCGTTTTAAAAGTGGCGATTTCAATGTCGAGGACAAGCATGGTGGTGGGAGAGAAAAAATTTGCAGAGACGACGAATTGGAAGCACTTCTCGATGAAGATTCGTGCCAAACGCAAGAAGAATTAGCTGAATTACTGGGAGTGACTCAGCAAGCCATCTCGAAACACCTCAAGGCCATGGACATGATTCAGAAACAAGGAAATTGGGTTCCGTACGTAACCGGCAACGAAAAATGGGTCCGTTACGATAATCTCAAGGGCAGAAAGTCATGGGGAATGCCCGGACATGCCTCAACGTCGACGGCAAAACCGAATATTCACGGCGCCAGCGCCAAGGTTAAGCTTTGCATTTGGTGGGACCAGCTCGGTGTGATATACTACGAGCTACTGAAACCGAATGAAACTATCACAGGAGATCGGTATCGGTAAAAGAAAAACGACCACAGTACCAAGAGAGACACGACAAAGTCATCCTCCAGCATTATAATGCTCGGCCACACGTCGCAAAAGTGGTCAAGACATACTTGGAGACCCTGAAATGGGAAATCTTGCCCCACCCGCCGTACTCCCCAGACATCGCTCCTTCCGACTACCATCTGTTTCGTTTCATGGGGCACGGCCTGGCTGATCAGAATTTTCGTTCGTATGAGGAAGTCGAAAAATGGATCCAATCATCGCGTGGAAAGATGCCTCCTTTTTTCCGAGATAAATAAATAACTGGCGCAACAGTCCAGTTTGAACCATGGCCTCGAGATGACTTAGCATCATCTCATTTTCTAGATCGTGACGGTCTTGTGCAGAGGTGTGTGATCAGCAACACGCTCAACCGAGTTATTTACCCCATAATGGGTACTCATTTAACTGCTGAGTGGGCTCATAGTCCGACACGTAAATCCCCGGAATCGAACCGGGGCCCAGTGCGTTGAAGGCGAACGTTCTAACCGTTGCGCCATCCGGACTATCTTTTTCCGAGATGGAATCCGAAAATTGCCGGAGAGATGGGCGAAAGTTGTCGCTAGCGATGGGCTGTACTTTAAATAATACATCTGTAAGTACTTTTTGACAATTAAGCTTTTAATTCCAGGAATAAACGGTGGAAGAAAAGTTGTACACCCAATAAATTAAACAAGGTGTAATACTGCTTCTTGCTTAAATTTCCTGAGCTTGGACTTGTTGTTCTTGAACTCCGTGTAGGACTGCCTACCAGCGAGAAAGTTGGCGATCCATTTGGCGTATTGTGTTGGAAGGGATGAGCAGTTTATGTCAGACAGAGTGGCTGACTGTGTCGAAGGCTTTCGACAGGTCAAGCGCCGCTAGAATGGTTCTACATATAACAAGGGCGGGCCTGGTTAAGGCCAGTATGAATGCGGGATGTAATGGCATCCAAAGCCATTGTTGTACTGCGCATCGGAAGCCATGCTGGTGATTTTCTAGCCATAAGAACAGGGTGTATCAAAGCCTCTAGCGTTCTGGCAACTGGTGACAAAAGTGTAATGGGCCGGTAAGAATAGCGTCGCTTTTTTTTGCCCGGCTTCAAAATTGGGATCACTCTTCCTTTCTTCCAGAGCTCAGGAACGATCATCACTACAACAACAACAACAGGTTGAATGTAGCCGTAAGGTACTCGATTGCTGGTATATCGAGGTTTTAACCGTTGAGATGCCATCAGGTCCCATGACTTTCGAGTTTTTCGCTTTTCTAATAGCTGCAGCTACCTCATTGGAGGTAAAACGGCATGTGGTCGGCGGCTCGATTGTAAATTTTCCTGCAAATTATTCGCTTATGCCTGTCAGATGTAGGGTGTTCAATAAATTGCTTATTGAAGTAGCTAGCGCAGCGCATGGGATCGCTTACCGTAATATCACCAAATTGAATAGCGACATTCCCTTTTTGTTTCGCTGGATTTGAAAGGGCACGGACTGTGGACCATAGTTTGTTGACAAGTTACAGCTGTTCAGATGATTGCTCCATTTTGATCTTATGTTTGGCTACTAAAATAGCTTGTACATATTTTTCGCAGTTCAGTTCATTAATTCTTGGATCGTCCGGGTTATTGCTTCTGACTTGATCTCTTTCATCTGCCAATCTGGCAGCTGAGGTGGGAAAGTTAGGCCTTACTTTCGGTATTCGTCCTGCAAGAATAAATTGAGTGTCAAATGAATCCCAAATTATTGACACACACACATAAAATCCGCAAATCGAAGAGAAATTGATATTTAAACCCAAATAACAAGTTTTCAAACAATTTAAAATGCATTTCGGAACAATGGTCAATTTGCTTTCAGTAGTTTACTAATTTTTAATTTTTTTTAACTAATTACATTTTCAACACGAACATCACAGCAACCTTTTGAACTATTAAATCGTGTTCAAAAAGATTTATTGCAGCATTGCGCTGCAAGCTAACATGCATCTTTTGACCACCTGCTATGCATTACATGCGTTGACCTCTTCTACATTATTCAATTGAAAGTTCACATACTCTTGACCCGAATTTCTCCATTACAACGACGGTGGCGGCGCGATGCAATGGTCATTCCATTCCTCCGGCTGATGGTCTCTTCAGCTACTTCGACTCGCTGATCTTGTCTTATAGTTTGCATGTGTTAAAACACAGAAGTGTGATACCATTGACTTTTTCTTCGTCACTACATACTCGTATATTCTTCCTACTGCCCAGTTTGTAATTTATATGACATTAACAACATTTTACTTCCTCCTTGGACCAAGCCCCAGCCAACAATTTGGCACGCATGCAACTGGTGGAATACTGATTGAGAGCGCGGGGTGCAGTCCAATTGAACGTGGTGTGGTAACCAGAAATACCTGTGTAACTATCGAAGGAAGCCACCACGTCCATTGCATCTTTGATAATACGATGGTACGGATGCGGTTGTTGATTCACTTTGTTGGGCACAAGTATCGGCTATTCACTCGATCGTCCGCATTCCTTTTTAAAATATGGCGATCGGTTGAAAATTTGAAGCGATCACAAGCACAAGATCTATACGTGTGTGCAAAAGATTTATGCCACAATTTGGAATACGCACGATTTGTTCGATAAGGTCTGTGGAGAATATTGATGACAGCAGTTCTCTGATTTTTCTGCTGCGTGTATTACCTGTGGACGATGTAAGATATATTTGTACAAAATATTATTTTTAATAAACTCGATGTATTGCATTATATTTGCCTAACCTAAAAGCACTACATAAAGATGGCTTCTGGAACAGAGTAACTCTATTCTGGGTCCCTGGCCATGCTGGCATCCTGACTGGACACTGAGGCCTGAGAGACTACTTGAGAAATATGGGGATTATTCCTGACTCGAGCTATCGCTTTTGCGGTGAAGAAAACGAGACTTCGACCCATATTTTATGTGACGCCTATGCCCAGCGAAGTAGAGACTGCTTCGAAGCAGCCTACCCGGAGACTGATGATATCGCTTCGGCTTTATTATTCCTCCTGAGCAAATTTATTAGCTCGATCAAACTTGGTCGACGGATCTAGGCCTGTTACCAGACCCAGGGCTTTAGCACAATGGGCCACTGTGCTCTGAACCGCCTAAGGGCACAGAGGCCTACAATCTAATCTAATCTAGAGGTGGTCGATATGTGCTGTGTGGTATCACGGTAGCCCCTTTACCTAACCTAACTTAACCTATTTTTTGCCCATCTTCGAAATTTGCACATTCCAGAAGGTAATCTACAATACACCCTGAAACCAATTCTTATGCAAATTTCAATTGTTGTTCTTTCTTCAACGCGGCCTGTGTTTGAATCATCGCCATGTAACATTTTTCCCTTATTTTCGCCAATCAACTCTGGTATGTCGAACCCGTCATAATTTCAGGTGCATGTTTAAATTTCACCTCATTTACTAGCACACAAGTTACTCTCGCTACTCTTTGCGTTGGATTTTCACAATGTGCACCTCTACCAGGCCTGCTGTTGTTCAATTAGCCTTCACCCAATCAGGCAACCGTCAAACAAACAATTTCAACGTGAAATTCCTCGAGCACAGTTATGCAAATAATGTCAAAGTAAACACCACTACGTTTCATATATTCTGATAAACATATCACATACGCAAATTGGCCAGGTACGAGTAATTTACATACTCATAGGTATCCAGATACTTAGTACGGCTGTTCTTCATCGGCTGTACATAAAAGCCAGCATTGAATCTGTGTCACCATCGTCAGTAACACACCATGTACCAAAGTATACACTAGCATCGCGATACGAGTAGTATCCGTGGTGTAGTTTTTCAGATACTGCTGTTGATGATTCTCGTATCATCAATGATGTTGCATCGAAACATCTTTCTACTCTTTATTTGTCGCAGTTTTATCGCTGCAATCATGAGATGTAATGTGAATTTTGTCAGGTAGGTATCCGTACATCAGACAGAAAGTTTCGGAATCTTGACGACGACTATATGTATGAGCCAGTCTTTCAGGAACCCTTTAACTGCTTCCTGTTGTAGGTAGGTTAAGAGAACACGTCGTAAGTGCCATTGCATTAACTGGTCCTGATCACAAGTTTTGATTTTAGGTCACTTGCTGCTAGCCCTAATCCAGGGACAGCCTATACTCCATGGAAATCTTGATGGCAAACCGAAATCTTGTAATCTTACCGCAGGCAACGTTTTTGTAAAAGATTGGCGGAATTTCATGGTTGACTAATCGTGGCCTATACTCGCAGTACGGATACATTATTGTGGTCATAGTATACACCTGTATCACTCTATTCAATCGAAGAAAAAGAAGTGGAAAAGTCAGACAAGAAGTTGAAGAAGCAAAAAAGAAAATCCACTTGAGATTGAGTAGATCGATACATTACATTGCGATGGTCATCGTCTCACATATTGAGACGCAATAGGAGGGATTCATGTATATGGCTACATTGAAACATTCCATAGTTCATTGGACTTTCATTAGAAGTAGTTTTTAGTAGTTGGTCTCTACTGAATATATTATTAAATGGAATTTCATTCAAGAAACTGCTCCCAGTGATTTTGCGGGATTTAGTGGAAATCTCATTCGGAAAATGTGGAAATTTAGACTGTTCGCACTTACAGTTTACTTTCGAGTGATTGTCACGTCCAAATCCTACAATATATCATGAAAATTGGCGGAAGTATCGTATATGGAATTATTTATCCCGTTCGTCATGAACTTATCCAAGCTTTTTTCGCCGTTCACTCTACGATGTTCTAATCTGGCATCCTAATAGCGGAATCGAGACATTATGTCTAAATATATGTAGAAAAAAAAAGTACATGGAAAGTTGCGATGGTCATCGGTACTTTTGACCCGTTCCACGCAAAACACATCAACGATATAAAAAAGCCCGACACCGGGTAGGGTTCGACGTTCACCCAAAGAAGCTATGTAGAATTTTTGTTTAATGCCATTTTCCCCATAATCTTCTTTCTGTCGATTGTATCCACTTTGTGCGTTCTGTACAGAGCATTGGTTTCATCGCACATTTTCTGCATCACTCCATGCACTCCAGAATTCTCAAAAATGCAGATATCCTGACATCGCTAGACTACACTCTACCAACGTACTATTTTGGGAATAACAATGCAAGCTTAATCCGTCGTTCTCCTGTGCTGCAGGGCGTAATAATAAACTACAGTCGTTCCCAGCTTCAGCAGACGACTGATTTGCTACAGTGCATCACAGTACCACTGCATCATCGCAGCCGCAGCATATTGTGACACTGCAATCGGAACATCCAAATTACCATCGGCGATGCTACTCCGACAACTAACCGGTAGCAGCTGCAGAAACGTCGACACGGTTCCTGGCATGAGCATATTAACCGACAACATGCATCCCAGCTTGTCCAGCCCAGCATGTTCTACGGCAAGTTCAACACGTCCCAATACCGATGGTGCCCATCAACATCAGCAGAGGAAAACCAGCACCCGCCCGACCCTTGTGCCAGCAGACGCCCGGCACCCACCGATCCCTCGTGCCAACAAGCACCCAGCAGCTGCACCGTCATTCGCTTCGCATCGCCTTCGTTCTCATTGCCTCGCGTTATTGCAATTCAGATACCCAATAATAAATTTCTTTTATGTTGTAATCACATAGCAGCTGTCATTTTTTTTTATAGGCCTATAGATTTGGAGTGTTCTTTAGCCGATTACCCATCTAGAGACTATTCTCGCCGGTCTTAAAGGTTCAAGAACAAGTTGCCCCTGAATATACTTGTGAGATATGGTGTCAGCACTTCTTTCCCTTTCTGCAGAAGGGCGGAAATATTTTGTACATGCAAGAGAACTTGTAAGGATTAAATGATCCGCTAGGCCAATTGACCTTGTCATAAGTGCAAATGTTTCTCAAAGCTCTTCAGTAGAATGGACTGTCAGGCCCACTAGAGTCTGGTTGACTGAACGATTTTACACCCAGGGAAGTACGTGCTCAGGAGTAATTTACCCATACACTTGTCATCGGTAGTTACACTTCCGTCCGTTCATCTGAGAGTGCACTGATCACATTATTGGACAGGCTATCTAGACTATGTCATCCTGATACTGCTCTGTCAATTGCTGCTAGTATTTCATGCAGAGGTATTGCATAATTTGATCAGTCCATTTTTTAACAGCTCATTTTACTCTAGGTTCTGAAGCGCAGAACTTAAGATCGACCCTAATGTGCTTATGATCAAGTAAAAAATTTTTTTTCGACATATGTATGCCAATTTCGTTCCCAGATGGCTTCCGAGTAAGTAATATCAAGCACTTCTCCTCTGGATCTCTCGACGAAGATTGGGCTGTTTCCTTTATTAAAGATATTTACATAGGTCCAAGTGTGCAAAAATATCAAGAAGGTACCGATCTCTATGATTTACATCCGTTCTTCCCCATGCAGCCGGTGTGGTGAGCAAGAACGGCACATCCAGCAAAGAGATGTATCTCGCGCTTCAGTGAGTCTCTGGAGCCCCGTGGAAGGTATATGTGAATCTTCAAGGAAATATGCCGAAGTTAACACCCATCTTCTTTCCGGTACCACCAATCAAGACGATTACTATTGCCACAAGATCATTGGTCATCATTCTAAAAAACAAACGTAGTTAGTGACTCTCATCAAGACGAGCGAGTGTTATGGAGTATACATGCATCGCTTACCCTGAGTCCTTGACTTCTCCTTTATATTACCATGAATCCTGAATCAGGACAAAACCAGTGTTTTCCATGGTGAATCTTGCGACCATCATATTCGAGGCTACTTTGTCGTGGTGAATGTTGGCCTGTACTACGCATATTCTCACTATTTGTCTGCTGCATCGTTGACAAATGAGGGATTTCCCACCATATCGGTTGGTAGTGGGCCGTGGACCCACTGGTTAATACCTATGGGGATGCGATTTATGCTTTTTCTGTAATAGCTACAGATACAACAACTATTCATTTCAAATTCTAAGGCGTTCTTTAAAAACTGACACTGTAAAATTTATTGGGGACTAAATATTGCATCACGTCATGCTCGCCCATAGTTACCACGTCACGCAATATCATAAGACAGTATGCACATTTTTCATTTTCAAAGGAATGGATAATAAAATCGAAAATGGAAATGGCAAATCAGAAGTCAGATCATTTTTTGTTCAGAATTGAAAGTAGAAATTAGAAATTGTTGTAGTCATCACTATCGAGGATGTGGGGATCTTCACTCAAAAATATTGGCTGCTTCAAAACACGCGCTACCTTGGCGTTGTACGCCATCAAATTCACACCAATGAAACGAACTTGATTTTCGATTTTCAAATTTTGATTTTCAATTTTTTTCCAACTTGCATTTTTAATTTCCCATTTTCCATCTCTCATTTCCTATTTTTCCTTTTCCCATTTCCAATTTCCTGTTTTCTCATTTTTCCATTTCCAATTGTCAGTTCTGTATTTTTGATAGCAAATGATCCATTTTCTATTCCATTTACCATAAATATTATTTGATGCGTAAAGTAGCGCAAAATTTAGTCTAACCCGCAGCTAAATTCGATATCCATGCCAACAGAGAGCTTAAGAAATTGTTTTTTTGCTAATTTGGAAGATACTCTATGTATATTAAAGTGTATGCTAGCAACTGCACCATCGGAAAATATGCTATTGAAACGTTAACAAGACATTGTAATGCAAGAGGTGTTAACGCGCCCATGCCCCTAGAAGAGTCAAGGCAGTTAACATTATATTATATTCTATTATTATATATGTATATATATTCATCAACCCAATTCATCGTTAATTTATATTTGGTCAAGTACTTTGCGTTGCGATGCAATCATATAAAACAACTTAACTACCACTTCCATGCAGGGAATTCCTGTCTTGCTGAAACATATCTTTCCTAAGTTACTTTACAACCGTTTCATATTTTCTTATTTGCACTCACGTCTCCATACTTTTGGAATTCACCACCATCTTCCATCTATATTCAGTTCAAGTGTATAAATTGCAATACGGATAGTTATTCATGGATCTGCTCGACATATTTGCGCCCTTACCATCACCTATAGACTCGGTTCTCTCTCATCCAAGAGCTGAATATGTAATTCTGGAATTTACAGTCAAGCGACAATGTCCTAAAGTAGACATAAGACATAGATACCGTGGAATACCGCGCAGACTATTTTGTAGCACAGTCTACGCGAAACTATGGATTGCATAACAAACAATCTGGCTGGTTCCCGTGTGCTTTGCCATAGAAACTTCTTTGTGCAATTCATCAGAGCTGTTACTATTATTCGACAGTAACAACGACATCGACGACTACGACGGTATGGCAATGTCTATGGAATGTACGATCAGAAGAACGGATAGTTGCAATGACATTTTGTCGTTTCAACCACGACAATTTGTACATTTATGAAATATTGATGATTTTTAACTGGAAAGAATGTTAGATCCATGTGATTGCGATTAGGATTGAGTGGTACAGATACTGTAGATTTTCCCACATATTATACCGTTTTGTTTTAGAAGGTGAAAACTATTTGCCCCAGCCCCTAGTGGGGCAGGGCATAGCGCGCCAACTATTGCCAAGAGGCTAAGTTGATGTTTCGTTCACATAAATTGATTTCGGAGGATGCATGTACCCAGCAAACACAAACTCTCTTAAATTTTTGTTATAGCATTATGAATGTTTATGGCTACTTTTATCCTGTTCTAAGAAATTTCTATGAAGCAGGGTTTTTTTTTCGGAACAGCTGTCTGTGATACTAGTTTCTTATATAATGATTAAGGTAGGTTTTATGCAGTCGCGCTAGAACTCGAATACGGACCTGGTATAAACGTCCTCTGACACACACACACATACTTCAGATAGATGTGAAGAAAACCGGTCCTCTTGTACCAGGTTCGTGCTGCGAGTTCAAGATCGACAGTGGGTGGTGACAAAGGGGCGCTGTTCGACGCGTTTTGCGCGCCGGATGGTGGAGTTTCCTCAACGTCTAAAAATTAGGGCCACTGCCCGCCTTCTTTAGAGTGGGGTTACGACGACAACTTCTCGTTCTCCGCTGACAGCATCAAAACAAACGGGCGCTGTTCACCGCGATATGCGCGCCGGGTGGAAAAGCCTTGGAATAATTGGCTCGCGATTATTCGACCCGAATTCCCGCTGCACGCTTGAAAATCGGTAGAGCTACACACTGCAGGATTCGTTTTCTTGAGGAAGTTTGATAAGGTACTTCCGACGCTCAAATTTGCATTCCAATGCACTTAGTCTCGCCACGTTTCCTCATTTCTAGCCAGCTTAGCGGATGCCAGGCGCAGATATCTCCTTTTTTCCGGCCAGCAGACACGTTGCCCGCCTTGGAAGTTATGTGTGTGATCGCCTCTCGCTGGAGCGGACGGCGTTTCTGTTGGCTGCGTAAAACTACGTAAAATCCTAAAACCGGACACGTTATACAGATTTTCCCAACAAAAAATTTTGGACTTACCGGGATTTCGTTTTTTTCATGATTCGCTCTATGGCCATGCATTCAGTGGACGATACATCTTCTGATGCTACAGAAAAAGATCCTGGATAGGGAATCTCAGAAGAGAATTGAACTCTGTGTGCCTTCCAGAAGTCTCCTCTCCTGTGCGGTAACAAAGCGAGATATTTTAGAGCAGCTGTAGTGTACAATTTTAAGTGGCGGTCACGGTTACGATTGCTGTTTTGCCTTTTTTCACGCGCACAACACTATCTGCTTCCGGACACTTGACGTTCAAAGTGCAATGCCTGTTTTCCACCTTGGCTTTGACGTTTCTCCAACTAGAATCCTGATTCCAAAGTTTCAATGTGGAACTTAAGCAAATGGAGTGAACGAGGAACACTACGTTTCTTTCTCATTTCTTTCTTCTTTTCAGATAAGCATGCAATTGGTGGCATCGACTCATACAACCGAATTCCTTCATTTCAGCATTTTTTTTCGCATCGATATGACTGGTATGACTAAATAGATGTCGGCTGGTGTGGCGAACGAATTGTTCAATGGTTCAACTAATCTATTCGCCGGTACTCTTCACAATCTGGACCAGTCGCCAGCCTCTCAGCCGGCGCTCATTAAAAGATTGGGACTTACTCTTACGCTCCACACCACAGAGGGCCAGCCAACATGAGCATACATAGCCACAGCGGGACTCGAACCATCGAAGTGGGCGAGACATGAGACCGACGCGTCAGCGCACTTAGTTACACGAAAGTGGAAACATATTCAAAATTCGATCAATTCTTCTTGTAGTCAACCGAAAAAGTTAATGATCTGGTACTTTTTAGTTATTGATGCTGCCTCCTCCGATCGATTTCAACCAGCTGTACCTAATGGCTGGTGATCGTTCCTGCGGCAGCCGGTTCTTCGTACCGGAACGACCGGTTTTTTAACGGCCAAGAGCTGCCAAAACCTCTCTATGCAAGAAGAACTGCAGCATTCGAAGCATCGCTACCACAACAACAACAATGGCTGGTGATCTGTAGCGGAACGATAACGAAAGCAGGAATGCATGAGTGGCCACCAGCGCCAAAATTTTTGGGTATGTTTTTTTCAAATTAACTGAATATGAATTGTGTCTGGATAACTTCTCTTGAGGGGAGAAGGAGTGAACTTATGTCAGTGGGTTGATGAATAGAAACCCAAGCTATTTTTTAGGCAGGCTTCTACCACTCCGAATTAACATACTAACCTAAGAACGCACTGGCACCAGTGTTTACACAGAACGTAGAACGGCTGGCATTGATCAGTTCCTGACTTCCAATAAACCATCGTAATAGTGTAATAGATTTCCAATTTTCCTAGATACTACGAAACCCAATGAACAACAATAATTTAAAAAAAATCCAAAAAACACCATTTATTGGACAACAATTTCAAAATAAAAACAAAAGATTTAAGCCAATAACCTGATCTAAGTAACTTCAAAGTCACTTGTAAAAAAGAAATTAAAATTACAATCGACTCGAACTTGAATCTTAAAAATCCCTAATAGAAGGAAATCGTTACTTATATAGATCATCGGTAAAGGTTCAATGACTTTTTTCTTTATTTAACGATTGTCTTAATATTAATTTCTCCTAGTAAGATGCAAACAATCAAAAGAAAAAAGAAAAAAAAATTAGATCAACCGTATCTGACCCCTATTGTTACTACATCTGTAGTCGACTTTCAATCCACTGAATAGTTTCCAACACCTGTAGATAGCCACCGATTGGTAAGCTAACTCGAATAACTGTATGAACTTTACAAGATAAGTGCGAGCTTTCAGTGTTTGCCTGGAAAGTTCGTATTTACAAGTTGTTTCGAGCTTTGCTGGTGAATTTGAGTTTTTTAGATTCAATGTTTAAATTGCGGAATTGGGCCAGGTAGAGATTCAGACAAAAAGTTGGAGCAAATATTCGGAAAGCTGTTAATTTTTCATAGAAATCGACAGCGTTGAATTATTTTCTTTTCATTTTTTGGCTGGTTTACATGTAAATATATTGTTTTTATCGTTTTTCTAACATGGTTAAAACAATATTTTTTTCTTTTCATCACCATTTCGATTCCAAAGTCCCCACCCTTGTATGGGATCACATCTGGGTCAGAGTTGGAAGTGAATGAATGTCAACATGTCTCTCGACAATTCGCTCCTACACCTTTCATTACTGAGCCCGCAATTTAGCCCATGCAGCGAATCAGGGTCGGTCAAAGTCTAACTCAAGGGGCAGGCAATGAAATTTTAGCGCCTCCCTCACATTGTTTTAATACTCGCATACATCTGTGAGGGTGATTAAGGGCGACCGGTAGCGCAGTGTGTTGAGGCATCAATCAGTCTCATGTTTGACTACCGGCGTTTCGGATTCGAATCCCGTCCACGACGACGTTCATGGCCATGGATGTGCAGGAGGTGCATGCTGGCAACTGCATTCTCTGAAACCATTTTATGCCGTCGAAAAGTCAACTGCGGGCCACATGGAACGGTTGACGCGCTATGCCCCACAAGGGGCTAGGGCAATTAAGAGATACATCTGTGAGCACCCGGGTGTTCATCGGGTATCAAATGTTAGTTTTTCATCATCATTGTGAGGCTACAGCCCGACGTCGCCGTCGGTCGTTTTTTTGCTTGAAGCATTGAAGGCGCTACAGATGACTTCCTTAGTAGTTCGGACGAGGAGTGGATTCTAGAAAAATGACATCGAGTGGGAATAACTTTTCTTGAGCAACGACGAATCAGGCGCCGACAGAAAAGTACCTGTCGGACCAGAAAAAGAACAGGAGTCATCTGATGATGAAGAAGAGACGTTTGTTGAGTTAGCAAATTCAACTTCTGCTGCGGGCAAAGAGGAAGAGTCTGTCGCCTGGCTGGGGCATAATGTCATACCCGCTATCTTGACTGATAGCCAGTCGCCGCAATATCCATTGAGTATGGTACGAGGGTTGCCTTTTATATTTCGGAATTAGAGAACAAAAACAAATATTAATCATTGAAAATCGCTTTATTGTTTTCAAAATATTCCCCATGAAGATCTTTACACTTTTGCATGCGTTTGAACCAATTGTCAAAGCACTTTTGCCACTCTGATTGAGGTGTCTCCAAAACATGCATTCTGAACGCAGCAACCGCTTCTTCAGGTGTTGAAAAACGCTGACCTCTCAGTTTGTTTTTTACTTACGGGAATAAAAAGAAGTCATTCGGTGCCAAGTCAGGACTATACGGCGGATGACCCATCAAATCTATGTTTTGAGTGCTCAAAAATGCAGTTGTTTGAGCTGATGTGTGAGAGCTCGCATTGTCGTGGTGAAGAGTGATCCGTCTTCGGCGGTTGGTTTTCCTGATTTCTTGGAAGACAACTGGCAAACAAATGGTTGTGTACCACTCAGAATTGACTGTTCTGCGTTGTTCTAGTGGTACGGTTGCGACATGTCCCGTTTTTCCGAAAAAACAGGCGACCATTTGCTTGGAAGTGCTTCGTGCTCGAACAACTTTTGTTGGGTTTGGCTCATCTTGAAACACGCATACAGTCGACTGCTGTTTACTTTCGGGCTCATACGCGTAAATCCACGATTCATCACCTGTCACGATGTCATAGACGTGTTTCGAAGCACCGCGGTCGTATTTTTTGAGCAGTTCTTTCGACCAATCGACACCAGCCTTTTTTTGAGCGATTGACAAATTGTGTGGGATCCAACGCGAACAAATTTTTTTGACAGTCAAATGTTCATGCAATATTGAATGTATGCTGGTCCCACTATGCCTAAGGTTGTCTCAATCTCACGATAGGTCACATGACAATCTTGCAATATCAGTTCGCGCACAGCATCAATGGTTTCCGGACGACCTTCACCTTTTGGACGACCTTCACGAAATTCGTCCTGGAGTGAACTACGACCTCGATTGAATTCACCATACCATCGATAAACACTGGTCCTTTATGGAGCTTCATCGCCAAAAATTGAATTCAGTTCATCCATGCACTGTTGCTGAGTTAATCCACGTCGAAAGTTGTAAAAAATAATCGCACGAAAATGTTCACGATTGAATTCCATTATTTGGCCGAGATTAATCTTTTAAGTTACTGTAAAAAACACAAATAGCGCTCGTATGTCAAAACGTTCTGAGTACGTATAACCTCAAAATTGTCAAACTTTACGATAGAGCTGTCAGTTGCCAGATTGCAACACTAGGGTTGTCCAATCCCGAAATATAAAAGGCAACCTCCGTATTACCAGCTCGAGGACTGCTGCCGCTTGTCGCACTACCATCCTGGAGATGGGGAAATTTTTTAAACGACTCCCTATGCTGGATCTTGGCCCATAGTGGCGTTGAAGGTAACTGGAATGCGGATGAACTAACTAGAGAAGGGTGAAATAAGCTAAGTCGTCGGTATTTTGGATGGTCCTTAGCAGCAGGTAATCGCTGGTAATTAATGACGCGTCAGTTTCCACCAACGCCAGATTGAGTAATAATAGCATTTGAAATGTTGCTAAGCAACTTTTGCCTCGGTTCGATCCTAAACGTTCTGCCGAGCTGCCGGCTTTGGCCATAAGAAGAAGAAATATCCTGGGGTCCTTCTAATTTAACGATCTGGGTGACCTTAAGGATGTTAGCATCGGCCGGCTCCAGCGTTTTATTAATAGCTCTGACTGGTCCAATGGATATATAGTACTCGCGTTGGGCAGCCAATAGTGGTATCAAAACCGACCCAGTGCTGGTCTATATATGCTGGATGTATCGTGGAAACCCATTTAACCTAACCTAACTTTGCAGTGAAATAAATCATCATCATCAAGCTTCAAGGTTCTCTCAACGGCACCGATTTTTCCTACAACATTCTAAAATTTTCAGGCATTTTGCAAAGAAATGCTGAGAAAATGACTGCAACCCTAACACACATTCAATCTTCCACTCTAATCCATTCACAGTCATCGTCGTGGCGCTACACCCCGACGTCGGACCCTGACCTCCTGGATCATCGCCCTCAAATTATCTAGGTCAAGTGACCGCGTCCTCCAATTTTGGACGCCCAGCAGTTGTTCGGCGTCTTCAACTACAAAGTCTTTCCAACGGGCTCTCACTCTTATTTGCAGCCCTGCTCCATCGACGCGTTGTCCATTGAATATTTTCTTAGGCATGCACTCCAATCCATTAAACTATGTTTAATCTTTAATGGATTCATAGATCGAGCTTCCGACCACAATATAAAACTGACCGTACAGTATTCAGACCTGAAAAATCGTATCTTCCTGTTATAGCTTTTGGCTAAGCGGATAGCACATCTGCAGCACGTAGAGCCATCCAAAAGCCGGATCCAGCGTTGTGTGTTTCGAATAGCATGGAAATGTATGAAAATGGGTCAGTAAGGTGGCCTATAGTTTCAAGGTATTCATTCATGGTCACGAGCAAATCTTTGCTTTTCGCCCCTCTTCTTTCTATTAGAAGATTTTTCATTACATACTTTCTTTTATCGTCTTAGAATTCATGGTATAGTTTTGACTAATTCTATTCAGTTTCAGATATAGGTATCAGGTGAATCTAATTCGCGGGAATGAAATACATATGTTAATTTAGAGTGTGGTACCTAATAGGTTATGGGTGTCGGATTCAGATCTCGTATCTTATTCACGCGGGGAAAAAATATGTAAATTTATAATCTGATACGTATGTTTCTATTAGATACATAGAGTAGATGGAGAGGTGTTATTTCAGAATCGTCTTCAATGTTACCGAACTTTTTTGTGCACTCGTATTATATAATAAAATGCCGATGGTTTGTGCTTGGTTGGTTTCAGCAATCATCTCAAATCAAACGCACATTCAGCAGATTAACTTGTCTTAAGCAACATCCAACTATGTAGCATCGATGCCATTCAACTCTTTCAACAGATAAATTATTTAATCCAACAATTCAATAACGCATTGGCTGTTAGCAAAAACCCCAAGTGGGTTTCCAATTAATTGGAAAATTTACGACCATTTTCGTTCAAGGTTCACGACGGTATTTAAGCTATATGATAAATTCAATGAGTTATGTTCACTTCAGGCAAGAACTTCTTAGATAGATGCGGAATTCGTACATAAACAGGATCTTACAGTGCGTAATTGGTGGAGAAATTATTATCATCTATGTACGGATAGTATTTCCGTAGAGTTTGAAAGAAAAATTGTCCATGGATGGTAGGCTTTTGAAAAGATAGAAACACGCTATCGCCAATTATCAAAGGTTAAACCTTGCGTCCACAGTGCTGAGTGCATAAGCATAATATAATGTGTCGATTGATGGGTGATTTTGATTGATCCAGAATTGAGGTTTATTGGCCAACCTCGCATAAAGTATGGATTGCTCTCATTCAATGGAAAATAATTACAAAACTTCTCCCCACCCAACCCAATTTTTCTGCCAACTACAATTAGCTTCAATATTCACAACAGATGAATATGTTGCTTTTAGATCAGGAGGAATTGGGTTGCAAGTTGACCGCATATTCCGATAATGTCTCCATTGCTCTCTCTGGTAAGTTCCCAGGAACTCTCAGCGAAGTAACGCTGCATCCGCTATCTCTGTTGACCAACTGGATTAATCGATGTGGCCTAGCTGTTAACCCCTGTAAGACCAATTTACTCCTATCTATCTACTAGGAAACACAACATTCCACTAGTGATGCCTCCTATCTTGGAGGGGGTGAGACTTGCATCTACAGAGAGAGAAGTTCACGGACAAAGCTACCACTGCCCTTTATTACTTTAGGAGCGTTATATGTAAAACCTGAGGTTTGAAACCCAAAGTAAAAAAAAACACTGGCCAAGCCGTACGGCCATAGCAACATCCTCAACCAGTTGCCACGAGATCTGGTCAACGTAAAAACAGACTTCACTGTGCCCAAACTGAGGTTTGACAGAAGCTTCTCTGCCAAATTCCCCACCAGGGCTGAATGGAGGGGGGGACGAGGTGGTGAAGGACTTTAACATCACGATTTTCACCGACAGGTCGAAAATGGACTGCGGCGTCGGTGCAGGAATCTTTTCTGGAAGTACTGAATATCTCGGAGAGTTATCGCCTCCCGGACTATGCCAGCCTTTTCCAGACGGAAACTCTCGCAATTATGAAGGCGTGTCTCACTCTCAATGATATGCCAGATAACCAGAACATCGCCATTTGTTCAGACAGCCAGGCCGCTTTCAACGCACTGAACTCGGTGAGTACTCCCTCCAAACTGGTCGAGCGGTGTGGGGGAGAGTTAACTCGCCTTGGCAGACGGCTCAATATCACCCTGCTCTGTGTGCCTGGCCGTAGAGACATTGAGGGAAACGAAAAAGCCGACGAGTTGGCCTGGAGGGGGCCGTCCTAGAAAGTTCTCATGCGGAATCTATTTGTATTCCGCTGAAGACTGTTAAGAGCAAGATCTCCTCTTACTACCTTAATGTTGCGGATTCCAAATGGCGGAATCTGCCCACCTGTGCCGTATCAAGGATGATTTGGCCCTCCTATGACAGTAAGAAAACATCTGAGCTATTAACCAAGTCCCGTATGGATATCGCCAGGCTCACAGCGGTCATTACAGGACATTGGCTTATCGGAGAACATGCAATAAGACTTGGCATCCCTTATAATCCGCACTGCCGCAGCCGCGGAAATGAGGATGAGAAAGAAACCCTCACTCACTTCCTCTGCGAATGCCCGGCCCTTGCTAGGGCCAGACATCGAGCATTGGCTGAGACCTTTCTTGTTAACCTGGGGGATGTATCGGGGGTGAAGATCAGGGAGCTGCTATACTTCCTGAACTCCTCCGGTTGGACCTAGGCATCCTTACATCCCCTGTTAGTCCAACCATCTACTTATAAACGATTTTGCCGAAGTTTGTGGTTACAAAATGGCGCATTCGCGCTAATTGGGCTCTGGCAAGTTGTGCTTCAGCCACCACTTATACCAAGCAACCAACCAACTGGCTCTATGTGGCGGTGCTTTGCTCTACGCTGATGTGTGGAATCGTAGTCTGGTAGAATGCCCTACAAAAGGCAGCTAATTTGAAATTGTTAGCCAAGGAGCAGAGAACAGCTTGCCTGGCGATAGCGAAGCTCTACGGTCAACCCCCTCTGCTTTTGCCGTTGGATATTCAGGGGCGCTCATGGCGGTGAACTTAGCTATTAAAATAAAAGAGACCTACCAGTGGACAACCTTGGGAACCGGTCACTCAACGATCTTGAGCGACGGAGAGATTTCTAATTCATTTGATTACATCTCACAGATGGTTTATTAAGTATCACACAAACCTGATTTCACCACGGAGTCTGTGGGAGGGATCCTGCATCAGATGGAGCAATGGCAGTACATGTGATGTATGTGGCTAGACAGATGTGGCCCAAACTGGATCCCAAACGTTCTTCTGTGTTGCGAATGCTAAACAGAAATAATCTAAGAACTTGTCTTAGGAATGTTAACTGGACCATTGCCTAATTGGGGAGCATGCCAGGAGACTTCGTCTTCCATATACATGGTGATTTTTGTAAGAGCTGTGGGGACGAGGAAGAGGAGGAAAGTACGTCTCATCTTCTGTGTACCTGTCCGGCCCTGGCGAGTTTTAGGAAAAACCTCCTTCGTTCCTACTTCTTTACCGATCTGGATGACCTGAAAAAGGTAAATGTTGGTCGGCTACATCGCTTCATTGTGAGCTCTGGCTGGTTTAACGAGTCAGTTAGTCTCAGGTGCTGAGTCCAGGGGTATCAAAATGGATCCAGTTGTGGCCTAAGTGTGCTTAAGCAACCCTTTTAACCTAACCTAAGTACCAGTTTAGCTTGGTGGTCGTCTCTGTTACTGGACACTGCCTTATCAACGAACATGCTAGGAGCCTTCGGCTTCCTTTCTTTGATTACTGTAGAAGCTAAGGGGAGGAGGCGGAAGTATTAATCATCTGCTCCGCGAATGCCCTGCTTTTGCAGGGTTGAGGGGGTCAACTCTTGTTAAATGCTTTTATAACAATCTTTGGGTGCTGGCAGGGGTGGAGGTGGGAAAATTTCTTCGATTCGTCAGTGGCTCCGGTTGGTTTTACTAGGTTAGGTTATAGGGGCTGCTCCTCCAACGGAGCACACATAGACCGCCACTGGGTCCGTTGTGATACCACTAAAATGGACTCGACAGAGAGCCCTTCCGACCATTACTTAGTCCGCAAACCATCCGGAGCGGACAATGAACCTCTGAATCTGACCCGCACTCACCTCCTTCATGTCGTCCAGATCGGTGAAGTAATAAGAGCCAAGGGTGTCATTCCTACTACCTGCAAGGCAAGAGCAGGGCAGGTGCAGAGCAAATGAAATGAACACTCCTCCTCATCCTCGTCCCCACAGCTTCTACAGTAATCATTGTAGGGTATTCGAAGTCGCCTGGCATGCTCTCCAATGAGGCAATGGCCAGTGATAACCCCCACGACACTGCTGATTCGTTTTCTATCTATCGAAAGTAACCCCAAAGAGCGACTACGATCTAGCCTAGGCCATATTTGCTTGGCAACGCGACATGTGTTACAGGTACTCCACCTGATGATAGCCCCCATCGTCGCCTTGGCCTTAAAGGCCAATTTGCAAGTTGCCAGAGGCATGCCAACGTTACGAAACCTGCCACTGACCTCACTAGTAGTACCCTCGCGAGCCAGTGCATCAGCCCTACAGTTACCGTCAAAGCCACTGTGACCTGGAATCCAACAAAGAGTAATGTTGAGAGAGCTTCCCATCAGTAGAATTAAGGCACTACATTCTGCAAGTACCTTCGAGTGAATCACCGTAGAATTCAGCGATTTAATCACCGATTGACTATCTGTATAAATTATAACATCCCTAGCTGAAATTACATTACGCCCTAGCCATGATATAACTTCATAGATAGCCGTAACCTCCGCCTGGAACACACTACAGTAATTAGGGAGGCGGAAGGACAGTCTGATGTTCAACCTCTCCGAATAAACACCAGCCCCGACGCCATCATCGCTCTTGGAGCCGTCGGTATAGATGCTTATAGCATCACATTCATGAGCGGTGTTAGCCGCCCACTCCTCACGAGAGGGGATCAGGCAGTCGAAATTCCTTTCAAACTCTAATTTCGACACGGTATAGTCCGTGGTTTCAGGAACGTTCAAGCTGCTCAGAATGGCCGAGTGCCCGGTGGTGGATGTGGTCCAGTGACTTGTTTCACGCAGGCGAATGGCCACACTAGCCGCAATCTGTTCGGCAAGAATGTCCAAGGGAGCCAGGTTCAGCAGAGCCTCAAGGGCCGCAGTGGGTGTTGTTTTTAGAGCTCCCGTAATGGCGATACAAGCAAGCCTTTGAACTTTCTCCAACAAGCCTCTGTAAAATGCGACTCTAAGCGCCGTCCACCAGACCACTATCCCATACATAAGAATAGGACGCACGACCGACACATAGAGCCAGAAAACCACTCTCGGTTGCAGTCCCCACTTCCTACCGATCGCCTTTTTGCATGAGTACAATGCAACAGTGGCCTTTTTAACTCGCTCCTGAATGTTAGGCTTCCAGCATAGTTTTTTATCCAGGATGAGCCCCAGAAATTTAGCTTTGTCCGTGAGAACAAGCCTTATGCTCTTCATTAACGGTAGCTCGAACGAAGGAACCCTATATCTCCTGGTGAACAGAACAAGTTTCGTTTTGGTCGGATTCACTCTAACCCCAACCTCACCCGCCCATCTCACCAGAACATAAAGGGCCCTCTGCATTAGGTCACTGAGAACACAGGGGAACTTACCTGAGATAGCGATTGCGATATGGTTTTACTATGTTGTTTTGGTTTTCCTAGGGTATCAAAATGGACCTATGTTTCTAGTCTTAGTGTGCTGTTTCAGCAACCCTGCTACCTAACCTAACTTCAGTAATCACCATTCTCTCACCGCAGCCTCATTACCACATCTGCATGTATGCATGCATGCCATCGACACTTTATCAAGCTTAGCAACTGGCGGTCGCGGAAGCAAAAGTTGCGCTTACCAAGAAGTTACAATAGAATGTTACTACAATCTACAGATTTTACAATTAAATTCTTTTCTTAGAGCCAGTAACAATCTTAAGACTCCTTACTTATGATCAGTAACACTAATGGCCCATTCCATGTTAAGCGAATATTTGTACGTATGTTTTTTTTAGTAGCGCGTTAGTTCTTGAACTTGGTAGTGATGCATCTTCTCGGCGGTCGTACAATTCTCGCAACACGGACAAAGTTGAGTTTCCAAAAATAGCCTGTTTATTTGCTCAGTTTAACAGGATAATATCATGCACCTAAGGTGACTTCTTGGACTGTGCTAACTCGCGGTTTATACTTGTGTTTCTGTGTGATGATTGAGTACTAAGGTTGGAAGGTGGCTTTTACTTGAAAAGTGATGGTCGTATTGTGATTTTGTTAAAAGGAAGCATAACTACGATTTCGGTCTATGGATAATGAACGATGGGAAATCGGTAAGTCAATTTTATAAGTTCAAAGATACACAAGCCCACCAACATGACTATCAAACCAAACAACAACAAAATTTCATCAATTCCTTTCATCTCAGTCACTATCCACTTAAGATACTCGTGTTATAAAGCCAATTGAAGATTTGCAAATAGAAAAAGAAAAGCTATAAACAAACTATTTGCCATTTCTTCAACCGTGTAACTGCTAACCAACTAACCGTTCAATTTTTATTCTATTACGGTGTTGTGTATGCAAGTCCATCTTTAGTTGTATTATATCAAGAAGTGTAGTATGGATAACGAGCAAAATATTTTTTATTTGAACATTCCTTTTGGAGCATCACTCACTACGAATAAGTGCATTTATAACTATTACTCGCCGTTAGAGATATTAATGGTTGTTGCTGCTGTTGCTGGCGAATGTATCTATATATCTAAATACGAGCGGTGCAACAACCTCCTGGTGTTGTGATGCTCTTGACCATATTTATCGATTTCCAATAGACTTGTGGCATATGTCAATATCCCACAAAGTGGATGGATATCATAATATGTGCAAGTTGTAAAACATCTTTGTCTCTGCAAAAAAATATACTCGGATATTTTAGAGAGCTATGGGCAGATGCTCAGATGATCTGCTCAGTTTGAAGTTACAAGATGAGCTGTTTTCGATAATTTCATTTTTATGTTTCGAAAGTGTTAGTTAGGAGTTGTTGAGATTTACGTTAAACGAGTGTTAGCGCTTATTATGTGAGCTTAACAAAGTATGGGAAAATGTTTTCGGTGAATTTTGCGATTTAATTGCTAAATTAATACTCTTCTACATAGTAATATATAAACAGCATCGGACGTTAGGAGTCAGCTGAAATTATAATAATGACATATGAAGCCCATATTGGTTTAATTTGTGACATCAATTATACCGAACAATTAAATTTAATTAACTTCCTTAGTTTATTATCCCGTACGTAAGCTGGGGGTCTCGCAATGATATTTTTGCGACCTGAAAATCAATTCAGATTAAGATTAAGCACTGCGACCGTAGGGTCTTGACGATCGAGTTTAATCGAGCTTACAAATCTGCGAAGTCTGAAAAGCAATCGCTTCTTCCTCCGAGGAGGCCTCATCGCACGAAGCAGCAACGGGCGAGTGCCTCACACTTGCAGTGGATGTGCTGACAGGTCATCACTTTCGCAAAAACGACGATTCGGGTTAAAGACAATACGAGTATACCCATTCGGTGCAAGTGACCCATCAGAGTCAAGTGCCCTAAGAGAAGACCGCTTATGATTACTCCCCTTTTTCTGCCGAAGCCCAGCAAATTCAGGAAGCGCTTCCATGAATAACCTGAAATAAGCAATTTTGATTGTCTGAGGCTGCCCTGATTTCAGCACGTCCGATCTAACAGTAGTTAGGACGGAGGTTCCAGAAAAGGGCGAGCTATACATCTCCTCCGCCTACATGGCCCATTGAAGACCGGCACCGCCAGAGGAGCTGGAGCAACTTGTGGCATTTACCCACATCCAGGAAAGCCATCCTGCCGGTGGGGTGTGCTGCCAACGCACGACACACACTGTGGGGGAGCACCGAAATCAACGATGGGGGTGAGTCCATGTTTGACTTTATTCTAAATAATAACCTCATAGTGTCTAATAAGGGGAACGCCCCAATCTTCATTTTTCCAAACTCCTAAGGTCCTTAATATCACACTTCTGACAGGCAACAATATCTTTAAGGTTGAAAAATGGAAAGTATCCGAGTTTAGATCCTTTTCGGACCACAACTGGATAATTTTCAATATAAATGTTTCCGGGGAGACTCCAAAGCTTTACAGAAACCGCAAGAGGATCGACTCAAAGAAGTTCAGACATATCTTAAGAATGAAACTCTCTGATATTCCTAATCGCTCAATAGACTCGGTGGAGTAGCCGTATAAGAACTGGCGAAAAATATGTAAAAAGCCATAAGAGCGGCTAAAGCCCAAGCATGTGAGGACTTCTGCTAATCTTTGGATAATAAAAAGGACACTGCAAGGATCAGCAAAATCCTGTCCAAGGAGCACTTCAATCCGTCCTTAGTGAAAAGAACGGATGTCAATTGGATGGAATCCACTTCTGAATCCCTTGAGCTCCTCTAAACACACACTTTGCTTGTTGCAAGGAAACCTGTACAGAAAGCCCAGAACCGCATGATGCGGAGTGCGCGCAGAGTGAATTTGTGCTGCTGGTGTTATTCAGAAACGACCCCGTCTAAAACACGTCCTTCTGTCGTGGCGACAGGTTCGAGTCGTATTCATACCAAAGGTAGGCAAGAGAAAGCATGAAAGTGCGAAGGAGTTCAGGGCGATTAACTTATCGTCCTTCGTTCTCAAAACGCTAGAGCGTATCTTAGACTTCCACACCCGACAGTTGCTTTGAAGTTCACCGCTCTCGAAGTCATAGCATGCCTACATCAGGGGTAGATCCACAGCAACGACTCTCCACAAAGTGGTGCGTGCCTTCAGCATAAGCAATATACATTATCAGCTTTCTTCGACATAGGGGGTGCTTTCAACAACGTTAGCCTCAAATCTATTTACGACACCCTATCAGATTTGGGAGTAGAGGCAGTGATTGGCAGCCAGATAGTGAATCTGATAAAATCTACAACAATTCATGCGGACTTGGGATACAGCCATCAAACGAGATTTGTATCCAGATGGACACCTCATGGAGGCCTCATCTCTCCACTACTATGGCTAGTGGTCATCAACAAAATCATAACAAGGCTTGCCAGAAAAGGGATTAAAGTGGTCGCGTACGCGGTTGTTGTGGCAATAGTGGTGTCTGAAATGTGCATCTCCGCGATACGTCAAATCATGGAATGGGCTCTGGATAGGGTGAGTGCCTGGGGCACAAACTGTGGACTATTCCTTAATCCAGGCAACTGATGCTATTTACTACTAAAACTCACTAAATTAAACGGTCAGTTACTACAACTATCACCCAGAGCAAATTATTTAGGTGTCATTTTAGATACGAAGCTCAGCTGGAAGTTATATATTGAAAAGCGGATGAAGAAAGCCTGCATCGCTCTCTACGCCTGTAAAAAAACCTTTGGAAAAAGGTGGGGCGTTAAGCCAAATATGGTCCTCTGAATGCATACAGCAGTAGTCCGTCCAATTCTTTCATATGGGTCGTTCGTTTGGTGGGCGGCACTTGCTAAAGGATACAACGGAACAAAACTTGGCAGGGTATAAAGAACGGCATGTTTTGGCACTACAGGTGCCACGCGAACTTGCACGAGGAAAGCTCTAAACGTGATCCTGAATCGTCTACCAATAGACCTTTTTATTAAACAGCTGGGGGCGGGCAGTGCAGTCAGGTTCCGAGACTCGAGAGTCTGGAATACCAAGTCGTAAGGCCATTGCAACATCCTTAGCCGGTTGCCACGAGATGTGATCAAGGTAAAAAAAAATCACTTTGTCCAAACTGAGGATTGACAAACGTTTCTTTGCCAAATTCCCCACCAGGGCTGAATGGAGGGGGCGAGGTTGTGAAGGCGAAACAGCTTCATATTCAATAATTGGTCTGACAATCGCCTTATAAATAAATCCAAAGAATTATACGAGGGTTGGTTCCCCAAGTCTTACCCACAAACTGCAGATCCATAGGTCCTCGACGGCTCTGTCAGATATTGTCTGTAGGTGTTCCGACAAGAATAATTTCCTGTCTGGAGTAACACTGAAGTATTTGGCAGAATCCGCCAGCAGCATTGGAGAGTTGCACATTGTAGGACATCTCATTTGTCTAGTATTTCTTCGTAAAGGGAACAATAACAGCCTTACCCCGATGGACTCGAAGGCATTTGTAATTGCACTATTTTTGTGATTCCCATATGTTGCCTGATAATTGTCGACCTCTCACTTCATCACTGAGTCCAGTGTTATTGCTAGCATTTCTTAAAGGCTGAGTTCACTCATGGCTTCCACACTTATCGTGTGCTTGCCTACGATCCTCAACCTCTTGCTAGACAGTGCTGGACATTCGCACACAATGTGTGCTGCCGTCTCAGCCTCCTCCAGACATAGCCTGCAAACGTCATCTTCTTCGTTTTTAATCTTGGCTAGATGAGCCTTAAAATTACCATGCCCTGTAACCAAGGCAGTTATCCAGCGTAGGGTACGTTTTACTGAGTACCTTTTTCGCTTCCCTGCCTAAAGGGCTGCTGATTGCATTCCGAGCTTGTTTTCGACTAACTCCTGCCATCTTCGTCGACGCATGGAGTCCATCCACTTTCCGACCTTCGCCCCAATCAAAACGCAAAAACTCCTCTTCCATAGTCCTCCGCGTGGGCGCCCCCTGGAACGGCAGTGGTCACTGACCATTGCCAACCAACGTCAAGCCGCCAGTGATGGCGGTGCGATGATTTGGTTGAGGTACCCCTGTGGTGCGGGGTGTGAAAAAAAAAATACCACGGCCTTTCCCTTTGAGGGCCTGTCGTTAAAACCGACAATCAAAGGACAGGATGGGTATGCCAGCAACTTGCACTATCCGAAATCTTTATATGCTAACGAAACGTCAACTATGCCTCGGATAAGGACTGACTCAACGGTTACGACTTTTAGCTATCGTACAATGACAAAGATTGGATTCTGGAATGTGCGTACTCTCCTGGACAATGGATCAGAAGGTCCCCAGAACGCACGATTTCTTCAATTAGAGAGTGAATTTCTGAGGTACAAACTAAATATCTTAGGAGTTAGTGAGATAAGATGGTGGAACAGCGGAGAATTCATCTCTCCAACGGGCAGCACTGTAATGTTGTACTCCGGTAAAGCTACCGGTAGTCGCCGTGAGTCAGGTGTGGGGCTCCTTTTAACCAGAGCCGCGCGAAACTGTCTCTTATCCTGGGAACCGGTCTCTGACAGGGTCTTGACCGCCAGGTTCCGGACCAAAATGAGGAACATCTCAATAATACAATGTTATGCCCCTACTGAACCCGACAATGTCTTGGAAAAAGACTCCTTCTACGAAGAACTAAACGCCGTTCAGAGCAGAACACCTAAAGGTGACATTATAATGGTTATGGGTGATTTGAATGCGAAAGTTGGCGCTGATAACTATGGGCTCAGACATGTGATGGGGAGACACGGTCTTGGTGATCGTAATGACAACGGTGAAAGATTTGTGGAGTTCTGCAACTTTCACAGTCTCTTCATCGGTGGTACTATGTTTGAGCATAAGGACCACCACAAAATCAGTTGGTCCTCTGTTGATCGGCGCAGAACACAAAATCAGATCGACCATTTTGCCATTAGTAAAAGATTCAAGATTCTCCTGGACGTGCGAAACAAGAAGGGTGCCGATATTGGGATGGGAAGAGACCATTATCTTATGATCGCTAATGTTCGATTGCGTATTGCAGCCGTGCGACGCCCCAGCGACGAAAGATCCAGGCCCCGCAAATTCAACACCGCTCGACTAAAAAATCCAGCTGTCTTACAACAATATAATGACCATCTTGCGCAAAAAGCGGCTGAGATAACTAGTCACCCAGATAGTGACATAAACGAAAACTGGGATGCCATAAAAAATGCGTACATTGATAGCGCAAATACCATCCTTGGCCCAAACCCGGATTGCCGGAATAAGCCCTGGATGTCCGACGCTTCATGGCAGCGGATTGTCCATCCCTGCCGAACTTTATCAAGCAGCGCCAAGCGTAACTGCCGATTTGCTGCACCCACTTGTTGATAAAGCGTGGAATACAGAGACCATTCCCACTGAGTGGACGGAAGGTTTGATCATCAAACTTCCAATGAAGGGTAGCCTCACAGACTGTAATAATTGGAGAGGCATTTGTGTGCTTCCTGCCGTTGCCAAGATAATAGCTAAAATCGTCCTGGAAAGACTAAAGGCCCACTTAGAAAGCACAATTGATGAAGAGCAGGCTGGCTTTCGATCCGGATTCTCCTGTGTCGATCACATTAACACCTTGCGAATCATCATCGAGCAATGCGCTGAATACGATTCTCCGCTTCACTTGCTTTTCATCGATTTCGAAAAGGCTTTCGATAGTGTGAACCGGGATTCTATATGGGCGGCCTTGCGCAGGAGAGGCATCCCTGAGAAGCTTGTGGCTATTATTAAGGCAACCTATGACGGCGCGAAATGTCGCGTTCTGCATAAAGGTAAGGTGTCGGGGGACTTTGAAATTCGCAGTGGAGTTCGGCAGGGGTGCATCCTCTCACCGATCCTATTCCTCATTGTGATCGGCGATGTGTTGCATGCAGCCCTATCCGGACTCGACAGAGGAATTCAATGGACTTTGACATCTTATCTACAACATCTTGACTACGCTGACGAAATATGCCTACTCTCCCACAAAATCATGGATCTGTCCGCAATGGCGTTAGATCTCGAGAGGAAGGCAAGCAAGGTTGGGCTAAAGATTAATACCAACAAGACCAAGGTTCTTAGCCCGCCGCTGCGAAAAAGAAATCCGACACCTATTGCCATCAATATTAATGGGCAGTCTGTGAAGAAGGTGGACAACTTCGTCTACCTGGGTAGCATTGTTGCCGAAAATGGTGGTGCGGAGCAGGACATCGCTCGTCGTATCAACCAGGCTAAACGAACATACGGCATGCTGTCCAAAATCTGGCAGGGACCAAGCTGGGCCTGTTTCGCTCCCTGGTACTATCAGTGCTTTTGTATGGGAGCAGTACCTGGAAAGTTTCCGTAGGAGTTACCAGAAAGCTGCAAGTTTTCGTCAACTTATGTCTTCGTCGAATTTTAAGAATTTTCTGGCCCGAAACAATATCAAATGAAGAGCTAAGTCGGCGTACGGGTCAGATGCCAATCGACGAATTGATACGCAGGCGAAAATGGCAGTGGATAGGTCACACATTGCGGAAGAGTGATAACTGCATCGCTTTGCATGCCATGAAATGGAACCCCATTTCCAACCAAGGCCGACCAAGAGGGGGTCCTCGAATCACATGGCGTCGATCGGTGGCAAAGGAGTGTCAGGTACTGGGTAAGTCTTTTGGGGAGTTGCGCCCCATTGCCCAGAACAGAGTACGATGGCGCGCAGGAGTAGTTGACGCCCTATGCCCCGCTAGGGGTTAAGGCAAAGTAGTAGTATAAAGATGTAGATCAATAACTCTGCCTTACTGTAGGTCAATTAATAGGCAGCATCGTTTTCCTCATTGCCTCGGAGATCTACCATCTAACGGAAAGAAGATTCTCTTGACGGTAGCTAGATCCTGACTGAGTTCAAAACAGTCTTTCGCCACACCAGTGATGAAAAGGTATTGTACCATGGGAGCTCCCCAAAGCTATCTGTGTAGATTGCAATTTGTGCGCCGCGCCACGACGTCTTCTTTCCAGAATCATCCTGGCACACACAGCAATGGCATGGCAATCTTGGCTTGAAAAATGCCGTGGCCGACACCCAATCAAAACCCTTGTGTTCAGCCCAAGTACCCCAACAGGTCTGTTTAATATTTTATTTATAGGTTAACCACATAATTAACCTGTGGTATTTTTAAATTTCCCCGGCCCGAGACAGGATTATAAAAATTCGCTTGCCAAAGTTTCGCGATCGACATTGTATGTCCCCCATGGAAAAGAAGCCAAGCCAAATGCACTCGTTGACGACGGATGCGTCACCCGCGGTGTTTCCAGCCACATAGGCATTGTCAGCCACGATGAATTCGGGTTTTCAACTTACTAATGCGAATTCTACCCTGTTCAAAACCTCCATCTTCATGGGATGATCGGCGGAAACTCTGTTAAGTATTACTTCGCGGGGCTGCTGTTTTTATGAAGCATAATTTTATTTATGTTTGATTATAAAACAAATGTAAATTTATTGAAAATGTCTGCTTTTTTTAATCGACAAATCTTCTAACCCTAGGCAGCCGTCATCCGAGCAGCAGAGTATTAAGCAATATACTTAGTTTTATCTTATATTTAATTCATGAAAAATGCGAGTGCCTAAGTCAGAAAAAAACCACAACGACCGTTTTCGTTTGTGACAATCAATTCAATCGGTTTGGATAGAAATCTGCATTAATTAGATAGATCAGATTCAGTGCAACACTCTTCCAAACAGGCTTCTGTTCTTATAGTCATCTGAATAGCGCTATGCTCTTCATTACCCAAAATTCAATTGCTTTTCAGCTAGCTGCGGAGCGTTTTTTTTGTTAACTTATTAAAAGTTGCAGACAAAGAATGATATGTTTTTGAAATGAGTGTCATGTGGCGCTTTTATGCCGTTCAAATTTTCATCATTATCATCACAATGGTGACATTTAAACCAATGAGTTCAACGAACAGTTGCTAAACCTACAATTTCGAGGGCACAAATATGTTTAAATCTTCAAGAGGAATACTTTAAATAATGGAAAAAACACTTTGCATTTTTTTTTTTCACTTTAAGATGACCTATACCATAATGCACCTTTCCAGGTATACTCCGTCATTCAAATTTATTCATTTTGCTGACATGATATTACCTATAATAGCACAATTTTGCATATTGTGATATTATCTACATACTACACATTTCCAATTTGTTTCTGCAGATAAAATCAAAAATAATATTAAACTGTATGCAAAATTCCGCTACTGACCTTATTTCAGGTCAGCGGTATCCAATCACCACTAGCAAATCTATTTTCCACAGAGAAAATAAAACACCAAAGATACATCATCCATTTCTATGGCTCCTATTTTACATGCAATATTCGCCAACAAATGCAGAATTAAAAAATTTAAATATACGAACTATGAAACGAGCTACTTGGGCAATGAGCAAATACAGAATAAATCATCATGTCTGAAAATTAGGCATTTCGAAACCAATCACTTAATTGAATTTATCAAGATACCAAATTAGACAAAAAAAAAAGGAAATAAAATAACACATCAATCCTACGAATGAAAGAAAAACAAAAGAAACTATTTTGGCGGTTACTGGGTCAAAAACATTTCACTTGCGAGAACACATGCGATGCTATTAATTACAATACTCCCAAAAATTAAAAGAAAAATTATATTAACAACTGCATATCGAAATGAATTTATGTATTTTCATATAATGTATTTATATCTTTTTTAATTTCTTTGGCAATTTGTTTTTATTTTTGCTTTTGCGTTGATTTTCGGCTGCGTTGTTGCATATATTAGAAAGATAGGGAGCAAAAAACATCAACTTGAAATTGGTATTAGCAAATTGAATAGTTGAAAAAGAAGTGTCAAATGTTAATGGGTTTCACATTTTGACTTGACTATGAATTGAAATAGGCTAATGTATGTTAATGATGAAATATTGGAAGTACACATACATATTTCTAATTCAATCTTATGCATGGTGAAATTTTAACCGAAGCATAGTTTTGATGTTTGATGTAGAAAAGCCTTAAGAATTTTAGATTAAAATCGTAAATTTATCTTTTATAATTTGACGTTCGATTATTTTGAAATTACTACGCCCGTTATTTGCTACACTGAAAAGGAAAGCACAAAAGCTGGGGTTTCAAGACGTTTCTTAGCCCAGTCGGCAAGTATATTAGCCTTGCAAAAATTGCGAATTTAATGAAACTTGGGGATGTTGTTGGTGGGTGTCCAGAGGTGTTACATCCAATTTATCGAACAAAATTTCCTTGTGCTAACTTGGTGGCGGCCAAAAAACCGCAAAATTTTGGCACTTTTTTCAGTTTTTGCTCGATAATCTTTTTACCTTACATCCTATGACAAAAAGTCGTGAAGATACTTTGTAGAGCGTAAGATTTGCTATAATTTGGACATGTCAAACTTATTTTTTCACTAAATACATACAGGGATATATCGCTTTGAAAAACACCCAAAATATAGATAATGTCAAAAAATACAAAAAATAAGTTGGTTTTTATACATATTTTTCACTTTACATTATATTTAGTGGAGTTATGATAACTAATCCGTTTTGGCTACGTTTAAATATCTCACACATCCCCCTTTTCCGAAGCCCTAAAACTCATTGTGACAACAACAACTTTGATTTGTTTTTCTATTTGAATACGATCTTCAAATCCTACTTGCAAATATCTACTGCAAATACTGACTCGTCTACCCTCTTTATCTACTTCTCGTTATCTCTAACGGGATTCCTTGAAACCTTCAGTGGTGGCTTAAGTAGGAAGCAGTGTAATATGTGTGAAATGAAGAGTTAGTAGTTCAAAATATTTGGGAGATGTGCCCCAGCCGCTGAAGGTATATCACTCTCATGTTGAATAGTGATCATGTGATTATTGTGTCGTAATCAGATATTGAGTTCTTGCAACATTATAGTAATTTGTAATATTTTGCAGTGCTGCGCCGTAGCCGTAATAATAAACTGCAGTAATTTTGTAATTGAATACAGACGCGTTCGTCTGTGTGTGTTTATGTCTTCAGCTGAAATGGTATCTCCCACAGAGACAGGGCACTGTTTTATCTGCCAAAAAAGTTTTTGCGGAGACGATGTAACTCTTTTAAAGTCAAGAGGAGTTTCAACACTCCTGGAGTCCAGTATCAAACGCAGGAATTATATACTGATGAACAGTTTTTGAGGGAAGTATTACGAGTAGGTGGGCTCACTCAAATTTCAGTGCATTTAACTTGTCAAAAATCATAAAACAATTCCTGTTGACCCTTTAACTTTATTTCAACGGGTTTGTATTGCTAAGCAGTCCGATGAAGATCTGAAGGAATTATTCAATTACGAGCTTGCACCCTTCCCGATGTCTCTGTTTTCAGAGGAAGGTATGCGTAAAGGTACGAAGTCGGTGATGTACACAGCATTCACCTCTATAGAGCAGGAAGTGTGCCTTGGTAACAGAAAATGTGAGGGGATCGACGGAGGATACCTTTTACATAAGGTCGTATGGAATAAGATCATAACAAAGACGTTTGATTCAGTATGTAAAATCTATGCCGATTATGTGCAAAAACACTTCGGGCCCAATATCATTGTAGTTTTTGATGGCTATTCCAATAGCACATCTTATGAAAGCACCAAAGCTGCAGAAAGAACTCGTCGCGCTTTACTACACTCATCCACCAAATTAGTTTTCACAAAGATAACTGAAGTGACAATGACTCAGGAAAAGTTTTTATCAAACGATTCAAATAAAGCAAACCTAATTTCAATACTGATGATTGAATTGGCTGCTAATGGGGTTGACGTGAAACAGGCTACAGAAGATGCTGATGTTATGATTGTCAACACAGCATTATCAAAGGCGGCTGAATTTGATAGTGTTATCATAACAGGAGACGATGTTGATATTCTTGTGTTGTTGACTGCACTTGCTTCATCCCGCAGCAACATATACTTCCAGAAGACTGGACGAAATAATGCACCCAGCATATTGTATTCATCAGCTTCCTGCAAATTCGACCCAAGGGATATCCTATTCCTTCATGCAGTTAGCGGATGTGACACCACTTCAACACCCTTCGGGCAAGGAAAGAAGAAACTTTGCAGCCTGTATGAGAGGAATACTTCTTTATCTGCCACAGTAGCTATATTCAAACAACCTGATGCCAGCGCCTCCGAGATTTCTGCGGCAGGCGAAAAGTTCATGGTGGCAATGTATGGTGGAAACATGGTAACAGATTCTCTGGACGACCTCCGTTACCAACTTTTTATCAAATCTGTCGCCGCACCAAGGTTTCAACTTGCCACCTACGAGAGACGCAGCAATCTACCATTCTTTCCGCACCAAACGTTCAAACGTGGCTGGGCAACAATAAGACACCATCGGCTTAGGGGTGGTCGCAATCTAGACTAGGGGTGGTTCCTATTACAACCATTCAAAAAGCGGCCCCAGACTGCATCCTGCATATCATTTCTTGCAAATGTAAGAAAGAGTGTAGCACTGCAGACTGCAGCTGCAAAAAAGCTGGTCTACGTTGTTCCACACTTTGCAAAAACTGCTCAGGGCACGCATGCGAAAATTCGCCAGAGACCGACCTGCAGGAGCAAGAAGCCGAGGACGCGATTTTGAAAAGGGAAGAAGAGGATAAATAAAATCCCAAAACGGATAAAGAAGCGAGGGGAGTTGTATTTTTGGACTGCAGTCACATTTGGCTGTAGGTACCAAACCTTTATTATTTTAGTTCGATTTAGTAGAGTGGGAAAGGGAAAAAGACCCCGGAGGGGGGGGGGGGGGGCTCTGTAAATGGAACCAAATGCAGATAAGTACTTCAACTCTATCAAATATATAATGTAAAACAAAAAAAAAACATACAAAGTCTGCGTTTTTGCAGTTTTTTTTAATAATTTCTTAATTTTGAGCACTTTTCAAAGCGCTGTATCATTGTGTGTAGTGAGCGAAGAAAATAGTTTGACCAATCTAAATTATAGCCAATTTAACGCTCTACAAAGTATCTTCACAACTTTTTGTCATAGGATGCAAGGTAAAAAGATTATCGTGCAAAAACTGAAAAAAGTGCCAAAATTTTGCGGTTTTTTGGCCGCCACCAAGTTAGCACAAGGAAATTTTGTTCGATAAATTGGATGTAACACCTTTGGACACCCACCAACAACATCCCCAAGTTTCATTAAATTTGCAATTTTTGCAAGATGTCCCCCGTTTTTCCTACTTGTCGACTGAGCCATCTAGTCTAATGGTGTTCTTTAGATAATGGCAATCATCGTAGGGTTCGGGAATCTTTTTATTTTTTATTTAGCTTTTAACAAGCTGTGATCCATAAAAGGTTTTCAATAGGTAATTTTTAAAAAAGTGCAATGATTCAAAAAAAACCAGGCCGGAGTCCGAAGCGTATATACCCTAGACTTATACAGACCTAGTGATGATACCAAAAGTACCAATTGGTAACGACCACATGCATTAAAAGTGAGTTTCCTATATGGAGGTTGTCAATCATTCAGGAGGATCTTCACCATTATCCAAATCAATTAACTAACCCACTCTACAAAGATTTGTCGAATTTTTCAAGTCGCTAGCTTCATTCTATCGAAATTATTGCTTATTTGAAGTTTCACTTGTAGAGGAGGTAGGAGTTCCTTGGGTCGGATCTTGCTCATTATTGCCACCAATAAATAAGATCATGCTACAAACATTTAAACAAAATTTCAAGTCCCTAGCTTCACTCTATCGAAGGTTATCGCTTATTTGAAGTTTCTCTTGTAGGGGAGATAGGGGTTCCTTGCGTCGGATCTTGCTCATCATTGCCACCAACAAATAAGATCATGCAACAAACATTTAAACAAAATTTCAAGTCTCTAGCTTCACTCTATCGAAAGTTATCGCTTATTTGAAGTTTCATTTGTAGAGGAAGTAGGGGTTTCGTTGGTCGGATTTTATGTATTTTCAATATTAGCCAACTGGATCCTATTACAAACATTTGACCAGCATTTTAAGTCGCTAGCATTATTTTGTCGTAAGTTATCACCTATTTTAAGTTTCATTTCTAGCGGAGGTGGGGGTTCCTTAGGTCGGATCTAACCCATCTTGAATACCAACTAACCCCATCTCACTTCAAGCATTTGACCAAAACTTCAAGTCGCTGGCTTAATTCTGTCAAAAATTATCGCTTATTTGAAGTTGCATTTGTAGGGGAGGTAGGGGTTGCTTGGGTGTGATCTTACCCATTTTCAATACCAACCAAGTAGATCTTACTAACAACATTTTGTCAATTTTTTAACTCGATAGTGTCATTCTATCGAAAGTTATCGTAATTAAAAGAATTTTTAATTTTTTGAAATTTGTAGGGGAGGTAGGCGTTCCTTTGATCCGATTATGCCCAACTTACTAGAACTAAAGCAGCTTCTTACCCCAGGGTTACATGCCAAAAATCAGGTGTCTACGTCAATCGGTTCAAGAGTTATAGACAAAAAACCCCAAAAGTAGGGTAGTACGGTGCTCTTTGTAAGAAAATTACCGTTAGTTTTCAACTGATCGATTTTATTTTTCCAGGAGGGTAGAGGTAGAGGATTATCCTCACGAGCAATTTACCAAAGCTAGAGCTTTTCATGTTTATTTAATCGGGAGTTATAGATACATTTAATTATTTTACATATATAGGGGAGGTAGGCGTTCTCTTGGCCTGATCATGCGCATTTTCAATACCAACCAAGTAGATTATACTTCCAACATTTGACAAAAATTTCAAGCCTCTAGCTTTATTCTATCGAAAGTTATCGTGCGAATGGACAAACACACAGACGGACATGGCTAAATCGAATCAGGAAGTGACCCTGATCATTTATATATACATATACATTGCTATACCTCCGGAACCACCTTTAAGGTGTTACATATTTCCGTCGTGACAAAAATAATATACCCTATACTAAAAGTCATGGGTATAAAAATAATTGAATTAATAATTTTTTTTCGCGAGAATGATTCCTCAGCAACATATTTGTAAATCAATTCATTCAATTCCCACTGATGTGAAATTTGACCGCTATTATTCCAAACAATTAACCCGATTATTTGTACTACGAGTGACCCACATTGGACGCCGCCATATGACCCACTTCTATCCGCCTTCCAGCATCATACACACCCATTCAAACATTGCCCCTCATTCTTTCAAATGCGGCTTCTGTATCGCTCAGTGGAATCTTCGAAATACAGATATGCAATTATATAACATTTAAGAAAAAAGTTCAAGTCTATGATACACACTCGTAGATATAACTTTGCCGTTTTTACGGCAAAATAATTGTTTGGGCTTTTTGCTTCTTGTCGTGTTGCAGCTGATAATTAACGAATGGACGTTTTGGAAACGGTGGCCGTTGGTAATTTATGAGCAATCATTAACCATACAAATTATTGTTTAACTGTGTGTGTGTGTGCTGTTGCAGTTTTTGCAAATTGCACTTTGCAGTCTGATAATAAACGTTTTTCGTTTCCTTACTGGACGTTTATGAAATTTAAATTTTTAATTAGTTACCATGCGATGACTCGTCGTTTGATTAGTTAATTATTAATTTTCAGTGGTGGACGGTAGAGAAGGGTTTATTTCAGTCTGTAATGGATCTAGGGTTTGCAGTTAACTAATATCTTAGAGTTACTTGATTGATTGCTATTTCTTTTTAATTTTATTATATACATACTTCCAGAAGAGTGTAATAATATTTCAGATTTATTTGACTGATTGTTATTTTCAATTTTGTTGAATATTTTTTGATGTTTAATGGCATTATTCCAACGGGAAACTGAGAAAGTTTCTGCTTTGAATAATGTTTGGGTAAATATTAGCTTACGAACTGTTTTGTTTGAGATCATTCTATTGTATAATATAATCCGAATATTCGATTTATTACTGTACAGTAGTGTAGTAGTTCCTAACAAGAATTAGGTGACGAGAAAGTGTTTCCGTGGGTGCGAGAGAATTCTCGGTGGAAATGATCCGCTTAGAAAAACTACGGAACGATAACATTTGTTTTGTTGGTTAGTTGATGTTCTGAATAATACGACTGGAAAAAAGCTGAACGTGTTCGAAATAAAGGGAAATTTCTCTCTGATTCTCCCTGTCTCTCTCGTCATCCGTGTTAAGGAATCAAAATAAATATTTCAAACGGATCAGTTGGTACTGTTTAAAGTGGAAATCTATTTGAGAATGTGCCCCCATTGCCTAACAGTCTATTCTTCTTCTTCCTTGCCCTTTCATACCACTCTGCGGCTTCGCGTTGCTCTGCCGGTGGTGTTGGCACTTCGCCCACTCTGGCGGTATAATCTCAGCTTCCTTCTGCAAGCAGCACGGTCTTGGATCGTATCATCGCCAAGATTAACGCGTTGTTGTTGCTTTTTCATCTGATCGATCCATGTGTGTTTCCGTCTGCCTCGACGTTTGGGTCCAGCAAATGGAACATTCGTTGATAGTGCCTTCATGACAGGGTTCTCAGGCGGACGCCTTAGAACGTGGCAATACCAATCCATACGACGATCTTCGAGCTTTTCAGTGATCGGTTGCTCAACGAACAAGCTGCCTCGGATGTAGGTACTTTTGATATGATCCTTTTTGGTCACACCGGCTGACATCCGTAGCATTTTCATCTCGGTCGCAGTCATTTCGCTTTCATATGTCTTGTACATAGTCCAGCATTCAGACGCATACATGAGTGCGGGACGTACGACCGTTTTGTACAACTTGCCCTTAAGCTTTCGTGGCATTTTCTTGTCGCAGAAAACTCCAGAGTTTTCACGCCACTTCATCCAACCGACACTGATGCGATGTTTCATGTCGTCATCGGAGGTAGCTTCTTCTAGCAGTCTATTGATTAGGTAATATACCTAGACAAAACTGTGGTATAGTTTTCATTTTTCCCAACCTTATGCTTTCTGGGGTGCTGAATATGAATTTGAGGTTTGCCACAATAGCCTTCGGTGAAACTTCAGTTATAGCAAAAAAAAACACCTAGCTTTTATTTATTAATGTAGCAAAGACGAAGCATGTGCACAGAAACACGAAGCTCCGCGTGTACAAAACCATTATACGACCAGTGCTATGCTATGGCTGTGAAGCATGGACCCTAACTCAAGCCTCCGAAAACATGCTAGACACTTTTGAACGTAAGGTTCTACGGCGAATTTTCGGGGCTGTTTGCGATCGAGATGGATGGCGCATCCGGTACAACCATGAGTTGTATGAAATGTACGATGAGCTGCAAGTCTCGAAAATCGTCAAACTACAACGACTTCAATGGGCAGGGCATGTACAAAGACTGGACGATGATCGCATGCCTAAGAAAGTAATGAACGAGTCGACGGAGCGAGACTGCGAGGACGACCGAGATCTCGTTGGAAGAGCTCAGTAGGTGTGGACGCCGCGCAGCTGCTGGGCTCCCAAAATTGGAGGACGCGGTCACGTGACCGAGATAATTGGAGGACAATGATCCAAGCGGCCAAGGCCCGACGTCGGGCTGTCGCGCCACGACGATGATGAAATGACCTTCCATCACTCGTACGAAGGCCGGTATGTCTCTTACAGGAGTTACCCTGATAACGCAAGGTTCAGTGGCGATCCACCCGAGAAACGCATACCTAGCTCGCCCAACCGCGGGACATTTGACAGGTTGTCTCAACGTCTTCCAAACACACAGACGATATTCAGTCTCGTTAGACAAACCCATCTTGTTTTGATGGTCTCACCCAATGGTGATCCGAGAGGTAGCCTATCAGTAGCCTCAGGTCGGCCCTACTCATGTGGGTAATATCACCGTACTTGAAGGGTCTCATAAACTCCTTAGATTGCCGCAGTCCTGGAAGGTTTTTTTCCAATAGAGTTGTCGTATCCCATCGGACCAATCTTTGATAATTGTCCTTGCTGGAGCCAAACTTAGACCACAATAGGGTTCCGGTTCAAGAAAGTTTGATAATGAGCCCTGCCTGGCAAGTTTATCCGGTACTTCGTTACCCTTAATGCCAGAGTGACCCAATACTCGTACAGAACCCTTTCGTTGCCGGTCGCCAGGCACTGCAGGAGTTCACGACACCCCTTCACTAATCTAGAAGATAACTTATGCGAAGAGAGAGCCTTAATGGTCGCCTGGCTATCTGAGCATATAGCAATGAGTGCACCGCGAGGTCTCTCCTCTAAGATAAGCCTGGCGTATATCACAATTGCAGGCACTGGAGGAGTTCACGACACTCCTTCACTAATGAAGACGATAACTTATGCGAAGAGAGAGCCTTAATGGCTATCTGAACACATAGCAATGAGTGCACCGCGAAGTCCCTTCTCTAGGATAACCCTGGTGCATCCTGAAAAGCGCTGGGTCAGGTGCCCATTGCGATTGAAATGCTGGTGTTGGGTCCCAAGAAGCCAACACCTACTCCCTGTTTAGTTTTGGGTCCATCGGTGTACCATTTGATACACCTAGGGTTCAGGCAGGGATTGCCATTTTCACATTCCGTTCGATCTGACATGAGAGCTAAGAATTTCAATAATTATGTTGGCGAATACAAAAAAATAAGCGGGGATGGTTTTTTTTTTGCGAATTTGCTTAATGAAGCGTGTATTACTGGTCTTGGCTTGTCTGGGAGCATCGTTTGAACGATGAGTTGTGAGCAGGGATATCCCGCAGGGTAGAGTGCTTTCTCCCATTCTTTGGGAAAGGTGCAAAGACAGGAATTAGGACTACTTCTTCTGATACTACTACACTACTACTGACTACACCTCTACCAAATATGCTCTTGAAGATAAAATCACGGAGTCAATATTAATGCGAAGAAATGTATATGGACGGTTCCGAGAATTATGGGTGGGAGTTTTCTTTGTTGGGCACATATTAACCTAAATCTATCTTTCAGTCTCCCTGAAAACTGCAATGTATTCTACGCCAAGGTTAAGGTTAAGGCGATTATGGAAGCTGTGACCTTGCTGGGCTATTTTCACCGACTGGCAAGCTGTAATTAAATCCCTCAAAAACCTCCTGGTCTGATTACGTCAAAGACCTCGTTCCTGCGGCAGCCGGTTCTTCGTACCGGAACGACCCGTTTTTCAATGGCCAAGAGCTGCCAAACCCCCTCGATGCAAGAAGAACTGCAGTATTCGAAGCATCGCTACCACAACAACAACAACGTCAAAGACCGTGGCGGAATGTCGCTCAATAGGCGTGTTTTTTTGTACTGCAGTGCAGGTTAATTGGGGGTTATCCGGGTTAACTTACACACGTTGCACAAACAACAAGGGTATGTTGTAAATTAACCCGGACAACCCCCAATTAACCTGCACCGCAGTACAAAAAAACACGCCTAATATTTACGTAGATGTTTACGTTATTTTCAGCATTTTTTATATCGTTTCGCTGCTAATTGTAGAGCAGACGAACTCGCCAGGCAAGGTACAACAAGTGATGCTGCATTAATTTATCGGGAAATGTATACACCCATCACTGCTCCTAAACTAGCTCTGAAATTTAAAGCGATAAGCACGACCAACCGACCAACTCTAAATTGACAAATGGAAAAATATACCTTTCAACAAAGCCGTAACCAAAATTGGATTTGTCGCAGAAAGGCAACAAATCCGAGCTCTGGGAGTTATCACTGGGTATTGTGTAGTTAGTGAGCACGCTATGAGACTTCGCATCCCCTGCGATGACTGATGTAGAAGCTGCGATGACGAAGACAAAGAGGAGTGTATTTTTTATCATCGCTTCGCTTGCCTTGTTCTTAGAGGAGAATGAGGTAGACATTTCTGGTATTCCACTTCTTTCCTGAACTTGATGACTTAACTGATGTTGGTGGTGGCAGAATCCATCGTTTTATTAGAAGTTCCGTCCGATTTAATGATTATGATTGTCGGATGATGAGTCCCTGGTGGCAACAGAATTAATCACATAGCAGTTCATGTGCCGTATGGACTAAACTTCAATCTGACTGTACAAACAGAACAGATTGTAGCGTAGCCAAGTCCTTGTGACCATCACTTGATCTGAGCAAAAGCAGGATGTTGCTGAAACTCAAAAGAAATAGGCTGATAGCGGCGGAAGGTCTATTCACAAGACACACGCTTTACCGCATCTCATGCGAGAAGATTGGGACTGACCTCCAGCAATTTAGGCAAAAGATGCGAGATGGAAGAGGACACAATCGAACATAGTTTGTGTTAGTGTCCAGCTCTAAATTGGAAACGCCTCAACGTATTAGGTGCTTACAGCTTTCAAGAACTAGCAGAGGTGACAAGTGTCGTCTCCTTGAATCAATTTAGCGGAGTGGTCATCTGGCAGCTCTAATTAGCCAGCGAAGGGTGGTACCGAGTATTGAAATAGCAAAAAAACACTGCTGTACAGAGTGACTACTGAAATACTCAATGTTGACATGAAGTTCCCGCATTCTTGTGTGAAAATGTATGAGCATAGATTTCTCGCATTTACCATCTTCCAGCTGGAATAGCTTTCAGTAGAGCTTAAAGCTTTAACTAAGGGACTCGCCATAAGATAGCTGCCCCGAAAAAAAGCTTAAAAATTAAATCTTTTCTGAAAAACTTGGTTCATCATCTGTAACTAATTCGCTCCGTCAACGAGCACTATATACAGCGCAAATTCACTAAAAACAAATACCTTATGAAGATGAAGAATGACAAAATTTTATTCTAATATTTAACGATCGACTCAACTATAAATTCCTTCCATGTCAACACAAAACAAATAACATTTATCCCAGTATCTCAACTTCTACTTTGGTAATTTAACCACCACCTGATACTTGACCATGCTCAGCTGTCAGCTCCAAAAAATGCTCATTCAACTTGTGGAATGTCGTGTCGATGCACCGCATCTGGATGCTCTTAGAGTTTGATCTACTTTCGCATCAACCACATCTTCCGACCATCATTCTTCAAGAACTTGTTTCTTGTTTATCTGCAACATCTGCATCGTGAAGTCACCAAATAGCCTTGACTTGATTCCATTGGTGCAACACACAAAGTTTAACATATGGGGACCGGACGCTTACAGATTTTGTAATTTATTGCATCAAAGCCCAGATATTATGGCGACTCGATAGATTGGTTCTTTTATAGTGGAGACGAGATGTTCTACTCTTGTTTCAATGTGCCGTTTTCAATGGTAATTTGATGACATGGACTTTGTTGCTTCGGTCGTGTATAAGATCGGATCAGTTAGTGTGATCTGAAGCAATCAAAGAATTCCTGTTTGCTTTTGTAGGACACAACGGTTCTGGTGTTTGCCATTTATCCGGCAATATGATATGTGTTAGTTGCAGATACTATGGGGTTTCCAGATTGATAAGACTGCCGCGATTTGGGTCAGTGTCTGGCGTGAATACACACATGTTCGTTTCATAAATTATGAATCATTTCTATGCAGATTTATGTTTTCTAGTTGACAGTCCATCGTAAAATATGTTAGTGGATTTTGTAAGGTTAGGGGTATTTTTAGTCGCACTAGTAAAATCTAAAAGGCAAATGCAGTTAACGATAACATATACACTGCCGCATATATTTCCACTTTTATCGTAGAGGAAATTGCATCAGTGGTTTCTACTATAGGGTTTTCAAATAAGAGGCTTTGCTGTTCATTTGAAAAAAAAAAAAGACGGTTAATTTAAAATGAAACCGGAAAGTAGAGGGCTCCGTCCGCATTCTCAGGCTTTTTTTTGTAGTATCCGATATCAATAGGAGAAGAACTGTCCCAACTGCCGGAGATGCTTAGCCAGTCATGTTAAAGCGAAACTGCAAGTTGCTTTCTTACATTAAACAATGAAACGGGAACTTTTATGTTATTGGAAAACATATTGGATCTTGTAACCATGAAAAGGGGAAATTAATCGTGAGAATTGGAAATTCATTTTGCCTATTTAAGGTTGTCATTTTCTGGCCAAAGAATGATTTCTCTCTACGTTGCATCGGCGTTGCATCAGTGTTGCGTCAGCGTTGTGCCACCGCTACGTAAGCGCTGCATCGGCGTTTCATCAGCGTTGCGTCAATTTTGCGTCATCATTACGTCAGCTTTGCGTCAATGTTGCATCAAACTTGCATCAATGTTGCGTGGACGTTGCGTTAACTTTCCGCCAATGTTGCGTCAAATTTACGTATCCATATCATAAATAAAAAATATAACTTCGATATCGCTTTCACATCACTTCAATATCGCTTCAAGATCGCCTCAAGATCGCCTTGGTGTCGCTTTGCCATTACCTCGCTATAGCCCTGATATCTGATAGCAACACCAAAGTGTTATTAATGGCTTCAACAACACTCCAGTTTCGTTTGTTTCCTCTGTATCCTCACCACAACCGGACCGTTCCTTTTCCCACATTGCTAATTGCCTAGACCCCTCCGGAGGCATGGGCGCGTCAACGTCTCTTGCCTTTATATGCCTTGTTGAGGTTTCGATAGCATATCTACTTTTCTATCTATCTTTTACTATCTGCGCCGTCTTTATACTGATGAGCTCGGAGCGCAGTGGGAGCTCTAATGTTGTATTCGACGAAACTTCAAATGATACGAGCTTGAAATTGTGGTTCGTTTCGTGCGCAGTAGAGCTCGTAATTTCGACGCGAGTTCAGCTGAATTTCTGACCCCGTTCTTCGACTCGAATTGGGAGAGTTGGTGGATCTTGTCGTTGATCGTTTTGGCAAGCTGATATGCTGGCGCGGTGATGTACGGTACTACTGGGCGGCAAGTGTTTCCTTCTTTGTGCAATTTAACCAATCCCCAAATCTTTGGGGCTTCTGCCACATTGGGATCATCTTCGTTTTCTCAAATTCCTTCGGGAAAAGAGTAGATGCTTCCGATACTGCAGGTTTCATATCCTTCATGAATTTTCGCGTCGGGTCCTTGTTGAGTTGATCTGCGCTCAGTTTCGTTACGGCTGTTTGCATTTTGGAAATGTATTCTTCTTTTCGTATTGCTACCAGTGAGTTCCCTTTGTCCGCTCTAGAGATAGTGATGTCGTTTTCCTCGATTTTGTTACGAAGTCCTTTTACGGCCGAATCAATTCACCTTTCGTCGATATTTGCTTGAAGCCCGATATGATCGCTGCTAGTTGCTCACGGAGAAGATTTGGGTTAGGAATATCCTTGGCGTTCCTAAGGATACCTAGCTCGGAACGAACAGCCAGTAAGTTCTTCATCTTCTCATCTGTATCTGCCACGGGGGGGAATTTATGTCCTTTCTCCATGATCCTTGTTTCGGCCGGGTTGAACTCCACTTCGGAGAGATTTATGAACCTGGAGAAGAAAGAATTATAATTATCCACATGATATGGGAACGACTAAAATGCTCAGGAATTCATGTTGGCCATGTAAGAGTATCTTCTTGTTGTTGGTACTTTTCAATGCAACTTTTCAATACTCGGTGCTTGGCTCCGTGTTCAAGTCTAAACGAAGCATTACGTTACGCGTTACATACGCAAAATTTATTCAAACCCCCAGCCAAAAGGCATATACATGTCAAAAAGAAATTTTTTGAATAATTATAGTTTGAATCATATTGCATATTTCTAAGTATAATGACCTAAAAATGCAAGAGGGCCAACGAAACGTCAACTGGGCCAGGAACAGTTGACGCGCTATGCCCCACAAGGGGTTAGGGCAATTGAGTAAGTATTGAAGAAAATACATACCAAAAATGGAATGTAGGAATGTTCTTTTAAAATCATTGGGGGTTTTTACAAACGTATTTTTATCCCCACGTTATTAATTGAAAAATATTAAAGTTAAGAAATAAATAATTAAACATCAGTATTTTTATGGAAATTCAATTATGCTGCCTAAATTTTCATATTCCCGTCGATTTATGAAAACAATTTCAAATATAGGTAGAAAAAATCGTTAATTCATTTGATTCTTGCAATCTTCTGAAGCACACTTCATTAAATTGTCGTTCTCTGCATATTTGACCCACTTTATAGCCAAGCCGATAAAATCTAACGCACAAATTACGTCAAAATATAGAACACGTGGAATCGAAACAACACGTAACAATAAACAAAACGTAAATTCATAAGCATGCAAATTCTTTGAAAAATAGCAACAAAATTACCCATCATTAGGCACTAACTATTACTCATACTTTCAAGAAAATAGCAATTTCTAAAACCACCTGAAAAAAAACTGCAAGAAAATGAAATACTCGTAAATATAAGACGGAGGCTAAAATACTGGCAACTTTTTTTTGTGGTAGGACGGTGGTGTTAGGAATTCGAAATGGTCCAATTATATAGTGAAGTCCGAAAACTTCATGGATTTTACGGTAATACTTGATTCTTCTTTAGTAAAGGTCCATGGTCAATTCATGCATCGCTAAAGACTACCACTTGAAGCTCACTCTTCTTTTTTGCTTTTGTGAAGATAGGACTTTTGATTGGTGGAGATTCAGTCTTGATTGCCCTGAAAATTGTATAGTTAATGGTTAAGTATTCAATTCTGGAGCGTTATGTTACGAATTATACTCGACAGTATTTATGGTAGTGGAGTGTGATCTTTTCCACGGTTCGGATGTAGTAGGTAGCTGAAGAATTTAAGGAAATTATGGTACTTGCTCTTAGCACAGTAGTTGATTGAGCGATTATGCTGTTTTGGTGTGATTATGACTTTTTTTAATATTGATGGATTCTTATAACTCAGCTGGTCCAGTGCTGATGAAGGGTATTACCAGTTGAGTTGGACCTAATTGTCAGTAAAGCGTTACTGGGAAGGATTATGCGTGAAATTACTAGGTGTAATACTCGTATTCATTACTTTTCGCTTCGCTATCAGACTTAACGCTAAACCACTGAGATTTTTTTTCGTATTTCTTAGAATATATTGTTTTGATTGAAAATGAAAACATATTCAATGCCGAAATTTTGATGTTTTCATAGTCTTCAAAGATTTTCAGGACTCGCACATTTGACGCAACTCGGTCGCGTTTCATTACAAATAAGTAAAGTCCCATACGATAAGTTTTTAAGAGTTTTTATTACTTTTTTGTGTGGTAGATTTTTAAATAATATTTTCTTTGCTCAAACATAAAAATACATCGCATTTGCTACATCCTGTGCGAGTACGTGATTTGCACTCTTTGCGATGGCACATACGGGCTGATTTAAGGTCCATTTCACACGGCCAGTGATTGAAGCCATCCAGTCGCTTCTCGGAACATGGCTGGTCCGCTGGATGGTATCGTTTTGAAGGTGGAACAGTTACAATCTCGTCCGTTTCGGATTCGGAGCTCCACACGCCATTGTTGGTTGTTTGAGCTGCCACCAACCCTTCAGCTAACGCAACACAAAAACTTAGCAAATCGTGCATATCCTTTGATGGCTTCTCTATCGCCCGACAAGCATTTCGGTACTCCATACAAGCACTGTAGCAGGCTAAGTCTATGAAATGGATGATTACTTTTAATGGCCACTTTCGGGTTTTAAAAGGTATGCGACACGCTTCCATTAGCTGGTCACAAATGTCTACCCCACCCATTGACTCATTATATTTCCGGACTCTATATTGACGTGCGACTTCGATGAATTTCTCTTCCTTTTTGCACCAACGACGAACGTCATTCGCGGGACTGCATCCAAATGCGATCGAAGCCCGGTCCTATTGGCTTCGATCGTGTGTATTATTATACGATTTTTCATTATCGTTCCAGTCCCATAAATTCCTTAAGCTAGAAGCTTTTCCAATGTTGTAAAGTATCTGTCTAGAAATAATTGGGATTGTTTGGGTAATGGTTGTACAAGTCGCAGAACAAATGCTGGACCGAGGCCAATATTTTTATCTGGAAGTGGCGTTGTCTTGCCTTGATAAATTTCAAAATCAAGAACCAGTCCTTCTGATGTGGTCAGTACCTCATTTCTCAAGTCAACACCTCTTAGTTGGGTAAACTTTGGCGTACTGGACAACGGCCGGTGAACGCCATCAACCTTCCGCATATCATCAAGATTGATTTGGTTGTACCTGTACACACCAGCAACAATCTGCATTCCGATAAAATGCATCGGGGTCCGCTGAGCTTGAATGTGGTTTTGGTTTTGAACAAGCAGGAAATTTTGAACCAATTTTTCGTTGAAATACTCAGAAACTCGCCTATCCTTTTGATTTGATTCTCGCAATACAATGTAATATTTCGGGTACCTCTTTTATAATAATAAAAGAAAATACCCAGAAAATCCTGGGTAAGAGTCAAATCCAGATAAAACATGTTGAAATAATATATAGATACAGTCGAAACTCGATAACTCGAATTTGAAGGGAAGACGGTTTTACTTCGACTTATCAAAATTTCGAGATATCAAAATTCGAGTTATCCAGTTGCAGTTTAAGTAAATTCGAGATATCGAGGTTATTTTAGTTTTTGATCCTTAACATTTAATTTTTATTTTAGGGTACTCCCTGTCCATGAAATCGCAGTTTATTAAAACAAAAATAGTAAATAATACACTTTTACATATTTATTTAAAGTATGAAATTTGTATTTGAACACAAAACATAAAGTAAACAAATTCAATATAGATATATGTAAATGAACTTTTACTTAAAAAAAAGTACAAAACAAAATAACTTGGAGAGTTTATAAATTGTACATTCGAAAGAAAAACATAAACTATGCATTTTGCATAAAAAAGTCAGTCACTTTTTTTTGAATTAAATTAGTGTTTTTTGAATCTATAGTTTTTTCGATCACATGAAGCGCTGAGAAACAATCTGATGACGCATTTTCCGTTTGCTCTACAAACAACCGAACAATTTCTGATGCGCGTCGTGCCTCTTTTACACTTATTGCTTGGTGAACATTTTCTTCTTCTTCCTCCTTGTCATCAATAACCAGGTCTGTAGTTTTTTCAGCCATACATTCATCAAGGATGTCATCATCTGTTAAGTCCCTGCATACTTGGACGTCGTCGTCTACAATGCTAAACTTATTGAATGTAACCTCTGCAGGTATTTCCAATCTTGTAAGAAGGGAATTCCAAAGTTCTTCATCGGCTTCTTCATTGACAACATTGGTGATAGAATCTGGTAAATCCGTTGAATAAAAGCCTGCGTTTTTAAAACAATTCATAATTGTTTGCTTTTGAACGTTTCTCCAAGCTTTGTCTGTTAATCTGAGAGCATCCAAAATGGTAATCTTGGAGATTGATTTTTTTTCTTCTAGTTCAAAGATTATTTTTTTTACGATTTCCTTTCTATAAAAAACTTTAAAGTTTTGTATAATGCCGAAATCCAGAGGCTGCAGCTTAGAGGTTGTATTGGGCGGAAGAAATTGCACTTTTATCGACGATAGATGTGGAATGTTGTTGTGCGCTGGACAATTGTCAATAATTAGCAAAATTTTCCTCTTTTGTTTTTTCATAACATTATCCAACTTTATCAGCCAATCAGCGAATAATTCTAATGTCATCCAGGCACGTGAAGTTGCTGTATAATCGACAGGTAAGGATTTGATTCCTGAGAAACATCGCGGTTTCTTCGACTTTCCAATAATCAAAGGGGTTAATTTTTCATTGCCCTCCATATTAACAGCTAACAAAAGAGTCAATCTCTCTTTGCTGTGTTTTCCTCCGTGACATTTTTCGTTTTTAAATGTTAATGTTTTTTGCGGCAGACATTTAAAAAATAAAACTGTCTCATCAGCGTTAAATATATCTTTCGGAAAATAATCCTTTATAATTGATGACAATTTTGATTTCCAAGAAACACATGCTTCCTCGCTGACTGCATTACTTTCTCCGCAAACCACCTTACATGCGATTTCATACCGTTTTTTAAAGTTACCTAGCCATCCAGAACTTGCTTTAAAATCGTGATGACCTAGTGATTTCGCAAACTGGAGAGCTTTTTCTTGGATCAAGGGACCGCTTAGAGGAATATTTTTGTTTCGGCAATTCAGAAACCATTTAAAGGTGCAGTTTTCAACTTCCGGGTACTCAGCCATCCTTTCTCTTTTTCTATCCTTCCCAGTCGACGACATAATCTTATCTCTGTTTTTAGGGTTTTGTATAAAAAACAAAACCCTTATGAAATCGGTCAAATGTCTGTCCGTCTGTCCGTCTGTCCATGAAATATCTCACGAACGGCTGAAGCTACATACATGAAAATTTGTGGGAGTATGTAGAATTATTATAATTCGCCGGAGAAAGCGATTCGTTGTAATACGCTGACTTTAAGGGGATGTCCCCATAGAGGGGAAATGAAGGTAAAAAAAAAATTTTCATCTGGTATTGGCAAGTGGGGTATCATGAGAAAGGTAACACCGAGTACATTTCATTTCCGGTATTTTCATCAAATTTGAAAAAAGGGGAAAAGAGATAGAGGGGAAAATATGTGATCCGAGTTTGTCCCCCCCCCTTGCATTTCGATACCGTTATACTTAGAAATATGAAAATTTGCAGAAAAGCGGCATTTTACTAGCGTAGAAAATCTAGATTAATAGAATTTTGAAATTTCATCAGAAAAGGTTAATAATAGTACATTTCTATAGTTGCAGTTAGCACACCCCTGCACCCCTTAAACATACCCGAGGTCAAAAATATTGATGGCCAATGATAACCAACATCATAGGCAATAATATTCCTAGGTTTCATTACAATCACATAATATTTAATAATAGTACATTGATTCAAAGTTAGGCATTTCGACACTATCCACACAAAAAATACACCTATCGGCATCATAGTTGTGAGTACTACTTTCATGTTGTTCTTCGTAGTGCGAATTGCAGTTATTTAATTAATCATTTTTGAAAGGGTAAAGATTAGATGCGTCGTAATTGGCAAACTTTACCGGGTGGAAGGGGGGAGGGGTCCACATAGAGGCGAAATTAAGGTAAATTTTTTTTTAATCGACTGGTATAGGCAAGTGAGGTATCGTGAGAAAGGTAATGTTGAGTACATTCCATTTTTTCGCATTTTCCTGAAATTTGTAGAAAGAGGAATAGTGGGGGAGGAGAAAATATTAGTTCGTAAAAATGTAAGTGGGTAAGACATTTTAATTGTGTTTTTTTTTTATCCATCTGAGTGGTATGAAGAAGAGCAAAGAGCCGATATTTACATATATACCAAAATAAGCGCTTGCTACAAAACCCTCGGATTGCGGGCGTAGCCCTCTATATTCCGGTTTCATTTTAAATTGTTGAAAGAGTAGTCACGGGTATCCCAAATTCCGCGGCCACTTCCAACCGCCTTGATGACCTCTCTTTTTTTCTGTAGTGTGAGAGTTTCTAATTTCCTCTTCGTGCCTGACATCGTCCCAAAGCTGATTCTGAAAGTGAGATTAGTCGAATGAAAACAAAATACAGCCGAGTGAATTCTCCACTCAATACTAACCAAATCACACACGTTACCGAAACTCCAATTTTCAACGCAAACAGAAGAACTTGTGTACCCAAACAACCGTTAGTTTTCTTTCCTAGAATGCAGAAGAGTAGAAAACTTCGTCTTATCAAGTTTCAATATGAAACACTTCGACTAATAGAGTCTCACAGTTTTGGATGGAAAATTCTGTTTCAAGTTTTAATCGGAAAATTCGACTTATAGAGTTTCCACATAAAACACTTCGACTTATAGAGTCTTTTACGATTTTGAATAGAAAATTTCGCTTCGAGTTATAGAGTTTTCTATTCGAGTTAACAAGTTTATTGTTGATTGTTTTACATGTAATTGTGTTGGGAACTGGGATTGTCTTCGAGTTATCGGGTATTTCGAGTTAACGAGTTTCGAGTTATCGAGTTTCGACTGTACTATTATGTTATCTGTTTACTGCACAAAATCACATACATATATTGTGTGGTTTTTCATACAAAATACACTAAGGTACATTTGTACTTTTACTCAATTGCCCTAACCCCTTGTGGGCATAGCGCGTCAACTGTTCCATATGGCCCAGTTGACTTTTCGTTGGCATAAACTGGTTTCGAAAAATGCAGTTACCAGCATGCACCTTCTGCACATCCATAGCCACGAACGTCGTCGTGGACGGAATTCGAACCCGAAACGCCGGTAGTCAAACATGAGACTGATGCCTCAACACACTGCGCTACCGGTCGCCTCAACGCCACCTGTTAACGTTGTAAAAATGTGACGCTGGACGAGGGTTAAAGTGTAACTTTTATACGGACGACATGACATATCGATGGGTAGTGAATCGAAAAAATATAATTTACTAGTACTGCCACGTCGCGTCACTGTGATACCATCTCATAGATTTGTATTGTACATCATGACTGTATACACGGACCATAAACCGCCAATAGGGACAAAATAGCGATTAATTATTACTTTCATCGTACATTAAATTTTAATTCAAGATATGCTAGATTTAGAAGTGGGGTGCTAGGGTGACATCAAACTGGCATCATGATAAGAAAAACGTTATCCTAGCAAGTCGGCAGAAACAGTAAATTCCGAAATGAAGCAACAAATCAGGAATCAATTATGGCTTCCATTCTACATAAAATTAGGATGTAATAGATGTTGTATAAAAAAGTTACCACTACCACTCCAAAATAAAATCGTCAATTTTGGCGAATCGACAGGAGCAATAAATTTGGGAATAGAGCATCTGATTATGCACTATGCCTGATGTCGTAATACCTTTAAATAGGCAGACGTTTGTGTGTTGTGGGGTGCATTTGAATCCCATGCCGAAAAAGTACCGTTTTTAATGTGCGTTAATCCAGGGTTAAAAATTTTGCATTGGGGCGACCGGTAGCGCAGTGTGTTGACGCATCAGTCTCATGTTTGACTACTGGCGTTTCGGGTTCGAGACCCGTCCGCGACGTCGTTCGTGGCCATGGATATGCAGGAGGTGCATGCTGGCAGCTGCATTCTCCGGAACCAGTTTATGCCGAAGCAACGTCAACTGGGCCACATGGAACAGTTGACGCGCTATGCCCCTCAAGGGGTTAGGGCAATTGAGAGAGAGAGATAAATAAAAGTTGTTAGCCCTATTGCCCGCAGTCATTTTCGGATTATCGTAATTTTCCATATTTTATGCGGCCTAAGATTTCGATTTAAAGTAAAAGTTTTGCTAATTACGAAGAAAGTCTCAGAATACACTTCACCTCCTACTTATCTAAATGTAACTACATAATTGAAAATTGCCTTCCTCATTTCGCTGGACAACAACAATCATTTGCGATATTTTTGAAACATGTATTACCCGGCCACTATAATACTATTGCCTATATTCTTCGAAATCTTCATCGACGTTAAGAATTAACTAAACTGAAGAAAAAATCCACTCAAATTAAAGATAATCCCGATTTCACTCAACTATAGAAAAAAAAATCTAAATAGTGATTATCTTTTCAGTTTTTTTTTCTGTTGCAAACGGTTCTAAGGTGGTAATGAAGCTACACACAGAGTTGATGCGGACACGGCCAACAGTACTTGGCGTCTTGGCCATCTACATCTTCATGGCCTTACCATACTAACCCAAAACAGACCATCATTCATAATAGAGGCCTCAAGTGGGTCATGTAATCATAGCCAGTATGGATTCAAACAAATCATCTACATACGAGTACTTCATCCAACATTGGTCTGTTGTTAATGGTGTTCACTTTGTGCAAGTTGAGTGTGTATGTAGTCATTAAAGCGTACACAATTTTCACTAAAAGTTATTCTATCAAACCGATTAGATAGAACGAATTTATTGATTGGATTGAATGAGTTTGGCTATTGATTACAAGGCTTCTCTTGGTGAATAAACATATTGGTTTTTCGCTCGCCTTTTATTCAGAGAATTAGAATGGAAGTCCCTTAACTAGCCCCAATCAGATAGACACTATAACAATATGTACAATATATTAAAAACAAAACGAGAAAGTGATGTTTATCGACCGCATCACGATCAACCCATAGACATCCAGTAAGTTCTAATTCGAAAAGTGTTTCACAGTTTGGCTGAAAAAGATACTCGCATACGCACACTTTCAAAACATCTTAATGTCTATAGAGAAATTATTTAAGACGTCCATCTTAACATTACCTACATAATTCCATTCGCATTGATTCGTTCATCTCCCATCACCATGGCTAAATAACTTAACAACCAACTACATCAGCACCCTAGTCAAGGAGATGTTAATCTTTACACGAAGTAATTAGTTCAAGACTCATTACAGAGCTATGCAACATAGTTTTAGTACAGAACCACTGGAATGGAAACGAATAAAAGTTCTCGTTAGGATAGTACGAGACTACACATGTAAAGGTGTAACTATCTGTTACGCCTTTACATCTGGCATCTGAACTTTCTTTCATTTTGTCCGCGAAGAGTGGACATGTTTAGTGTACATGGTCTTTGAAAGAGAACATTAATTTCAGTTATAATTTATTAGATGGAATTTGTGTGGATAGGGATAAAATTAGGTCGCGTGATTTTTATATTTGTGTTGAAAGAGATAAACCGATAAAATCTGAGATGGGCAAGATAGCACTTTCACAACTTCCGGAATAATAAATTGCAAAAACTGCTAACATTCTGAACAAAACAATCCATCATGACTTGCCTATCCAAATTCGGATAATTTTTACGAATATTAACCAAAGATATAAATATTATGGGAAAATATACTACTTTGCCTTAATCTCTAGTGGGGCGTAGCGCGTCAACTACTCCTGCGCGCCATCGTACTCTGTTCTGGGCAATGGGGCGCAACTCGGCAAAAGACTTACCCAGTGCCTGATACTCCTTTGCCACAAATCGACGCCATGTGTAATGAACCATATTATGGTCTGGTAGTGCTGCTTCCACCGGCAGATCTATGGCAGCACCTGATGAGTAGTGATCGGTTGGTGGTACGAAACCGTGCCGTACCCAGGCGAATTTGTCGGGCCGTGCCATCTGGCGAAGAAAAAGGCCCCTCAACGAGCTAAGCAGTGGCCTATGCTTGCTGTAGCTCAGTTCGGGAGATGTGGGCGGGATTTTCGCCGCTCGTTGCCCCTATCCTTCACATATTAACAAAAATTCATAGGCCTGGGGAAGACAACACAAACAGGGGAGGTAAAAATAGGAAATACAAAAAAATAGTCGATAAGGATGAAATGGTTAGCGGACGGATCAGACGCCCACGCGGTGGATTCTGGGTCCGGGTGTAATGGGACCCTCGGCCTCTGGTTTCGTACCACCAACTACGCATCAGGTGCTGCTTCGATCTGCTGGTGGGAGCAGCACTACCAGACCATAATATGCTCATTACAGGTGGTTCATTACACATTTGATGCGAGGACCCTCTCTTGGTCGGCCTTGGTAGGAAATGGGGTTCCATTTCATGGCATGTAAAGCAATGCAGTTATCATCCTTCCGCAATGTGTGACCTATCCACTGACATATTCGCCTGAGTATTAATTCGTCGACAGGCATCTGACCCGTTTGCCAACATAGCTCTTCATTTGATATTGTTTCGGGCCAGAAAATTCTTAGAACTCGACTAAGGCATGAGTAGACGAAAACGTGTAGCTTTCTGGTAACTCTCACGTCAACTTTTCATGTACTGCTCCCATACAAAAGCACAGACTGCACTAGGGAGCGAAACAGGCCCAGCTTGGTCTTGATGCTGAGCTAACTGCTCTGCCAAATTTTGGACAGCATGCCATATGCGCGTTTAACCTGGTTGATACGACGAGCGATGTTCTGCTCCGTACCACCATTTTCGACAACAATGCTACCCAGGTAGACGAAGTGGTCCACCTTCTCCACAGGCTGACCATTAATATTGATGGCATTAGGTCTACGATTTACCGGAACGGTGGGCTAAGAACCTCGGTCTTGTTGGTATTAATCCTTAGCCCAACCTTGCTTACCTCCTTCTCGAGATCTAACGCCATAGCGGACAGATCCATGATTTTGTGGGAGAGTAGGCATATGTCGTCAGCGTAGTCAAGATGTTTTAGATAAGATGTCAAAGTCCATGCAACACATCGCCGATCACTATGAGGAATAAAATCGGTGAGAGGATGCACTCCCGCCGAACTCCACGGCGAATCTCAAAGTCCCCCGACACCTTACCTTTATGCAGAACGCGACATTTCGCGCCGTCATAGGTTGCCTTAATAATTGTCAAAAGTTTCTCTGGGATGCCTCTCCTGCGCAAGGCCGCCCATATAGAATCCCAGTTCACACTATCGGAATCCTTCTCGAACTCAGTTAAAAGCAAGTGAAGCAGAGAATCGTACTCAGTACATTGCTCGATGATGTCGCAAGATGTTAATGAGATCGGGATGGGAAGTCAGCCTGCTCTTCATCAATATTGTGCTTTCTAAAGGAGCCATTAATCTTTTCAGGATGATTTTTGCTATTATGTTGGCAACACAGGAAGAAAATAAATACTTCTCCAATTATTACAGTCTGTAAGGCTACCCTTCTTCGGAAGTTTGATAAACAAACCTTCCTTCCACTCAGTGGGAAAGGTCTCTGTACTCCACGCTTTATCAACAAGTGGGTGCAGCAAATCGTCAGTTACGTTTGGCACTGCTTGATAAAGTTCGGCAGATATACCGTCGAGTCCGGTGGCCTTTTCTCGTTTTAGTGCAATAATTGCAACTATTTCCTCTTTAGTCGGAGCAGTGGACCGTATACCGTAGGCGTGTGTGGCGGCTTGTTAATTGGCCTTAAAGGCTGCTGCGACTGGCTGAGCAAACACCATGTGGAGTGTTGGCAGTAGACGCCAAGTAACTAGCAAAAGCCTTCAGGGTTGCTGCTCTTGGATAGAAAGCATATTAGAAATGTTGTGGGAGTTTTTACTGGCCATTGTCTTATTGGAGAACATTCCAGGAAACTTCAAGTCCTGCACAATGGTTATTGATGACGAGGTTGAGGAGGGGAGCTCTTTCATTTTCTCTGCACCGGTCCTGTTTTGGCTGGTGGTAGGAACGCCATCTCTGAGTCCTACTACTACACCGATTTGTATGCCCTGATGGAGATGAGTGTAGGTCAGCTTCATCGTTTCATTGTCAGCTCCGGCTGGTTTGCGGAGTAGGTTTTAGACAGTGAATAATTAGTCCATGTTGGTATTACGCCAGACGCGTAGGTGGTCTAAGTGTGCTCTATGTCAGAGCAGCTTCTTCAACCTAACCTAGCCTAACACTGTAGCTAACTAATTCAAATGAAAACACAAGAGTTATTTTTTTGACCCCATTCAATAATTTCGCCCACAAACTTTCAATATCAAAATTCATTAATCATTATTTAATCACAGTATAAAAGATACGATTGTTTTTTCCTAAACATGCTTTAATATAGACAAGTATTAATATTCATAATAACTATGACCGGAAAAAAATGATTTACACCCGCAGAGCGCAGACTAATGAAGTCAGTAACAACGAGGCGCAAAATAGTTTTCCATCCACACTTGAATCATCCAATTAATTATAATATTAATTATAATTATATATATATACATGGCATATTAATATTATTTTATTTGGAATGAAATTTCCTGTGTATGATAAGCCCTTTTTTGTTGAGACTTAAAAAGCTTAAAAATATTTACATATGCATATCTTAATTGGAATCTGTCTGAAAACTTAACAAGTCAATTTCTTTTTGACACCTATGTTTTAGAAAATGTATTTTTTTTTTCTTGTTCTTATTTAGAACTTAAAGGCATCTATAACGGACTTTATAATAATTAACAAATTGATGAGAAGATTATGGAAATGACAAAAGTGTTTGTGTTTGAAATAACCTAACAAAGAATTCGGTTTGTATCTCGTGTATCTTATTTATTGTATAATTGGGTCTCGGTTTGTGGAGTCGGTCCATTGATTTTACAACCTTTAAATGAGTTTCATACGACAACGAATGAAGTCATTGGTTATATTGGAAAGTGCTGAAGATAATACCAGAACTAGATAAGAAACAAATTTTTGACAAAAAAAAGACCACCAGGCTATTGCGTCAAAAGTCCAGCTCTGACGTCAAATCAACAACACAGTAGATCGCCAGTGAGTTGAATTTACTTAAGGGTCGGCGGGCCGGAACACAACTGCAAAAGAGAAACACAACAACGTCTCAAAGTCATAGTCAATCACAGTGGACGATAGCTACGCTTCACCACGGCTAATCTCTTAGGATTGGAAAGATTACTGGGCCAACTCGCGCACGACGCCAGTAAGCATTACCCAGTAATAGTCGCGGCCGATTTTAATGCATGGGTGAGAGAATGGGGAAGTCGAGAAATGAATGCCAGAGGGCGTGTACTCCACGACGTTTTCTCGAAATTAGATGTTGCTCTCATGAGTTCGGGTGGTAGCCACACCTTTAGGAAAGGCCGAACAGGCTCAGCTATTGATCTCACTTTTGTTACCAGTTCGTTGACAACAAGCGTGGAGTAGCGCGTTAGTGAGGACTATATTCACAGCGACTATCAGTCCTTCTTCTTTATAGTCTCAATGGCCGCAGACTGAAGATGTCATGCAGCTAAAACAATGACCCACGGATGGTCCGTCAAGACCTTCGATGATGGAATATTTACGGAGGTCTTCCTCTTAAAAGGCCTCATCGAAAAACTAGCAGACCAGAGGGCATCGGAGATTGCGAAGCAGTTAGTGGAAGCATGTGGTACCTCTATACTAAATAGAAATTTTTTATACCAGCGGCATGGAAACTATTCGTGAATGAGGAAATCGCAAGCATACGACCAAGCGATCAAACTCGTGAAGCTTACCATCAAGAGAAGTCGTCAAAACTGCTTCAGAGAGCTTTTTTAGGACGTTATATTAACTCATGGGGAACATGAATGAGTGACGGAAAAAAGTAGTAACCAAAATAGCCGCAACTGAAGTGTCCCGTATTATTGTCTATATTGTCGCAGCTCTATTTTGTCAGAGTGAACTAGAGATCATGGCGCTAAAAGTACTTCCAATGGTGAAGCTATACCTGCCATATCGAAAAACCAGCTTCCCCAAGTGCTAATAATCTTCAACTATCTATCCTAAGTCGTGGAAGAAAATACGGACGGTACGAAAGGCGCGTTCCACTATTGACTAGGGCAGTGAGTGACCTGGCAAGGTCGTTGTGGGGACAAGTTTTGTGACAGGGGATGTCAATAACGCTTTTAACACTGCGAACTGGAGGTATGTAAATCAATGATGTTTGTTACTTTGACCCCTACAGGGGCATCTCTTGCATTACTATGCTTGTTAACGTTTCGATAGCATATATTTTTTTCGGATGGTGAAGTTTTTGATCGCGCCGAGGATCGAATCTTCATTTTTCTGGATGTAGCATCGTAGAGCGGTGATCGAGAGCACACGACCACCCAGCGCGTCAGATACATTCATGCATGTCTCCCAAAGGTTGGTGCGCCTTATTATTTGGCTGGAATAATCAAGAGATGGGTCCCATACCGATTTCTGCAATATGAATCTGGCGAAGGGTCTAAAGAAAACTAAACTAAAGTGTTAGCAGGTGTCCCACAAGGAACCATTCTTTTTAATGGAACATAATGTATGAAAACATTTGGGATTTCGCTGTACCCATGGACATAACGATCGTTGGGTTCGTGAATGATATAGCGGTGGCGGTGGTCACGGAAGACTCGGAATATGCTCTAAATTACCCCAGTGAGGCAATCACAACTATCAAGTTGTGGCTGGAGAAAGTGGGGGCAGAGCTGGCTGAGCAAATCTTATCATTAAGCATTCTCTGAAGATCAGAGTTAGAATTACTATTATTTTTCCATAAGCTAGCCATTAGGTATTTAAGAGTGATGATTGCCGCAAAGCTGAGCTCTGTAGTGCACCTAAAGCATATATTCGAGAAAGAAGCAAACGCTACAGTTGCTTTGGCAAGAATCATGCCAAACACCGATGGTCCTAGAACGAGTGAGAGATTTCCATCTTCAAGAGTAGTAACGTCCATTCTGTTGTACGCCTCACCGGTATTGGGTGGTTGAGCGAAAACATTGAGAGAGGGGCTGCGGGCGAACGGTCTATTGTGCTATTAGATTAGATTAAATTGAGAGAGGGGCTGGTTCAGTCCCTATGGCCTATTGCAAAGAACGAGACGAGGAATTTGAATAGCAGAGCCGGGTTCACGCCGTCACTACGACAGGATGGGAGTTTTTTTTTTTGGAGTGAAGGTTCGTGCGCCGTGAGATTGACCATGCGATCATGGAAAATATCAGACAAGGAATTTCCTCCTTTTGGTTATTTTGTTTTGTCCCAAATTAATGTCACCCCGCTCGTTAACCTCTCCACAACGAACGGGGGCACGTTTGATTTTGGGTGTAGAGGGAGCGTGCAACAGGGTTAATAGGAGAAACAAAAGTATGACAGAACATCTCACGGATCGAGACCACCCAGCTATTTTGATTATCAAACTGCGGAGTTTGGGGACGAGTGAAAAAGTTTTTGCAAAAATTGCTTTCGAGGATGGGTGGTCGCGCGACCTTGTTCCACGTAACGTTCGGATGATTTAGGGAGAGATCCGGGAAGTGAACTGCCACGAGTGTCGATGCTGGGGATTAAAATCGTCGATTTCGAGCACATTTCTAACGAATCTAGAATCCCGGGTGCGTCACAACGATCCAAAAGAAACAGCTGATTGAAGGGTAACAAGGTCGACATCAACGAACACATCCAAAAGGGATACCACAGTTCCGGGGGCAACAGGTGCTTCTCCAAAGAGTGGAGGTAGCTGGTGTCACATTTGGCGCTAGATTGTTTACCTGGTTCAATGGTTTATAGTACATTTTATTCGCCTGACACCATGGGCCACATAAGATCCGATTGACATCTGAGGCTTTCGACTGCTAGGGAAAAGGATCTGTTCTGACTGGACAATATTATTTTCTTCCTCCTCTCAGTGTTCATGTTCGCAATTAATGCCACGAGCATATTCAAACTGTTGCGTTCCATGCCGTCATCCAGTCGGCTAAGCTGATGAGTTGATAAAAACTAATAGAGTAAACGCGGGACGCACATGATACTGACCTTGTCATCTCCCTGTTAGGGCGGAAATGAAGTGCTTTACTATTGTTAGAACCCCATGTTCTCATTCGGCATAGAATGCGGGGAAGACTTTATTTCGGTTTTCATAAATCGTATATTCCGAAATGCGTTTGTTTCCGTGTTTTCAATTTTTTCCCTTTGGCAGTGTCGTCACAGAGGCCTTTCTTAAATTTAAGCTGAAAAGGGTAATCACTGTTCACATTTCGCAAATGAGTATGGCCATGAAGCGTCAGCTAAGCCACGTGAAATAGTGGATGCGCTATGCCCCACTAGGGGTTAGAGCAAATGAGTATAAATGAAGAAACTAAAAAGGCATGAGAAACGAAAGACTTAGGCCAGTAACCTTGTTTTAAAATTCCCACTTATTGCATATCGTTTCAAAGAATAACCAAACTGATTTCCAGCATTATCATAGTTGTTAAAACGTCCTTTCCTAAAGCTATCAACTTTGATAAAAACTCAATTTGAGGTTTACAACATAAAGCCCCATTATTTCACTAGACTAGACCATCAAATTACGACCTAACGCCGTATCAATCATCGTGTGTAAGAGTAATAATCATAAAAATTTGTATTTGAACTGTCATTAATCTTAGGCACGTCGAAGAATATAATTAAAGCCGCTTCATATAGGCACTCCGCTATGCAATTTAGAACAAACGATAATAGTCTGCATAATATGCCGTTCGTCGGATCATATAATATTCAACACTACCTGTGCTGAAATAATGCAATCGAGCGGTATGCGTGGAATATGCATTTTGACCTATGCTAGATGCACCGGCTCCAATGCACCGTTTCTACAAGACAATCTGAACCGGGTTTCGATCTTAAGACCATTACAGTTTAGAGATATTACGGCTCTATTGATATGTTATTTTATTATCAGGTATTGGCTGGCGTCAGTTACATCGTGGAACTGCAGGCATGTTTCAGGTCCGTTGGAATTGTGCATCTGCAGCCAAGGTATCCAAGAATTGTAAATTGTATGTATGTATGTATGTATATATTCAGAGAATAGATTGAAATGAATTTTACTGTTCAGTTCATATGAATTTTACTGTTCAGTTCATTTGAGATTTGATTCAATTTTCAATAGGACTTCAGTTACTGAATTGGGTTAATTACCATCTACCATTTTATTTGATTCAAAACAGCTTCTTCTCAGCCACTAAATACCAATGCTTATTTTTCAGACAATTGTCTCCGACTAACTAACAGCTGGGCCACTAATCGTATACAATCAAATCATCAGGATACGTTCCATCCAGCATCCCCCGAGCTCATCACGACAATTGCCCGAAGCTCCAAAGTTGAATATCAATTCGCTAAGGTACTGAGTCGAGTTTTTACAGTTTTAATTCTCGTTGACTTAGTTTCCCGATAAATGTCCAATAAATATGTCTATCTGTCTGCCATTTTCAATATACAAGTACCCTGTATCGTGTCACTATCTGCTTGTCTTGCATACTTTCTAATCGGTGCATTTGCTCTGGGTTTCCTTGTCCATCGTTTCCATATTTGTGCGCGAATAAACATACGCCAACATTCTACAGACTATATTCTTGCCATTCAATATGTATCTTCAATCGATTTAATTTTAATTAACTTGACCAACAAGATGTTACTGTTTGCTTGGAGAGCAAAGATCTGGTCTTGCAGATAGACTGATAGTGTGCATTCACTTTGCCGTAATAAATTGCCGTTTCCAGTGAAAGAATGGACCATTAACATCCTCTTTATGGTAGCATAACACATTGTGTGCCTTGAATGTAAAAGCAATGTTCAGTTAGTTGAATGCCAATGAATGAGAATAAAAAAGATCGAAAGATTGCCGATAGGATACAACTGTGTCAACAATGATATTTATAATGCATGTTGACAGTTCTGGAGCAAACATCAGGAGCAGTTTTTAGTTGAAGAAACTATCTTAAATTGCAAAGGACGACGAATTTATAGCCAACCTTTATGAAAGAATAGTGCATTCGCTCTACTTTGCTCAATATGATTCAAATGATATTCTCATTATAAGTATTTTCTATGTGCGATTATGTACTACGAGGGCGGTTCAAATATGATCGAGACAAACGCTGTAGATGGCGCGCCTGTATGTTTTGAAGGTCGCGGCTTGAGTATGTGATAGCTGGGTCCCTTATGAATAGTGTGGCATAGTTTTCGTCGCGAACGCACGTTTCACGCGCGTGCTACGACCATGAGTGAACGAGGCGAAGGGGGGGGGGGGGGGGGGGGGACGGTTTTTTGACGCGAATCTTCACTACAGACGAGACATGGGTACACTATTACACTCCCGAAAGCAAGGTGTCGTCTAAAGAGTGGAGGAAGGAGGCGCCAGTCAAAGCGAAGACAACCAGGTTCGCGGGTAAGGTTATGTGAACTCTATTCTGGGACCGGCGGGGAGTGCTGTACGTTGACAGGGCCACATGGAACAGTTGACGCGCTATGCCCCACACAATAACAGCACAATAAATCGATGTTTGTGCTACTCATTGGCGGCGGAACACGATCTGTTCATGTGTGTAGTGAAACTGAGTGTAATGAAGGGCAATGGGGGGAAGGAGAATGTGGGAAGGGGAATGGGGGAAGGGGAATGGGGCAGGGGAAAGCGAAATGGGGAAAGAGGCAGGGTGGCTGGTTTTGAATGCGTTAAGCCAACGATATATGAAATTTGATATGAGATATGAAATTTTCGGGTCTTCTAATATAATTGTAACCATTTTGAAGGCGTCTTCGACAATGTAAAACCGATACCATTCAGGAAGCCCTCACCGAGTTGGGCGTGGCGACATATTTCAGTAGTTGGGTAAAGGTCATGCTGAAAACAAGAACTCGGCGGGGGCTGGAGAAAGACTGCAGAAATCAGGAGCTGAAATAGTCCCGTACGCGGATGACATTGTAATCCTGATTTCAGGAAATTTTCAACCCGTGATGAGTAACATCACTGAGTGGCGCCCTGAAGATGGCAAGCACTTGGGCAGCAGAGTGCGGCCTAAGTGTTGCCACACACGATAACCATTTTGGTCGCGAACCACCATCAAACCACGTCAAAATTGCTGAGCAAGATGCAAAGGACTGCATGCAACGAAGTAACAGGGGCTTTGCGATCATGTGCGACAGACGCTATAAATGTTATTTTACACTTACTCCCCCTCTACCTAAAAATTAGCTTGAACGCAGCTTGTACCGCGGTCAGGCTCAGGAAGTCTTATAATTGGACAGCTAGACCATATGGACACAGCAACATCTTGTCATCTCTAGCTCGTGAAGTGCAGGACATGCTTCCAACGGACTACATCGTCGCTCAGGATCAGACCTTCAAAAACGCTTCGCTACTAGCTGTCCAACTAGAACCGAATGGCAGCAGGTTCTACGCACCGGAACGACCCGTTCGTCAGCAACGGCCAAGGGCTGCCAAAGCCCTTCAACGCCAGCATGCGTTGTTACAAAAGCAAAAACAGGAAGATGTGACGTGGGGATATGATTTATAGATTTGCAGTTGGCTCAAAAACTGAATTTGTGTTTCGAACAATCGCGAACAATTATGCATGACCCTATAAAAAGTGGCCCTATTTCCCTTTAATTGAAATTGCGTGTGTGTGTCTTTCTGCCTAGTGGTGATAGCGTCGATCATGAGTCATAAGTGTTCTTTGGCCAATTGCTCTGCCTACGACAACAATTTCAAGTTCGTATTGTGCAAAGGCTTTTGTCAGAGAAGACTTCATGGTACATGCATGGACGCTCCCAGAGATTGGTACTCACCATACCTCGCTGATCACTTTATCTGCTCCGATTGCCAGAATACGGAACTAGCTCTAACATCAATGTTCCGTAGTATCGTTGAGCACGTGGATAATCTTCACACAGATAAAGATATCATGATTGCAAGACAAGCAGCTCAAACTAAAGCCAGCGGTGAGAGTTTTTCCGAAATGGCAAGATGTTTTGACGATTTGATTCATCAAATTTCAAATAATACCCAGATCAATAACATTGAAAAAGTAATGTCGGGCATCGATAAAAAACTCTCGTCGATCGCAGACATTATTAATAATAAAACGCCTTGTGAAACGAACGCTAACAATATCATAAAAGACCTAAAAGACCTAAAGTCGGAATTCTTCGAAAAACTGTATAGCAAAGTGGAGTGCCTAGAGCTTTGCTTCCGTGATATCGCAGAACGAATAAACAGTGCGCCCCCTGTATCTAAATCGCCCTTTAGTGAAAATCCCATTCCCCCACCAGAAAACCCCACCGCGGTAACCAAGTCACCAGTCCTAGAACCTCAACTCAACGTTCCTTTGGCTGTGCCTCCGATCGTCCAAGAAACGACCGTCAAGCCAATTTCACGTTTTGGCACACTGTGGTCCCAAGACGAATGGGAGAAACGAATAAAAAAGATCAAAGCCATTGATAGCTCTGCCCGCAGATGTCGAGAATGCGTAAAAACCAATAACGTATCTCACACAACGTTCTTTGTAAGAGGTGCTCCAAATTTCGCTGACGAATCCTGGTTAAGTGAACTTTTAAAGAGCGAACTATTAATTGATGAATGCATTTGTCAATTGGTATGCCTCCGCCACATTAACAATAAAAAAGCTAAAGCCTTCAAGTTGTCCATCCCGGCGCGTTACGATTGGCTCCTAAGCAACCACGTACCAAAAGGTAATGAAGTGTATACTTGGAAGGGAATGCAATTTAGAATTTGGCGCACGAAATTTGCATCCTTATCTACGTCAACGAGATTTAAAACAGCGATAATAGATAAGAATATTTGAAATAATGTACTATATAAACCAAACAAACTTCCTAAGACTAAATCTGGTTCTAACCCTAACTTAAATCACACTTTACTAAAAAAAGATAGTCCCCCAAGCTATAACTCTGCTTCTATGCCTATCTCTGAAACTATCCCACATAAATCAACCCCCGCGAATATTAGTGTCAATTCCCTGTCTAGTAAACCTTATCGTCCAATTGGAAATAAAAGCGACAGTCAAGCAGTATCAGCTTCTGTATCAAAATCTTCTGACACAAAACTTTGCGACCCAAAGAAGCCGCCTGACTCAGGCGAAAATTCGACAGCTCCTAATTATAACAATTTTGTTCGTGGTGATCCCCATATGCCATCCACAACCGGTTCAATAAATATTCCTGACGCCCCCACTAGTAAACCAACCGGACCCACTTTTCTTGACCCACTTACACCACCGGTTGTTAAACTGACCAAGAACTCAGTCGTTGACCTTGATAGCAGGTATTTACTTTCAAGATTCCGGGAACATAAAATCTATGAAAGCGTTCGTTTGTTCCTCGCATATATGCACGATGCTCCCGATAGTACTTGCATTGATGGGAAAACTAAGACTAACCTGAAAGTCCTAATTCAACAAGAAGGTCTGCCTACTGATGTTACTTCGCTGCGTAGTTTTTTCAACAGATATCATGTAGGTCTTGGAATGTCCCACGAACAGGTGAAACGTGACCTCGAAACCTATCGATCCTTCGTAAGCTCTAAGCACATGTCCTGCCTGCAGAAAATTCGCGAAGACCACAAGAAGTATTATTCCTAATGAGACAGTTGCCCAAAATATCCCCAGATTAGAAGGTTTTATTCCTAATGAAAAAGCTGCCCTAAATACCCCTAGATTTTATTACCATAACTGCAGCGGAAAAGGAAGAGAATTTACTTTACCCCGCAGTAAATTCTCTTTTCCTTGATGCCAAGTCTTGTCATTTTAATGTTTTGTTAATAACGGAAATTTGGTTAAATGACACCTTCAAAAATGAAGAAATCCTTGACTCCAGCTGGTCTATTTATAGATGCGATCGGAACTATAATCTAACCGGCACCTCTAGGGGAGGCGGTGCTCTAGTTGCTATACAGAATTCGCTTCCAAGTGAGCTAATTACAACCCATTCCCATACTACATTTGAACATATATTCGTGAAAATTTCACTAGAGAATCACCACATTTACATAGGAGTCTTTTGCATACCTCCCCGTTCTGACGAAAATACTTTTAACGATGTATGTGAAATAATCACCTCCATCACCACTTCGCTTAACGATAACGACAAAATTATGGTCCTTGGTGATTTCAATTGCCCGAACATCAAGTTTATACTAGACGAAAATGATAAACTTCTCCCAGTGAACCTTACTGAAAACTCTGACTTCAACCTAATCAGCACTTTTTACGGCAATGACTTACAGCAAGTAGTTCCGACTTCTAACCAGAATGGTAATTGGTTAGATCTTATTTTCACCAATTTTTATGATGAGGTGGTTGTTAGTCCAACTGTAGAATCAGAAAATATTTTTTATAACACCCATCACCATTTTGCGATTACAGTTGAACTTTCAGCAACTAGTATACCTTTTAAAAAATCCTATCAAAATGAAATTGTTTACGACTTCTCAAAAGCGAACTTCGAGGCTATCAGAAATTACCTAGATTCCATAGACTGGGAAACTAATTTATCGAAGTTTAATCTAGACGATACAGTACCCTCCTTCAACAGCATAATCCTCGATGTAATTAATATGTATGTGCCCAAAATTAAAAAACGCAACCCGCTTTCCGAACCCTGGCTCGACAGAAATCTAAGGACCCTTAGAAACCAAAGAAACAAAATCTACAAGCTTACTAAAAACGACCCCAATGTTAGCCCTGACGTAAAAGCAAAGTACACGGAACTAGCAAATGAGTTCGCCTTGAAGTCCCGCGAAGCATATCAACTGTATGTCAATGCAATGGGTGAGAAAATCATCAACGACCCTAAAAAATTCTTCAGCTTCGTCAATATGAAACGTAAGACTGCCGGTTTTCCTGTTTCCATGTCCTATGGTACGGCTTCTTCTTCCAGTCCACAAGAAATTTGCAACTTTTTCGCTGACCATTTCCAAAACACTTTCTGCTTAGTTAATAACTCGAGATCCTCATTGCCCTTGACCCTTTCTAACCCAATATGTCTTATTGACGGGATTAACATCACACCGGAGGAAATATCAAATGCAATTGATGAACTAAGTATAGATAAAGGTCCTGGCCCTGACTTAATCCCTCCCTTTTTTTTGAAGCAGTGCTTGGATCAATTGCTCGTTCCCCTTTATATTATTTTCAATAACTCCCTCCAATCAGGCGTCTTTCCTTCTTGTTGGAAATATTCCCACATCACTCCAATTCATAAGAGCGGTGATAAACGGTTAGTCGATAACTATCGAGGTATTGCAATTCTATCGGCAATCCCTAAGTTATTTGAGAAAATGGTTTGTGACAAACTCACCACTGTCGTTGACCCGCTTTTGAATGAACAACAACATGGATTCCGCAAAGGCAGATCGACCACAACCAACCTCATAATCCTAGTTTCCGAGGTTCTATGTGAAATGGAAAAGGGGAATCAAGTTGACGCAGTTTACACTGACTTTAGTAAGGCCTTCGATAGAGTTGACCACAAAATTCTAATTGAAAAATTACACAAATTTGGGATATCTGGGTCCATTCTAAGTTGGCTCGGCTCGTACCTTGTTAATCGTACCCAATTCGTGAAATTTCAAGGTTGTATATCCAAGAGTATATCCGTATCCTCTGGTGTACCACAGGGCAGCCATTTGGGTCCCCTACTCTTCAACATTTTTATTTCCGACCTATCACAGTCTTTATCTGATATTCCCCATCTTCTCTATGCCGACGACCTTAAACTGTACCATACCATACAAACACACTCTGATGTAACATTCCTTCAACAGAAGCTTCAATCCCTCGAAGAATGTTGTAATCAAAACAATTTATTCCTTAACGCCAATAAGTGCCAAGTAATAAGTTTCTCCCGTAAAAGCGAAATTATAACGCATTCTTACCAGCTGCTTAACGATAAATTGAATCGAGTTGACCATATAAAAGACTTAGGTGTAGTGCTAGACAACAAACTATGCTTCAATTTACAATATGACATGGCGCTGTCCACAGCTAATAAGCAACTCGGCTTCATTAAAAGACGGGCTAAAGAATTTCAGAATCTCTGGGTCACTAAATCTTTATATTCCACACTTGTGCGACCTCTTCTTCAATATGCTTGCGTTATCTGGAACCCTGTACACGAAACACACAGTAACAGGTTTGAGTCAATTCAAAAACAATTTCTCCTTTTTGCACTAAGAAATCTATTTAATCCTGCCGATTTCCGTAACCTCCCTTCTTACCAATACAGATTAGGTCTTTTAAATCTAATGACACTCGCTTCTCGAAGAACGCTACTCAGTGCATGTTTTACATTTGACGTTATTAGCGGCGCGGCTAATGTAAATTTCCTATCTGACAAAATAACTTTCAATGATCAATTGAGACGAACTAGACATACTGCTCTCCTAAAAGAGTATCAACATCGAACCGCTTATGGCTACAACGAACCCATAAATAGGTGCTGTCGAGTTTTCAATTCAATTAGCATCCATTATTCCCCTGGGATATCTAAATTTACTTTTAAACATAACTTAATAAAAGCCCTCAATTCTTCCTAGATTCCCATTCCCCCAATCTCTCTTCATAAATTAAATGAAATGTATGTAATTGTAATTGTTATACTGTTACCTTGTATTGGTTAAATAAATAAATAAATAAATAAAAACTGCTTCCGGTGTCGGTGCAGGATTTTCTTTGATAACCTTGGAGTTATAGAAGTAAAAAGAAGGAAAATGAAGGAAGTACGTTGCTTCCGAAGCAATTGTATGCCTACAAAATAAAAACGCTTGCAGTATAAGGAAAAACCTAGTTTTCTATTTACTTCTATAATCAACTGCATGAACAATGGACACAAATTTCAATTTAACCTTGGAATTTCTAAGCCATCTCAGATTGTGCGTGTGTTTTTTCGGCGGAAGCACTGGGAGTAAGGGAAACTTTTCGGATCTGAAGCGCAGCACAAGAGACATCGCTATTTTCACGGACAGCCAGCTAGACAGGACATCACCTACAATGAGTACTGCCGCAACTGTAAGGATAGGACGGGAAAAGAGGCCCTGTTACACTTCCTCCCGCACTAGACATTGCGCGGCATCGAGCTTTAGGCAGTGCATTCTTCAAAGATATATCGGAGACCGCCTTCAATTAAATAGGGAAGGGGGAGTCGTTAAGCTGCCACCCGACCTATCCTGACCTCTTGTGAGAGTTTGTGGCATTAAAACGGCGCACACCCGCGTCAATTGGATTTTCTTTTGCATAAAACTGGCGACTTAACCAACCAACCATTTTGCTAATGTGCATTATGAAATCGACGTGTCATTGACACATTCAATAATTACCCGATACATGAAGATATCTCAGCTTAATTTAAACACGTTTTTCAGTTTTTTCTAGTTTGATTGAAAGATTTATATATGCTATTATTTGGCACATTGAGCACATACGTATATGTATACGGCTGAAAATTATTAGGACACAGTTTGGAGTAATATGAACCCATTCCGTTGATTGATTGCGACTACAGCGCACAAATTCACAACAATTTCGTAAGGAAACATTTGGACTGAAGAAACCACTTCCTGCATCTCATCAAGTCAAATGTTGCATCCATCTCCTGACATCGGCTCTCAAACCCACAGCTTTGTTTAAAAACATACAAACCACTGCATCTTAATTCATGTCAAATTGAAAAAGTTAATATCCATTTGCCCATTCTCAACTGTTATAATACTGCAATTTATTTATATCAAAACAAATATATTTGACTGGTAAATTATTGCAACATTTAAAATCTACGGCAATATTGTTGATGATGAAGATGGCAGTGCGCCAACATGTCTTTCGAGAGGATACATAAAGGTCTTATATTAATTTATTTAAATATGTTTATGGAAAATAGTTCTAAATGGTAAAGTACCGGTGAGAAATTTTTTGTTCAAGTGTAAAATGTCAACCAGCTCAACAATATTGCAAAATATGTAAAATAAACTAAACTATCAGTGTCACATAAAAGTATTAAATTTGATAAATAATCTGAAAATTGCGTAAAACATAAGAAGAAAATTTGATATTTTACCTCAAGGTCTTCTAAACTGGTAGTTGAAATGTTACGATTCATTATAGCGAAGACATTTTGCTTTACAAAAAAAAGTAATTAGCATTTCACATACTTTATGCACACGTCTTTCAGTTGGTTTGTATCTTTGTGGAATGAATCTAACGCTCAAGTGGCTCTGTACATAATATTAAATAAACCGCTAACAAGCGAACATTGGTGACAAAAAAAATAGATAAAATGTTGTCCGATAGTAATATGATAATGTAACGGCGAGGCTGATAAACATCTGACCTTTTCGGTTGTCAATTAATTTTTCGGATAAAGCCTTTTTGTGTTTTGATGAAGACGAGTCTCATTAGCATATAAAAGATACAAGACGGTCGATGAACATGTGCATTCTTATTTAAAAATGCATATGACAGTTTTTTATACTGATATCTCGATTAATTAAAAAATAAATAAGTGGCGCAACAGCCCAATTTTGAACAAACGCCTTGAGATGAGTTAACATCATCTCATTTACTAGATCGCAACGATATGTTCTGTGCTGTGGTGTATGATCAGCGGCACGCTGAACCGAGTTATTTACCCCAAATAGGTACTCATTTAAAAGCTGGGTGGGCTCATAGTGCGACACGTAAAACCCTTTTTTTGACATGGATATGTCTTATAGCTGGGGGTCATCCCAAAAATCTGTCCGTCACACGAAATGTCTGTTTTTCTACTCGGGGGTCAGAAGAGGAAACAAGCCCATTGAAAATTTTTCCGAGTTATATGAATGTAGTGGCCGATCCTCAGTCAATCCGAGTCAGTCATCAAAGGAAACTCACGAAAATCGAAAAACATCGCGTCATGAACTGACTAAACAACCAGGCACCCATAACGCAAGTCAATATCATTCAACTGCCATCCCCTCGTGATTCAAATCTGCTCACAACACCAGCCACATCCAGACAACTTGTCTCCCTCACTCGTGCACAGCGCTATGGCTTCTCCTTCACACCAATCTTTTTGTTTTCATCAATTACGTCACTAACCTGACTCAATAAGAAAACCGTTGGGGTAGGTCGGGAAATAGCTTCAACTTCACACACACACACGCACATACACACACACACTCGTATGCACGCAATGGAGAGACGGTTGGGTCGAAGAAGTTCAATGGATGGGTGTTGCTTCGTCATCGGCGACAGTGCGAAAGAGATGTTTGCTCCACGGACCTTCGACTACACTTCCGCGGCGGATCCACCCCTTTCTTGTGATGGCCAATCCCATTCAGCCGACTGAAATCAGTGTCACCAAGGTCACCAACGTGTTTTTCCCGTGAGATGTAAAGAACTTACGACCGTACTTGCATCGCGCATACCGCGTACTATCACGATCGATGATAATCAACTAACAGTGCACAATTCTGATTTAGTGAGGAGAATAGTGCAAATGATGCAGGTTGTGCAGCGCGGATAACGTAAACGTTAATGCAATAAAATTGTGTTGTCGTGCTTACCGTCTTTAGACTTAGACGAGTACTATCTAAGTATCTAGTAGTAAGTGTGTTTAGCTAGACCGCGGCTTGACGCGATCGATCGCGGATTTACGTACTAACGAAGCACAGGCGCATATACAATATGTAGAGTGTATGATCGCTTGATCCACACACGGGGCAACGGTTGGGTTAATTTGTATTCTTCTGTACACTATGCGGGACGGTATGTCTTGAAAATTAAACAAAGTATCTACACTGCATGCAGATACATCGGTACATGGATATGTCTTATGCCTACCGAAAGCGTGGGACGTGTTTTGTCGAATGATTTCATCCAATATAACTATACTGGGATCTTTATAAAACTTACGTCGATATCTTCAACACAACATGTTCCACACAGTCGGTAGCCAAAGACATATCCATGTTCCGATGTATTTGCATGCAGTGTAGATACTTTGTATCATTTTTTATCAAAGACTACTGCATTCAGTAGGAATCAAATCGGGACCCGAACGTGCCCTGGTATCCAGCACAAAGCGATGTTGAAAAAGTCGCTGAGTTCCTTGAGAGCAGAGCGGCACATCACCACGGTTTTCGAAGTAGAAAGTTCAGCGTCCAGGGATTTTATCGCCGCCTGACTATCGTTATAGATAGTAATAGTCCTAGCAGATACGACATTACAGCCCAACCAAGCCAAAACTGCGGCAATTGCAGTGATCTCCGCCTGGAGAACACTACAGAATGCTGGAAGACGGAGTGACAAGCCAAAATCCCGTCCCTCTGAAAAGACACCAGCGACCACACCTTCTGTTTTCGAGGCATCCGTAAAAAAGCTTATAGCTTCCAACTCTGGAGTACTGTTTACGCCCCACTCTTGTCGAGAGGGTATTAGGCTGGTATAGCCTTTGTCGAAGGAGTACACCGGAGAGGTGTAATCGGTTTCTTCTGGAATATGAAGATTGTCCACTATAGTCGAGTGGCCAATAGTAGTCATTTTCCACTGCCCCGTTTCTCGAAGACGGATGGCCGTGATTGCAGCCAACTGTTCGGCCAAAATGTTCAATGGAAGCAAATTAACTACTACTTTGCCTTAACCCCTAGCGGGGCATAGCGCGTCAACTACTCCTGCGCGCCATCGTACTCTGTTCTGGGCAATGGGGCGCAACTCCCCAAAAGACTTACCCAGTACCTGACACTCCTTTGCCACAGATCGACGCCATGTGATTCGAGGACCATCTCTTGGTCGGCCTTGGTTGGAAATGGGGTTCCATTTCATGGCATGCAAAGCAATGCAGTTATCACTCTTCCGCAATGTGTGACCTATCCACTGCCATTTTCGCCTGCGTATCAATTCGTCGATTGGCATCTGACCCGTACGCCGACTTAGCTCTTCATTTGATATTGTTTCGGGCCAGAAAATTCTTAAAATTCGACGAAGACATGAGTTGACGAAAACTTGCAGCTTTCTGGTAACTCCTACGGAAACTTTCCATGTACTGCTCCCATACAAAAGCACTGATAGTACCAGGGAGCGAAACAGGCCCAGCTTGGTTTTGATGCTGAGATAACTGCTCTGCCAGATTTTGGACAGCATGCCGTATGCGCGTTTAGCCTGGTGGATACGACGAGCGATGTCCTGCTCCGTACCACCATTTTCGGCAACAATGCTACCCAGGTAGACGAAGTTGTCCACCTTCTCCACAGGCCACCCATTAATATTGATGGCAATAGGTGTCGGATTTCTTTTTCGCAACGGCGGGCTAAGCACCTTGGTCTTGTTGGTATTAATCTTTAGCCCAACCTTGCTTGCCTCGCTCTCGAGATCTAACGCCATTGCGGACAGATCCATGATTTTGTGGGAGAGTAGGCATATGTCGTCAGCGTAGTCAAGATGTTGTAGATAAAATAAGATGTCAAAGTCCATTGAATTCCTCTGTCGAGTCCGGATAGGTCTGCATGCAACACATCGCCGATCACAATGAGGAATAGGATCGGTGAGAGGATGCACCCCTGCCGAACTCCACTGCGAATCTCAAAGTCCCCCGACACCTTACCTTTATGCAGAACGCGACATTTCGCGCCGTCATAGGTTGCCTTAATAATAGCCACAAGCTTCTCAGGGATGCCTCTCCTGCGCAAGGCCGCCCATATAGAATCCCGGTTCACACTATCGAAAGCCTTTTCGAAATCGATGAAAAGCAAGTGAAGCGGAGAATCGTATTCAGCGCATTGCTCGATGATGATTCGCAAGGTGTTAATGTGATCGACACAGGAGAATCCGGATCGAAAGCCAGCCTGCTCTTCATCAATTGTGCTTTCTAAGTGGGCCTTTAGTCTTTCCAGGACGATTTTAGCTATTATCTTGGCAACGGCAGGAAGTTTGATGATCAAACTTTCCTTCCACTCAGTGGGAAAGGTCTCTGTATTCCACGCTTTATCAACAAGTGGGTGCAGCAAATCGGCAGTTACGCTTGGCGCTGCTTGATAAAGTTCGGCAGGGATGCCGTCAAGTCCGGCGGCCTTTCCTCGCTTTAGTGCAATAATTGCAGTGACTATTTCCTCTTTAGTCGGGGCAGTGGACCGTATACGCACATTTTGATTGTTAGCTAAATTATCTATATGAGGGAGAACTTCACCAGAGGTTACACGGTTCAAGACCGCGGCGAAGTGTTCTTTCCACCGCCTCATTTGATCTTCTTCCAAGATAAGTAGCTTTCCAACACTATCCTTCACCGGATGTTGGCAGGAGTTACGACCACCTGTAAACTTTTTGATGACACTGTATACGGCGTTTAAGTTGTTACTTCTAGCGGCTTCTTCTGCTAAAAGAGAATTGGCGTAAACTCTTTTATCGCGTCGCACACTACGCTGAACTTCTCGAGCTTTCTGACGGTAAAGGAGTTCGATGCTGCTTCGATTGTCGTCTGAGGCTGCAGCCAAACGAACTTTCAGCTCCTTTCTTTCAACAATCCGCTGCCATGAAGCGTCGGACATCCAGGGCTTAGTCCGGCAATCCGGGTTTGGGCCAAGGATGGTATTTGCGCTATCAATGTACGCATTTTTTATGGCATCCCAGTTTTCGTTTATGTCACTATTTGGGTGACTAGTTATCTCAGCCGCTTTTTGCGCAAGATGGTCATTATATTGTTGTAAGACAGCTGGATTTTTTAGTCGAGCGGTGTTGAATTTGCGGGGCCTGGATCTTTCGTCGCCGGGGCGGCGCACGGCTGCAATACGCAATCGAACATTAGCGATCATAAGATAATGGTCTCTTCCCATCCCAATATCGGCACCCTTCTTGTTTCGCACGTCCAGGAGGCAACTCTTGAATCTTTTACTAATGGCAAAATGGTCGATCTGATTTTGTGTTCTGCGCCGATCAACAGAGGACCAACTGATTTTGTGGTGGTCCTTATGCTCAAACATAGTACCACCGATGAAGAGACTGTGAAAGTTGCAGAACTCTACAAATCTTTCACCGTTGTCATTACGATCACCAAGACCGTGTCTCCCCATCACATGTCTGAGCCCATAGTTATCAGCGCCAACTTTCGCATTCAAATCACCCATAACCATTATAATGTCACCTTTAGGTGTTCTGCTCTGAACGGCGTTTAGTTCTTCGTAGAAGGAGTCTTTTGCCAAGACATTGTCGGGTTCAGTAGGGGCATAACATTGTATTATTGAGATGTTCCTCATTTTGGTCCGGAACCTGGCGGTCAAGACCCTGTCAGAGACCGGTTCCCAGGATAAGAGACAGTTTCGCGCGGCTCTGGTTAAAAGGAGCCCCACCCCTGACTCACGACGACTACCGGTAGCTTTACCGGAGTACAACATTACAGTGCTGCCCGTTGGAGAGATGAATTCTCCGCTGTTCCACCATCTTATCTCACTAACTCCTAAGATATTTAATTTATACCTCAGAAATTCACTCTCTAATTGAAGAAATCGTGCGTTCTGGGGACCTTCTGATCCATTGTCCAGGAGAGTACGCACATTCCAGAATCCAATCTTTGTCATTGTACGATAGCTAAAAGTCGTAACCGTTGAGTCAGTCCTTATCCGAGGCATAGTTGACGTTTCGTTAGCATATAAAGATTTCGGATAGTGCAAGTTGCTGGCATACACATCCTGTCCTTTGATTGTCGGTTTTAACGACAGGCCCTCAAAGGGAAAGGCCGTGGTATTTTTTTCACACCCCACACCACAGGGGTACCTCAACCAAATCATCGCACCGCCATCACTGGCGGCTTGACGTTGGTTAGCAATGGTCTGTGACCACTTCCGTTCCAGGGGGCGCCCACGCGGAGGACTATGGAAGAGGAGTTTTTGCCCCCCCTTGGTGGCAGCAGTTGGTGTGGTCTTGAGAGCACCAGTGATAGCAATACAGGATAATCTTTGAACTTTGTTGTTGTTCCTTGTTGAGTGCAATCCACCAAATTACTACCCCATACATTAAAACAGACAGAGTGGTAAGTTCGGGACAAAATTTGCAAAATATGGAATAACTCTATAATGGCTAAGAGGAGAGTGTCTATTTTGGTGTCAGTTTTCCACAAATGAACGGTACTATCTCAGATTAAACTATTTACCATCTGAAGCTGGATACCGTGTATAGTCGTATCGTCCATTTTTTTCAACCAAAATCTTGTTTTGAATTTCTTCTATTTTTCGGCATCATAAGCAAATCCCAAACTTCAAACTTATTGAACAACATCTATTTTTTATATCTTACATTTTTTTGTTTGGTATCCATTATATGCATAATATAAATATCGTATATTGTATATCGTTTTTGATTTAGTGCGACTTGGTGATTTGTCCCAATTTATCGGCAATGCCAAAAACAGTCGAATGCCATGTTAATAGAACGAATATTGTTCTCATAATTTTTCAGGAAAATGAGAATTGAATTTCGTAAAATGTCAACAAGTTGCCTTTTTATGAAAATTAGTTTAAGTGGTCATTCATACATATTTATCAATGCAAACAAGCTCTACTCTATTGTTCTTTTTAATGATTATGTTGTGATAATATTACTATAAAAATTAAGGACAGTGCTTGGTGAATTCGTTGGAAGAGAATAAAGGCGTCGTCGCGTCGCGTTAGTCACTAGCTCATTCCTATTTTTTTGTTCCGAATTGTAATCAGATTTGGCTTTCTAGAACAGATGCTATGCAGTATGAGTATGAGAAATAAGGTGGCTAAAGGCGTTGACTTTTTTTTAACGGGGTGATGTAGGAATGTAGTGCTGTACACATAGATAGCGTTGATCTTCGCCCTTACGACGCTGCTCATCGGCTCTGACATACCTTGCTGGAAAGCATGGTTTCCACAAGTCTTGGGGATGTTTCACTTAGGATTTAATAGGGTCTTCTTTCCAAGGATTTGCTCCCTTGCTCCATTATACATAATGCGTATGTACTTCACCTTCTCCTTAACAACGCTATGTATATTGGATTTGAACTCCATGAAGTCCATCAAGTCCACCACCAGCGTACCCAATTTACTGAACATGTCAGTTTCGACTGCAGGCTTCTAGCCTTCCCTAAAACAACCCGTTGATAGTACGGGCACAGATTGTTGTTGGGGAGACCTTTGAAGCTTGGAGCTTTTTTTGAATGGGTTTGTCCTTGACAGGGTGGTCCCATCGTCTTCCGATTGTGCTGTTTGCAGCCCCGATTTGTTGTATTAGATCCTAAAGCAGCCAGTTGTACCACTGCCTTAACACTGCGGTTGAGGGATAACGACGGCCGGCAGCCCGCTTGCTCACTCGCACTGCCACCGGTACTGGGTTTCCGAGGTCCTTCATCATAAGTTTTCACCTCCTTGTCATCTTCCTTAATTGGTTTTCCATTCAGGGTGACCTTCCCTATAGATATTCCAATGTCAAGTTCAATATACCAAACATTTTGGAGGGTCCCCGGGTCCATATGCCCCCCCCCCCCTCTGCATTCGCCACTGAACGATGCCATGACAAATTCGCGGCCATTTCGATCCGTTGTTAAATTTATTACCATGAAAAGGCATACGCTTGTTTCACATACTTTGTAAGCAAATCTATGCACATATCCAACTGTAAATCTGCATAAAATTGAACGGTTTTTAGTGATAATTTCTCCACCATTTATTCAATTGGCCAACCAAGTCTTGACTATAATTTAGAATTATCTGATCACTTGCATTCAATATATAGTCGGGGCTTTTCTTCCAACCAATTGCTAGTTGGCTTCACTATACGCGTAGTGATAACCCAGATTTAAGTACAAGATACCCAAGATCAGAGATGTATAAAATTGGTTTTGGTACGTACACACTCCAGCTGCTGATCTTACAAATATAATAATCAAGGCACATGTTAAAAAAAAGTTGAGTGATTTCTGTGTGCTGGAAGTCTAAATCTATTCGCTTTCCAACATGGTGTGTACTTCTTGTATGCATTATAGTCAATCGAAACACGTTAAAAAAAACTACGAAGCGAATCAATAACATATTTACACTTTCGCAAAAATTTGGGTATACATATATATTTAAGTTGTTGCATTTTTCTCCTTTTTTTGCCTTATGTGCAAAATAAACTCTGAAAAAGTCAGCATGGGATTGTTGTGTACACAGAAATGGTAGATGCTAGAAAAGTGTAATCCAAGACCCAATTAGATTGAAATGTGTTTTAATCATTGGAAAAATCTGTAGATTTGATAGGTAGGTGTGTGTCGATTGATAGATACTTTTCGCTTGTTACATGCATGTATAACTTCATCAATACAAAAGCTTGAAATTGACGAAATCGAATTTAATGTGAAGTTAACATTTTTCGTTTTGATGTGGCGCAATGGGCCGCAAACTACATTAAATTTGTACAATAATTAATGGTATCATTATATCTGACTTTTGTTCAAATATACAATGGAAGAGACATTGGTACTCGTGTAGACGAATGGGCGGCAAACGAGCAATTTACAATTGCAGAATTTTGATTACCTGCTATGCAATATCGATTTCTTAATTTGATTATTTCAACGCTTTCAGTGTTGATATTTGTTTTTTTTTTTTTGCGGATGACTCCGTAAAAAGCTATACTCTCTTGCTCTTGAGTAATGGTTCGAGGGTTTACTCATAAATCGATCGCGGCTATGCGAGCTATCCCCCAAATTAATTATCCCAAAAAGAAATAATGATATAATCCTCCATATTTGGGGGGATTGGTCATTGTTATTGATTCACAGAAAAATACAAACCACATCAACCAACCTAGGTGGGTCGATACTCAAGTTTTCCACCGAAGTCAAGTGTCTAGGCATCACCTTGCCCTGGAGGCTCAACTAGAGTAAACACGTCGGGAACGTTATTAGTAAAACCACTCGGATCATGTGGGCTTTCAGGACTCTCCCTGGAAACATCTAGGGTCTCACTCCCAAAATGACTGAGTCGTTACATCTAATGCTAGTACGACTAGTTTTGACATATGCTGTGCTACTATGGTGGCCCAAAACGCAGCAGCGATGCATCATACAGTTGAGTAGCAAATTATAATGTCTTGCATGCCTTGGTATGGCAGGATCCATCCGATCATGTCCGATATCGGCCATTGAGGCCATTGTTGAACTTCTCCACTCCACATTTTTATTCGGGAATCGGTGGCTCTTAGAGCTGTTCGAGTGCGTGTAACTTATGATGCTCATGTATGCAATTAGGGTCACATGAGTATTTTAGAGCGGATTCCTGGAGCTCCGATCTGCTTGAGAACAGATTACATGACTACGAAACTCTGTTTCGGTAGAATATTTTCGGTCTATATCTCTAGTCGCTTGGAATGGGATGTTAGCAACCTTGTCGTGACCCCAGATGTATCATGTGGTTTACCGACGTGTCTAAGACGGAACAAGGCGTTGGTGCTGGTATCTTTGATCCAAACACCAGGATCTCGATCGCTATGGGCACTTCGCCCAGCGTTTTGGAAGCTGACACCCATGTCATTGAGGTCTGTGCCAGAGAAATTCTGCACAAAAAGTTCAATGGTGCCAATATTGCTATCTGCACTTGCAGTCAAGCAGCCATTAAGGCACTTTGTTCTCATAAGTTCTCGTCGAAACTAGTGATAGAGTGTTTTGATACCCTACAGTTTCTCACAAACACCAAGCAGTCAGAGTTCGGTACCAGATCATCGGGACATTCAGGGCAACGAAGCTGCAGATGAACTTGCCAGGTTCTTCCGGAACTTTTGTCAGACCTGATCCCTACTGCGGTCAGAGCTGGGCTACAGTCATGGCGCTAGTTAGAAAATGGTCTGCGGACGAAAGGCTGCAGCACTGGAATAATCTCCCAGAGCTGCGGCAATCCAAAGATCTTATCGACCCTTGCAGTCTCAAAAAAATCCAGCCGCCTGTGCAGAACGGACTTGAGGTTTTAAATGATTACCTCACGGAACACCGCTGGGGGAGATATAACCTACACGAAATGGGTCTCTCCACTGAGATGGAAAATGAGTCCACTAAACACCTTCTCTGCGAATGCTCGGCGGTTGCTCACTTCGGGTTTATACTTTTTAGTGTTTCCATTCCATCTTAAGCTGCGCTACCGGTAAAAGTGCATCTACAAAGGATCTGCAAGCCTTCATTAGGTTGATTGAGGACCTGCTGGATCAGTGAAAGCTGTGGTATGGTCACACACTGCGACCACACACCCATTGGGTATCTTAGCCTGACTTTGTTTATTTATTCATTTATTTATTTATTTATTCATATATAAAAATAAAAAAATTCACAATGGAGAGACTCATATCCAAAACACTGTTGGGTATTATTTTTTTTTCACATTTTTTTTTATGTATTTCTTACATTTTTCTTAAATCTTTCTCAAATCTTCCTTATAGTTTTCTTGCATATTTCTTATAAATTTCTTGTACATCTCGTAAATCTCGTTCCAGGCTATATTATAACATGATTCACGTACGAATGCTGATACATTTAACCAAAGAAAAGGGTTCTTATATCATTATTTAAGCGACATTAAAGCTCAAACATTATTCTTCTATTGGAGTTGCATTCCTCTATATATAAGAAGCAATTAAGAGAGTTTGTGGCTAGATGGGAAAATCGTATCTTTGGGTGAATCACGGCAATCATCTTCCAAATTCGGGAATTTTCGTCATATGCAAAAGTCTCACAAATTTGTATGTCTCATTTTTCTATCAAATTTGTCGCTCATATTAACGCGTTAGGGAACTTATATTGGGTTTCGTTCCACACTTGGCGAATCATCACAAATAATTCGTCAGCATTAGCATTGATCATGATAAATAACATATCTTAGTACAATATATTGGGTTGGCAACTAAGTACTTTCGCTTTTCATTGATAGATAGCGTTGCTTTATTTTTTGTATAACATATGTTAGTGCTGTACTTTGCCGTTTGTCACGTGATACTTGTCACATTGACGTAACTTTAGAAGCAAGTAGTGCGTGATTTTTATTAAAGCTATTAGTTGCGGGTTAATTTTAAATGGAGTGCAGAAGCGAACATTTTCGGCATATTTTACTTTTTTATTTCCGTAAAGGAAAGAAAGCTGCTGCGGCTCACAAAGAGATATGTGAAGTTTATGGTGCTGATTGCTTAACAGAGCGCACGTGTCAGAATTGGTATAAGAAATTCCGTTCTGGAGATTTTTCCCTCAAAGATGAGCAACGTTCTGGTCGGCCTACTGAAGTTGATGATGACCAAATCAAAGTCATAATTGAAGAGGATCGTCATATAACTGTTCGAGAGGTTGCGAAGAGGCTACATGTATCGCACACAACAATTGAAAAACATTTAAAATGTCCTGGGCTAGTTAAGAAGCTTGATATTTGGGTACCTCACGAATTGAAAGAAATTCATTTAACACAAAGAATCAACTGTTGCGATATGCACCTTAAACGAAATGAAACCGACCCTTTCTGGTGATGAAAAATGGGTCCTGTACAGTAACAAAGTTCGAAAACGATCATGGAGCAAACACGATGAACCAGCACAAACCACATCGAAAGCTGAATTGCATCCAAAAAAAGATCATGCTGTCAGTTTGGTGGGATTACAAAGGTGTTGTGTTTTTTGAGCTGCTTTCAAGGAACCGAACGATCAATTCTGATGTTTACTGTCACCAACTAATGAAACTGGATGAAGCAATCAAAGAAAAACGGCCAGAATTGTCAAATCGGAAAGGTGTAGTGTTCCACCATGATAATGCAAGGCCTCACACATCTTTGGCAACTCGTGGGAAACTATTGGAGCTTGGCTGGGAAGTGATGCCACATCCCCCATACATCCCTGATCTGGCACCATCTGATTACCATTTATTTCGAAGTTTGCAGAATTTTTTGAATGGTACAGCTTTCACAAATGAAGATGACGTTCACTCGCACCTGGTTCAGTTTTTTGCTGATAAGGACCAGAAATTTTATGAGCGCGGAATCATGCAGCTGAAAGAAAGATGGCAAAAGGTCATTGAGCAAAATGGAAAATATATAATTGATTAAAAACTATTCTTTGTTAAAAAAAAAAGTGTTTTATTTTATACTATAAAACCGAAAGTACTTAGTTGCCATCCCAATATTTAGACGTCTGCATTGCTATTCGATACCTAAGCAAACAACAGACAAAAATTCACTTATGACTGCAATCTTTGCTACACGGAAGACGAAAACTGCTTATCACCATCAACCTTCCTCGTTTTTAAATGTATACAATTTCCGCACAAAATTCAAGAGAATGCTGTTACCATTTTTTTTTTCTTACTAGCTGTTTTTCTTTTGGCTCACCTTATCGACTTGTTTGAGTATCTTCCGTCCAATATTTCAGCATCTAACTGATCGCATCTTGACCTACCGTATACCATCTTGCGGACTGAGTGAAGAATAGAGAATGCTGACGATAGATTTCCTGAAGATCTCTGCGACATGATTTATATATGTGGATATATGTACTTGTAAATGATGATGATTGATGGATTTTATCTCCTCCAAGAACATGCTGCAGACAAAAAACCACTGTTAACTCAACAGCGGTTTTTTTTCTGCACCGCTTTAGAAATGCTATGTATGCTGGCACTTTTCGTCCTGCTGGTACGAAGTATGCTAATTCAGAAAAAACGGACTCTATTTATTTTGAAATTAAACAGAAACCAAACCTTGTAGAAATGGGTATCTCCTGATACGGATGATGAGACCAATGCGTTCGAGTACTGTTGCGGGCATCTTAATTTGGTAAGGACTGATACCATTTTGAGCCCTTTGTTGTGAAAAAAGGACATTCTTGGCAATAAAGCGATATCTATTCAAGATGGGTATCATATGAATGGGGATGTTTAGGCGAATGTACTAGACTACTGCTGAAGGCATTTTGAGTCCTTTCGTGTGGAGAAAAGGACATTCTTTGCAATGAAATGATATCTAGGCAAGATGGGGGGGTATCATATGACTGGGGGTGTTGATGCGAATGCTCTAGACTACTTTTGATGGTATTCTGGGTCCTTAGGTCAGAAATGACGACATTCTTGCATTCGCCTGGTAGATATTGGTATCTCCTGAATCGGGGCGATAAAGATAACAATTTTCAACGCCACTCATAGACAAGTTTAAAGCAAATGGATTAAAATTGAAATGAACTTCCATGGGACGGGCCTAAAGTGCCGATGAACTTCATCGCTGTTTTTGTGTCATTCTTCCCCGGAATATCAATCCCGCCTGACCAGAGCCTGCCGGAAATGCCTTTTAATAATTTACAGTAATTTAAAAAAATGGGTCGGCTTAAGCTATATAAGGTGTCCAATCAAAGGTCTCTCAAAAACCAATTTTGCTTTATGGCTTTAATGTTCTCTTTTTGAAGAATTAATAATGCCTCGCAAAAGCTTGCGGGAACTGGGTGGCAGGAGAAGGCAAAGTGACGTTTCAGGTCAACGAACAACCCTTATCGAGGTTTGCACTGAATTAGGTGTCCAATCAAAAGTTATAATGTCCTCTTTCCGAGCAACCAAACCTGCCTAGCGAAAGCGTGCCGGAAAGTGGCTGGCCGGAGAGGAGAGGTAATTGGGGCGCATAAGGATATTTATTTTACAGGATAACTCACTTTCGGCAAATTTTCGCCAGGCAGCATTGGTTCAGTTTAGTTTCCGGGGCCCGGTGTGAAGAAATCACTTTGCGCTCGGATTTTTGTCACTTTTAACTTGCGTCAGTCAAAAAGTCTAGAATTTCCAAAAAAAAAAAGTTTTTAATTTTTAAGTTTTTTTTTAAGTTTTCTTTTTTTAATGATTTTTACTGAAGGTTTAGTATATTGAAGGCATTGAAAATTGCAATATTCGCAAGTATCCTTACGTGGGCTCCGCTCGCTTCGCGCTTAAGGGATCGCAGCCCTCAGTATCGCACAAACATGAACGCTCGTTCTGCGTGCAACAGCGCTTTGATCAGTTTTAAGCATAACAAATATTAAGTATAAACCATTAAAACAGGAAAAGAAATTAAAACATTAAAAATAGAATAAAAATCCCAAATTAAAATTAAAAATAATTTTTTTTCTGTAAATTTGAAAGTTTTAGGGTGACGCGAGCGAAAAGTGACAAATAATCCGAGTGAAAAGTGATTTTCTCACCCCGCGCCCCGGAAACTAAAAGTATCCCCGTAAGTGATCAAAATGTACATATAGTAAAACGGTTCAAAGCACATACTTACATAAGTGGAAATGAGATGTATGAAGGAGAGAAGGACACAAAAAGAAATATTTGCTATGTGGTCTTAGAAATAAGCAGTACTTATTTTCAAAACCACATCGCAAATATTGACGATGATTCCCTTCTACTCGCCATACCGTCTATATGTTCTTTTCCTCCTAAACAAATTACCAAGTGCGAGTTCAGTGTAATCCCCACGGATTTAGATCATCCATCATCATCATTCTTTTACCATTACACATATCTTTTATCTTTACCACGCTCACTAAACGCTATTTTCTTTCTTTTATCTCTCCATGAACAGCAATCGATATTGAATCGATAGATGGCTGAAACTAATCTGAACATCGATCGACAGTCGTGCGAAAGGCATCGCAGCAAGACACTCATCATCTCGACAGAAGTCTTCAAGTAACTAAGTCCAACATCAAGAAACTGGCTAGAGGTGGCCCATACCTGCTCATACATATGTAGCATGAATATCACAACGGATGGCAAGATCTACTATAGTACAAACCAGCTACGGGTGATGTTTCTTAGACAATCTTTAGTTCATGACTACACGTTGTCTTAAGATCAGTACGGTACGGGATTTGAAGGCACCAACAGCATCCTAACGCTGCAGTCATGGGTGCTTGATTCGCGCCGCGACTCGATAGACAATAAATAGATTTTTTTTTATTACCGCGAACTAACCGTTTTAATTAAATGCATACACGACACTCCCGAAACGAAACCCTAATCATTGACTAAATTAAGCGTGTGATATTTATTGTGATGTGATGATATGCAGTGTGGTCTCTCGATCTGATCCAAAGTGTTGACCAATTAAGTGTGTAAAAGATGCCGATCTACTCGTATGAAAAATAGTGGTAATACCTGTTAAGGAAGGTGGTCAATGGCACAGAGAAACAAGCAACAAAGTGATGTGTGTACAAAATTGGTGTTTTAACATTATTTTTATTTTTGCATAAAAATATAACAATAGCAGAACAGTGAAAGTGATGGCTTTTGATAACCACTCGTCTGCGCAAATTCAGTGAAGATTATAGATCGTCGGTTTAATGCGCTAAAGAGATCTTAAAGGAGAGAGGAAAAAAACGGTTGCTCCACTTTAGTGCAACGCATACAATTGCGGGCAACACGCTTCTTCCTAACATTAACGATTTATTGTTAACAATTACCCATACGGTGCATCGCTGTACATTTAACGTACATTTTCTTGTTATTGTTATTTGTATCGTTACTTATTGTTATGTGTATGTTGCTATTTCAGTTTTACTCGTATTTTATTGTTTTCTCCCGTGCGTGTGTATTTGTGAGTTGACTTCCTCCCTCATTCCCCCCACAGGCGACCAACCGACCGACCAACCGTTTAAAAAAACAAAAAGCCTCATGAATAATAATTCTCAATTTTTACCTCGGCATCTTTCTTGAACTTCATGCGAAATAGAATATTACACAGTCGAAAGATAATAATGTGGAGCACTACACAATAAACCTTCACGGGAAATTGGGAGTTCGCCTAAAGTGCTCGCCGTGCCGACGTTACTTATGCATGATGAATGATGAGTGAGCATTTTCAAATGGAAATAGTGTTCAAAAAAATCTGAATTCCAAAAATTTAATACAAAGATAAAAGATAAAACGATTTTCATTATTTGGTGCAAAATCCAAGAGTATTTTTGATAGTGTGTGCAGTCATGATTATGCATCGAATTCGGGTTAGCGGAAAAATGCCGGTGGAATGTGGAGTAGTTTCGTTTCATGAAATTCTGAATTATGGCAAATAGTGCGTAATGATTGCGATCTTAAGATAATAGTTACCGAAAAGAAAACTAAAAAAAATACAGAAAGGTAATACAAAAAAGGTTTCATCGTTTTGTACAAAAAGACGCCACGATGGTGACGTGTAAATCGGATTTGGCAGCACAACAGAAAATGGCGAGCGGTCGAACCCGGCGAGCGTCCAGCACATCTTCCGGATTTCGTCTGTTGGACGGCGATCAACTGGATAATATATCCAGCGTTAGTCGAAATTCAATTTATAAATTGAAAATTGATTCAATGTTTGATGATTCCAGGTAAGTTTGATATTGCATAACCCATGGACAGTGATGTCCAATAAAAATAGTGAAGATCGTACCACCTTGTTCCGACTTCTCGCTCACATTTTTTTCTTTTTGTCACTTTGGATATTTATATCAACCCCGGGGAGGGGTGGTCTTTGGATTTACCACCATTCATCTCAGCGACATTGTAACTATTGGTTTGACACTAATATTGGTCATTTTTAACATTTTTTTCATGGTTTTTAATCTCGATTTCACGCCTACTCACCCCCATGTGTGGGCGGGATTGCAGGCCAATTGAAAAATTGAAAGGCTTGGAACTATCCTGGATTCTAACGAATATGTTTATGAAATTTTCATGTAAATTGATCCATTTGGTCGCAAATTACGGACAAACATGCAGATATAAAATTCAGGTTTTAACACTGTCAAAGAAAACAATTTGCTGTGGTATGCTATGCTAGCCCGGTCACACACTGTCGAACCTGAGTTAAATTTTCGTAGTTTAGCTTCGATAATAAACGAAAGAAATTTTCCGAAGCTTCGAGCGGTGTTCATAACGATAAACATGAAAGTGTTTATTATTAATTGGCCAAATTTTATACGAATTTCTTACCCCATGTTTTTCTACAAAACCATTCGAGTTCATTATGGTAATTTAAGAACTTCCAAGCACAGCCTAAAATAATAGAGAAATGTTTAAAGCTTTGCTCAAAACTAATGTGTAAGTGGCGGCTCGGGGTGGTGGAAGTGGCACATCACATGCCGCTTGGCAGAAGGCTTTGTAAATTCACTGTTAATCAAATACAGATACACTGGTATCATTTGTTCCATTAATGTACGATTAATGCACTGCTTCTGTACTGTCAATACACTGATAATGGATTGTTGACTTATTGCTAATGCACTCTAAACTTCAAGGCACTGTGAACTAACTGTTGACGGACTGTTGTTAATGCACGGTTAACATAGTGTTAGAGGATTCTTATCATGCTGTTAATGCACTCTTAATATTTTGCTAATGCACCATTAATGTACTGTAAATGCAGTGTTAACATAATGCACTGTTAATAGACTGTTTACAAACTGTTAGTGATACTGTTCATATATTGTTAATGTACTACTACTTTGCCTTAACCCCTAGCGGGGCATAGCGCGTCAACTACTCCTGCGCGCCATCGTACTCTGTTCTGGGCAAAGGGGCGCAACTCCCCAAAAGACTTACCCAGTACCTGACACTCCTTTGCCACAGATCGACGCCATGTGATTCGAGGACCCCCTCTTGGTCGGCCTTGGTTGGAAATGGGGTTCCATTTCATGGCATGCATAGCAATGCAGTTATCACTCTTCCGCAATGTGTGACCTATCCACTGCCATTTTCGCCTGCGTATCAATTCGTCGATTGGCATCTGGCCCGAACGCCGACTTAGCTCTTCATTTAATATTGTTTCGGGCCAGAAAATTCTTAAAATTCGACGAAGACATGAGTTGACGAAAACTTGCAGCTTTCTGGTAACTCCTACGGAAACTTTCCATGTACTGCTCCCATACAAAAGCACTGATAGTACCAGGGAGCGAAACAGGCCCAGCTTGGTCTTGATGCTGAGATAACTGCCCTGCCAGATTTTGGACAGCATGCCGTATGTGCGTTTAGCCTGGTTGATACGACGAGCGATGTCCTGCTCCGTACCACCATTTTCGGCAACAATGCTACCCAGGTAGACGAAGTTGTCCACCTTCTCCACAGGCTGCCCATTAATATTGATGGCAATAGGTGTCCGATTTCTTTTTCGCAACGGCGCACAGTGCGTTGAAGTGATCAAAAATCAGTATCTTAAGAACTGTGCAACCGATTTTGTTAAAATTTCGCACGAATGGGGAGCTATACATAATCTTTTAACTGCATAAATTTGATTAAGATAGATGGTCGCAGTTCTGATATATTGCGAAAAGTGTGAGTTAAATTTGCTGTAATTAGGAGGCTGGTGGTAAAAAAATCATAACTTGAAAACGAGTCTACCGATTGTAATGAAATTTAACGTCCATTTAATAAAAGCTACAAGCATTAACATTTCCAAATTACAATGTGATCTGATGACGCAGTTTTGAGATATTGATCAGAGAATTTGTTCAATTCTGGCTCTGTTTATAGGTAGTATGCAAAACGTAATATCTTTTAAATGGTAACACAGAATATCTTAAATTTTCAAAGAGATTCTATGCACATATTGCACTTTACTATATTTTACTTACTTGGAAGGATCAAGGCAATTAACAACCTAACATTTAATTTAGCACAGGTACACAGATGCGGAATTTGAAGTTTATGTATGAACCGTGTCGAATTTTCTAACTAGCTGTGACATTTTACAACATTTATTTTATTACTCCGCTCGAATTTTCATTCGTTACGTTAGCTGATGCTTTTAGCACCTAGAGCGTAAAAATTAAAGTGTATTCTTTCATTATATCCATATTATTCTTTTATTTACTTTTTTTCCGGTCCTGCTAGTCTAACTCTAAGCACAATACTTATTTTACCTATAAAATATAAAATTTTGTCCGTAATTAGAACTTTTTAGTAGTTTTAACATACATATACATATTTACATGTGTTACAAAAGCGTTTTTCACGCATATAAATTAGAATTACGCCCCCAAAATCACTCTAAAGTAGATAAGCGAAATAATATATATATAATAAAAAAAACTTTAACCCAGTTGAACCGATATGCCTTGTGTATTTGTTCCCTTTTATGGGTATTTCTTTCTAGAATAAATAAACTTTTTATAGTTTATTAAATTTTTTTTTTATTTATTTATTTATATTTCAGACGGTAAGCACCTAGTCCTTGCAACAAATGTGCAATTTTCTCTGTATTATTAATTTTAAGGAATCTTGAAAAATATTCATTGATTTTTTAAATGTGACTTATCCCACAAAAACGCCAATTACGCTCAAAAAGGCAAAAAAAGGCAAACCAAAACTACTTAGAATGAAAGAATATATATGCATCTGACAGAAACCGTCAACCACCCAAAACGTTTTGTGACGTTTTTTTTTAATCCTTACTCAAAGTTTTATTTTAATTTTAAATAATTGTGCTGTTTTTTTTTTTAACATTTTTTAATTAATTTTTTTTTTTTTTGTCTTTGGGTGTAAGCCTGGGGCCTGGTCTATTGGGAAAATATAACTTTAGGTAGCCAGGACTTCACCGAAGCTCAAAACGCAATTTTCACCTCATAGACCCTTTTTTCAATATTTTCAATTTTTCGAATTTAGCACATAATATTACTAAAACAAAGAAAAGCAAAATTTTTCAAACATTATTTTTAGGAGCTCCAACATGTTTTCTTAAAGATAGGTTACTTTCAAAGCCGGACAAAAATAAAAAATTTTCGATTTTTGGCTATGGAACGACGCACTGTGCGGCGGGCTAAGAACCTTGGTCTTGTTGGTATTAATCTTTAGCCCAACCTTGCTTGCCTCCCTCTCGAGATCTAACGCCATTGCGGACAGATCCATGATTTTGTGGGAGAGTAGGCATATGTCGTCAGCGTAGTCAAGATGTTGTAGATAAGATGTCAAAGTCCATTGAATTCCTCTGTCGAGTCCGGATAGGGCTGCATGCAACACATCGCCGATCACAATGAGGAATAGGATCGGTGAGAGGATGCACCCCTGCCGAACTCCACTGCGAATCTCAAAGTCCCCCGACACCTTACCTTTATGCAGAACGCGTCATGTTAATGTACTCTTAACACAATGTTAATAAACTGTTAACAGAGTGTTAATGCACTGCCAATGTGCTGTTAACATACTGTCAATGCAATGTTAACGCACTGTTAATGTACTGTTAACATTGTTAATCCATTGTCAATGTACTATTAACTTAGTGTTAACGTTAATGCCCTGTTAAGGTCATGTTAATGGCCTGTTAATGTACTGTTAACATACTGCTATGGCATATGGAATATGAATTATGATGTAAGATAATTTTTTCCAATGTGTGGAAGATGGGAAGCGATGTCTAGGCAGGATGGGTATCACATGACTGGAGGTGATGAGGCGAATGCAGTAGACTGTTAAAGGTATTTTGAGTCCTTTGGGCAGGAAAAAGGATGTTCTTGGCAAGGAAGCGATTTCTAGGCAAGATGAGTATTATACGATTGGGGGTGACGAAACGAATGCACTAAACTACTGTTAAAGGTACTTTGAGTCCTTTGAACTAGAAAAATAATATTCTTTGCAAGAAAACTATTTACCCCAAATGGGTAACCTGAGTGGACTCATAGTCCGGCACGTAAATCCCCTTTTTATCGAAGACTACCGCATTCAGTAGGAATCAAACCGGAGCCCAATGTATAGAAGGCGAACGTGCTTACCGTTGCGCCATCTGTATTACTACTACTACTATGCAAAAAGATATGATATCTCCCAAAAACAACTCTGTTGTAAAAAATGCCCCGCCAAAAAAAAACCTCTCAACCGTAAAAAGAATTGATTTGAATACTCGTACAATACCGCCAAAGTACTCGTAGCTTCGCGCCCCACTCTAGGGTTGGCATATTGAACGTTGATTGAATTAGTAAATTTCTTTCACAGCTGATTGGCGGGGAGCTTCATAGCCATAGACAAAATGACAGTGATAATGAAAACGATGTCATTCTGATAAAATGATGGTTATGTAGTTGCGTGCAGATCATGCTGTAGGCTCTTATGTCAAGTATTATTGGCTTCTCGCCCGGATCTCGTTATAAAGCTAACGCCTTACAAAATACTAAAAATGCACTTCAGGCCAGAAGTGATTAATAGACCATTTTCTACCCTGTTTTTCTTCAGATTGTTCAACTTATTTGGTTTAATGGAAGCTCCCCGCCAATCAGCTTTGAAAGAAATTTACTAATTTAATCAGCGTTCAATATGCCAACCCTAGAGTGGGGCGCGAAGCTACGAGTATTTTGGCGGTATTGTATTCATATCAATCCTTTCTGCGGTTGAGAGGTTTTTCTTGGCGGGGAATTTTTTACAACAGAGTTGTTTTTGGGAGATGCAGGTTAAAAGCCCACATAGCCAATCTTATGGGAAGGGTTGCTTCCTTAGGTATCCTAAGAGTCGCCGGGAGTTATTTTTTATATAGCGCAGGGGTAGCTCTCCAATGGTGTTTTTAATTGCGCGTTCTTTTGATGATCTTTCAGCTGGGTGTGACGTGTTGGTGTTCTCACAACTATGTTGCAACTCCACCGTTGGCCAATTTCTTGAGACGCACTGGTGCTATTGACTGTTCAGGATGATCATTTTTATGTGCCTCTACCAAATGTATTGCAGTACAAAACTTGGTTGACTTGATTAGCCGCTCCAGAGGGCGCCCAGGAGGAGGACTATGGAAGAGGTCTTTTGTCCACCTAAAATCTCTAATAATGTAAGATTCGATCAACGAATCGACATGAGGAGAGACCTGTCGACTCAAAATTTATATTAGGTCGTTACGCATTTATTCGAACAAAAGTTCGGAAACTTGTTTTACTGTATGGACGAAAAAAATACTATAATTCGTGATAAAAACAAATTAAGAGATGCACTAGATTTAACGCATCCCGGCTGTGTTCCCGCCACAGACTCATGACATCCACTCTAAGAAGTCTTTTAATTTTACTCCGGAAATTACGTTACATTCCAGTATTCATTTAACATTTATGCTTTCTGAAAATTCCATCTGTTACAACAATCAAAAATATTGGCGACGGTCTCCACTGGTAAACTTTCTATCATATAACCACTAATGGCTCATTTCACACGAATTTTTATTTGATTTCTCATAAACAAAGCGCAAAGACAGCACCGGCTATCGCCATGAATAAAACAAACTGCTAAATCCGTTTAAATTTCGCGTACCACCCAAACATTATCTCATAATATAAAAGTTTAATTCAGTCTTGAAAACAATAGCCACCATTGTTTCTACTTGGTCTGTCATGCCTTTCCGCTAATAATAATTCTCTTATGAAAATATGATATAACGCATTCTATTTCAAATGCAAAAATATAATATTATATTGAAATTCAGTGATTCAATCAACTCATAGATGAAGTGCAAAATTTCCACACCATAAGTAAAACCAATGGCGCGTAGTACATTTCTTGAAAAGTATCAGAAAAAAGTGCGAAAATTTGTGCATACAATATTCAGCTGCGGTAGATGAATACACATTCATATTAATTAAATGTACATTTGCATTTTGTTTTTCCTTCTTTTTGCATGAATTACAATCAACTAAGAAATAGTTTTGAGACAAGCCCGTGAGTTCATCAAAAATCAACAACAAAAGACAGCAATAAAAAAAGCGAAAACAAAATTACAGCGATTCAAAAGCAAATTGAATAATGCCAAATATTAAACTGAAATTTGGTTAATTGTTCAATGTTTCCAGCGGATTTTGTTCGCGTTAACTGTAGATTTGTGCAAATTCCAACTTCCGGATCAAGTAAATATTATAATTTTTTTCTTTTTTTTTGTATAAAATAGATTCCAGCATACATGCATACATCATGTACAAAACTTGAACAAAGTAGATATACACCTGTCCCCCGATTTACACGGCACTTTTTTACACGATTTTCGCAATGATCTGATGATTTTAGCCAAGATCCCCCCCCCCCCCCAGGACTTTAAAAGAAGGACCGTGAAGAAATAGGCCCCAAAACGGCCTTAGCAGCGGCCTGTAGCTCAGTTCGGGAGAAATGGTCGGGGTTGCCCTTGTCCACACACATTCAAATAAACTCACAGGCCTAGGGTGGACAACATATACACATAATAAGAAAAATGTCACAAATGCAACACTAAATAGCGTAGCGGCTCCGCCCAAACACCTGTCTTCAGATGTGAGGTCTGACGTGGATCATCCAAGGAAAATGCAGACCGTAATGATTCTGACTTTCCAACATCATCCGAGGTCGGTGGATTAAATCGCAAACGCTGATTGGACGACTCCTGCAAACTTCATATTTTATCAGCGGAGACAACGGTATTTCTACCACTTCTACAACTCGTGCGTTGACATGAATATGCAGCGTTGGAAGGTCGAGTAGTACCAAGAGTAAATGACTCCGGATGACATGAGACTAGCAAGTCTCTAAATTTTTTCTATGATAGATCTATTTTACCAGTTAACGTATAGGCTCCCTCCCGCCATACTACTGCACCATATTCTAAAATGGGTCCTACAATCGCCTTGCAAACGCAGTGACGCTACAGGGTCGGGTTACCCATATCTTGTCTACAAGCTATCTGCGTATCCGCAAAGCCTTGGTTGCTTTGTCTGATAATAGTCTGAGAAGCTCTGCCCAGATTAGTTTTTAAAAACTCTCTTTTTTTACACTTTGTGCCATACTCCCTCGCAATATGTTACATCTACCTGAAAACAAACAAATCAAAAATGAAAATACTTGTACATCATTTTAATTCAGTCAGTCAGTCATAAATAACCCGTCAAACGTGTCAACAAGTCACTAACCACGAAAGCATGACTATCTGATTTTTTTTATTATTAGTTACTTAATTTGTTTTGGATGACTATAAGTACTTCGGCATAATTTATTTGATGACCCCCCCCAAGAAAAAGTAAGAGTCAGTTGGCTATGGAGCAAAAATGGATAATATGGTTTCCAAATTGAAGAGCTGTGTCTAAACCTATCTGTATATTTACTATTTAAAAGTAGTGACGCAAATAAGTTCTCGGGTGAACTTTCTTTACCTTTGCTTCAGTTATTTTAATATGTCTACTCCAATTTTTATCAATTTATATGAAATTTTATAGTCCATAACGAGATATCTCTAAATTAATTTTTAAAAATTAAAATTTCAGCGTGTCTTTTTTTTATTGTTTCCCGGATGGTTGGTTTCATTAGACTTTATTGTCAAATTTGATAAATGAGTGGTATCAATGCTTTTCACAAATTGTGAACTGGAGTATAATAAAATAAACTATGAAACTTTACGGTGACTGATATTGGCGGAGGATCAGATTTGTATTATCTCTTCTAAAAAGTTAGTAGTCCAGGCTAGGAATGAGCTTGATTAGGAAAAAAAATCGTGTAGTTTTAAAATTTGGCACAATTATTGGAGACAGTCTCCTGAATATGTGCTCAATAGTCCCTGATGATAGAGGGTCCAGGAGTGTAGAGGAGAGGGGGTCAAATGTTCTTTTTCTCAGTTTTCCTTGATTATTGTCAAAACTAGGTTAGGTTAGGTTAGGTTAAGGGGCTGCCGTGCTACACACAGCACACTTAGGCCTCCGAAGGCCCGTTGTGACACCACCCGGAAAAGAAAAAACGGTCTCCTTAAGCGGGCTGCGTATCAAACCAGCCCGTGCTACTGATATAGCGATTTAACCGGAAGGCGCATATATTCTTAAGGTCATCCAAATCATGGAAGATCCGCGAGCCCAGAAAGTAGCCCCTCCTACCAGCCAAGGCCGGACAATGACAGAGAAAGTGGAGGATGGTCTCCTCCTCCTCCTCATCTCCACAACTCCTGCAGAAATCTTGATGGGGGATATTGAGCCTCCTGGCATGCTCCCCGATTGCGCAGTGTCCGGTAATAACTCCAACAACTCTGCCAATGTGCCTCCTATTCATCGAAACCAGGCCGGCAGAGCGGCCGCAATCTAATATCGGCCAAATCGACCTTGTCGTATTGCATGTTGCCCCGTTGAGCCATCTTGTATTGGCCCTGTTGACACCAGTGGCCTTAATCGCCGATTTACACATGGCAAAAGGCATTGCTATATCCTCCAATCTTACGTCAAACCCCCCAGTTCTGCCCTCCCGAGCCAGATCATCCGCCACGCAGTTTCCCACGAAGCCACTATGGCTCGGTATCCAACACAGGGTGATGTTAAAGAAGCCACCCACCTCTTCCAGAGCTGCGCGGCAGTTCTTAATGGTTTTAGAAGTTATCGAGACGAACTCGAGTGAGCGAATAGCCGCCTGACTATCCGTATAAATAACAATGTCCCTTGCAGTGATGACAGAACTGCTTAGACGGGACAAGGCCAACGAGATCGCCGAGATTTCCGCCTGTAGGATACTGCAGAAATCAGGGAGACGAGCTGACAGAGTGATTCCCAGGTCTTCGGAAAATATACCAACCCCGACCCCTTCGTCGGTCTTGGAGCCATCCGTATAGATCGCCACAAGATCCGAGGTCGAAGGCATATCTTCCATCCACTGGCTCCTCGTCGGAATCACGCTAGTAAAGTTTCTGCCGAAATGGTAACCAGGGGGTGTATAGTCCGTCTCTGTAGGGAGATTCAGGTCGCTCAGTATAGTGGAGTGCCCCTTATTTTGCTCCCGCCACTGTCCCGCCTCGCGAAGGCGCAGAGCCGTGTTAGCCGCCAGTTGTTCTCCCTGAATATCCAGCGGAAGCAAGCCGAGTATCATATCGAGTCCGGCTGACGGGGTGGTCTTAAAAGCCCCCGTGATGGCCATCGTGGCCAGCCTTTGCACCTTCTCTAACAGACCACAGTAGGCCGCCATTCTAAGTGCTGTCCACCATACACAAATACCGTACAACAATATGGGACGTACGACAGCTGTGTATATCCAGTGTACCGCTTTGGGCTGAAGGCCCCAGTTCTTACCTATGGCTCTCCTGCACGAGTACAGCGCAACAGTGGCCTTCTTTACTCGTTCCAGAATGTTGAGTTTCCACTGTAATTTCCTGTCAAAAATTAGACCTAGAAATTTGGCCTTATCAGAGAAAACCAGATTAGTTCCCTCCAGGGTAGGAGGCACAATAAGGGGAATCGTGTGCCTTCTAGTGAACAACACAAGCTCCGGTTTATCCGGGTTGGCCTTGAGGCCGCACCGATTAGCCCACTCCACTAGAATGGAAAGAGCATTCTGCAACACACCACTAAGGGTTTCAGGAAACCCTCCCTTGACGGCGATGGCGATGTCGTCCGCATAGGCAATAACTTTGCACCCAATCTTCTCCAGATCCACTAGCAGTCCGTTGACCGCTAGATTCCAGAGCAAAGGGGACAGAACACCGCCTTGAGGGGTTCCCCTACAGACAAACCTGGATGCCGCCGATGTACCCATGGCTACATGAATAAGTTTTGAACTCAATAACATATTGATAAGTGCGCAGAGCGACTCATCAACCTGCAGACTCAAGAGCGCCTCAACGATTGCACTTGGTAGTAAATTGTTGAAAGCGCCCTCAATATCCAGAAAAACGACCATCGTGTATTCCTTTTGCTCCAGAGATTTCTCAATGAAACTAACCAAGGAATGCAGTGCCGTGTCCACCGATCTGCCCTTCCAATAAGCATGCTGCGACATAGATAAGGAGCGCGCCGATATGTTGTTACGCAGATGGACATCTATTAATCTCTCCAGTAATTTCAGCAATGTCGAGGATAGACTAATAGGTCTGAGATCATTCGGACGTGCATGCGAAGCTCTACCCGCCTTCGGGATAAAAACGACCCTAACCTCCATCCAGGAGCGAGGAATATAAACCAGCCCCAGACAGCTCTTCAGGATTCTTTCTAACCACGGATATAAAATATCCGAGCATTGCTGCAAGTCTGCCGGGATAATACCATCCGGTCCAGCTGACTTGAAAGGTTCGAAGCTAGATATAGCCCACATAATCTTCTCTCGAGATAGTATGGATCCGCTGTCAATGGGTGGTGAGTGACACGCATAGGAAACTTCAACAGAGGCAACAGTCGAGCTGCTAGGAAAATGCGTGTCAAGAAGACACTCAATTGTCTCTTCGCTCGAGGACGTCCAGCACCCGTCATTCCTTTGCAGGAAACTTGGCGCTGATGGTAACGACCCCAGAATCTTACGAAGTCTAGAGGTCTCGCAGTTCCCTTCTATTTGTTCACAAAAGTTCCTCCACGAGCTGCGTTTAGCTGTCCTCAAAACTAAGGATTATACAAAAAAAACTTTGCAAAGCCGAATCGAAGTGAATAAAATTCCCTACAAAATGATACATTATACCCTCGACTATCACATGGTATATTATATTCTAGATCATAAAATAAGCTGGGTAAGCTGATTTTCTCACAAGGAAAAACGGCGCGAGAACTCCAGATAAAACATAGTTAGCGGCATGAACATTTGGTCAAATATTTCGATTGAGAGTCTATCCATTGAACGAAAACCGGAAGAAAAATCGTGTAGTTTTGAAATTTGGCATAATCTACGTGGAGAGTCCTCTGAATATATGCTTCAAAATCCCCGTTGATAGAGGGTGCGGAAGTGTGGGATAAAGGGGGTCAAAGTCAATTTTTTTCGGTTTTTTTTTGTATATTTCAATTTTTAGTGTAGACATAGCTATAAGGAGACGGAAAAATGTCGTGCAATTTTGAAATGTGGTACAACTGATGTGGATAATCCTATGAATATATGTTCTAATGTCCCCGTTGCTAGGGGGTCCTGAAATGTAGGATAAAAGGGATTAAAAGTCAGTTTTTATGAGCTTTACTTGAATAATTCGGTTTGTTAGCGTAAAAATCACTGTAGAATCAGGAAAAAAAATCGTGTAGTCTTGAAATTTTGCGAAATCAATAAGGACAGTTTCCTGAATATATGCTCGAAAGTCTCCGTTGATAGGGTGTCCGGAAGTGTAGAAAAAACAGAGCTGAAGTCAATCTTGAAGCGTTCCTTGAATACTAACATACAAGGAATACCTTGTGTAGAAAGTAGCCTTGGTTATCATTCGATTGAGCTAATTTTTACAGGGGGGTATAGTAATCGTAAGGTCCTAAGCAATCATCCATCCAAATTTGACCTACCTACTTTAATTCAGTGGGGCGTTATTGGCAAGTTTGATAACATTGTACATACATAATATTTTTAGGGAAGGTAGGCGTATCTTTGATCAGATCGTACCTACTTGCGGTACCAACTAACTATATCTCAATGAAAATATTTGACAGAATTTTCATGTCACTAACTATAGGTATATTCAATCGGGAGTTATCGTGTCATTTTCCTTGTGAGGAAATCAATGTACCCTGTAAATGGTCTAGGGTATAATATAGCATTTTATAGCCGAGGGTATGATATATCGTTTCGTAGGTAATTTTAAGTACTTTAATTCGGCCTTGGGATATTTTTTTTTTTATGTTACTTAGTTTTCGAAATAATCAAGGAAAACTGAGAAAAAGGACCTTTTGACACCCCCTCTTCTACACTTCCGGACCCTCTATTATGGAGGACTTTTCATTTATTTATACATGATTTATTTTTCCTATTTTTCGTTCATAGCCTGGACTATATGTTTGGTTCAAAGGCTACTGCATCAACGACAGCACACATGAATCGCGATAGGGTCCGTTGTGATACCTCAGGGGACTCCTCAACATACCATCCTACTTATTGAACCATTCAGTGCTGATAATGAAACGATGGAGTTTGTCAACATCAACATTTTCCAAGTCATCCAGTTCAAAGAAAAAGTGGTATCCATGAAATTCATTTCTCCTTCTTGCTGGAGCAGGGCTGTAACAGAGAAGGTGAAAATTGCACTCCTCTTTGTCCTCATCATCGCAGCTTCTACGGAAATTATTATAGGGGAGGCGAAGCCTCCTTGCCTGCTCCCTTAGCATACAATGCCCAATAATTACTCCCACCTATTCACCGACAGCAATTTAGCGGAGCGACTAGGATCCAATCTAGGCCATAGTAGTTTATATATCTTGAGTTAGTTCTCTTAACTGGGGCCTGCAGCTTATATTGGTTATATACGGTTGTCGGACTACTATACGGAATTAGTGTGTGGTGGACAGCAGTAGTGGTTTATCATAAATTACTGAGGAAGGTACAACAACTAGCTGCGATGGCCATGACGAAGGCTTTTAGAATCACTCCTTCAGCCGGACTGTACATTTTGCTCGGCTTGCTCCCGTTGGATATTTGCGGTGAAGAACTGGCGGCAAACACGGCTTTACGTCTTCGTGAGACTGGCCAGTGGCGCACGCTGAGGTGCGGGCACGCAACTGGACTGGATAATTTGAGTCTCCCCGTGGAGACTGATAACATCTCTCCGAAATACGTTTTTGGCTAAAACCACACCAGCCTGATTCCGTTGAGGGGCAATGAGCTGATAACACGCTTCTGACCACCGAATCCATGGCCATCTACACGGATGGCTCTAGGACCGATGGTGTTGTTGGGCGGGTATTTATTCGGAGGGACTGGGTATCAACCTGTCATTCCGTCTTCCCGATTTCTGCGGTGTCCTGCAGGCGGAGGTTTTGGCAATTTTCGAAGCTCTGACCTGGCTAGGAAATCATGTAGTGACCGCGAGAGACATTACGATTTATACGGGTAATCACGCTGCAATTCGAGCTCTCGAATCCGTCCTGACTACGTCGAAAACCATCGCAAAGTGTCGGCCGGCTCAAAGAGATGGGTGCATTTTTCAGCATTGCACTTTGTTGGATACCGAGTCATAGTGACTTCATTTGTAACTGCGTCGTGGATGAACTGGCTAGAGAAGGAAAGACTACCGGTGCTGTTAACGGAGACCGTTTAAACATGAAAATGCCAATCGCATCGTGTAAAATTATTATTAAAGCCATTGCTTTAGATGTCGCCTGATTGGCTGAGTTACACCTAAGCGTCTCAGGTCATTACGGTAGCATGAATCACGTAGTCAAACCTGCAACATAGCTGTGTGAACTCTGGCAGGTTATGCAAAATTTCACTAAGATCTTAATAAAACTAGTAACCACTTGAAGCAGCTATCCCCAATGCCACCCATGAATGATTTAGCGATGGGCCGACAACCCATCCTTGTAAAATCCTCGGATTGGACAGATCAACAACGACGACCATCTAGTGTTTACCCTGCTGACTGCGTCAGCCATTATAGTCACTTCACCGCCATAGGCATTCTAATTTCGTGAAGCTTAATTATGAACTCCCTAGTCCCTGCTTGAGCAAGGATTTTCAGCTATACAGTTACAAGCAAAGCCACAAACCTTAAATGCAGCACAGCGCAGTTTTGAAGGAAGGAACTAACCAATTTCCAGAAAACTAATATTTCTAAAATTTGTCTAGCATTCTAAACAGGAACAGGATTATCACCGGTTTTTCTGTTGAAGGGTTGTAAAGCCATCATCCATCTTTGATTTATGTCCCATCATGTTCCTTTTTTTTGTTCCGAGAACCTTTTTCCTTACAAAAGCAATGACCACATAGGCCAAAAGTGCAAATTCTTTCTCATCCGTTACAAAAATCATTTAATTGGCAAGCTTGGATACATTTCAATCAAAAACCAAAAGTCCAATCTCAACTATGTTCCAATCGTCCACGCTGAAGCAAACGGTGGAATTTGCAACTCATCGTCTCTATTAAACATAATTTTCCCGAACGAATTTTTCTAACGATTTTGAACCCATTTTTTCCCCTTCCAAATCAAAAATTGCCACTATTCCACACTACCATTACAATTCGATTGCAATTAAATTGAAATCGAAACAAATAAATGCATTTCTGTCGAAAATCGAATTAAATCAATAAAAAAAGAGGCCTTCCCGTGTCTTGGGGCTAAAGTAAAGGTTTACAACACATACACACTGAGCAAAATATTGACGCGTAGAAGGACGGCCATTATGGGTTAATGCCGGTGGAGATTTTGTTATGGAAATTACAATTCCAAGATTATCATCGTGAAATTTCAATTTTTTATCAAAATATAAATATGTACAATATACAGTAAACAAATTGCGACATTGAAATTATGATTTATATCTTGCCATTTGTCTTTTTTTTAGGTTTTAACTTTTTTTTGGGTAGCTGAAACCTTCAAAAAATTTCGTGTTAGCAGAAAAACAAATTGAAGCTTTGATAGATGTGAACTAGTTCAATGAATCGTCAGCTTGTGAAAGGTGTTTTACTGGGCTCTCATTTTGAATGTTGTAATATATTTCGATGAGGTCCCAAGAGTTAATTTATGGTAATATGTTCTACTACTCGCATCTTTTTTTTAATGTCTTCCTGTTTTTTTGTATTTGTTAGCATAGTTTTTCTCAGTGGGAAGCTAGTTTTCGAAAATTATTTCAGTTAATTTGGATCATGTCGTATGCTTGACTTTAGGTCTTGATTTAGCTCTCGTTTTGTTGAAGATTGGTCAATTGTCCCTTCGCAGATTAGTACCCTAAGAATGTTTTAGAATAGCAAGGCAACCCACAACCCTTTCTTTGTAATGCAATATGTAGTCATCCTACTCCATAGTGGTCGAATCATAATGATGACGCGACGCGCTCGGTAGCCATGAGGTCTCAGTCGCCACTCTACGAGGCTACATCTAGATAAGCAGGGATTCAAGCTACCAGTGGGTTTTATTTTATTAGAACTCCCACAGGGTTCAAAGCGTGACACAAAAAATTGAACGTCATCAAATCATAGCTATTTAAGAGATGTTGAGGCGCTTATTCCCCTGGAAGGGTCAATGAAATTAACAAGGTCTGAGGTACTCAAACTGCTCTTGTAAAGTACTCCTTTAATAGATCCCTGACCTGTTAAAACCGAGTCAAAACGGCGTAGAATTATCTGTGGTCTCATAACTAGACACACACTCCTTTTTGAGAGATATCTTTATTTAATATGATCACGAGGGCTAAGGAGATGACCCTTGGATGCGAGACCACAGGCCTGGTGGTAGGAAAACTAAGGTAAAGGGGGGGGGGGATGCACATTTCGATGGGGTCAACATTAACATTCGGTTGGGTGGCTCTGGCTATGAATGAGTCGTAGAATTTTTAAGGGAGTACGCCAGCTTCCAAAATGCTAACACTCGAATCTCAAAGGAAAATCTACAGAAACGGCTCCTGATGTGGTAGACCGCACAGTCCAGTACACTCTGGCCACTTTCTTGGTTATTGCAAGCGCCTTTAGTAATATCCGTACTGAGGTTACTCAGAAGTCCCTCATCGAATCTGGGGTGGAGACTCACTTTAGTAGGTGGATAGTAGGGATGCTAAAAAGTAAAAAAAAATTATCGGAGCTGGAAGATTGCCAAGCCACTAGATATACTATATTTGTAGGGGTACTCCCCAAGGCGGGGTGTGGACTCCCCTGCTGTGGATAATAGCGATGGACGCACTCCATAGGAGGCTGGACGCATCAGGTGCCAAGGTTATCGCGTACGCGGACGACGTGATAATACTGGTTTCGGGAAAGTTGCTTTCGATGGTGAGCGACATCACGAGTGGTGCTCTGGACTAGTAAACACCTGGACTGCCTTATGCGGACTAAGTGTGAATCCAGGCAAAACCGGACTAGTCCTTTTTACTACAAAGACAAAAATACTGTAGTTTCAACTGGCACAACCGAATGGTCATTTCTTGAAACTTTCATCCAACGTCAAGTGTCTCGCGCTCGGTGGCTGTGGTCGTTTGGTCACCGTTCGTCGATACTAATCTAGAGCTCGGAGATCAAACCTCGGCGCGATCAAAAATTGCCTGTGAGTACTAATAGATCTCTTACAGTGCTTCGAGCTTGTCAGCTTGCGGATAGGAGGTGCATGCTAGCAACTGTACTTCCGAAAATATATATTGTATCGAAACGTCAATAAGGCATAGAAATGCAAGAGATTTGACGCGCCCATGCCCCTGGAGGGGTCAAAGCAATTAACAACAACTCCAAACTCATTTGGAAGATGCACATTGAGTACCTTACAAAAAACACCTGCAGAGAAAGTTATGCCTGCAGGAGAACCTGCGGCAAAAGATGGGGTCTTCAGCTAAAGATGATTTTATGGCTGCACAAGGCTGTAGTGCGGCCAATTCTCGCAAACAGAGCACTTTGTAAAAAATATTTTAAATACAACCTCACCCTGTTGAGTAAGGTACAAAGAACTGCAGGTGACGCAGTCGCAGGTGCTATGCGTTCATGCCCAACGGCCGCACTAAAAGTTATACTACACCTACGGATTTCATCGTCACCGAGATAGATTTTGAAAAACGCTTTGCAACCGGGCTCCCTACGAGAACGGAATGAAATGAAGGGGAAGTAACCGGGAAATATATCTGCAGAATATCCACCGACTGCTCAAAAATGGTTTGTGGAGTTGGTGCATGGATCTTCTCTGAAGATCTTGAAGTATCTTTGTCCTTTCGCCTCCCAGATTATGCAAGTGTATTTCAGGCTGAGGACGACCGAGATCTCGTTGGGAGAGCTCAGTAGGTGTAGACGCCGCGCAGCTGCTGGGCTTCCAAAATTGGAGGACGCGGTCACGTGACCGAGATAATTGGAGAACAATGATCCAGGCGGCCAAGGCCCGACGTCGAGCTGTCGCACCACGATGATGATTTCAGGCTGAGGTACTGGCAATAAGGGAAGCGTGTCGAACGCTGAGACGCATCACAACAGCAACTAAGAGCGTTGCTATGTTCACAGGTAACCAAGCCGCGATTAAGGCCTTAAAAACAGTAACAACCTCATCGAGAATAGTTAAACAATGTCACGAGGAGCTGGCTGGACTGGTCGAATTTTCCAGAATTTCCCTTCTATGGGTTCCAGGACATAGGAATATAGCGGGGACAGAAAAGGCCGATCAACTGGCGACGCTAAGCTCCGCATTTTACGGGTGTTATTGTTCACACGCCCCTTGGTGTTGGAAAAGGACAAATTCATATGACACAAGCCAGCGATAAGTGGAGTGAACTGACATAGTCGTTAGGTTGGACCTGGTAAAAGGTCGTTGACATTTGGCCGGTAATCGCCGAGTCGCGAGTAGTGTGGTAGCATAATTAGATTGGGTGTAAGTCTTGCACACAATAAAATAACGTCTTAAGGAAAAGCATTGTTTTGATCTATTTTTTTTTTAATATTGTTTCATGTCCAAAACAATATTAGCTACCGGGCTGGATAAAAACCGGACTACTCACTCATTTGCCCTAACCCCTAGTGGGGCATAGCGCGTCAACTATTCCATATAGCTTAGCTGACGTTTCGTTGGGATAAAACAGTTTCGAACGATGCACGTTGCCAGCATGCTCCTCTTGCTTCGATTTAACTGCCTATTTGCAACAAGTCGGGGGATGTTGTGACTTATTACGCCAGCACTACAGGGAGAAGACAGCACAAATATCCATGGCTGCGCACGCCGTGGACGGGACTTGAACCCGTAACGACAATGGTTAGACATGAGAGTGACGCCTCTACGCACTAAGCTACCGGTCGCCCCCATTTTTGAGGCACTGCATACACGGGGATACTTAAGTCTCCAATACTCGGCGACTGAGAGACAGAGACTTGGAGTCTCGAGACTGTATTCGCCCGTCATCTTCACACGGTTGCTACTAAAGTCGCGAGTTATGCACGAGTAGTATCCCAAGGAAGTCGACCCCGCGCACCCATAAAAAATTCGAAAACCATATTTTTCTTGCCGTCCACAACGTCAACCTATATCGCTATCAACATCTCGATATGTACACACAAGATCCCCGCAAGCAAGCCGACCCCGCGGATCTACAAGCAATAGTCGTGCACAGTGACCACTTCAGTCAGTCGACATGCAAAACCAGGTGACTGGGCGACTACGCGGCTCGGAGACTAGCATGTCGAATCTAGCCTCCGATCACGCAGTTGCCGAGTATCCGCAACTGGAATATCTCCTTATGAGTGCCACCGTCTGATTATACAATACATGCCAGATCTCTTAATCGCCGGTTAGCCCAGTCGCTCGGGGATTTGAGTATCCCCATGTGAGTAGTGCCGTAGAGTTTGCCAACCGCTGCTCTAGATCGTAGAGCGGTGACCGAACGAACATGACCACTGATCGCGACAAATTTACAATCGCAATCATTAAATCAAATATTAGTATATTTTTTTAACCCCTTCCCATATAAGCAGCCATGAAGAGATTATATTCATAATCCATGCGGTTCATTATATAATTCACTTTATTTTACTGATTCCGTATGCCATAACTGCAACATGCACCAAAATTTGCATGTAACAACGATCAGATACAGTTAAAAGATTCCTCTCATACACCAATCTGCATTCGTTGCATCAGATTACCAACTCAAATGCAGAAAAAAATGCGATACATGAAAGACGTACAAGACGGGCGATTTGACAAAAAGAAAAACGAACTGCAAATCCGTGTTCATCTAAACTTGCATTTGATAAAGTGGATCATCCTAACATTTTTCTGATCAATCTTTGAAATGTAGCAAAAAAAAAAACCGATATAACCACATAATTATGAAAAACAAAAGAAATTTAAATTTATGTAAAATATTTTAATGTATATTAGCTGCAAATGTCACGTCCCATAAAAAATCTAATTTAAAGTTTGCGCAAGTTTTGAGAAGTAGTTAATATTTATGGAAATTTAAATATATGTAATTTATCTTATCTATTTTCATTAGTTATCCACTAATTATAAATGTCAACGTTAATTTAAAGTGAAACAACCTCGAGGTTTATTGTCCTCCTTTCCAATGTTATTCGTATGGATCCAATTTAAAGTTCTTCAACAAAAACTCTTAAACTATTAAAGGTTGATAGTTTGAATTGAATAGAAGATTTACATTGACGAATATTATTTCATTTGAGAATAACATGAATCTTTTATTATTTATGGCTATTGTTTCTATCTCGATACGGTTGATTTTAAGTGGCATTTAGGTTTAGTGTGTTGTTTGATATCAAAAATTAAAATTACCATGAAAGTTGCGTTACTTTTTTTTCGTTGATTCTGGGATCTAAATACCGACTCCCCGCTCTCCTTGGTACTACTCAAATGGATAAAAACACCATTATTAAAATGTCTTACCTTAGGTTAGGTTAGGTTAGGTTAAAGGGCTGCTGTGCCTAACACAGCACACATGGACCGCAGCAGGGTCTGTTGTGTTCAGCCCATCACAAAAAATTCCAGCGCCTACTCCCTCGTCCGTTTTAGATCCATCTGTGTATATTTCTAGTGACTTATGTAGTGGCAGCACGTTCCCTTCCCATTGACTGTGTGATGGTATCAGACTGACAAAGTTCTTATCGAGGGCATATTTTGGAGCCGTATAGTCAGTCGTTGCCGGAATAATTGGGTTATTGAGAACAGCAGCGTGTCCAGAGTTTGAAGCAAGCCAATAACCACTGTGCCGTAGTCGAATGGCCGTACACGCGGCCACCTGTTCTCCAAACGTGTCAAGAGGGAGTAGGTTGAGCAGCATGTTCAGGGCCGCAGAAGGAGTAGTCCTAAGAGCCCCAGTAATAGCGATGCTGGCCAATCTTTGCACTTTTCCCAGTAACCTACGATTAGCCTCTATACTCAAAGCAGTCCACCAAACCACAACCCCAAACGTAAGTATGGGGCGCAAAACAGCTACATAGAGCCAGTGCAATATTTTAGGTTGAAGGCCCCAGCTTTTAGCTATAGCCCTCTTACAAGAGTAGAGTGCAATAGTAGCCTTGTCCTCCCTCTCCTGTATATTCGGCCTCCACGATAATTTTTTGTCTAGAATGAGTCCTAGAAATTTTGCCTTATCCGCAACAACCAGGCTCGTCCGCTTTAACACAGGAGGCTCAAAACGAGGTATAATATGCTTCCTTGTAAAGAGGACAAGCTCAGTTTTGTTCGGATTAATATTTAAACCACAGTTGTCAGCCCAAGTGGTTAGAAGTGAGAGGGCATTCTGCAGTACCTCGCTAAGAACACACGGAAATTTTCCCGATATTGCGATGGCAATGTCATCCGCATACGCACACACCATGCAACCCAGCCCTTCCAGGTCTAAAAGCAGTCTATTGGCAGCTAAGTTCCAGAGAAGGGGAGAGAGTACTCCACCTTGCGGAGTACCTCTTCGCACTAGTCTACGTTCGGTCGACGCTCCTAAGCACGTGTGTATAACCCTAGATGTTAACATCAGGTTAATGAGCGTGCAAAGGGAATCTCCAACTCCAAGACTAGAGAGTGCATCAGTGATAGCTCTGTGTTTAACATTGTTGAAGGCCCCTTCGATATCAAGGAAAATAACCATGGTGTATTCTTTATTGCCCAAAGATTTCTCGATATAGCCCACAATAGAGTGTAAAGCTGAATCTACTGATTTGCCCTTGAGGTAGGCATGTTGAGAGGTAGACAGAAGGTTCGATGGAATACTACTACGCAGGTGAATGTCTAAGAGCCTCTCCAGTACCTTTAAAAAAAACTGACGATAGGCTGATTGGTCTTAGATCATTTGGACGTACATGTGAGGTCCTACCCGCTTTTGGGATGAAAACCACCTTCACCTCAGTCCATAATTTAGGAATATACACCAGCTCCAAGCAGGCCCTAAAAATAGTCTCGATCCATGGAGCCAGAATATCCGATGATTGTTGCAGATCGGCCGGAATTATCCCATCCGGGCCCGCGGACTTGTAAGGTTCAAAGCTGGATAAAGACCAGATAATTTTTTCTCTAGATATAATGTTATTAGCATCAACTGAACTATTGCCCGTCGTCGGTGAATACACATTCGATGCATACGGTGAGCTACCTGGGAAATGCGTGTCTAGCAGTACCTCAATGGATTCCTTGCTGGAGGTTGTCCACGACCCATCTTGCTTCAGTAGGTAACTGGGTGCAGATGGATTGGTAGAAAGAATTTTGCGAAGCCTGGACGCCTCACTCGACTCCTCGATGCCTTCACAAAAAAGTTTCCATGAATTTCGTTTCGCCCGTCTCAGTTCCTTGTTATATAAGCCAAGAGACTTCCTGTACAATGCCCAATCAGAATCAAGCTTGGAGGATTTAGCCTTGTTAAAGGACATTCTGCATGAGATCCTAAGGTCTGTTATCAAAGGATTCCACCAAGCAGGTTTTTTCTTACCTCTTTGTTTTATGACAGGACACGATTTAGTCGATGCTTTGTTAAGTGCATCCGTCAGTGTACGCACTAAGGCATCCACCTCCATTCTGTTACGCGGCCGGTCTGGAAGAGAAGGCAAAACTTCAAGAAGGGTTTCCCGGTGTTTAAGCCAGTTCGTCTTTTTACGATTTAGGATGACAAGTTTATTTCCTGGAGTGTCATCGAGGGAAAATTGCAAATACCGGTGGTCGGGAAAAAGAGTGATCACTCGACACCCTCCAATTTCTCACCAGATGATAAACATCTTCAGAAACGAGAGATATGTCAAGTACCTCCTGCCTATTTTTTGTGACAAAAGTAGGTTCGTTGGCAACGTTGCAGAGATAGAGGTTAGATTCGATTATATATTCGAAGAGCAACTCTCCTCGTGCATTCGTGTCAGAACTGCCCCATATAGCATGATGAGCATTTGCATCACATCCAAGGATGAGGCCCGCTTTGAGTTTCTTGGATGCCGCAACAGCATTCCTAAGAAAATTTGGAGGGAAAGTACCTACATAATCGAAAGCTAGGTACGCAGAAATCAGCCAATAATGCGTTGGCCCAATTTCTAGACTGACTACCACGCAGTCCATATTACTATGCTCTGAAATTAAAAAGGCATGAAAAGTATTCTTAACTAAGATGCATGTACGGCGTCTGCCCTGGTCCTTTGCATAATACAAGACATAGTTATTAGAACGCAGGCCTCTTACGATACCACCTACGGCCCAAGGCTCTTGCACCAGAACAATATCTTCTCCACTGCGCGCCAGCCGGAGAAGAAGCGCCGCAGAAGCTGCTTGTCTTACCTTAACAACTTCGAAGAATTTTTGCGAACAAGTGAATAAAATAGTTTGAGCCACTTTTTTCTTCCAGCATTGTAAGTATCAAATAAAACTCAATTTAAAAGAAGGCTACTGGCTTAAATCTTTCGTTTTTGTTTACAAACTTGACAGTAATATTGGCTGCGATTGAGAACTTAGCAAGCAGGTTGATGAAAGAATACTGTTGTAATGGGCTCATTGGGCTGTAGTAGTATTTTCTCTTCTGTCCGATGTTGGACCTTAAGGACTACTTTAGCACAGGGCTCCTTTGTATCTGAATTCAAATGCAAAATGATGTTTATAGTGGAGAAGAAGTTACGTTAAAATGCAGCGCTATCATCGCTATTGTTTGGCAGATTAACCAATAACCAAATAACTTCTGACATACGAGTGCATGTTGCCATTTTTCTTACACAATTTCTTGTGATTAATAGATGACACGTGCATGCGTGCATCTACGCATGTACTATTCAAAAAGTGAAAACACTTAAGAAGTGGTTGCAAAACAGTATCTTCTTCAACTCGCGTGCGTAACCTAAAGCACAGTTGGTTTTCAATTATTGATAAAAAATTATAAAAAAATGCAGAAAACAAAAAACCATTTTAAATATTAAAACCGAAAAGAAAAACTTGATACCCCAAGAAAATCGATAGTATCTGTTAGTGAAAACAATGCCGAGAATAATTTCGTTTTTCATTAATTGTATGTAGTCGGATGTGTTTTTTTTTTCGATTTTCACAAAGACACGTTTCTACCGGTGATCATTGATCATTTTCGCACACGAAAAACTTAAAACGATTTTGCGGTGCCGTGATGATTAACTGGTGTTTAATTTAGTAAACATTTTGGCATGATAATTGATCAATGCCTAGATTTTGTTAATGAGATTTTTTTTATATTTATTCTCATGTGGAAAATGAATTAACACAGTCGGCGGTCTATTCAGAATTAAGAAGTGCCGTGAAAAAGGCTATTATCATATTAACATAATTGGACCATGTCATTTCATTTGTTTTCATCATGCCCTCATTGTTTAATTACGTTTGGGATGGTTGCAGTGTAGTTGAGTAAGGTTCAACATTAATTCAATACGCGCCGCGGAGAAAGTTTTAATGAAGGAAACACTCTTTACACATGTTGCAGTTTCAAATGGTGTTTAAGAAATATTCAACTACATCGTTTAACTGTTTTGATAATTTTTCTAAAATATTAAACAACATTAAGATGAAATTAAAATATTATAAATGCTCCACAGCAATCCGGTGTTTTTGAGTTAAAATTGTGTTAGTCCCACTTTAGAGCTAAATCTTCAACACAAAACTCGGAGAAGGGTCAACAAGGCCCGTATAAAAGAGATCTGAGAAGGACCAAGTGAAGTTTGTGGAGGTGTAATGAACCAAATCCACTATGGCAACAAGTGGACTTGTGGACAGATGAATTTTGAGAGGCTGACCGGCATTTTTGACAAGAGGTGGAGTTTGAAATAGCCGAGGGGGAGTTTGGTTTTGAGACGGTTGCTGTTTTTTCGCGACGGAGCCACTTACGACTTTGTGTTTGTGTTGTTGGCGTCCTAAAGTGAGAATTTTAGATTTTAATGGATAAGAAAGTGACAGATATGTCTCAGTGTGGAATTCTCCTATTGGATGAGGCAATGGATTCGTGCAGGAAAGACACAAAGTCCACTGTCTTAACACCATCTTCTCTAAGTTACAAATAAATCAATCGATTATATTCTGCAAACCTACTTGGCTACTATTGTTATAATATATATGCCAAAATAGCACAGGTGCGTAAAAATCGTGTTTTTCATGATTTTAGACGGATGCCCACTAATCCGTCTATCTCAGAGGTTATTCTGTGGAAGCATCGACAGTTCCAGTGATGCCTTTAAATTTCGAAAAAATCTCAGACCCAACTAAGCCAAGTTATTTGTTTAGGGGATGATGGAACGTGGACATCCTCCAGTCAAGAGACAAATGAAGTCCTGCTTGACAGACATTTCCCGGATTGTTTTTCCGCTGAGATCTCCTACAATCAATGTAGCGCCTTGCGATTCAGCGTCACTTCTTTCGAAAGAAAAGATGGATTGGGCTATAACCAGTTTTGACCCATTCAAGTCGGCGGGCACTGATGGTATAACTCCAGTGGACCTACAAATTATGCTGGACGTAGTGGGTAGGTTATACGGGTTGCCACGGAGATCAACGGAACACTTAGACCCGGAGTTGGGTCGATTGTGTTATCACAAGGGAGTGTCTTGGCCCTGGTACCTACTTCTTAATATGGATTTAAAGGGGTTGTCCACAAGGTGGCGTTCTGTCACCCCTTTTGTGGTCCCTTGTCGTGGACGAGCTGATTTCCATGCTTAATGAGCGTGGTTATCTTACTATCGGATACGCGGATGATTTAACTATCATAGTCAGGGGCAAATTCGAATCTACCATCACTGAGGTGATGAGGTCGGCCCTTGACATAGTTCTACACTGGTGTGTGGCTGTGGGCTTACATGTAAACCCACAGAAAACTGTCGTTGTGCCGTTCACACGAAAACGAAACATAACATTGGATCCAATTTCGTTAGGCGGCACGACCTTAGATTATTCCACTGAAGTTAAATGTCTCGGGGTAACTCTAGACTCGAAACTCACCTGGAATACTCACATAGATAATGTACTTGGCAAAGCCACACGCACAATGTGGGCTTGCAGAAGTTTCTTTGGACGGACATGGGGGCTCACTCCAAAGATAACTGAGTGGTTATACACCATGCTGGTGCGGCCTATGGTGACCTACGCAGCGCTTGTGTGGTGGCCGAAAACTCAGCAATCTTCTGCCTTACTGAAGTGTAATAAGCTTCAACGCCTTGCCTGCCTTGGCATCACTGGAGCTATGCGCACTTGTCCTACGCCAGCCCTGGAGGCGATTATTGGACTTACTCCGTTGCATATATTCATTCAAGAATCAGCAGTTCTAAATGCTCTCAGACTTCGTTTAACTTCCGACGTGCGTAGTGAAGAAAGCGGTCACATGAGCATTCTGAATCAAATTCCTGACGTGCAGATCTGCTCGAGATCAGATTACATGATCACGGAGGTTTGCTTCGGCAGAAAATATTCAGCCCTCATCCCTAACCGCTCTGAATGGGTAAATGGCACACCCTGTCCAGACCCTAGATGTATCAAGTGGTTCACCGATGGGTCTAAAACAGAACAGGGTGTTGGTGCAGGTGTCTTTGGACCCAACACCAGGATTTCGATCGCAATGGGAGTCTCGCCCAGCGTTTTTCAAGCTGAGATCCACGCCATTGAGGTCTGCGCCAGGGTAATCTTGGAAACTGGACTTCGCGGCGCTCATCATCTACTCAGACAGCCAAGCAGCTATAAAAGCGCTCTCCTCATTTAAGGTCTCTTCAAAACTGGTGAAGGAGTGTTACAATCTCCTTCAACTGTTGGCAACCAAAAACCGAGTCTTCTTGTGTTGGGTGCCAGGCCACCAGGGCATTGAGGGGAACGAGGCTGCGGATGAACTTGCTAGACAAGGATCATCCAGTCGTTTTCATGGACCTGAGCCTTACTGTGGCTTTGGACTGGCCTCGGCCAAACTGCGGATCACAGATTGGTTTGCACGATTGCGTCAACAGTACTGGAATAACCTTCCAGGGCTTCGTCAATCAAAGGAGCTGATAATGCCCTTCAGTCACAAGGGTACTACTCCAATGAGTAGAACCCACCTAAGACTCCTAGTTGGGTACTTGTCTGGCCATCACTTGGTCAGATATCACCTGAACAAGATGGGTCTGTCAAGCGAGACTGAATGCCGTCTTTGTCTGGAAGACGTGGAAACGACCAAGCACCTCTTGTGCGAATGTCCCGCCATCGCGCGTTTTAGGATGTCACTCCTCGGGCAGGCTACTATCAGCACTGCAGAATTCAGGTTGATTCCTGCTAAAGACTTACTGCCCTTTATTAGAAGGGTGGACGGTCTTTTGGATTAATGAGCTACGGCACAATAGATCTTTATGGTCGCAGTGCCTTCCTGCTGGGAAAGTAGCTCGTATTTTTATATCTATCAATCTATCTAATATGGATTAATAAAATAATAAAGTGCCAAAAGTTTTACACACTGGCTTATACTTACAATATAAGCCCTAAGAAACTATGATGAAAGTTGAAAATTCAGGAATGTGTAACGAAATCTATTGTTGCACACTCGTGAAGAAGGCCGCAGGCAAGAAATGGGATTTAAAACTGGTACTTTTTATCGGGTTTGCGTCCCACACTGATGCTTGGAGTTGTCGTCTGGTGAACTTTGCTTAGTATCATGTTTTTCAGAACTCTATTGGAGAAGGTCCAAAGACTGGCTTGTGTTGCCATGACGAGAGCTCTAAGGACTGCACGCGGTCCCTCGCCCTGGGTGCGCTATTGAATTTGCTTCCCTTGGACATTTTCGTAAAGCAGATTGTGGCGAATACGGATGTACGCCTCTGTGAAACCGGTCAATGGGCTGCGTAAATCATAGGTCACTTGGCTGTATTGATCAACCTTGATATTCCTGATGTGAGGGACTATACCTTCCCGAAGTACTTATTCGATAAAGGCTTAACAGGCCTGATCCTGTCAAAGAATGAATAGTCAGACAACCCTTTTCAGGAATAAGATGCTACAGTAGCCGGAAATTAGAACTCGTGGAAATTAGAATTGCTTGGAAATTATAACAATTATGTACAATACATTCGCCGCTCTAAAATTAGAATAAACTGTTCTAATTTTCAAGCGTAAGAAGTGTGACTTTACATTTTCCCTTTTTTAACAATGAAATGCATTCCGTTACATTCTTGTTAAATAGGTACATAATGTTCTAAGAAATCTGCTACCGGAAATTGTCACGTTTGGGTAATTGGGTAAATTTCAACAGATGGTCTAACAAAACGATTGCCCCGATATTTCCGGAACGAGATAGTGGATATGGCCCGATGAAATCGACGCACAAGCGCTGAAATATGCGCTCAGGAACGACAAGATTCCCCATGGGAGGTCTAAGAACTACATTTGGGGCTTTAGTCTCCTTACACTTAATGCACGCGCTCACGAAATTTTTCACTTCTACTGACATTTTCGGCCAAAAGTAAAAAGTCTTGAGGCGTCTTAGTGTTTTTCCTAATGCTCCGTGCGCACATAGTGGATGTTTATACGCGCGTGCAATAAAGGTCGACGTTAAGCCCTCTGATACCCATAATTTCCATGAGTTCTCTTCCTGTATTTCGTTCCCGGTCGCATACTCCGAGCGCCGGTATACAAATCCGTCCAGAACCTTTGGATCCGGAAGGCGGTGTTGGTTTTCTTGGATGTGTCGAATTAATGCGATATAAGAGTCAGACTTAAAACAGGGTGATGATAAGTCAATTTCAAGGGTCGTGTCTAGATCCAAGGATTCTATCGAGAGGGCGTCAGCTGAGTATCCACGGGAGAGCGTGTCGGGGACCACATGCTGGCTACCTTTCCTATGCTTAATGGTGAATTTAAAGCCTTGTAGCTTTAACGCCCACCTCGCTAACTTCCCATTTAAGTCCGGTTGGGACATTAACCACTTTAACGAGGCATGGTCGGTGATAACCGAAAACTCGTGTCCCTCGACATAAGCGCGGAATTGTTTAATCGCCAGCACCGCTGCCAGACATTCCTGCTCAGAGACTGAATAATTTTTTTTCGGCCGAGTTGAACTTTCTCGACATAAAGGCTATTGGGACTTCAGCTCCGTCATCGTTTAGCTGAACTAATACTGCTCCAATGCCAGACTGGCTCGCATCGCAATGGATAGCGAAAGGTTTTGCAAAATCCGGGCTATGCAAAATGGGAGCAGACGACAAGCTATCTTGTAAAGCCCAAAAGCCTTCAGTCCTTCCTCGAATCAAGTGAAACGTCCTCTGCGAAGCATGTCTGTCAGCGGAGCTGTCAATGACGCGAAGTTGGGCACGAATCGACGGTACCACCCACATAATCCGAGAAATCGACGCATCTGTTTTACTGAACTCGGCCTTGGAAATTCGGCAATTGCACGGACTTTTTCCGGATCTGTTTTGATTGTTCCGTTCCCAATTATTTGGCCTAAATAATGAACTTGCTTCATGAAGAACTTGCTCTTCTCAACGTTAAGGGTTAAATAGGCCTTGCGAAAACAAAGAGCCAATTCCTGGAGGATCTCAAAATGTTCCTCCAATGTCTCCGTAATTATGAGCAGGTCATCCAAGTAAATGAAAACCTGGTGGCGAAGATGAGCTGGAACGACTCTGTCCATTAGCCTCTGCATGGTGTGAGGAGCATTGCACAATCTGAACGGCATCGTTACGAATTGATACAATGGCCGACCCGGAACAGTGAAGGCCGTCTTCTCCCTTGATTCTGGGTCGAGTGGTATTTGCCAAAAGGCGTCTTTTAGGTCGAGACTCGAAATAACCTCGGCTTTGGGGAGTCAACCTAGTATACCATCGATTAGAGGCAAAGGATAAGCGTCCTTGACCGTGACGTCGTTCACTTTCCGAGCGTCCAGACACATCCGGACCTTGCCGGGCTTCACTACAAGGGTGACAGGCGAAGACCAAGGACTGATGGACTCTTCAATGACACCCATTGCAAGCATCCTGTCAATTTTGCTTGTGCTTCTCGATGGCGGGGGAGACTGCAAAATGTCTCTGCTTAAATGGCCTGCTGCCGCCGACATCGATGACATGTTGTACAAGACTCGTACGTCCTAAGCCCTCAGCAGAAAAAGAAGGAAAGCTTACAACGACTGATATGAGTTTCGCCTCTTGAGTTGGAGAAAGATCATGGGTATACTAGATTCCGCTAGTGTGAATGTGAATTACGAAAGCGATTTTGAAGAGGAAGACAATATTCCCCTGGCTAACCTAAGGCTCCGGCAAGAGACAATAGAATTGTTTCAACTTCTGGGACAGGTATATTACGACAAATTCAAACTATACAATAGACAATGTAAAGGTCCCTTATTTACAATATGTAGGAAGTAACGTCCACGGAGTTCGAAGAGTGGAATGATGACAAAGTTGATGAAAATTCGATTTCAACCAACAGTTGCGACTCTGACGACGAGGAGGTTGATGCCCGCGTTTCCCATGCAGAGGCAATTAATTGTTCCAATCGCTTGCTTTGCTGGGCTAAAGAAAATTATGTAACGGCATCCGAAATATTTGCGATTTGAAATATTCGCGACAAAGCCGTAAACTTGTCAGCAAATGTTGGCAAAAGACAATCAAAAATAAGTGAATTTTTCACCACATAATTGTTTGCTTCATGTTTCATTTATATGCTTTTACCTCTTAATAAACAAACTTACATAAAACCTTAAAACGATTCTTTTTACATTAACTTACGGACCACTTTTCTCGACATTTTTTCAAAACGCTTGGAAATTAGAAAATCTTGGAAATTAAATAGAATTGGCCAAAACTTTTTATTTCTAATTTTCGAGCGGCTACTGTATTAGCATTTGAGCTCATGGCTGTAAAATTTACGAAGGGGTGGGACTGGGCTATACTCGGAAATGATGGATATTTGCTTGTCGTTCCGTCCCACAGATTTCTTTAGCGCTTTTTAGGCGGAGGTTACTGCAATATCTGAAGATCTAGCCTGGTTGCTCTTAACAGTCATCTGTCAATTGTTAAATTTCATAGCTCAAGATTGACTACCGACGAAAAATCGTATGAATACGATAGCAATTGTGATTTCCCAAGTGTCAGCATATGCTTGTCCTAGCCAGCGTCACAGCATGTTGCGTCCAACAAATTTGCAACAGTAAGCCAACCGCTGCGTGTTATGAACTTAACCATTGTTTAATCGGGAGTGGACTTCCGCTCCAACACAACAATTTTTCCAGCAGCTGTAGGAACGAGGAACAGAATAAAACTTCTTCTCTCCTATCCTGACGAGTTGTAGTAAAGACTTCTTTGGACCCTAACTTTTAACCAATCTGGCCGATCTGAAAGAAATAAATGCTGATCGGCTTCATCACTTGTGAGAACAGGCTGGCTAGACGATTGAGTTGGTCTCAAGTGGGTGAGTCTAGGGGTATCACAACGAACCTAGTGGCGGTCTACTGCTCCCAAGCCCTTGCCTAATCTAGTTCCATTTACGTAGATATTTAATTCAGTTTGTCATTTCTCCGAATTATCCTCTCGCACCATTCGTACAAATGATCCATTTACTTGTGAAAATATTTTTCTTTTCATCCGAACGATATGTCTATAAAACATCTCCATTCAGTAAACAATCCCAAAAAAAAATCCAAACAAATATGCTGCACTGCCAAATAAAACTTTCTCCCCGATATTTGCTCGGAAAAAATTAAGAAGTGTGCAATTTCTCACTCTATGTATTTCTATTGGCACGAGTGAATACTTCAAACAAAAGTACGCAAACATAAATACAAATACTCACATTTTTATTTTTTTTGAAAAGATTCACCGCAAAAAAAAACGATCAGATCGCTTCAAAAAAAAACCAGAGTGAAAGCTCATTCAATGGATCGGTCAGCATCCAATCTATATGTATATATGTATGTACATATTGTATAGTACATATTTGAATTAAAATCAGTTCATAATCATTATTACGAACAACATAAGCCATCAACACTATTGTTACTATCGGCCGAAGACACTGTGAAGGCCACCAATGCTACTACTTTCAGGTTCTTCACTTCTGAAGACCTCTACGCAGTCGGGCCATAGTCGGTTTCTTTTTCGTACGTTTTTGGGTAGACGGGAGCAAGAGGAGGCCACAAAAGGCCATGGAACTTGCTTTATGGGAGATGAATGAAAAAAAAATGTAACACAGAAGTTATTAGATTCTTCATCGTTGTTTAGGTTCGAATTGAGAGCAATAAACGGCTTTGAATTGTAATTATCACAATAATTATGAATTCGATAAGGTGACTGCAGATTCACATGTGTCCTACAAGCTATCAAGGCGATTGGGCTGACTGTCTGAAATTTGTAGGACAAGCGCTGAAAATGTCAAGATCATTAATTTGCTGCGATTAAGAAGGGCTCCAGAATGACGCCATTGACGATGGATTATATAATATATTAGATTAGACTAGAGGGAGAGAGCAGTTAGTCCGAAAGCCCACAAGCACCGCGACCTGGAGAGGTCTATTGTGCTATACCCCACACGGTCTAGTGTCATGACATGATACAAGGAAGACAAGATATGGCCTTGCCCATGCCGGCTCTCTGAAAACCTACGTCAATGGATCGTTCAATTGTATGAATACTTAGTTTTCGGCTTTTATCTCTGTAACCATTAATCCCAGTAAAAAAAAACTTTTTGAGGCGAAATTGAAGATGACAAAAATACTATATACATAAAAAATGTCTAAACAACTTTTTTCTATCTTAAATAGTATTCGAGATAATCTCATTCAATTCATTCATTCGCACGAAATTGAAAAAAACATATGCCAGCACAAGAGCATTGCATTGCAATTATCACGACAGTATCGCTTCGCTTGTTGAGGGTGCAGCACGCGCACGATGCAGCGGTCTCTGCTTGATAGAGCGACTCATCGACGTGTAGGCTCAAGAGTGCCTCAACAATCGCGTTGGGTTGGACATTGCTGAACGCGCCCTCAATATCCAGGAATACAGCCATGGTGAGTTCCTTGTCAGCGAGAGACTTTTCAATAAGGCCGACCAGAGAGTGAAGAGCCGTATTCAGATGCAGATGCTTTCCTGGCCAACTCGTCGGCAATCGAATTACCTGACACGCCAACGTGGCCAGGGACTTAAATATGCAAACTAAGTTTCTGCAAAATCTCATAGAAACCAATTACTGAACCTAAACGTCAGTACTGAATCATTGAGAGCTTTCACACCAGCCTGGCTATCAGTGAATTCCAATGTTTCTTCCAAGGTAGCAGGCATCCATACATGCACTAGCACAGGTCCGAATTGCTTGGATTTCAGTTTGGAAGACCGTCGGGTTCTTCCCCATGGGGATTGGCAATTTTATAGAGGGGCCTAAAATTCCAGCTTCGGTACCTTCATCACAACCTAGCACAATCCTCGAGTTACGAAAAAAATAACGAAAGAAAGGGAACATTCAAGCGGTTCTGGCATTATATCGAGCGCAACAAAGACCATCAAAATCTGAAATTGATTGAGACATGATATCGCGCCGGGCCCATAACATCTGGGGCCCATATAGAAACGTTTAAGACCTCTAGGCTCAACTAACCTGAAGAGGAAAAGGATCTGCCCTGAATGGACGGTTTGACACGTTATTATACCTATAGTTGTTGGCCTTGGTGCCACATTTTGTAGTTTGGCTGATGCCACCCATATACCTGCACGGACTTTGTTGTTGTAAGTTTTAGGGAGTTTGGCGCGCAGGCACCATTAGCTCTCATTCTTTCGTTTTTTTGTGGCTAATCGCGGGTTTTAGTTTGTTTAATTTTGTTTATCGGGCAGACGTCGATGTCGGTGACTTTCGTGTTTCGCTCACCCCACTACTCTTGAGCTCGTCTGCCAGGATACGTCACTGATAGCCATCGGAGAGTGGTTTTTGTTAAACCAGAATTCCGGTTTGTCAGCTATTTCCGTAGCTGAATTGCCCGTTGTTCATGGCTGGATCGGCCTCATTCAGCAGTTTTCTCCGTTCCGGTCTGCAAAAAGAGGACATTGACACAAGACAAGGCGAAGAGAACGCAGACTTCACTATCGTCAGAACAGCACTCGATAAGTAGGCCTGTTCGATCGTAAAATTTCAATACCGGTTTTAGGTTTTAATGAAAACCGATTTTCCTTGCGATCAACCACATCATTTAAAAAAACGGCTCATGGTTAAAAAAAACGGGTTAAAATCTGACCCATTAAAAAACCGATTCACCAAAAAAAAACCGACCGACTACTCGAGTACTCAAAACCGACCGGCTCCGACGAGTTAAAAACCGACTCATTAAAAGACCGATTCACCAAAAACCCGGTTTTTAATTCGTCGGAACCGGTTTGTTTTTAATAAGTCGGTTTATGGTGGGTTTTTTTGTGAATCGGTCTTTTTATGAGTCGGTATTTAAACCCGATTTTTTTTTAACCATGAGCCGTTCGGTTTTTAACTAGTCGGTTTTCGAGTACTCGAGTACGGTCATTAGTCGGTTTTTATGACCATAATCCGGTTTTTTTAATGATTCGATTTTTTAGAAATACGGTACTTGGAAATCTCGTTACCGGTACTAACAGAAGACCGATTTTCAACCGGTGGACCGGTTTTAGGAACAGACCTATCGATAACAGCTTTTCCTATGAAAACGTCTTCATAATTGGAGAGGATGTCGACTTTGTGGTTCTCCTGAATGGATTGGGGTCGAATAAGAAAAACGTCTTCTTCTAGAAAAGTGGGTTGCCATCAGTCCTCATCCACATCGTTCAAACGTGGAGAGCTGTCCTTTTCCCCCTCCTTCGTCTTATTCCTCCACGCATTTACTGGTTTTGATATAACCTCGTCTCTATTCGGGCAACGAAGAACAAAGATACTGACTGTTCGGGAGAAAACTGAACATCTGGTGGACGAAGCATAGGCGTTCCTAAAGCCTGATGCAATTCATGAACATTTAGCCGCTGCTGGTATCAAGTGCCTTATAGCACTGTATGGAGGAGACATCGACGACACTTTGCACTCTCTGCGGTACAATCTGTTGTTTTCGCCCAGCTTCTAACGCAAAGGTCAACCTAGCCCCAACTGAAGAGGCTGCCGCTCAAAATTCTTCCCCAAATTCAAAAATCGTTAACAGTGCACACGGATCCAACCATTTGGAGATGGACCCAAAAGCCAGGAGGCCAGTAGAGTATGCTACCCACCATATCAACAAAGGAGCCTGCTTCAAAAAGTGTTTTGAAATTGATTTCTTGCAAGTGTATTCGTCCAAATCAAACACCCAAACTTTCGGATAATGTTTTTGACTTTAAAGAGATTTTTCCCTCTGAATTATCAAGTTAAGATAAACTACCAACATACGCTGATTTCCTTAATCATTTTCAATATTCATTGATTTTAGCTCACATTTTTTCCGAATGTACACAGTTTGCCTTGTTTTTGACTAAGATACTATACATCTTTTTTAATTTTCTTACCCACCAAACCGTGATTCCGATTTTCAAGTTTCGGTTACCCACGTGGTCAGCTCAATGCACCTGACTTCCCTACTCTCACGCTGAACGGTGTGCATCGACTACACAAGCTTTTAATATCTTCGATAAATTTTTTGGGATAGCCTTATGTTGAAATAGCTGAATTGACCGTAATTCAGTACTTTCAGTACTATTAAGGTTTACGAACTCGTGTTTTCTATAGCATTAATTAGCATCTTGCGTTACCTAACCGATTCCTTTGTCATCAATCACTACTCTTTACCGTCAATATTGACCCTAAGAGTATTTAATTAGTAGCGCAATTACGAAATCAACACTGATAAATATTTTTCATTAATTCCGAATGCAGACAATTAAAACGTAAACGACTCATCAGATTACACGGTTTTCTTTTTTAATGATTTAATATAACACTTAAAACTTGTAAAGTTTTAATAGCCCATATTTCAATTCAAAATTCACATTAACCCCGAAAAAAATGGAATGAGAATTTAGTACAAAATGGAATCACGGAGATATGCCATGATCGCGATGACCGTTTCAACAAATCCACACACTCGATTTTTGCTAATATCTGTGCAAAACCTCCTTAGCGGTTCCGATGCTATTCAGTTAACAGATTTATTATGCAACTGGAGCTCGGGAGTAATGTGCTAATCATTTTGACTCATGTTTATTTAATATTGAATAATTTTGGCGAATTTTATTTTAAGATTGTTTTTTTTTCTGCAAGATTAATATTAGACGCTTTCGTTTCACTGGATTTCGATCTCAGACCGAAAAGAACGAAACGGCTCTGCGACGAATTTAAACAGCCACAATATGGATACTTCGCTGTTGTGGGGGCGAATTGCGGACACTGTATACATGTGTGTTGATGCATCAATCTCATGTTTAATTACCGGCGTTTCGGGTTCGAATCCCGTCCACGACGACGTTCGTAGCCATGGATATGCAGGAGGTCCTGACAACTGCATTCTCCGAAACTAGTTTATGCCAACGAAACGTCAAGTGGGCCCCATGGAACAATTGACGCGCTATGCCCCTCAAGGAGTTAAGGCAATTGAGTATACATTTAAATGGAGGCAAAATAAGTTGACGTTCAACCGATTTGCTTTCGACTTTGATTCGATGAGATCTCATACTACAACTGGATTAAAACCGATCTGTCGTTTTGTATGAAAACGTTCTGAGATCCGGTGAATCAAAAGTGTCTATTATTTCTTATTCGTCTTGATGTTTGCTAAAAACAAACGTATCTTTGATTTCCAAATGTGATATACTGAACTTAGTCCGTGTATAGAGGCTGTCCCAATTCGTTCGCTAAATTTCTTTACCACACGATTGTTCATGCAATTCTGAGCAAAACATAGCATAATATATTAAGGAAAATTCTTTCGTTGCTTTAACTAGTTAACTAAATAAATAAGATGGTGCATCCTTCTCGTGAATAGAATTAAGTACATTTGCCTTTTAGAGTTCACCACCGGCGATATAATAGCCATCAGCGTAAACCTTGAAGGTTGATTACACCAACTAGTTATCGCGTCCGCATATTTACCTGGGAACTCTTCGGTCCCGACTGAAGAACTACAGCAACTAGTCGACTTCTGTGGAATCAACAAGAAAAGCCTATTGATCAGCTGTGATGTGCTAACGGACATCACACGGTATGGGGAAGTACTGATAATAACAGCAGAGGTGAGTTACTTCTCGATACTATCTCTAGCCTAGATCTTAATACATATACTTAACAGGGGATCCAGTCTCACGTTTGTCACCAGGTCAAGGCAAGAAGGCTTTGGCCATACTTTATGCAGTTGCTCTCTATCTGAACGAATATATGACTGGCACGTCTCGGACGAGCCCTCCCTCTCCTATCACTTGCATATTTGTTTCGATATTGCACCGGTGGCCTCGTCGCCAGCTGACTAACGAATCCCACAACGCACAAACTGTCTTGGATACTCCGAGTCGCTGCGGGATAAGGTCTCTCTCATAGAGAACACATCTTCTGAGCGGCCGAGTTTTCACATACCACGAATATCACCATAGCCATTTTGGAAGCATACGAAGAGAATGGTCATTTAAAGCCCATTAAGGACAAAAGGGGGTTCCGTGGTGGAACACAGAACTCTCCCGCCTGAGGAAAAGGACTAGAAAGCTGTTCAACAGGACCAAGCGCACTGGAGAGTGGGGTCCGCTCCACTCTTACAGAATACAGTAAGAAGGTTATAGATGCCAAACGTCGCAGCTGGTGACTTTCTGCAAGAATGTGAACAACACCAGTAAAGTTGCTAGACTACACCGGGTCTTGGCAAAGAAAAGCCCTAACTTAGTCATCACTCTCAAAAAGTCGGACGCTAGAACAACGCAAGACTCCGGGAGTACGGGAAAGCTCCTTTTTTAAGCACACTTCCCTGGGTGCAGAATTATCGCAGATGATGAATATGACCCGGACTCCCAAGGCATGTCCTACAAAGCAGATCGTTCTGATTGGGTAGCAGCTAGGAGAATATTCACTCAGGATAAAGTGAAATGGGCAATTGGAACATTTGGCCCCTACAAATCACCCAGCACTGATGGATTTTTTCCAACCCTTTTACAAAAAGGACAGGAAGAACTTATTCCACACCTGGTTAACATCTTTAGAAGAAGCTTCGCGCTGGGTCACATTCCCAATGCCTGGAGATCAGTGAGGGTGGTCTTCATTCCGAAATTGGGCAGCAGACCTATGGATGATCTTAAATTCTATCGACCATTCAGCCTGACATGGTTTATGCTGAAGAGCACGGAGAAGACACTCGACGTTCACATCAGGGCATCGCTCCTTGTGAATAACCCACTTCACCTCAGACAGTTTGCCTATCAACCCGGCAAATCAACTGAAACGGCTCTCCACAACCTCGTGTCGAAATTGAAGCGGCTATGTCAGCCAACGAAACGGCATTGTGTGCGTTTCTTGATATCGAACTGGCATTTGACCATACCTCTTACGAGTCCATTGAAAGTGCCCTTCGAGCGAAAGGAGCCGATCTCACCACCACAGTCTGGGTGAAACGCATGCTGTCCTCTAGAAAGGTCATCACTGCAATTGGAAAATATACCCTTTCAGCAAACGGCAGGGCGGATTACTATCTCCCCTCCTATGGTGCATCGCGTTTTACAGTTTGATGTGGAAACTATTCTCCATGAAGTTTTCCACACAAACTGGGTCCCTGGTCATTCGGACATCGAGGGCAATGAGCTAGCAGATAGACTAGCAAACCGAGCCTCCGCTGTCCAATCTATGGCCCAGAACCGTTTTTCGGTATACCACTCTGCTACTGCAGAAACCACATAAGAGACTGGGGGAGCACACGTGTTTCATCCCAATGGGAGGCTCTCCCACGTCTAAGGCAGGCCAAACTGTTTATTTCCGGCCATTCACGCGTTCGTACCTTGGAACTACTGCGGTTGAGCAAGACCAGGATCAGAATAATTTGTGGAATTTTGATGAGACACTCGCATCTGAAGGGTCACCTTAAAACCATGCATATTTTATGAGACGCTAGCTGTCGCTTTGCGAAACCTCACAGCACATCCTTTGCGAGTGCGAAAGGCTTGCTCAAACATGTACCGAATGCTTCGGCATAACATTTCCTATGGCCGAGGACATCTCTTCAATAAAACCTTGCCAGATCAGTCAATTTATCGAGAAGAGTTGGTTGAATCTTTTGATTTAGCCTGCTTCTCGATAGAAAGGGCAATAGCATAATAGACGTCAAGGTCGCAGTGCTTGTGGTTGCAATACGACCCACAGCCCACCTTATTTATCTATCTAGGGTGTCTTCTTCCGCCTCTCATGTATGATCTATTTCATACTGAAACGTGTATATGCTAATAGGTGCAATGCATAATGCAATCGTTGATCGTATCGAGCGATCGCGAATAGCTCTTGTTCTTTGCACAGAATTAAATATACCCGGTGGGCTCAGACAACCTTCATTTATTCTGAGATACCTTAGAACCTGGTATGTGAACCAGGTTGGTCGATACCGGTTTCGTGGACGCAATTCACCCCCTAGTGATAAGATGAGATTTGCGGCTCGGTACCGCATTGGTTGGGCGATTCAGGGAACAGTGGAACAGTTTTTTCGAGAAACTTTTTAGAGCCTTGTCAGAATTTCTCCAAGAAATGCGCCTGGTTAGTCTCAACCCCCCAAGATGCTCTGGGTGACAATTCGTTGAACAGAGATCAAACCTACGACCCTACGCTGCTCACACAATTTCTGCAGAGATGGAAAACACCTAATGGCATTGAGTTCTGTATAAATAATGAGATGCGATTTCACTTGCGCGAACAAGTGGTTGGACCCAGTTAGCATTTCTAATGGAAATAGAAGCCCCCCATTGCTGAGGGAGGTCATCATCACATACGTATAAGTTTTTGGGAGGCCAGACAATACATGATAACTGTCATCGATAACTGCTTTCTATGCGCTAGACTAGAGCATGCTAGAGGTAATACTATGACGATGACGATCTGTGATTGCGAGGCGGACATAACCACAAGATTCCATTAACACAAACTGACCACTCGAATTTATCCCAACTTGAGCTCAACCTCATGTTCAATGATCTCATGTAAAACTAGCAGCTCTTGCTTGTTTTCTTCTTTTTTTTCCTGGGTCCCAATTTCGTCTGAAATACCACGAGAGAAAGGGGTTCCTTGGGCGGGCCAAGTATTGTATTATTTGTAATATTTTTTTCAATTCCTTATTGCAACTCTTGGAGGTCTTAAGTGATGGGATCACATTGGCCCTTTCTTGAATCCGGCTCCAGGTTTGACGGAGACTAAACCTACCTATTGGAAGACACTAGCGTTGACAGGGGGAGACCGTTGATAGATATATTTTAATAGAAACTTTAGCCTACTTTAGACGAGTTGACAAGATCGATCTCCACCATGCGAAACGGTCCTTAGAGTCATTCAAAACGAAACTATTTGCCATAACAGATGAAAATCATGATTTTGATTTATATTTTACACACTTCGGGATTGGATGGTAGTGCATGACAACCAGAAAATCTCCTTTGGAAGAGCATCTTTCCTTTATATGTTTATCTGAAATACAATATATTAACAGGATGGCCATAAACATTTTTCGATTAGTAGTCATTATTAACTATGATGTCTAACCGAGATAAGACTTCCGAAAGATCAAACCAGCTCAGCAGCTTAAAATGTCACCTCTTCAAATATTTACAAAGTCAAGATGTCCACAAATTTATTCAACAGTTTTCCAACACTTCTTTCCTTATCAAATAAATTCCCATTGCAATCGTTATTTATAGTATTCTGGAAAAACCTGCTACCTCTTCGCAACACTTCAACTATTGCAACGATACCTCCACCAACATCATCACTCTGACCATACAATCCTCCTTGAATCAGCACCAACCACAGTAGCACCATCATCTGCATCATCACCACCGCCGTGTCCGTCCAACGATGAAATCCCAAAGATCAAGAGTTGGCCAAAAGCTGTTAGAAAATTTTGCCTTAATTATGAGTACACATCAATTACCAGCCCGGGCTCACTCATACCGGAGGAGTGCCAATTTACATATTGGCTTGTGCTATGGCAAAGTGTGGTGGCTTCGTTTGGCACGGCTAGCCACATGATTGTGGCTTAAGACGAATAGTATTCTTCCGCTACTTATGCCGCTTCACTTACCACACATTCGTTCAAAAGATACATGTGTATGGTAAATAAGAAAGAAAATTGTGTGTATCCATAGAGTCCAGTGGAGGAGGCCTACCGTTACAGGTGAAGAAGATAATCATAGTCCATTGATATTATGTCCAGACCAGTTCAATTTGAAACTTCCACAATGGTATACACGGTCGCGATTTGATTTTGTAAAAACCGCCTCACAGCTGCATATCAGATGGATGTATCTCCCGGTCGAACTAGAAAATTCGTTAAAAAATAAAGTGCATATCTTTTTAATTAGACCGGTTTCTTAGTAACAATTAGCGCCTACTGTGTGTGCATCGTTTAGTGTCGTGTCTAACATAGAGCTCGAGGAGCCCCTAGGAAAAGAAACCGACAGATTGAAGAAGCGCACCCACTGACCACGGTAATCACTGAGTGTGAGTGTGTGTGATAATGCACCCCTTTTGATGTATGATCCGAAAATCACCTGAAAACGTATAGTCTGAATTTTCGCGGATGAGTGTACTCGTATGGTCGATCAACATTAGTGTAATGTGTAATGTGATGTGCTTTGATGACTTGAAATCCTATTTGATGAATGACTCGGGTGAAAGTGAATTAGGTGGATGTTTTATTACACGAAAATGAAAGATACCGAATAATGCTTTAAACGGCATCCAATATATGAATTGACGTCAATACACCATTCAGTCGATTGGATATTTGCTTTCCAAAAAATTGATTGTTCATTTATGAATATGATTGGATTAGTGGTGAATTGTTGTGGATTAATTTATTAAAAGATTCGGAAAATACGCCAGTCGAGGTTAAGTTTGCAGGCTCTAATACGTTCAGCTAATACTAAGGATAGTCCAGTTGACATTCACACGAAGGTTTGTATTGTTTGTTTGCCAGTGATTGAGTCAAAAAAAAATAATAAGTCAGTCCTTTCAAAATTACCAAAGAAGAACCACATAAAAGCACACCACATCATTGTGGTTCAAGTTGTCTGTAGTTTGCTTTGAAAAATGTTTTGCTGATCGCCTCGATTCAAGAGATACAAATATCTGCAGGGGGAATGCAAGTATGTCCTTATTTTCCGACCCAAGGACTCAGAATACCATCAACAGTAGTCCAGTGCATACGCATCAACACCTCCAGTCATATAATACCTATCTCGTCTATATCACATCAATCTGAGGAATGTTCTATTTTCCACGCCAAAGGACGCAAAATGCCTTCAACAGTAGTCTAGTGCATTCGCCTCTACATCCCCAGTCATATGATACCCGTTTTGCCTAGGTATCGTCACTTCATTGCCGAAAATGTACAGTAGTCTAATGCATGCGCCTCATGATCACCATTCACATGATACCCATCTTGTCTGGTCATCGCTTTATATGCAGTAATGTCCATCTTTGCCAGGAATGTCCTTTTTTCCGCTCGAAAGGATTCCAAATTTCTTCAATAGTTGTTTAGTACATTCGTCTCAACACGCTCAATCATATGATACACATCCTGCTTAGGTATCACTGCATTACCAAGAATGTCCTTTTTTCCCAACCAAGAGACTGAAAATTGCATCAGTCCTGACCAAAGGACTCAAAATGAGTTCAGCAATTCTCGGATGCATTGGTCTCATCATCACAAATCAGGAGATACCGATATCTACAAGGTTTGGTTTCCGTTTCATTTCTTGAAGTCACTTTATAATAGGTACATGGGTAGGTAGGTAAGTTGGCTGCCTTGACTAACACAGCACACTTAGACCGTGAGTTGGTCCGTCCGTGAAACCATTTGAATCCATCACCTTTGACCTTAAAACCTATTTAAACTAGACCGAGTTAGTAATAAAACAATGGAGCATACATACTAACATTCGCGCCTTCCATATCCTTCAACTCCGAGAAGAAGTAGGTTCCAAGAATTAATCGCCGCCTTCCTTCCAAAGCTGGACAAGAACAATGAAAATGGAAGTGGAAGCAACTTGTCTCATCGTTCACGTCCCCCACATCTTCTGCAGAAATCAATGTAGGGAAAACTCCTGGCATGATCTCCAATAAGAGAGTGCCCAGTGATAACACTCACGACCGCACTATCTTTAGAGATAGAAGATGAGACGAGCGGATAAAATCAATTTTAGGCCACAACGAACTGGTTTCATGACATGTGTTACCATTAACCCATCTCGTGTTTGCGTTGCTCATAGCTAAAGACTTTAAAGTCTGTCTACATGCCGAAATGGGCTAATGAGCTAATACTACCGTGTTACTGCAGTACGTCGCCCATAGTTTCATGTCTAGCAAGCTCATCTGCCTGTACGTTACCGCCAAAGCCACAGTGGCCTGGAATCGAGCGCAGTGAGTCGTTAAAATAATTCCCCATCATGATGAGGGACGAGCAACTTTCGGCCACTCTCTTCGATATTTTCAGGACAGATTCCAAGGACCTGTAATGAACCATATTCTGGTCTGGTAGTGCTGCTTCCACCGGCAGATAGATGATGGCACCTGATGAGTAATGATCTGTCGGCGGTACGATACCAGAGGCCGAGGGTACCATGACACCTGCACCCCAATGCGAACGCAATGGCATCCTAGCAGCCCGCCAATCATTCCATTCTTATCGCCTCATTTTTTTATTGTTCCTCATTTTTGCCTCCCCTGTCAGTGTTGTCTTCCCCAGGCCTTTGAATTTTCGTTAACACGTAAAGGATAGGGGCAACGAGCGGCGAAGAACTCGCCCACGTCTCCCGAACTGAGCTACAGCAAGCATAGGCCGCTGCTGGCTCGTTGAGGGGCTTTTTCGACCTTTACGGCCATTATAGCAACCTTTGGCTCCGTCTCCACGGGCATCTTCGAATGCCCACCAAACCGTCCGTTACAAACCTTATTGCGGCCTGACTATCTGTGTATTTTGTTACGTCACTGCTGAGTGTGATGTCCCGCCCCAGCCAGGTTAAAGCTTTTTAAATTGCAACTTCCGCCTGGAAGACGCTACAGTGGTCAGGTAGACGGAACGGCAGGTTTATACCAAGTATATCATCTTGCGAGGTGCCTCTCTTAACACACCTACGCTCAGACGACAAGCCCCAGGCCAGTGCAAAAAACCTGGGTAAGAGCAGCAAGTTTATGAGAGCGCAGAGTGAAACGTCTACACTCAAACCAAAAAGTGCGTCGGTTATAGCTTCAGGCTTAATGTTGTTGAAGGCGCCCTCGATATTCAGGAAGGCTATCAGGGTGTACTCCTTGAAACTAAAAGACTTCTCGATGTAACTTACTGATGAATGTAGTGCCGTATCCACCGATCTACTCTTAGTGTAGGTATGCTCAGACCCACACACGACAGTTGAGTTGGAATACTACTACGTAGGTGAAAATCGATCATCCTCAACATGGTACTTATAATAACCCAAACAACATTTGGATGAAATTTTACCACGGGAAATGCCTGCAGAATCAATATTTAAAGAACTTAGGCCAGTAACTCTGATTGAAACAAATCAGAGTATATCGTTAGTCCAGTCGATTATCGAAATTGCGGTCCCCGATTTGTACTCATGTTGATACTAGGAACCTACATACCAAATTTGGTTAAGATCAAAACACAGGAAGTGCCCGAGCAGACGCACAGACGGATAAATGGCATTCCTCTCTGAAGGCCTGTCGTAGAAACCGGCAAACAAAAGACAGGATGTGTATGCCAGCAACTTACACTATCCGAAATCTTCTATTTGCTAATGAAATGTCAACTATGCCTCGGATAAGGACTGACTCAACGGTTACGACTTTTGTCTATCGTACAATGACATGGATTGGATTCTGGAATGTGCGTACTCTCCTGGACAATGAATCAGAAAGTCTTCAGAACGCACGATTTCTTCAATTAGAGAGTGAATTTCGGAGGTATAAATTAAAATTCTTAGAAGTAAGTGAAGTAGTCCGGATGGCGCAATGGTTAGCACGTTCGCCTTCTACGCACTGGGCCCCGGTTCGATTCCTACTGAATGCGGTAGTTTTCGATAAAAAAAAAGGGATTTACGTGTCGGACTATGAGCCCACTCAGCTGTGAAATGAGTACCCATTTATGGGGTAAATAACTCGGTTGAGCGTGTTGCTGATCACACACCTCTGTACAAGACCGTCACGATCTAGAAAATGAGATGATGCTAACTCATCTCGAGGCCATGGTTCAAAATTGGACTGTTGCGCCAGTTATTTATTTATTTAAGTGAGATAAGATGGCGGAACAGCGGAGAATTTATCTCTCCAACGGGTAGCACTGTAATGTTGTAGGTACTCCGGTAGAGCAACCGGTAGTGGGGCATGCTCGGTATACGCGGTACTGAAAAGTTTACCGAGCGCCTTTATTTCAATGAGTGTTTCGTGATTGGCTCGGTATTCGCGGACGCGGGGAGGTACCGAGCCAATCAGGAAACATGCATTGAAATAAAGGCGCTCGGTTAGCTTTCCATACTCCGTATACCGAGCATGCCGATCCCGCACCGCTACCGTACCGACAAGTGAGGAAACGGCCTTAAACGAGGCATTTTAATGCGTAATCACTTCAAATTAGCAGGGAGGTTGAAACAAATACGGCGTTACTCACAACGCACTGATACAATTCTTCACCCGGATGTGATGTTAATTGCCTTGACCCCTTCGGGGGCATGGACGCGTCAACATTTCTTGCAAAGCTATATGCCTTGTTGACGTTTCGATAGCATATTTTTCGGATGGAGCTGTTACTAGCATATGCACTTCCTATTTCCCGCGAATACATACTATAAAACCATTTTAAATTTTAAAAAATTATTCCAATTGAGACCCGTTAAAAATAGGCTAGTAATCGATTTTCAAATGATTTCATTCGCAACCGCCAAACTAAGCCAACTTGAAAACCAACTCAAAACAATAAAAAAATAATCTCCAATTACACAAGCTGCTTTCCAACCTACAGGCAACATTTTTAATGAATGCAAACAATAATCGTACAATATAAACATCGTCTTTCCATGTCCAATAAATTTCCTTTAAAAAATGACTGCATTATCCACAGCAAGCAAATCATTAGCCTACATGCTTCAAGCCTTCCTTAAAACCTGACCTGACAATCAAAAACTGAGCAGGAGTGTAACGATTTCGTAGCCTCCAAAAAAAAACCTAATTAAAACGATATTTTGCCAAAGAAGCAGAAGTGATAAAAACATGGTGTAATATTACCGATTAACATTACACAGGCTATTGTAACGTATGGGCATAATATCTCAAAATGTTGCACTAATATAGTGCTTTCACTATGACCACCACACAAGACGCGCCTGTCTCCGCACAGTTTTTGAGATATGCAATGCATTACAATGTGAACAGTACCAGATACTTGTATATGTTGATAATGATTATGGGAAAATAACGCTTACGAATTATAAAATGTGCAGTAACACACACATGGAGAAACAACAGCAACTTACAAAAGGCGCTGATATGAAGAAAATAGTGTTTAATTCAATTTCTAATTACTGATGGCTATTAATCGCATGATATTTCGCTGGTTTTGTGTTATCTGATAAATACGTACTTGTGCAGTATGCGCCAATTAAATGATTTATGTAATTATTACTATGCTTTTGCGTTAAAGCAAATGTGAATGTTGCATGAACATTGAACACAATGTTATCACGTCAAAATACACGTACCAGCAATATAAAAGCTAAAATTGCACCACAAATAAATTAGCAGGATGACATTTATTTTTACACTGTATTATGGATGTATCCATCATTGAACTTTGAATGATTGTTTGAAGATGCATCCATCATAGTTCAGTGATTGTTTGAAAGTATCAAGTCACAAGATAATTAATTTTATTACTTAATAGTTAAGTACATTAGTCGGGTTGGTCAGGTAAGGTTATGTGAAGTTAAAAGACTACTATGATAAGACCTATGACATAGACCACGTCTAGGTCGGTTATGAAATCATACGGGATATATTATCTCAACCATCCTATACCTGGAATAAACTTAAGCATATAATTAATCGTTGGAGCTGGGCAACATCACTATTATTCAAGCCCCACAGCTCGGCAAAGAGTAGGCTCCAAGAATTGACAACCTCATACTCATTGCTGACCCCGGTCATCCACAAAGAAGATGAAATGTACTCTCCTCTTGTTTTCATCAAGATAGCTTTTGTAGAAGTCGGCATACGCAGGCCTTATGAAATGCTCTGATCGGACAAAGTCTGGTGACGACGCTGACCACGGGACCTACATATATGTTGTCTTTAACGTCAACAGCTTACCAGGACGATTCATGTCCAGACTGGGCCACAACTGTTTTGTTCAGCAACATCTGCTGCCACTTTCCCATCTGAAGCTAGCCTTACTAATCGCAATCTATGGCATTTATAGTGCATACATTGATAGACAATTCAACATTATTTGAGTATAAACAAAAGAGTTAAGCCAGAAACCCAATTTTGATTTCGACAAAATAATTCATCCAATGAATACAAATCAAATTCATACCGTTGTTTTGTGTTAAGGTTCCTAAAAAAAAATGAAAATAAAACCAATGGATCTTATAGAAGAATCAGTAAATTGTGGCTTTTCCAGCAAAATTTATGAAAGTACTCTACATTGTGGATAGAGGATATCGGAGGAGTTGCGAAAGAGGCAACTCGACAGGATAAGCGACAAAGAACATTTATTCAGGGAGGGGAGTACGGTGGAGGGATGCGGTGAGGTGGGAAGAGTAGAATAGAGAAGGGTTAAGTTGAAAGATGGGGGAAGAAAGGAAGCGTATAAAAGTAGAGAAAAGAAAAATATAGAAAAAAATCAAATTAAATGCTCATCTACAATGGATATTCGAATATGAACAGGAAATTAGAAACCACAAATGGAAAGCAGACGATCGCGCTCGGTTTGTGTGGTCATTCGGTCACCGCTCTACGATACTAATCAAGAGCTTGGAGTCCAGGCTCGACGCGATCAAAAACTGCCTGTGAGTACTAATAGAACTCTCACAGTGCTCCGAGCTTGTCAGTATAAAGAAAGTGCGCATAAGAGGTGCGTGCTAGCAACCGCACTTCCGAGAAGAAGGTATGCTATCGAAACGTCAATAGGGCATAGGAAATGCTAGAGATGTTGACGCACCCATGCCCCTGGAGGGGTCAAGGCAATAAACAAAACAACTAGAATAAAGGAAACTTATATATTATATAAGGGGGGATCATGACAAGATGTGGCTATCTTCTGTAGCAATTAACCTTAGTGCGCGAGGTAAAATTGATCAGTCATGAGCAAAACCAGTATTTCTGCCAGTGACGAGTGCTCGAAAGCTGCTCAGTAGTGGTAGAGAATAGGGAGGGTTGCTTTTTTTCTGGCACTACCACACGTTTCGCCCGTCGTTACCCTTAGAACGAGAAAAGAATAATGTAATTAGCGTATTGCAAAATCCGGATCGGGATGTATTAGTATTCACAAAAAAAAATGGTTACATTTTGAGTCCTAGATGTTTAAGGACTCGGTCGTAATAATCAACCTAACCTACCCTTGACCAAAGCCTGCGACCAGATAATTTATGTATTAAGCTAAAGCCCCCTATGTAATCTGAAACAAGCGTTATTCTACATTTTTCACTGTAGCAAAGTTCAGGGTAACCAAAAACACAATTGATTCCTTAAGTTCGCATACTGGTCTTATTCAAATCCATTGTATTACAAGATATCATAATTTGAATTCAAAACAATATATTAATTACGCAGTCTTCTTCGGCTATCTCTCTCTGGATCCTGTCAACTCCTTGTGGGGCATAGGGCATTTATCACGCCACCTCGTCCTGTTCGCCGCCATCGCCTTCAACTGACTCCACGATTTGCGTAATGATTTATCCTCGACCTCAACTGATCTTCTCCAGGTGTTTCTAGGTCGTCCAATGCGGCGGCTTGCATTGGTTCCCTGTGGATTCCAATAGAGGGCCTGTTTAGCAATGTTTTCCGACCCCTTTTGGAAGTGTGTGACCTACCCATTGCCACTTTCGCCATTTTATGGAGGTGTCTATCCTGTCTTGACTAGTAATGAACAGGAGGTCGTCGTTAGGAATGACCTCTGGCCAGTGTATGTGTAGGATACGCCGTAGACGCTGGTTCATGAAAGTTTGCAATTTAGTTGTTATCGCCCTGGTCACCTTCCAAGTTGAACAGCCATAAAGAAACACAGATTTTACATTGGTTTCGAAAATTCTGAGTCTGGTACGTCTGGAGATGTTGTTTTGCCAGAAAGGAGTCAAACTGAAATAAGCTTCTCGAGCCTTGTTGATGCGAGACTGTACATCAGCATCCGCTCCACCATCTGCTGTAACTACGCTTCCGAGATAGCAGAAATGGTCAACCTTTTCGACTGCCTGCCCCGAAACACAAATTCCGCTCTGTCTTCCTGGATCCAAGCTCAAGTACTTAGTTTTGGCAGCATTGATTTTAAGCCCCACATTGCCACTTTCGCGGTGCAGGGCATCCGTCATTTGAACTAGATGATCCCATATATTTGAAAGAAGACAAATATCGTCAGCGTAATCCAGGTGTCGAAGGATACCTTTGCTCTGGTGCTCATGAAGCGCACTGCAGAGTACGTCGTTAATTGCAATCAAAAACAATATAGGTGACAAAATGCAGCCTTGCCTCACTCCGCTATGTACCTCAAAGGGATCTGAAAGCTTACCCTTGTGTAATACGTGACACGCTATAGGACTCCTTGATGATGGATATGATTTTATCTGGTATACCTCTCCTATGTAAGGCCTTCCCGATGTATTCTCGGTCAACGCTGTCAAACGCTTTCTCGAAATCGATGAACATAAGATGTAATGGGGATCTCCACTCTGCGGATTGTTCAAATAATTCGGAGGGTGTTGATGTGGTCGCTTCATGAAAAGCCCTCGCGAAAACCAGCCTGTTCATCGTTCAGTGTGCGGTCAACTGTATGCTGGATCCGGTTTACGACTATCTTTGCCGTCAGTTTTGAGACTGCGGAGAGGTGGCAAATTCCACGTCAATTATTACAATCCTTCAGGCTACCTTTCTTCGGGATCTTAATAATGACGCCCTTCTTCCATTCTTTAGGGAGAGTAAGAATATCCGCAGTAGCGCTGATATCCGCCTTAAAGAATTCCACCGGAATTCCATCGATCCCCTGGGCTTTACCCGCATCCATCGATTTAATATCCACAGTTAATTCCTGTTTAGATGGTGGGCTGGTATCAACTCTGACTATTTGCGGAATATTTTCTACTTCTAGTCAAGATGAGGTCAAGTGTCCAAAGGTGTTGTTGAAGACCTCAATGAAGTGCTCTCTCCACCGTCGCAGTTGGTCTTCATCACTAGGGACCCTTCTTTATCTTTCACGGGATGTTGTTGCAAAATATTTGCCAGTTAACGGCTTGATAAGTTTGTAAAGGGTTCCACTGTCACCACGGTAAACCGCTTCCTCTGCCTTCTCCGCTAATGCATTGATGTTGTTGCGTTTGTCCCGTCTTTCGCTTCTTTACACGCCTTTCTGAAGAGAACGGTATTCAGCTCTAAGTTGATCTTTGACTGCGTCGTCAGTAGCTGAGTTGATCTGTTCTTTAATTCTCTTGCGTGCCGAGCTTAGAGACCATGTAGAGTCACTAATGAATGGCCTTCTACCGCGCTCCAATCTGCCCGCAAAAGTTTCATCGCACGAAATAAATGAGTCCTTAGCGACTTTCCTTCCATCTATCATCAATTGTAGGAGTCTCATAAGGTGGTGGTGCATAAGCTCTTTCGTGTAAGGCGGTGGAATAAGTACGTCTTATAGATGGATCTTTAAGCTTTTGCACATTAAAACGTGGCAAGATTCTTGCATTTTGAGGGCGCACTTTTGCGACAACAAGTTGGTGATCGCTGCCAATATCAGCACCCCGCCTCGGCCTGACGTCTAAGAGAGAGTTCCTCCATGTCTTGGAAATGGCTATATGGTCAATCTGGTTCTCTGTTCTGCCACCCGGAGAAACCCAGGTTGTTAAATGGCATCGTTTGTGCTTGAACAAAGTACCGCAGATGACGAGTGTTGCAAAACTCCACGAACATCTCGGCATTTTGGTTCCTGTTGCCTAGGCCATGATTGATCATTAGGTGTTCTAAACCAAGGTTGTCAGACCCGACTTTGGCATTGAGATCCCCTATAATAATTTTTATGTCACCTTTGGGAGCCTTGTCGAAGGTGTCGCCGAGTAGGTGGTAGAATGTGTCCCTAGCTGATTGATCCGCTGATTAACTCGGGGCGTAGCACTGAATTATTGTAATGTTTCTCACCCTGGAATTAAATCTGCTTGTAATGATACGGTCGGAGATGGGCTTCCAGTCAATTAGAGATAGGCGAGCCTCCCTAGTCAACAGGATTCCGACGCCTGCCATTCGAGGTGACGTATCGTCTTCATTTCCAGAGTAGAGCAGTACTGTTTGGGAGCTTGGTGATAAAGTCGTTCCCGATCCAGGCCATCTTGTTTCGCTCAGTCCTAGTATATCTACAAGTATATTATATGCCGTCATTTCCCGTTCGACTTCAGTGAGCCTCGCACTATTGCACTCGCCCCACATTGTTCGAATATTCCAAAAACCGATCGTGGTCCGTTGTTTGTAGCCAAATGTCGTTGCCGGTGAATCAGTCCGTGGTATCCGAGGCTCGTTTAATGTTTCCGAGTGTAAATTTATTTCAAGTACGCAGTACATATTCAAATGAAATTGCTCTGCCGGCAACTGTACCTATAGACTTTCAGTAATGTATGAATGGTTTTGCTGATAATAATGACATTTTGTGTATACCTTAAAATTCGGATATCTTTTAATCGATACAACCGATTCCAGTGAAATCAAAACTAAATTTTACCGCAAACTAAGCACTATTTTTCCAAAAATCTGTGTTTCTATCGGATTAATGATTTTCATGTGATGCCCGAACAGAAAAACAGACAAAAATTTAAAAAACCTTCTTTATGAATTTTTTTTACTGACGACTACACCCCAGATAACTTTTTCCCAAATATTTCGAATGTACAGACACGAAAAATTTGCAGATTTATTATACGAGTATGTATGTATGTAGATTAAATAAAACCAAAATTCTTCCACGAAATTTCTGAAATAACATATCCAAAAACAGATGAACCGCATAGACAAAACCTACCAAATTAAAATCAAACGAAAAATAATTATAATTTCCAAATTAGCTCAAAATTGCCGATCGAAAGCCATCAAAAGAATTGAAAAGAAAGATACAAAAAAAGGAATATGTTAACATCTCAATTTACCGAAGCTTTTGTTCCCGGGCCAATTGAGAAAATACCGTAAACTTAATACATGCATGCACAATAGATAAAATAAAAAATTTTTAATAGAATTACGACTTAAGAAAATGCAAAGCCGATGAGCAGATACAACGATGATGAACACGGACAAAAAAAAACTGTTTATATGAAAAAGAAAAAGATATTTTCAATTCAGTTATTCACATTCATTCAGTCAGTCGGTCATATATACATACTCGTGTATACCCGAGTACAACCAACTGAAGAAGATTTTACTCATTTCATTTTTATTTCTACTTGCTGCCGTGTAGTTTGCTGTTTATCAGTCTTCTGTCTATCGTTTTTGAAGAAGATAAATCGCTTATGGACGGATCTTACCGTCAAGCCTATTAACCTAAATTCACCAGACTCAGAAGTTATGTACACACATATATGATTTTCGTTTTTGTTTTTGTTGTGCTTTTTTTTTACTATACATTTTAGAAACTCGAATTCATAGATCCATGCAAATTCACGTACCAGTATGATATCGTTTTCAGTTATGAATTATGAACATGGATACTCGTGTACACCGATGCTGATACTCAGATTTCAGATACCATATTTTCTAGTACTCGTGTATTTCCTCATTTTTTTTTTTTTTTTGTCCGAAAATAATTCTTAAATATGATCGCCTCATCTGACTGGCGACGCCGTCCGCTGGATCTTTATCCGATCGGTGCAATAATACAAAAGAAGAAAAAAAAACGTATCGTATCTGAATATCTGATTTCGGGCGGAATTTCAATTGTGCTTTGATATGAGTGCGTATGAAAAAAAACCAGGCCACAAATTCAAAAAGAAACTGTAACACCGTCATAATCGGTTGTTAAGCAAAAGCGATACTTAAACTACTTCTTTGAATAAAACTTTCGTGGCGCGAGTGTACGATTAGAATCCGACACTAAACAAAAGAATCTAATTAGGTGTGGTGTGTTGTAACAAGATCTTCGTATCTTACTGGGTTTCCAATGAAGATGGTTATTACTTTTATGATGATTGGACTTTACGAACTTTTCCTCATATTTTCTTTTTATTTAATATTTTGGCTTTTATAGTATTCTGAGAGAGAAATTTATCTGATTATAGAAAAACAAAAATTCAGATTCGGATATTGTACTTGAAAGATTGGAAATAAGTGTAAGTAGTGAAAACGATGGGGTGTTATGGATGGGTGTCTAATGAAAAATTCCAAGCGAAAAATTTATGATTGCTATCAAGACGGGAGAGGGTGCAGTACCTTTTACATATTTTTTTGACGGTTTGTTAGTAATGTCTAATTTGAATTGTTTTTCAAGTGATAAAAATCGTATGTTGATTATACGGTCACTTATAATATTATTTTGTGCTGTGGGTAATATGCCTACTTTCATTTTTTCGATTACAAAAAGTCAAGAAAAATACTACTTTGCCTTAACCCCTAGCGGGGCATAGCGCGTCAACTACTCCTGCGCGCCATCGTACTCTGTTCTGGGCAATGGGGCGCAACTCCCCAAAAGACCCAGTACCTGACACTCCTTTGCCACAGATCGACGCCATGTGATTCGAGGACCCCCTCTTGGTCGGCCTTGGTTGGCAATGGGGTTCCATTTCATGGCATGCATAGCAATGCAGTTATCACTCTTCCGCAATGTGTGACCTATCCACTGCCATTTTCGCCTGCGTATCAATTCGTCGATTGGCATCTGACCCGTACGCCGACTTAGCTCTTCATTTGATATTGTTTCGGGCCAGAAAATTCTTAAAATTCGACGAAGACATGAGTTGATGAAAACTTGCAGCTTTCTGGTAACTCCTACAGAAACTTTCCATGTACTGCTCCCATACAAAAGCACTGATAGTACCAGGGAGCGAAACAGGCCCAGCTTGGTCTTGATGCTGAGTTAACTGCTCTGCCAGATTTTGGACAGCATGCCGTATGCGCGTTTAGCCTGGTTGATACGACGAGCGATGTCCTGCTCCGTACCACCATTTTCGGCAACAATGCTACCCAGGTAGACGAAGTTGTCCACCTTCTCCACAGGCTGCCCATTAATATTGATGGCAATAGGTGTCGGATTTCTTTTTCGCAACGGCGGGCTAAGAACCTTGGTCTTGTTGGTATTAATCTTTAGCCCAACCTTGCTTGCCTGCCTCTCGAGATCTAACGCCATTGCGGACAGATCCATGATTTTGTGGGAGAGTAGGCATATGTCGTCAGCGTAGTCAAGATGTTGTAGATAAGATGTCAAAGTCCATTGAATTCCTCTGTCGAGTCCGGATAGGGCTGCATGCAACACATCGCCGATCACAATGAAGAATAGGATCGGTGAGAGGATGCACCCCTGCCGAACTCCACTGCGAATCTCAAAGTCCCCCGACACCTTACCTTTATGCAGAACGCGACATTTCGCGCCGTCATAGGTTGCCTTAATAATAGCCACAAGCTTCTCAGGGATGCCTCTCCTGCGCAAGGCCGCCCATATAGAATCCCGGTTCACACTATCGAAAGCCTTTTCGAAATCGATGGAAAGCAAGTGAAGCGGAGAATCGTATTCAGCGCATTGCTCGATGATGATTCGCAAGGTGTTAATGTGATCGACACAGGAGAATCCGGATCGAAAGCCAGCCTGCTCTTCATCAATTGTGCTTTCTAAGTGGGCCTTTAGTCTTTCCAGGACGATTTTAGCTATTATCTTGGCAACGGCAGGAAGCACACAAATGCCTCTCCAATTATTACAGTCTGTGAGGCTACCCTTCTTTGGAAGTTTGATGATCAAACCTTCCTTCCACTCAGTGGGAAAGGTCTCTGTATTCCACGCTTTATCAACAAGTGGGTGCAGCAAATCGGCAGTTACGCTTGGCGCTGCTTGATAAAGTTCGGCAGGGATGCCGTCAAGTCCGGCGGCCTTTCCTCGTTTTAGTGCAACAATTGCAGTGACTATTTCCTCTTTAGTCGGGGCAGTAGACCGTATACGCACATTTTGATGGTTAGCTAAATTATCTATTTTATATGAGGGGGAACTTCACCAGAGGTTACACGGTTCAAGACCGCGGCGAAGTGTTCTTTCCACCGCCTCATTTGATCTTCTTCCAAGATAAGTAGCTTTCCATCACTATCTTTCACCGGATGTTGGCAGGAGTTACGACCACCTGTAAACTCCTTGATGACACCGTATACGGCGTTTAAGTTGTTACTTCTTGCGGCTTCTTCCGCTGACGCTATAAGAGAAATGGCATAAACTCTTTTATCGCGTCGCACACTACGCTGAACTTCTCGAGCTTTCTGACGGTAAAGGAGTTCGATGCTGCTTCGATTGTCGTCTGATGCTGCAGCCAAACGAACTTTCAGCTCCTTTCTTTCAACAATCCGCTGCCATGAAGCGTCGGACATCCAGGGCTTATTCCGGCAATCCGGGTTTGGGCCAAGGATGGTATTTGCGCTATCAATGTACGCATTTTTTATGGCATCCCAGTTTTCGTTTATGTCACTATCTGGGTGACTAGTTATCTCAGCCGCTTTTTGCGCAAGATGGTCATTATATTGTTGTAAGACAGCTGGATTTTTTAGTCGAGCGGTGTTGAATTTGCGGGGCCTGGATCTTTCGTCGCTGGGGCGGCGCACGGCTGCAGTACGCAATCGAACATTAGCGATCATAAGATAATGACCTCTTCCCATCCCAATATCGGCACCCTTCTTCGCACGTCCAGGAGGCAACTCTTGAATCTTTTACTAATGGAAAAATGGTCGATCTGATTTTGTGTTCTGCGCCGATCAACAGAGGACCAACTGATTTTGTGGTGGTCCTTATGCTCAAACATAGTACCACCGATGAAGAGACTGTGAAAGCTGCAGAACTCTACAAATCTTTCACCGTTGTCATTACGATCACCAAGACCGTGTCTCCCCATCACATGTCTGAGCCCATAGTTATCAGCGCCAACTTTCGCATTCAAATCACCCATAACCATTATAATGTCACCTTTAGGTGTTCTGCTCTGAACGGCGTTTAGTTCTTCGTAGAAGGAGTCTTTTGCCAAGACATTGTCGGGTTCAGTAGGGGCATAACATTGTATTATTGAGATGTTCCTCATTTTGGTCCGGAACCTGGCGGTCAAGACCCTGTCAGAGACCGGTTCCCAGGATAAGAGACAGTTTCGCGCGGCTCTGGTTAAAAGGAGCCCCACCCCTGACTCACGACGACTACCGGTAGCTTTACCGGAGTACAACATTACAGTGCTGCCCGTTGGAGAGATGAATTCTCCGCTGTTCCACCATCTTATCTCACTAACTCCTAAGATATTTAATTTATACCTCAGAAATTCACTCTCTAATTGAAGAAATCGTGCGTTCTGGGGACCTTCTGATCCATTGTCCAGGAGAGTACGCACATTCCAGAATCCAATCTTTGTCATTGTACGATAGCTAAAAGTCGTAACCGTTGAGTCAGTCCTTATCCGAGGCATAGTTGACGTTTCGTTAGCATATAAAGAATTCGGATAGTGCAAGTTGCTGGCATACACATCCTGTCCTTTGATTGTCGGTTTTAACGACAGGCCCTCAAAGGGAAAGGCCGTGGTATTTTTTTCACACCCCACACCACTGGTGTTGAGGACACCTAAAATGTCCAAGGGGACGGAGTAAAGGTCCGGCGGCACTATCTGGCGAAAACTCCTCAGCTCGAAAGGCACGTGCTTGCCGTAGCTAAGTGACGGGAGATGTGGGCAGGGTTTTTGTCATCTCACTGCCCCTACCCATTAACATTCTGTAGATATTCTTGTGCCTTATAGTACAACAGCACAACAAGGGTTCCAGGGTCGCACGATCTTAAAAAAATAGCAAGTAAAAAAATAAACTTACGAAGGCAGTGGCCAGCGACCGGCTCATGTACCCTGACACTGCTTCGGGTCCAGATGAAATATGCCAACGAAACGTCAATTGGGCCACATGGAACAGCTGACGCTTTATGCCCCACAAGGTGTTAGGACAATTGAGTATACTAAGTTTGTATGCAGAATGAAACCAAACCAACCAAGCTTCCAATTTTCACGGAAACTTAATGCTTTGCAGGAAATTTTAATATACGAGTACATACTAACCAGACCACTCTGTACTGCTTGCAGGGTGACGCATTCAATGTATCTGAAGTAGTATACGTTGAATGCGTCGGACGGGTCAGGGGTCAGGTATTATCTTAAATCCACCCTATGGAATTTAGGAAATGAAGTATCTTCCCTGTGTTATGTCTGTAAGAAAGGCACTGCCGAAAGAACAGTGTCGCGCCCTAGCCAGTGCGGGACATCAACAAAGAAATTGTTAAAAAGTCTCCTTTTCCCCACTGTCCTTGCAACTACGACCGCACTCGTTGTAGGGAATACCAAGTCTGGCTGCGTGCTCTCCCACAGGTCAGTAACCCGTTGTAACGGCGACAATCCTGGCAACCTCTGCACGGATCCTTGTCAGAAGGCCATTAGTTCTTTGTGTATTATAGGGTGGACATATTTTCCTAGAGGTGATGCACGTCCTTAATGCGCCTCATTTATTGTTTCCTGAGTTAATGTAGGATTTATGTACTTTCCTTTTAGTGACACTAAGTGTCGCATTGACAGCCACTACATACGATCTGTCAAGGGCAGAGCCCAACCGCGCCAGGTGATCGGCATGCTCATTTCCCGCTATAATCCTATGACCCGGAATACAGAGGAGGGTGACTCTTTTAACGGTGGCTGGAGAGTTCAGCGCTTTAAAGGCATTGCTTTACTATTTTTGATGACACTGTCGTCGCCTTGAGGGCCATAGTGGCAGCCCGGCTATCCGTGAAAATTGCGATATCCTTTGTGGTAACCGTGATGAGCCTCAACATCCGGCAGGTCTCCCTAATTGCTAGCACTTCCGCCTGAAATACACTAGCAAAATCAGGGAGGCGGAATGACTTAGAGACTGTGAGGTCTTCAGCGAGGAACCCTGCACCGACTCCATAAGGCATTTTCGAGCCATCGGTAAAAATCCTCAGGTCATATCCCTTCATCACGTCTTCGTCATACCATTCCGCTCTAGTTGGTTCTCCAGTAGCGAAGTGTTTCTCGAAGTCTTTTTCGAGTACGATGTAGTCCGTTGGTAGCATATTGTGCACTGCACCCTCAAGTGTGGACAGAATGCTGCTATGCCCATATGGTTTCGCTGTCCAGTACGCAGACTCCTTAAGTTTGACCGCGCTACACGCGGCGTTTAACCTTATTTGTAGGTCGAGGGGAAGTAAGTGTAAAATAACATTAAGTGCATCACATGGGCAAGATCTTAGAGCTCCCGTGACTCCTATGAGTGCAGTCCTCTGCACTTGCACAGCAGATCAATATTATATTTTCAACGCACCGTTGGCACCAGGCCAGCGACCCGTGATGTTCGACGTTTAGTTTCCATGAGAGCTTCGAGGCACTTTACGTTGGTCGAAAGAGTATGTAAGTGTCCGTTTAATTTAGGGACCGCAAACTCCTCAATCTTTGTTTTTGTAGTGAAAGGCACCAGTTCGGTTTTCTTTGGGCTCACACTAAGACCGGATTCTACCGCCCAACTGGTTACTATCTTCAGGGTGTTGTTCATGATGTCGCTCATCACGGGTAGAAATTTGCCTGAGATCAAGATGACTATATCGTCCACATAGACGACTATTTTAGCTCCAGACTTCTTCAGTCTTCTGAGGAGGCCGTCCATTATCAAAATCCATAGCAGAGGGGGGATCACAGTACCCTGTGGCGTCCCTCTGCGCGCGTGTTTAATGATTCGACTTTCGCCCAGGTCCGACTGGATCACCCTAATACTCAGCATGGCCAGAATCCATCTACTGAAATGGGACTCCAGTCCTAACTCGATGAGAGCTTCCATTATAGTCTCAGTCTTGACATTATTATAAGCGCCTTCAATGTCTATGAAATAACCATTAATTCCGAATTTCTATTTTTTTCAGATCGGTGATAAGTCAACGTTTAGATGATCGACGCGGCTCACATCGGACCGGATCAATTATAATGTATGGTCGACGTAGCGATATTACAAGTAATTCAGCGGCTAGTAATCGACACCTATTGGCCAGCCAGAACGGCGACGATAAAGATATTGTAGTGGAAGCCGTTGATCTTAGTGCCGTACAAAAGGATGTTCGTCGAATAAGTAATAGTGTGCAGGCACAAATCGAGAGAATGTTCACGGACGTCGCGAAGGATGCTACATCGTGTAGTTTTCAAGTGCGCTGTTTAGGTTCGTTGTCGCTTAAGGATAAGGTTACGAGTTTGCAGGGACTTCAGGATCCGCTGAGACAATTGTATTTGACCGGAGCCGGACAGGGGGTAAGTGGAAATGTTTATTTTTTCGAGATTTTGTTTTGTCCTTGGTGGCCCAGCAACCTGGACTGGAAGCGAAAAAAAAGTGCAAGGTTCTGAAGGAGATACTTTTTTTTTGTGTAGTTAAATTTTATATTGGCTGCTGAAATCTGAAGGTCGAATTGTCATTGACATTTTGAAATTCACTCTTAGATGGTTTTTCCGCCATAGGTGAAATTGGTTGCGTTTATAAAACACCAGCGCTGTGTCAGTACTGAGTGATGCTGTTTTATGAACTCCGCTATTGATCGAGTCGCGCTGGTGCAATCAGTTGCAAGTGTTCCGGGCGAATATTTTCGACAGATTCACTTGCAACTGTGTGCACCCCCGACGTGACCGACACCATTTTCCGTGGCGCTCATTACTTGATGATGATTCGCAAGGAGTTAATGTGATCGACACAAGAGAATCTGGATCGAAAGCCGACCCGCTTTTCATCAATTTTGCTTTCTAAGTGAGCCTTTAGTCTTTTCAGGACGACTTTAGCTATTATCTTGACAACGGCAGGAAGCACTCAAATGCGTCTCCAATTATTACAATCTGTAAGGCTACCCTTTTTCGGAACTTTGATGATGAATCCTTCATTCCACTCAGTGGGAAAGGTCAATGTATTCCACGCTTTATCAACAAGTGGGTGCAGCAACTCGGCAGTTACACTTAGCGCTGCTTGATAAAGTTCGGCAGAGATACCGTCGAGTCCGTCGCCCTTTCCTTGTTTTAGTGCAATAATTGCAGTGACTATATCAATATATTTTTTGTACAACTTTAAAACGCTCCTGTGGCCTTATTTTTAAAGATATTTATATGAAGTAAGTTTTGCATGATAGCTTGTTATGTTACCTATCTAACGGTACTACAAACATTTTGCTAGCTGCCGTAGTTTCTGAGATATGACGGTGTATTCCACGCTTTATCAACAAGTGGGTGCAGCAACTCGGCAGTTACACTTAGCGCTGCTTGATAAAGTTCGGCAGAGATACCGTCGTGTCCGTCGGCCTTTCCTTGTTTTAGTGCAATAATTGCAGTGACTATTTCCTCTTTAGTCGGGGCACTGGACCGTATACGCACATTTAAGGGTTAGCTAAATTATTTATATGAAGGAGAACTTCAACAGAGGTTACACAGTTCAAGACTGTGGCGAAGTGTTTTTTCCACCGCCTCATTTGATCTCCATCACTATCTTTCACCATTTTATACATCTACTAAATATAAATCCCTACAACAAATGAACGAAAACTTTATGCGTACAAAATTTTGTTAAGGCCAATGCCAAACCGAAATCTACTTTAATACCGAAAAAAAATAAACGTGACCATATTAAAGGTTGCATACTCAATAACCAACATTGTACATGTCTATTTAATAATAGCAGCCTTTAAACTGGAAGTTGATGTCTGCAAGATCATCCATCATCCTAGCCGACATGTAATATCGACTACACACGGATTAAACTACCTAACAGGCTACTTATACTCCACTGAATTAATTTATTGTACATACACATACTATACAACTCTTCACTATTCACACGTCTCGACTTAATCGTATTCAATTTAGCTCCTTTCTCTTTTTGCATTTCTCAAACTTTTCAAAAAATATCCATCGACCATTCGTTCGTCGGTTCAACAAAATGCTCTACATTTTTTGCTATTTTTGCAATTGGCTAAAACTATGAGGAATAAACCGTATAAAAGCAAAATTCCAACCTAAATGGCAGTGCGTTTTGTGCTTTGTACATTCTTCACAATATATTCAGCTAATATTGACTTTTTCGTTATATTTCTTTATTAGCGCGTACATGGCAGGCACAAACATATGTATCTCTACTCGATTATCGGTTCAATTTAATTAAAATGTGAATTGAACTTGGGAAAATTTCACCGAAGTTTGTTTAAATTATGTTAACATTAGGCTACTTGGAAATTTGCCCAGGTTTTTTCTTTTTTTCTTGTTTGCCAGATGATTGATATCTGTAAATACGTGTGCGAGTACGAGTAAAGATATCTAAATTTTTTCTAAACCATTTCAATCCGCTAAGCTGAGATAGTCAGGCTGCTCTGACCATCATTCGTATGCAGTATACAGAGAGCATTTGCAAATTATTCTTTGAAGTGGAGTTGGAAAAACTAGTGGAAATCGCCAATAGGGAAATAGGGAGTGATTGATGAATGAATTCGAAAATTTAGTCATTAAATTTAAGTCACTGAAAAAAAAACTTCTTAAGATAATAAACAGAAAGTACACTAAGTGATTCATATTCCTTTTCAAACGTTTGTTATATATCAGAATAGCAAACAAACGTTATATGTATTATAATTGAAATTTTAGTTATTTGTCGAATATGCGAAAACGAAAGACTTCAGCAAGCAAACTGTTTTAGTTGATAGTATACACTCCGCGACACTTGAATAGGACACTGTAAAAAGTATTATTCAAAGTCTTATATCATCAAAAAGCAAAAGACCTTCTCCATAGTCCTCCACGTGGGCGTCCCCTGGTAACGGCAGTGTTTCAAACCGCTGACGGCCAAGTCTTAGCGATAAGATATTTGGAAAAAGGCAGATAGCTGTAGCCTGAATGGCTGACCAACACCTAAGCGTCTCAGGTTTAGTAGGATGGAACGACTTGCGTAGTTGGACCTGCAACATAGTTGTGTGAACTCCTGCACGTTTCTTAAACCATCTGAAGAAGCTATCTTCCGAGGCCATCACCTGAATGGGGTTAAGCGATGTGCTGACAACTCGTCCTTGTAAAAACCACTCCATGTCAAGAAACCTGGAACAAAAGCCTCGGATTGGACGGATCAACAACGACGACCACGCAAACGAATAAAGGATTATTCTTTCGGATCCTGGAATGTACGCTCCCTGAACAAACCGGGGGCCGAGAAGGCCCTCCTTCAACAGGTCGAAAAGTACAAACTGAGCATTACTGCAGTCCAGGAAACAAATTGGCTTGGCAGCGAGATTAATGACAAGAAATCGCACACAATTTTTACAAGTGGCAAATCATTGGGCCGCAAGAAGTTTGGAGTAGCATTTATAGTAAACAATTACCTCAAGCCGCACATTACTGACTTCAAACCCATAAATGAACGGATGTGTGCGATTCGCATTAAGACTCGATTCTTCAATCTCTGGCTCATCAATGTGCATGCCCCCACTGAAGTTAAAGAAGACGCAGTAAAAGACGAGTTCTACGCCCGCTTTGAGACTCTCTTCGACTCACGTGCAACAAACGACGTCAAATTGCTGCTGGGAGACTTTAACGCCAAAGTCGGAAATGAAAGTTGGCACCGGGGGACCACTGGAGGCCACAGTCTCCATGAAAAATGTAACGACAACGGCCAGCGACTTATCGACCTCGCCTGCAGCAGGAATCTAGTCGTAAGCTCGACGTGTCTCCTGCATCGACGCATTCACAAGCAGACCTGGAAATCTCCTGACGCAAACACCGTCAAACAAATTGACCACGTCGTCATGTGCAGGAGATGGGCGTCTAGTGTGCTTCTCCCCATAATGAAATCGAAGCATGTGCACAGAAACACGAAGCTCCGCGTGTAGAAAATCATTATACGACCAGTGGTATGCTATCGCTGCGAAGCATGGACCCTAACTCAAGCCTCCGGAAACATGCTAGACACATTCGAACGTAATGTTCTACGACGAATTTTCGGGGCTGTTTGCGATCGAGATGGATGACGCAACCGGTACAAACATGAGTTGTATGAACTGTACGATGAGCTGGAAGTTTCGAAAATCGTCAAACTACAACGATTTCAATGGGCAGGGCATGTATTGTACAAAGAATGGACGATGATCGCATGCCAAAGAGAGTATTGAATGCAGAACGAGTCGACGGAGCGAGATTGCCTAGACGACCGAGATCTCGTTGGGAGAGCTCAGTTTATGTGGACGCCGCGCAGCTACTGGGCTTTCAAAATTGAAGGACGCGGTCACGTGACCGAGATAATTGGAGGACAACGATCCAGGCGGCCAAGGCCCGATGTTGGGCTGTCGCGCCACGATGATGATGATGATGTGGCGGGCTTTAGAAAATTGGGAGTTTCCAGAATCGAACGCAATGTCTTTCTAACAAAGCATTCGAAATAGTTTGACTGGGTCATTTGATCGACTGCGCCACTAGTGAGAAGCCGTGATCGATCTTATGATCGGCTTGCGTCCCGAACGTGTTAAGCCGCCTTTAAGAACAAGACTGGGATACTGAGGACAATTCCAAACAGCACCTGCACAGAGTGGACATCACCTAATTGCACGCCGTATAATTATGGGGGAAAATCAAATTCTTTACCGCACTTTATTCATTATATTCCAAATAGGAGTGCGGCGACCTAGCTGTAAAGGCATACACATTAGTTATCCATCGAAATGATGAATTCGTGATAGAGATTTTAAGGTTAGAATCGAGTCCTCAGGACTTGGATTGAATGAAGTTTAAACTATAATATCCAAAAATATTCAATTCGTCATATAAATCAGTTGCTTGATCAAATCAATTCCTTTCCATTTATTTCGCAACAGAGAAAGTGACTTTGCAACATTCCAAATGTGCTTTGCATTCGATACGTTCATATTCCATGCATTTCAGATGCAATTTTCAGTGCTTTTCAGTTACGGCCAATTATACATCCATCCATCCACTTTTGTATTGACATACGCAACGAATAAATTATTTGATTATAATTCAAATTTTATATTTAATTGATCTAAAATTTTATATTTTCGGATCGATCATCCAACCGGAAAAAAACAAGATAAGTGTCCGATTCGGATTTCAGACGTTTGTTTGGTGATTTCTTTTAGTCAGATTTATCGTGTTAATTATTATTAATCTGGGTTATTTGGAGTGTAGACGACATAGGTCAAATTAATCAAATTTTATGTGGTATTCATTCATGTATATCCTTTTACTGCTTATTTATCCAATTTTAGTATGTAGATTTTTGAAACTGGAATTTTATTAATTCAGAGAGAGTCACAGATGAAAAATTGGAATGTTCCATTGGTCTAATTATCAAAAATGGCAATCGTGCGGTTGACTGTGGATCTCATTTTTAATCACATTAATTAATTACATTTAATAGGTCCGTGGTTGAACAAATTAATTGAGAGCAAATTTCTGCAGCCTAACTTTTATATACTCAGTTGAACCTAGTACACAACATATTTTTGGTTGTTGTAAAAATGCTGATCGAATGATGGAAGCATTTTTATTCAACGAAGGACTCTCTGGGGCCGATGGGCCGCCGGCTGCGCAACAATTGTTGTTGAGCGGTGCGTCGAACTGGTCTCCGCGTCGGTAACCCGAGACGAAAGCCGCTGAAAGTTCTTCAATGGAAATTACGAAAACTATTTTATTTTTTCCCAGAAAAAAAAAAATAGATCTATAGTCAAACTTTCCAAGGACTTGAACTCGAACCTGCACAAGAACTGAAGAAAAGCTATACGTCTATTTTTAACAGTGCTTTATAAAAGATCTTCTCTGGTTATCTGCTTATCTCAACATTTGTCTCATCTACCTGTATGCTTCAACACGTACCCTCCAACGTGCCAGAGCTTGTTTTTAGCTAAACTGAAATAACCAGTTTTTTATATTTAGTGAATATCCTTAAAATGAGCTCCGAGAATACTATGACAACACTTAACCACTTATTTTTTACTCTTCCCTAGCATCAAAACACCGGATGCCTGGACATTAGCTCCAAAGGACTTCGCATAGCACAAACAACGGACACTGAGATACACATCACGCCATTCCACCATATCGCAGTATGGTCAGCCGTGAAATTTGTAGTATCACCGGCCGAAGGTGGAGCCGCTTTCCTGCCATTGATAACCGATCCCGAGAATATCGACAAATCGAGCTTATTCAGACCCCTGACGTAAGTACATGAGTCGCAATATTTTACTCAATACAGTTCAATATCTTAACTATACCGACCCCCCCCCCTCATTCACAGTGCCGCCGATCAAAGACGACTCTCCTCCGGTCTACATGCACCCATTTTCGCGGTCGTAATGCGATCGGCCGTCAATCCAAAGCTTCTTGAATGCCACGCCTTTGTTTGTCACAGTCCCGAAGATGCAATCGTCATAGCGGCCACCCTCTATCAAAGCCTAATGGCTCATGTCGGTGCTAGCCCACAAAATAGTACAAAACGAAGAACCCCGCGCAATCAGAACGGTGTCAGCTGTATTAGTATAGCAAGCAGTTCGGCACTGACCAACAATGGACATCATCAACCGGGTCGATCGCTCTCAAAAAAGAACTCCTTCCGCAGCTCGTCGTCTAGTAAACTACCGCCAATACCATCACGGCCGCCTAGAAAGAAGCGAACAGCTACCAGTTCTTTGAGCGGTGACAGTGATACGTTGCGTGAGGTGATCGAGACGACGACGGAGGAGCGTAAGAAGAAGTCACATAAAACGAAACGTGCCCCACCCGTGCCAGGACTAACAAACAGTTCACGATCTCATTCGAATGGCGATCTCTTCATGTCGTCCATGTCGTATTTGGATAAGCAAAATCGTGCAAAACACTCCCACCGATCGACAGATGCCCTCTATCACGATCACGACGGAAGCAGTGGCGATATTTTAACGAGGGTTGCGATACCAAGATCTGGCAGCTTTTTGAATACGAGCGGATTAACTCGGTATAAATCGCGAGCAACACGAAGGCATTCAGGAAAGAGTGGTGGTGGAGGTGGAGGGTAAGTTGTCGCTTTTAACTGCTTATTACATTTATAACATTTTTTTTTTAACTTTCACACTCGTCGCTTTCATATTACGCTTGTGAAAAAATGGAAAGTTAACGCTGGAGTGCGTAAGCTTTACAATTTGCTTAGTGATTTGGCGCTTTGCAAACTCATGTTGCGTTTAGGCTTCATTTGCTTTAGCGCTGCAACAGTAGCAACTAACAAGCGCTCCGACATTCGCCGAAAACCTATATCCAAGTATAACCCATTCCCGCATCACACTCACCATATGCCTAATGCCAGCTCTTACCACCTGTTTGCCTACAATTCAACCCTCCCCTCAACGAAACTACAACACCGGCTATCTTTCACAGAACACCATCCAATACGGATCCTGAATACTTGTCTGATAGCGATCCTGAATGCTCTCACGATGATCCAAACACTCCAGACAACCATTCCCAAACGATAGCTTGCCAAAAGCCGTCACAATCCAGTTCAGATGATCAGCATCTGGTTCCACTATCAATTCCAATTCAGTACGCCTACAATCACACTCTGAATAAATCTAAGTTCCCGCTTCCACTTTCCAGATCACCGCTTGGCTTCAGCGAGCTGTTCAATGAATTTCGATTACACGAAAATCTTCATTCATTGGATGATATCTTAAATGCCATAATCGATGCTGATGGGATGTCGTTTAATGATCTTAAACCGATCTATAAGGAGTTCCTTTTGAAATTGGCCGTAACATTGACAAAGGATGAACTCTATCAGCGTTCCAAGAATATTATGCGACGACAAAAGAAGAAGAAGCTGAAACGTAAAAATAGTGCGGCACAGGTAAGTTGTTTGATCGATAAGTAATTTAGCCCTATCTGAGAAAAACTTTAAGGGGTCGGGGTAAGCGAAATATTTTTTTCATGACGCTTGCGGCAACACTGTCAATTCTCTCGATTACTTAATCTATGTGGGTCTATCTTACAGTGTTGGGGCGACCGGTAGCGCAGTGTGTTGAGGCATCAGTCTCTAGTTTGACTACCGGCGTTTCGGGTTCGAATCCCGTCCACGACGACGTTCGTGGCCATGGATGTGCAGGAGGTGCATGCCGGCAACTGCATTCTCCGAAACCAGTTTATGCCAACGAAACGTCAACTGGGCCATATGGAACAGTTGACGCGCTATGCCCCACAAGGGGTTAGAGCAATTGAGTATCTTACAGTGGCGTAGCGCGCAGTTGGACAATCGTGAACTTGAGAAGAATACGTAGGAAGCGGATTTTTGGTGACGGAAGTAATGAAGCAGTCTTGGCCCATGAAGAACTGCACTCTTCAGTTAATACGGTAACTGTTGAGATTTCTGAGAGTAGAGTTATTGCAGTAACAGCAGAAATACATCAAAATAATTCTTCTGTCTTAAAAATGCATTGTAACCAACTAGTTTAATGGTGCGATGAATCTACAACGCTTTAAGCCCGTGCTCACCATCAGTGCAGAGTTAACTCACTCATTTCCATCCCTGAGTCCATACGTCGCTCACTGCCTTATAAATTCCTTCCTAAAAATTTTAAAGCCACGTCAATTTGTTGAATTCATGAGCCTTCAAAACCATAATTGCCGAGAAAAGTATAGGCTCGAATTAAACAAGAACAGAACTTGGTCACTGTCCACGATGACAAGGCATTAGTGCCGGCTAGACTAGACTGCGAAAACACTAGAAATTTACCAATCTTTCATCAAAATTAATAAGAAAATTTACAACTCCTAAATACTGCTTTCTAAGTTGAAACTCAATTAAAACTAAATTATTTAAAATCACAAACCAAAAACTAAACATGAGCTAATGTCATCCATCGTCCGTCATTCGGTTGCCCGTCATCCGCAGTCGCCCCCCCCCCCCCCCCCCCCAATGTTTGAAATGTGGAGATTGACCTTGGAAAGTAGGGGGGAATACACGGAAATGTTTATAAAAATGGCAGTGGTTACAAAAGAGACCCCACCCAAATATTCCGGTAACGACTGACTACGTACATTTTTATCAAATATGGGGCTGATGAAATGCTTGTCGAGCCATTTCATCAGCCCGATAAAATCACGCAGTAAATGAGAAGAGAACGCGCTGTTGCTGCCTAATGTAGTAGAAATTTATGCAGGTGACACGAAAACGGATGAAGGATCAGGGGTCTTTTTTTCAGATTGGTGTAACCTTAATCTCTGTTTTCCAGGCCAAGGTTAAGGCGATTACGGGTGCTCAGACCTGACCCAGCTGTCACGTGATATGGACTAGAGATATTTTTTTTTTAATCGACAGCCAAGCTGTAATAAAATCTCTCGAACCAGGTCTGACTACGTCAAAGACCGTTGGTTGCCCAATGCTTTCTAGCATTTTCTTATGTCGGATTCACAGTGGTTTCGATGGTAACTGCAGAACAGACGAACTTAGCTTGCCAGGTGTAAAAAGTAATAATGCACAAATTTGTCAGACCATCTGCACACCTATCGCTACTTCCATAATCTGGCTTCAAAGTTTAAAGCGATTAACAGGACCGACTCTATATAGCTAAATGGTAAAACATACCCCTCCACCAGACCGTTGTCGCCAAATCATTTTCTAATCGCTTCGCTAAACTGCTGTCGTTTTGACAACACATCACAGCTGGAGTAACAACTGGGGCGTACCCCATGTGGTGGTTTCGCATCCCCTATAATGTCCTTTGTAGAAACTACGGCGACGAAAGAGAGGAGCCTGATGAGGTTGCTTTCAATAGACGCATGGCTCTTGAGGACCAAAAGTTGAAAAATTGTGGACGTACCCTTAGCTCTCCAGGTAACAAACAAAGTCGGGTCCCTCTGAACTCGATTTTTAGATCCGCCACTGGGTTTCGTGGCTCCCACTTTTTCAGCCATTGCATCCAGATGCCTACCTTAAAACCACCTTGAGGTCTTTTTTCAGTCTACGTTAGTGAAAATTTACAGTTACAGCCGAAAATGGTCGAATAAGCAAGAAAATATTTGGCGCCCCATGTGGGGTCTGCGTGATTTTGTCTAGTTTTAGTAAATGCAAATGGACAATCGAATTGGTTATTAGTCGCACGGCACAAAACACCGAAACCTTTTTAAACCTTCCGTAATGAAATATATTCTAATGTGATCGTGCTGCTTCCACCGGCAAATCGAAGGCAGCACCTGATGAGTAGTGATCTTTCGGGTGTACAAAGCCAGAGGCCGAGGGTCCCATTACATCCGGACTCGGATGCGGCGTCTGCCCACCATTCAATCCTTCTTGCTTCGGCAGAATATATACTAAAATTGGAACGATACAGAGAAGATTAGCATGGCCCCTGCGCAAGGATGACACGCAAAATCGTGAAGCGTTCCACATTTTTTGTCGCGCTCGGTGGCCGTGATCGTTCGGTCATCGCTCTACGATACTAATCTAGAGCTCGGAGATCAAAATCTTCGCACGGTGCGCACCGGAACTGTCAAAAAAACTCGTCGCACCGTTGCGGAATCGCATTTTTGCAATTCATCTCACTCTTGCGGAATCGCATTTCTTCGGTGCGCACTGAAAAAATTCACTGTTGCGGAATCTGGCCCCAGCTCGCACATTTGGATGATGTCAATGCCAGTTGCCTAAATCGAGTAGTCATTTGCGTAACTGACGATTGATTTCAAGTCCGCCGAACGAACACAACCCATGTCAATTTCTTGGTACCGTCAGTTTCGCGTAAATTAATCCTACGTCACTGCTTACATGAATCTGATTTAGTGTTTTCCCTATTCTTGTCAGTCTGACCAATTCATCAGTCTCTCGGATGATTTTACACACTTGAATCGAACCACGGGCCGTACTAACGCCTTTTGCTAACTCTTCCAATTCCAGCTCCAGAAGTCAAGTAAAGGATTCATCCTGAGTGCCCGTAGTCTGAAGAAGGTATTCTGGTTTGGACAGTTCCGTTCATGTAAAAAGCCCCGCTCGAAATCCCGCAAGTCCGCAATCACCCCGTCGACTGAAACGTCCGCTAAAAATGCGAAAAATGCCCTGAATGCTCAGACTGCCACTAGTGGCTCCGACATGTCTGAGGCACGTCACGAACATGTCCTTAATGCAATCAATCGCAACAGTTCAAGCGGGTAAGTACTCAAACAGCGCCCTCTATAATAGAAATTAGTAGATCCACAATATATTGCAGATATGTATCTTGTTCCGAATGCAGTTACGATTCCGAAGCATGCACCTGTACGTCAGCCGATCGATGTTACTGCAGCTTGGGCGCTGATCATGATCGAGTTCGGGAAAAATTATCGAAAACCGGAGTTCGAGATTCGCTCGCCTCCTGCAAAACGGAGGACAAATGCTACTGTTCATTGGGCGAGACAAACGAGGAGAGTTTCGAGACAACCTCATGCGACACGGACAGCTGCATTAGTACGAGCAAGTGCTACTGTAAGCGTACTCAGATGAATAACGATCGTGGTGGCCACGACCCGGCTGCCCATCATCCAAAGGAACGACGACAAGCGACCAAGGACGATAAGCTCGCGCTAGACTATGAACTGTTCACCGTGGGTGGTGTTGGCGGTGGTAGTGGTACAGCCCAGAGTAGTCGACCGGTTAAGGCTCACGAGGCGCTCAGTGTTAAGAAGAGTGTGGAAGTTGCTGCAGAGTTTGCTGACGTGAAACTTAGCCAAACGACCGATATCAAAAGTTTAACTGCCGGCACGCTTAATGAAAACAATAAAACGAGTTCGAGACGAATATCGGTTGCATCGAAGAAAGGATCACACCGTTCCGCATCGCATCGATCGTCCAGCACCAGCGATATTATCTCGAAATTGAACTCGATCGAGAAAGAGACCAGCCGAAAGGGATCCATCAAGATACCGGGCAGTGATAATAACTATCAAGCCATGCGTCCCGTTAGTAGATCACTCGAAGATACTCTTGGCTATCTGCCATGAGCGATGACATGATTGTATGGCTGTCGTTGAGTGATAAATAAGTATCTATAGAACGAGTAGATCCTGTTTGTGACGACGACGACGTTAATGTTTTGCGCCGTGAAAGTAGTCTGGTCAGTTTAAAGTATAATATGTTAACTTATATTCACTTGGATATATCTGCGTATCTAATACGATCACTATCGCGTACATGTTATTGTTTGCTGTACATAAATGTTGAGAATAGATACAATTAATTATTTTGTGTAACTATATACATTGTTTAAGAAGAAAAGCAGCACTAAGATGGTTTCGCAATATTCCTAGTATGTTGTTGTCATGATCTAGTGTTGTTTGTAGACAAAAACAGGATTGTAGATGAAAAGATAAATGACCTGGGGCACGCATTTGATGTAGAACAATTATTATCTAAACGTTGTTGGGTACAGATGGGTGCGGATATCTACATATTATTCAAATGGAAACTTGTATCTGAGCTGTGTTGTGTGTTGGATTTTATTTGGACATTGGAAAATTTATGGAGTTTCAAAGAATGGGCGTTGTTACAGTTTTTTTTTTCATCATCCGAAAATCATAATGAGGCCTAACGTATATCATAATTGTTGCGCACCACAAGAAGTCCGCCCTTGTGGTGTGGGGCGTAATAATACTGTCACAGCCTTTCCCAACTTGTCGTAGACTATCCACAGGATGTGTATGCCACCAGCTTGAATCAGTGCTTAGGTACATGAAGTTACGGAAAATAGTGTACGAGTATGTCCCTCATTTATTATCTCAACACCAAATTTTTACTCGGATTTCCAAACCCAAATTACCAACAATGTTAAGCGGCAGTGCCTGTCTTCGAGATTTCGTAGTGAACGTTTCAATCCACCAAAATAACTCAGAATCATGCACAAAACCAACAATTAGAATAATTGCAATCAATTTGACTTAAATATCTGCTGATTTGAACGTAACTCCTCTTGAAAATTGGTTGAATCTATCGGCATTTAAGAGCCAATCACCACCTAACTGTGCAAAAGCATTCCGAAAATAGCTTCTCTTTAAATAGAGTCGGACTATTTTTATCAGGTGCTTGTTTTGTTTTCTACGAATTGCCAGTGGGCTAAGCCCATTATCCAAAGGACCGAATTTTAATTTAACAGATATTTAATTCAATTTTATTTTAGATTTAATTCAAATAATAATGCAAATTTTATAAGTGTATATAAAACTATAAAAACTTTAAATTCATTGAGTCCCTATACAAACAAAAAACTGACAAATTTCAATGACAATAGCCAGGGTGGAGGTAGACTTTCTTTTTAACGATAAAAATAATCGAATTTCCAAATGGAAACAGAAATCGGGAATATCAATCATTTGGAAAGAATGGGTATTAGGTGTTTTATAATAAACTCTCCCATTTGATACTTTTTCCTTTAGTGCTAGATCCGACAAGAAAATATGAAGTTTTAATCATTATTCGATTTTTAAACAAAATACTTAGTCACAAACTTTGGAGAATGAAACAAATCTAATCCGTTTGCAATATTTTATATTATAGTAGATATACAAATAGTAATAATGACGATAAACAGACTACAATATCGCAATATGCAATATTTAAATCTTAGAATGTACTCTGTGCAATATTTTTAACGAATTTACTATTTAAATGTATGCAATTAAATTAACAGGCAATAAATTCATATTAAGTGTGATAAAAAGCGATAAATCGTAGATAAAAATAGAAACGATGTAAATATACTTTTGTTCGGATACTAAGATAAAATTACTAGAGAACATTGGTAAGAAAAAGAAAACAGAACTCTAGAAAATTCTCTTAAAAGAATAAAATGTCATCAACAATGAAAAATACATATTTGTTGAGCAAGCATCAAAAAATTGATAAATTTATTAACATTCAAATATTTGACGAATACATGCCATTTCTAGAATATTTTTGTTTTTTCCTTAAATGTAAAATCTCGACTTATCATAATCAAAACATACACTAGGCAAAAATATGTATATATTATGCTATGTAAATTTTATATAACTAAATCTACAAGACTATGATGACAAAATAGGGAAATCGCATAGCGAAGTAGTATCTATAGCTACATAAAGAATATAGTGTGCAATATTTTTTTCAGAAGATGGCAAGAAGAAAAAAAACTACGTACTGCAAGCGAATGTAATTTTGTGCAATTTTTTTTATTTATGTTTAGGATTCTTCTACGTATACATAAATATATTAAAAATGAATCAGAAAATATAAGATGATTGATTTTTATTTCAATTTTCCTTTTAGTATATAATAATGATCTGTGGTTTGGTTCTAAAGCCGTCAAGGTCTGAATATGTGATTCTGAAAAATTCGACTTTGAAATTAAGCTGTTTCTGTTAAGTGTTCCTCATCATCATCGTGGCGCGACAGCCCGACGTCGGGCCTTGGCCGCCTGGATCGTTGTCCTCCAATTATCTCGGTCACGTGACCGCGTCCTCCAATCTCGGAAGCCCAGTAGCAGTGGCGGATCCAGGATTTCGATAAGGGGGGGGGTTCGGATTTGAAATGGTCAATGGTGTATCAAGTATTTCGGAGGGGAGATAGGTAACCTACTAATCTATCGCTTTTTCTATTATAGGATAAATACAAAAAAAAATGAAAAGCATTATATTGGAATAAAGAATAATGATTTATTAATTTGACATATAGTAAATAGTTGGTTCAAGTTGAATAATATTAAATTACATATGAAAATTAATACGGAAAGGTACCCATGCTCCATCTATAATCTTCAATACTTCGGATGATGTCACTTCCGATTTCTTTGGATTGCTTGCTGCAAAGCTAATGTCATTTGTCATAAACAAAGCATTAGAAATCCCCTGTTCTGATGACGACACACTTGGCGTGTCGGTTTGAGCCGATGTACTTGGTAGGCCAATTTGAGCCGATGTACTAGGCGTGTCGATCTGGGCAGCCTTAGAGGTTTCTGTTGATTCCTAATAAAAGCAAAATGTTCCAATGTAACTTACTTCATGTAGTATATTCCTATCAGATGGCCAATAAAGATGTACAATTGGCAAATCAGCCAGGAGTATTATGCAAATGGGAAATAAAAATGGTTGTACTTCATTTAAATCGTACTCAAGGCAAGGATACAAAATTAAACAACGCCCAATAGCCTAAGATTGCTGGTACATATAAACGGCCGAGATGGAAAGTGTTGCGAACTCTTTGATTTTTGTGTAACTTTATGTTTTTGGGGGTGCTGAACACAAAAACACCAACAAAAATTTGGCTGGGAAATTTTTTTATTGGCCAAAATAACGTTTTTTGACTAAGGTTTATGCGGTTATTTTAATATAAATAATTTTACTGTTTCGTAAAAATTTTATTTTTTTTTATTCCATTGGTATTTTGGTTGGTTAAGACAATTCTGAAGTTTACCAAGAAAAATGTTTACCAAGTAACTCCTAAGATACTATTTGTTGTGCGGAAGTGGTTCAAATTAAAGATAATCGAATTATCTACAAATTTATTTTTAATAAGTTTCTTCGTAGAATGAGTCGTTTTCACGATATTTAGAAAGATATATCAACGTAATGAACATTTTTGGTTTTTACAAATTTTGAAGAGCTGCAACTTGGAAAGTTGTGGACGTACAGAGCTAAATTTAGTAAATAAAAATTTTTTTATTTTGGCCAATATCTTAATTTGTCAGGCAAATTTTTGTTGGTAAACCTACAGAGTGGCAGTTGTCGCATCGATTTGCAATATACTGATGATTGATTTCCCTAGTTATCTTAATTTGATTTCATATGGGGACATAGCATTAGACTCACCGAGAATCGTTTACTTTTTTGTTCAGTTTGAAAATATGAATGTAACGTTCGCTTCATTTTATAAACAACTGAAAGAGGAACAACAAAGGACATCATATAGAAAACCAACACAGAAGGATTAACAAATAACCAGTAGTTTACTTTTATCAATTAAATAAATCAATCACTATGTAAACATCATCGAATTACTTACCAGTCTTCAAATTATATGCCACAAGTAACTTTATTGTACTAAACACCACTTTTTATTACCACGAGAATAGTCACTTGCACTTTATCTAAATCTTGAACGACGATTGAACAAAATTAGCTCATCTAGTTGATAGATAAGAGAACGCTGATGCTGCATTCTGCGTTCAATCTATTTCGGTCATAATAATCGATCGCACATGTTGTTCAGGTTCAGATAGCTGGCCGCACATTATGTCGTAGGTAGGGCAGCCCGCGTAGTGCGCACATGACATTGTTGTTGTAAAATGTGATTTTGACACACACTTGTTACAACAGTAATGCTATGCGAGCTCTGTGTCCTGTGTTTGCATTGCCATTTCTTTTCCATAGAACAATCAGAGAATATCTTTTCCTTTAGACGAACTCTTCATAAGAGAACAATTGCGCAACACACCAACTCTTCTTCGGCTGTGGCCTAGTCATTAGGGAAAATTTCTGGTCCTGTATGTGTGGTGTGTTTGAAATTTTCGTTCAGTACTAGATCGTATGGGGGGATCCGCCAATGCCAGTAGCTGTTCGGCGTCCACATATACTGAGCTCTCCCAACGAGATCTCGGTCGTCTAGGCACGGACTTGTTCTGCATTCATTACTCTCTTTGGCATGCGATCATCGTCCATTCGTTGTACATTCCCTGCCCATTCGACGCGGCACAACGGGTTAAATGCTTATTCGTTTTCGTTTGCAAAGGCAGTGGCGTATTTACAGGGGAGTCACAGGCGCACGTGTCCCCCTCCCCCTGAATTTTTTTTGTTTTGTTTGACAAATTTGATACGATGACTTTTATGATTTTTAATTGAATTCAGATATAGATTCAGAATATTTTGGGATTTTTCTTTAGTAGTCATCGAACACTACATATGAACACCATTAGGATTCCTTAAATAGGTTCGTGAAAAACCGACGGATGATCATTCCAATCAAGGTTGAATCTTGCTTCCCAGCCCGGGAGTACAGGCTTTCCAATTGATTAGGGGTTCTCAATCTTTCCGATTTCGCCACCCCCTTAAGGTCGCCACACATGAACGAGCACAACCACGACCGAACTTCCATCGAACCATCATTTTCATAGAACGTGTGGGAAAAAAAATTCCCCCTATTTCTCCACCGTTCTATGATATTTGATGGTTCGATGGAAGTTTGGTCGTGGTTATGCTCGTTCATGTGTGGCGACCTTTAGAGAGAAAAAAAATCACACGCGACTACTGGCCCTGACCATCGATTTAAAATACCGAAAACATGGTGAACTTTTTTGTGAATACAGTGAGTCACAGTCAAAATGTATCAGTGTATTTCACAATTATTTTATCTGCTTAGTACACAAAAAATTATATGAACTTAAAAAGGTCAAAAATACACTTCATAGTAAAAATGAACTACTTGTAAATATAAATAAAAAGCATATACAGGGTGCTCTGTCTCAGATGGTAAATACTTTAATGATAGATAGTTCCGTTCATTAATGGAAAAATGACACCAAAATGAATACTCTGTCTTTAACCGTTACAGAGTTAAAGCATTTCGCCCATCACGGATAGAAACTTACCCGAAACCACAATTACTACATAGTCTGCGTATGCAAATACTTTGGCTCCTGACGCTTTTAACTTTCTTAGGAGTCCGTCAATTGCTATAGTCCATAGCAGGAGAGACATCACCCCACCTTCGGGGGTTCCACTGCGTACGTATTTAGTAGCTGACATTTGCTTTTTAGCATGATTACTATCCAGCTGCTACGTCTCCCTTGCATCGTACTCAATTCGCCTACGTCAAAGGTAAGTCGACCGTGGTTGCCTTACACAATCTCGTAGGATCGATTGAAAAAACCCTTATGGATAAGGAAATTGCTCTCTGCGCCTTCATTGACATCGAGGGAGCTTTTGACAATACTGGCTATAGCTGTATTTCTAGAGCACTTGAGCTCAGAGACATACCTACTGCCACTATCATGTGGATCGACGCAATGCTTCGCGGTCGAGAAATTCACTCAACTTTGGGCGGCACCCAGGCTAGTGTTTATGCTGTTAAGGGTTGTCCCCAGGGCGGGGTCCTGTCCCCACTTCTCTGGTCACTTGTCATAGATGAGTTACTAGTTAGGTTGTGCGACTATAGTTATGATGCAATCGGTTATGCCGATGATATAACTATCATAATCAGAGGAAAGTTTGAATCGACCGTATCTGAGGTGATGAATGCGGCACTAGATCTAGTACTTCGTTGGTGCACTGAAGTTGGCCTGAGCGTCAACCCTCATAAAACCGTCTTAGTTCCCTTCACTCGAAGAAGAAATCTAAGCTTAAACCCTGTCAGCCTTGGCGGAACGGTACTTCAGTTCTCCACTAAAGTCAAATGCTTAGGCATTTTGTTGGACTGGCGGCTTAATTGGAGCAATCACGTCGAGGCTGTTATCAGTAAGGCCACTCGGATCATGTGGGGTTGCAGGTCTCTGTTTGGCAAAACTTGGGGACTCACCCCGAAAATGATCGAGTGGCTATATTTGATGGTCGTACGTCCAGTTGTGACTTACGCGGCGCTAGTTTGGTGGCCCAAAACGAATCAGCGTTGCACCATACAGCTTTGTAGTAAGTTACAGCGCCTTGCATGCCTTGGTATGGCAGGATCCATCCATACTTGTCCGACATCGGCTATTGAGGCGATTGTTGGACTTACTCCGCTGCATATTTTCATACAAGAGTCTGCGGCTCTGAGCGCTCTTAGAATGCGTCTAACATACGATGGCGATGTGTCCAATCAGGGACACATGAGCATTCTAGAGCGGATCCCTTATATGACTCGGGAAATATGTTTTGGTAGGAAATTCTCGGTCTCCATCCCCACTCGCGGGGAATGGGACAGTGGCATTCTTGGCTCTGTCTCCCGGTACACCATGTGGTTTACCGACGGATCTAAAACGGAGCTGGGTGTTGGTGCTGGAGTCTATGAACCGGACACCAGGATCTCCATTGCTATGGGCGTCTGGCCTAGCGTTTTTCAAGCTGAAATCCATGCCATTGAGGCCTGCGCCAGAGACATTCTGGACAAGAAACTCAAAGGCGCTAACATCGCTATCTGCACTGATAGTCAGGCAGCCATTAAGGCTCTTTCTTCACATAGTTTCTCATCGAAATTAGTGAAAGAGTGTTTTTATACCCTTCAGTGTCTCACAAACACCAATCGGGTTACTTTATGTTGGGTACCTGGCCATCAGGGCATCCCTGGTAACGAAGCTGCCGATGAACTTGCTAGACAAGGTTCTTCGGATATATTTTTCGGGCCTAATCCTTACTGTGGTCTGAGTTGGGCTAAAACAAGATCACTAGTGAGGGAGTGGTCTGCCAATGAAAGACTGCGTCACTGGGATTGTCTTCCAGGACTACGGCAGTCCAAAGATCTTATAAAACCCTACGGTCTCAAAGAAACCAGCCGCCTGGGTAGAGCGGACCTGAGACTAATCGTGGGTTACCTCACGGGGCACCACTGGGTGATATATCACCTCAACAAAATGGTTCTATCCACTGATACGGAGTGCAGGCTTAGCCTGGAGGACACAGAGTCCACTAAACATCTTCTCTGCGAATGTCCGGCGGTAGCCCGTTCCAGGTTCTTGTTTCATGGAGACTCCTTCGTGAGCTCAGCGGTCGTAAGAAGCACCCCTACAAAGGATCTACTAGCCTTCATTAGGCTGGTTGAGGGTCTTTTGGATTAATTAAGGCTATGGCACAATAGATCTCATGGTCGCAGTGCCCACCCTTGGGTATCTTAGCCTGCCCTTGTTATTATTATTATCCAGCTGCTAAAACAAGTCTCCACCCCAAGCTCGGTGAGGGACTTCTGAATGATATCAATTCAGATGCTATTACACGCACAACTCAATGTAAAAGAAAGCAGCTAGAGTTTATTACTTGAAGTGTGGGTCATGCCAAATCGTACCTCATGGGGTACCGTCACCGTCGATTTGTTGATGGCCCTCAAATAGTTCTCTCTTCTCTAATTACCGATGCTATTTCTTCCCAAGAAAAATACTGCTCACCTGACTTGTCTGTGACGCAACGGTCCTCGCTGTCCGAAAAGAATATTGTCATAAGGAATTCAAGGGTTTCAGCTACCGATTCGGTCCAGGCTCCGTCCGATCTCTTGATGAATGACGGACAACTATGGCTTTTAAAAAGAATCTTGTGCAGCCTTGCTGACAGTGTTTTCCCACTTGCCGATATTTTCCCGGGATGCCGGCCGACATTCTTAAGCTGGAAACGCACAGTGTACGCTGAAAGCTTAAGACGGGGAAGCTCCGTACACCATTAATACACGATACGACGATCGTGTATCGGGGCAATTTAATTTCCCCACGGTGTCTCTGAGCGATTTTGTGCGAAGCTTTCTTTGTATACGAAAGGTCTGCACATGTACATTAACGTTCAAAATTATTTAGATAAGAAAAATTCTCCCCAAAAATTGAAATGACGTCCGAATAATAAATTTTACTTAGACCCTATTTGCTAAGTCTCAAATCATTAAACTAAATAAGAGCCAAACACCTCATAGCAAAGGGCAATTATTTGAAAAAGAGTTGGCAAAGTGAAGTCAGTTGCAAGATGGATCATGATGCAGACGAAATTTAAAACATACGTACATGTAACAGGGAAAATGATTATTCTTCTGCACTGTCGGAACACCTTCAGTTATTCCTGCAAGTGAAGGGGCTCCTAACAACCTGCGTTTTGTCGTGAAAGTTCAATGGACCATATTGTGCTTGTATATCGGGGAAAAGCAAATTTCTCTACATTCGGTCAATAGTCTGGACTTTGAATATGTTCCGACAGTGCAGAAGAATAATCATTTTCCCTGTTACATGGATGTATGTTTTTAATTTCGTCTGCATTATGATCCTCTTCCAGGCGGCCAGGGCCTGACGACGGGCTGTCGCGCCACGTTGATGATGATGATCCTCTTATGCAAATGATCTTGCAACTGACCTCACCTTGCCAACTCTTTTTCAAATATTTGCCCATTGCTATGAGGTGTTTTGACTCTTATTTATTTTAATGATTTGAGACTTAGCAAATAGGGTCTGAGTAAAATTATTGTATTATTCGGATGTCATTTCAATTTTTGGAGAGAATTTGCCTTTTCTACGATAAATAATTTTGAACGTTAATGTACATGTGCAGAACTTTCGTATACAAAGAAAGCTTCGCACGAAATCGCTCAGAGACACCGTGGGGAAATCAAATTGTCCCCGATACACGATCGTCGTATCGTGTTTTATTGGCGTACGGAGATTCCCCGTCTTAAGCTTTCAGCGTACATTGTGCGTTTCCAGCTTAAGAATGTCGGCCGGCATCTCGGGAAAATATCGGCAAGTGGGAAAACGCTGTGAAGCTCCACTGCACTGATTTGCAGTAGTCTCTCCAAAATTCCGTCTTGGCGGTTCTAATGGCTTTCTTGTATAATTTCAAGCAATCCTTGTATGGCTGCCAGAACTTATGCTTATAACAAATGTTAACAGTATCCCCAGTTATTTAACGTAGTTTGGAGTTTCCATAACGGAGGAAGAGTTTTTTCTGCTATATTTCGCGGAAAACAAAATCTTGTATCCCAAGTCCATAGCTTTTTCGAAAGTCTCGATCTTAGACTTCAGCTCTTGTACGGACTTTACGCTGGCTGGTCGCTCTTGAGAGTTTGGAGGTTATTACCTGTCTAAACTATTTTTTGTCGATTCTCTTGGGACTTGTGTACGGCTTCGCCTTCTGTACCGTAAGAACAACTGGAACAACCGTGAACAGTATCCAGCTATGGTCCGCGACTCACTTTAGGTTAGAGACCTTCCAGTCCTCCACTCTGGTGGTCTCATTATTTTCCATCATAAGTGTAATGTTAAGGACCTCCTCCCACTTTTGAAAACTATTCGTGCTAGGGAAGGTGGAGACGTTTCCCCTATTACACAAAGTTAGATTGTTGTTAATGATATAATCGTTTTAAAATTGTAGAGCTTCCCCAGAAGGCGTGTCTAGCGTTAGCATCGCCTCCCACAAGTAGGCTGCATTTTCTAGCAGCCGCTGCTTCGGTTACGTGAAGCAATTCTTCGGTGGGTGTAGGTCGATCGTGAGCCATGTATACAGAAGAGATGTAGCGCGCGGAAAAAAAGGAGTTTACGTGTCGGACTGTGACCTGTTAAATGAGTACCCATTTTGGTAAATAACTCTATTTAGCGTGTTGCTGATCACCACTAGACAAAACAAACCGTCACGATGTGAGTAGTGAATGAGTTGGTGCTAACCCATCACGAGACGTTGGTCCAAAATTGACCTGTTGCGCCAATTATTTATTTTTATGGTTGACTCGTATGTCTAGACATTTGAGCTAATTCAGATCGCTCTGCGTGTGGGGAATAAGATATTTATGTATTACTGACTGCCTGGAATATTCCCAAAGTTCGAGTTTTTTCCCCCAATGTTGGCAATGAAAACAAACACGCATTTTGACTCAAATCTATCATTTTATTAACAACATACCTAAAATACAATATCAACATATTACCAACAATCTTAAAATCTTTCACTAAACTTTATATCAAACTCTATCTTTTTGAATTTGGCATCTTCCTTCATCTCCTGTCGTTCGGCTTCATCAAATAGCTCTTCAGGCCAGACTAATTGCGGCAAATAGACCTTATCGACTTTTGACCATGGCAAATCGAGAGTTGAACAACTCTGTACTGCTTCCAAAACTTGACTAGCCAAGGGGTTGGACAATGATTGCCGCAGCCTGGATGGAATCTGTTTCAAATTCGGCAAACTGATGTTCGCACAATCCAGAGTTCGTTGTATTTGTTTCGATGATCTGCGACGAATCGGTGTCGATTGATTCGCCGCCGAATGTTCCAGCAAGGAGTGCAGCGGCGCTCCGGCGGATTTATTTTGAATAAATTTTCGGAGAGAATGTTGACGGAACATCCCTTCGGACGGTAAGGTGTCGGCAATAGTTGAACGGCGTACAGGAAAATTGGGTTTGATAGTTTTGATTTGATTTGTCTTAGTTTGGGTCATTTTTTGTAATTTTCTTTTTTTCGAATTTCTGGTGAAACTTGTATTCGTCTGGCCGAAGCTGAAACTGAGCTCTTTACGTTTGGTGAACCTTCTAATATACTGATCGCGTTAACTCAGAATTTTGTACCTGTCACGATTGTTGTTATTTAAAAGTCGTTAGGGGGTGCTACTGGGATATTCCATACATACGAGTACGCACACTGTGACAGGTGCATAAGGGGTTTATTGGGTTTAATTAATTTGCGTTGTACCTGTAGAAATACCGATTCGTGCAGGCGCTATAATGTGAGATATATGATCCTTGTGTAGAATGACGAAAGGACTACATCTCTTTTATAAGCAGTAAGTTCTTAATTGAAATTAAATTACGCCTTTTCTTGATGTCGTTCTGTGTACAATAAATGCCTTTTGCAAAAAATTCAGGTGGAAATTGGTACACTTCGGCCTTTTGAAAATATGTTTTCTTCCTTTCTCTCTCCTCAGATTACTATGGCTGCGGATTTGTTGCTTATTGAGCTGTTGACCCTTTTATAGCCATGTTGTGCTTCAGGCAGTCGTTTGTAATAACTTAAAGTGGTGTTTAATTTCCTTGTTTGCATGCAGTCACCGTTCTACGATCTGGAGAACGAAGGTTCGATACTAGGCACGAACAAAAACGGCCTGTGAATTTTGAAACCGGGAAATTTTGTGTTTTATATGAAATTTTATGTAGTTTCAGAAAATAATAAAACAAATAAACGAGAGCGAAATAAAGTGGGGTGTGAGATGACCGGGAGATACGACTGCAAAATATCCACTGATGGCTCTAAAATTGATTATCGAGTCGGTGCGGGGATCTTTTCTGAAGATCACAGAGCATCAATGTCTTTTCGCATCCCAGACAATGCAAGCATATTTTAAGCTGAAGTGCCAGGAATAAGTGAAGCATGCATAGGTAGGATGCTGAAGCACAGCATTTATCGAAAACTACCGCTTTCAGTAGAAATCGAACCGGACCCAATGCATAGAAGGCAACGTGCTAACCGTTGTGCCAAAGAATAGAGATTATTGCTAACAAGAAATGGGACTCCATACGAATTAAGAGTGCCTGCCTAGTAGTTGCATATGTGTTGGATTCCATCAGTACACGAAGGGGTAATGCGAATAGCAAGTATGTTACTCATACGATGAAACGTACTAGGCAGTTGGCATTTAAAGAGCTTTTTAAAATGTTGCCGTCCCTATCCCTCTAAAGGCAACTTTCATTTGATTATTTGCGTATCAATTGGCAATGCGCTTTTGCTTAAATCGTATGAAGTGCCACCCCCCTGGTTGTGCCATCTGCACTACACGAGTCAACCATACTCTGCCCTAAATTTGACTGAAAATATGTCTTTTCATTTTTCAGATTAATACGCAACTATTCCGGTTGATTAGTGCCGTATCAAAATACAAATTTATTATTTGTACTACGGTCACAAATAGATAGTTCGTAAATACGGAAACAGTTGTTGTAAACAGATTCTCTACTGAAAAAATATGAGATTATTGCCTTATCATTGTAGTCAATATGACGAAATTATGAACTCGTGTATTTATAAAATACAGTAGAATAAAAAAGAAGAAACTGATTTGTGTAGTGTTATTGTGCCGTCGAATGGAAGCATCGTAAATTCCTTCTATTTTCAACAATTCTTAGTAACATTATGATACATTAAGTTTACTTGCAGTGCAATAATAAAATCGGATTTATCAGCAGCGTGTTTTAATTCTACAATAATTCGATTAATCCTACAGTACCTCCTAATCAACTTAATGTTAGTAAAAGAGATGACACTACCTGTTTCATTCCATTAAAAAAAATTATTCCATTCCATTTATTCCGCTCGATTTCATTTTTTCTAGTTAGTCTCAAGGCTTTTTTTTTTGGCTACAATTTAGGCAGCTGAAAAAAAAAACAGTTAAGTAACAGTCTACTTCAAACAAGTCGACAAATCCATTGAAAAAAAACTACTATGTATAATCTTTAGAATTAATCTTCCCATTGCTTGGAGATACTATGCAAACCAGAAATAAATTTTTGATCAAAATAGGAAGCTCTTTGACTTTTTCTGCGTTCCGTTAGAAATTTATGATAGCAACTAGCGTATCTTTCAAAATAAACATATTTTTTAAAAATAAAATAAACATTAAATGCCAGTGAGTATTTAAACGATATTTTTTGTTTGCTTTCAATTTGAATTAAAACAAAAAAACACGCTTAATTAATCAGTGCTTCCTATCACTAAATAATATAATTTGACCTTAAGAAAAATGAAATTAAAAAAAACTGTCGTAATAGATAGCATTATCAAAATTACATACTACACTACGGGGGTTCAAGAAAGTGAGGACCTAAAAAAATGAAATGATAATTTTAGACAATCCCACGGCCATGTTGTTGATAGAGGAGGGAGTGTCAACAATTTTTTAAACGATTTGGATTCAAATCGGTGGGTATGATAGCTCTATGACTAGAGCGTGAATTTATGCACTGATTAGTTGAAAGCTGGCTGTTGCGAACCATCGCAGTGCTCCCTGCTAACCATTGCTCATCAGCCGGCCTCTTTTTTTCGCGGGGGAGTAGTGATAACCCCTCACAATCTGCTACATAAAATAAGTATCATTGGCGAATTCTTTAGGCCGTAACTGATCAAATTATTGATGAGTGCCGTTGATAAACTCATCAGAACTTCATCAGCTGAGTAGCTTGTCTTTCTTTTCAATTTCCCTCGAAGTCCTCTTCGAGAGCTTTACTATTTGCCCAGTTATCTTCACAAGAAGACTGCTCAATGGGTAGAAAGTTTATATGATATTCGTGCGGTCGCGGGTTAAAGTTTTGCCACGAGCAAATATATATTTTTTTCACCTTGATGATTTTACAGATGGCATTGTCGATAACCTTCATCAAGCGTTTCATTTCCTACGGCTTGGTAAATTTGTCAGTCACTTTCACCAAGTATTTCATCAACTATTTTTGAGGAATTCGTCGACAAAGCACATGTCGCAGATGGAGGGGGGGGGGGGTTGGATGCACGCTATTTAAACTAGCTAGGAGGTAGGAGAGATAGCGAATTATGGGCCTCAACTAAATGATGTTGTATCAACACCTTCGCAAAAACGGCAGCTGTTGCCTTTCGTTATGCTCATGGGCTCAAGATGGCCCCTCAGACACTAGTCGGAAGACCACAAATAATGGTAGGGTCAGAATACTTTTCAGATCCGGAGGGGAACATTTTCAAAACCAAATATTGACAGTTGTCCGTACGTAATTTACCGGAGGGGAAAGCATATGGAGCAGAAGTCTGTCCCTGATCCGCTCGCCAAAACGCAGCCACTCTTATATTTATATTATGGTAACCGGTCTACAGGCAAAATTTAGCGCATTCCTCAATGGTGTGCACTTCTGCCTGGAAGACGGTAGGAAACCTTGCAATATATAGTACATAGATATCACTACGACTATTTTTTCGTAACCCCTAAAGGGGCATATCACGTCAACTATTCCCAAGTGGCTTAGTTGAAGTTTCATTAATATTTACTGATTTCGGATGATGAATGCTGCTAGCATGTACCTCCTGCTTATTCAGCCGCATATCTGCGATAAATCGGTAAAGGTTGTGGCTTATTTTTACGCCCCACAAAAACAGAAGGAAGATTACACAAATATCCATCGCGACAACATAGACGGGAGTCAAATCCGTGACTTACCGGTGTGCTGAGACATCAGATTGACGCCTTAACGCACTGAGGTCACTGCCGTTCCAATAGACATAGATGCTCGGTGGAATTTACCCAAAAAAGCCAGCACTCCTCTGTCTTTGCACTACTTCACGCTGTGCATAGTGAGATTTTAAGATTAAGATTAGTTTGTGGGCAGTGGGCCCGAAGGGCCCACGAGCACTGCGACCATAGGGTCTATTGTGCTATAGCCCTGTAAATCTAGAGTGGGCGATCGAGTTTGATCGATCCCACAAATCTGCTCAGCTGCCCAAGTTTGAAAGAGGCGATCGTTTCCGCTTCAGGTAATGCCTCACCGAGACTCTCTAAGCGGCGACGGGCGATTGCCTCACACTCACAGAGGATGTGCTGAGAAGTCTCATCATCGCTTTCGCAAAAACGACAGTTGGGGTTAGAGACAATCCCCATTCTGTATAAGTGAGCCCTAAGAGTGGAATGCCCTGAAAGGAGACCGCAAATGATTCTCACTCTGCTTCTGCTAAGGCACACCAATTCCAGGGAGCGCTTGGGTGAGTGAGCTGAAATAAACAATTTCGATTGTCTCAGGCCAGGGAGGTTTTCCCAATGTGCAGAGGTTTCTAACTGTTCCTGCTTTCTTATGTGTGATTTTAGCCTACATAGAGGGATACCACAGAAGGGTTCAGGCCCTGTAAACGGACTTGCAGAAGCCGTCCTGGCTAGCTCATCAGCGGTTTCGTTACCCGCAATACCAACATGTCCAGGGACCCAATAGATGGTAACAATATTAGCAATGCCAATTCTTTGCAGAGCTTCAAAGCAGTTCAGAACCAGTTTCGATGAAAAGGAGAATTTGCTAAGCGCCTTGACTGCAGCTTGACTATCAGTGAAGATTGCAATCCTACTGTTACGGTAGCCAGCTTCCAGACAAAAGTTCGCACATACCTCAATCGCGTGAACTTCAGCCTGGAAAACCGTGGTGTACTTCCCCATAAGAATAGACACTCTAATTGAGGGGGCCTGCGATACCCGCCCCTGAGCCTTCTTCAGTTTTGGAGCCATCCGTAAACCATTTAACAGTACTGGAAGGAAGGGTTGAGTGCTTCATTTCCCATTCTTCTCTGCTCCATATGGTTGTAGAGAAGAGGTGATTGAAGCGGAGTTCCCTTGTTATATGGTCTGATGGCAAGCCTAATTCATTATCCTCGTGGAGCCAGTGTTCCTGCTCCAAATTAAACTTGATGTTAGTTTGATTAGCTTTAAGCCTAGCTACTGCTGATTTTGCCTCTGCCTTTAGGTGAATGTGGAGCGGCGGAAGATCTAACAACGCCTCAAGGGCAGCCGTGGGGCAGCTGCGAATAGCCCCAGTAATTGTGAGACATGCCAGTCTTTGAATCTTTCCTAATATAGCCATTCCTTCTTTGGTGGTAGCTTTTTTCCACCAGATGATAGCCCCATATTCAATTATGGGTCTCACAATTGCCTTATAGATCCATAGTACTATTCGAGGGCTTGTCCCCCAAGTTTTACCTACAAACTGTCTACAGATCCATAGAGCTTTGGTGGCTTTGTCCGAGATTGTCCTCAGATGTGCCGACCAAAGTAGCTTCTTATCTAGAGTAACACCTAAGTGTTTGACGGTGTCTGCCAGGAGCACTGAGGTGTTGTACATAGTGGGATGCCTCATTGATTTGATGTTTCTTTTCCTTGAAAAAGGGACGATAACTGCCTTAGCCGGGTTAACACGTAGGCCGTTATCATTGCACCAATTTTGCACTGCATTCAGCACTGACTGTAGGATTTCCGTTAGCACTTCTTCGAATTTTCCTCTGACAATTATTACCAAGTCGTCAGCATAACCTTGTGTAGAAAATCCCATAGTGGAGAGCTTCCACAGCAGGCTATCTACTACGATGCACCAAAGAAGGGGTGATAGTACCCCTCCTTGCGGACATCCTCTTGTGACATATGCTGTTAAAGTGCAGTCTCCGATATCCGTGATGACCCTTCTAGATGATAACATCCTTTTCACCCATAATGCAGTTGTGCTATCTGCTCCCTTTGTTCTGAGTGCAGAGTCAATGGCAGAGAAAGATGTATTATCGAAAGCTCCTTCAATGTCAAGAAAGGCAGATTTTAGTCGATCTCTCAGTTTCTTTGCTTCAGTTTATTAAACATCATCATCGTGGGTCGACAGACCGACGTCGGACCCTAGCCTGATAGTTGTTCTTCAATTGTCTTGGTCAAGTGACCGCATCCTTCAATTCTGAAAACCCAGCAGATGTTCGGTATCGACATCTACTGGGTTTTCCCCAAAGAGCTAGTCATCCCCTCAGCATTGCTTCGCTAATGCGTCCTTAGGCACCCGGCTGTCCTCCATTGCCTGCATATGACATGTCCATTAAAGTCTTTGTTGCTTGACAATTTGCGAAACTTCCATCTCATCGCACAGTTCGTACAACTCCTGTTTGTACAAATGTATTCAGCATGTAATCGGCATGGCTAAGGAGCCATGCACCACTAAGCTGTTGTCTTTGGAAATGCAACACATCTGAGCTGCTGTGGGAGTTATCATTGGGCATTGCATAGCACCCTGTAGCTGCGATGACCAGGACAAGTAGGAGTGTATTTTTTAATTATTTTCTCTGCATGCCTTTTGAGGGCAGAAAGTTGAATAAGTGTGGACATACACTTAGCTTTACAGGTAGTAAACAAAGTCGGGCCCCCTCCGAACTCAATTTCTAAATCCGCCACTGGCCCAGAATCAAAAATAGTATCAAGGCCGCCGCGTAAGTCCAAAGTGATCTTCCACCTTGTACAGCAGATTTTCGTTTTATAAAAATGATTTCATGACCCTTGTCTATTTGGCGTTGTGTCACATAACACAACATTTTCGGACACCTTCCGAAATGTTATATTGCCAAAGGGCATTATGACGTATGGACGTTGTTGCACGTAACAGCCAGAAACTTCTAATTAATCGACGTTACATAGAGTCCCACATTGGGCGCCAGCTGAGAAGCGGTTTAACAATAACCAACTGAAAGAAAAACATCTAACAAAATCCATTTTAACTCAACTTTCCAGCCTTGAAATATATTTAATTTTAAAAATAATCAAGAAAAAATCAAATTGATACAAAAATTTGTTTTTTACGTTTATTCAATGTTTATTTAAAACAAAAAATACAAAATAAATACTTCGCTCGAATAGAACAAAACTTAAGTGAAAATCCTCCCTACTTAGTCTTCTCCATTACATGTATATAAAATGCTGGGTCTTTGATTTCATCTAACGACTTAAAATCTCCATAAATTGTATGCTTGGCTTTCGCTCCAAAAATCTCCTTCAACATTTCCGTAAACACTTTGAGCTCATGCGGATAATAGGATAGTCGAAACTCATTCTGTTCATTTCCTACACTAATTTGATAGTCCATTGCAACCATGGCTGGTTTTCCCGATACGTATAGGACGGATGTCTTAATATCAGCCGTATGGCTTGACTGGAAAGAAATACAAAAAAAAATTGTATAACAATTCGTCAAATATTAGATTGAAGTTTGAAATTGAAGTCGCCTTCTATACTCACATTGTAATATAAGCTCTTAGCTGGTGTTGCCCCGGTTTCCATAATATGATCGTAGTTCCTGTGATCAATAATCAAGAGTCCTCCTGGCTTGACGCACTTTTCAAAATTCCGAATAGCCTGTTTCTGTTCACGCTGATCGCCATAGGAGTCCATCATATGGGCAAAGGAATTTCCCAGACAGATAACGGCATCGAAACCATCTTGAATTAGTTCATGTATGTCGTCGTACAGCGTGAGCCAGTTGGCCTCTTCGATAACTGTTGGAAAAAGAGAAAATTAGGAAATGGTATATTTGAAAATTTATCAGAGTAAAATATATTATTGAGATGATGTTCACAACTGGTCAAACGTTAAAAAGTAAAGTATTCCTCTTTCCATTCCGGGACGGAATATGAGGTACAAAGTGTTGTAGAGGATTTCATTTCCGAACCCGTTTTTACGGGATGATGGTAATGGGAAAAGAACATGGTCAATTAATTTTTATCAAATCAATATAATTATTCACTGCTAAGTCAACTGGCGGTCGGCGAGAAAAGCAAAAGTACGAATATGCTCGTGGCAGGAATCGAATCTGCGACCTCTCGCTTGGTAAATCGACGCTCTATCCATCGAGCTACTGTGGCCTCTTAAACGTTTTTTCGAAAAAAAAAACTGATCCCCACACTTACTCCAATTATCAAAAGCAGTCTCCTTTCGTCGTTCCCATCGCTCCTTCAGTGCATATTTGAGCATTTTATCAGATGCATCCACCGAAACTACTTCAAATCCTTCTTCCACGAACATAATAGAGTCCACACTATAAGTACAGCAAAAAAATAGACACTTTTTTAGCAACTCTCACTCAATTCATTGTACACACAACTCCTACCCCGTTCCACAGGCGACATCCAATATTCGTTTGCATCCTTTACTTCTCAACAGATCGAAGATGAAATTTTTATAATTATCCGTACGCGATTTTTTATCACCGATAAAGATTTCCCAGACTTTTGCCGCCTTTCCGTCGGCGTATTGATCGCGAACTCCTTCCGCGGATATTCCGGCGGATCGTGAATGAAAAACGGTATCGGCTTCAGGCATTATCTTGAACACTTTATTGCACTACTTCAATGGACCCGAATTCTGGACTAAACTTCTTGAGACTGTTTCTGGGTAGCGCACTTTTATAGGTTTCATAGAAAATAGCTTTTCTAAGAAGTGATAGCGCCCGTTATCAATTATGCGTAATGACAAATAGCTTTCACTTGACGCCATTCGATTCACATTGATAGGATTTCATTGCCACAGAAAAAAGAAAAAGTATTGAATGAAGTTAGAACATTTTAAAAAATAAAGAATGAACTGCTGAATGAACATTTTTGTTGGTATGTATGGGGTGTACAACTTTGCTTCCGCCGTTTTTAAAATTAAAAGCTTAATTGTCAAAAAGTACTTACAGATGTATTATTCAAAGTACTGTCCATCGCTAGCGACAACTTTCGCTTATCTCTCCGGCAATTTTCGGATTCCATGTCGGAAAAAGAAGGCGTCTTTCGACGCGATCCATGATTGGATCCATTTTTCGACTTCCTCGTAAGAACGAAAATTCTGATCAGCCAGGCCGTGCGCCATGGAACGAAACAGATGGTAGTCGGAAGGAGCGATGTCTGGGGAGTACGCAGTAAGGCGGGTGGGGCAAGATTGCTCATTTCAGGGTTTCCAAGTATGTCTTGACCACTTTTGCGACGTGTGGCCGAGCATTATCATGCTGGAGGATGACTTTGGTGTGTCCTTCTTGGTACTGTGGTCGTTTTTCCTTTAATGCTCGACAATGTTTGGTACCAATCTCCTGTAATAGTTTCATTCGGTTTCAGTAGCTCGTAGTATATTACACCGAGCTGGTCCCACCAAATGCAAGGCATAACCTTGGCGCCGTGAATATTCGGTTTTGCCGTCGATGTTGAGGCATGTCCGGGCATTCCCCATGACTTTCTGCGCTTGGGATTATCGTAACGGACTCATTTTTCGTCGCCGGTTACGATGCAATGTAGAAATCCCTTCCGCTTGCAATTTGCAATTGCATCTGAACATGAATTGCTAAGCTTCTCCCAGAGTGCGACAGTTCATCTCAAGAAATCGGGAAAAATCTCGGATATTTCCCTTGCCTATTGGCATCGGGCACTACAAAACCCTCGTACTGTGAGCGCATCCCTCTACTTTCATTTTGATGTGGACTCTATCCGAAAGTCAACTTGCTAAGAATTTATATCAACAATTACTACAGAAAAAATAGTTAAAAGCTTTTCAAACAATTATCTCGATTTTATTTGTTGTTAATCTTTTATTCTCAGAATTTTAATAAATTCTTAAAATATAATCAATGTTAATTCATCCCAAGAATATGCAATTTTTGCATCTATCAACTTAAGGTTAGATTTAGGGTAACGTAGCTTCACTTTTATTTAAGGGCCATGTTTACCTTTGAGTCCTTACTACGATCTTCAGAGGGCTCGAACTTAAATTAGTGTCAAACTTCTACGTTGTCCTTAAAAGGATAATCGCAGTTAATGTAATTTTGAAAAGGTGTGAAATTCTTTACGCTGGATTCGCTAGTCTATGGCTTACAGTACAGTGTCTTCGTTATATGAAAAGGACTTTCTTACGAGCGACGTGGAAATTATATCCAGTAAAAAGTACATACTCCAAATACCGCTTCCATTTTCTTTAAAAGGACGATTTTTGAACATGATGTACTGAACTCATTTTCTTATTAAATAATTGTTTGGGCGAGAAATTGGCGATAAGAAAGTCATCAGGAAGAATCACAGTCTAAGATTCTCAGCTTACCTGAGAATAGGTGCTTTTAGCTTTATTGGAAGCCCAAATGAAAGGTGCTGTAGATATCAGTCTCAGGAATCGGTTGTAGAAAGTTCACTTGAATGTTAAGGCTAATGAAAGTTGTTCAACTAAGGCTGAAGAAAAAGGCAATGAACATTAAGAAGATCTCGTAAATGCGAACTAGTACTCCAAATGAACCTTCACGGTGAGTAATTAATAATCATGTTGCATCAGAAGCAGGCCCTCTTCTCACTGATAACGATTCGAGATTGGCTGCATTCATGTGAAAAATTTTCGCTACGGAACGCTACATCCCCTCCACTACACATTTGAGGAGACGCTACCTGTCAACATTTCTTTCGTGATTGAACCGCTACAATGGTGGTTATGTTAACATGTTGAAATCCTCTCCACAGCTTTCGTTCACCAATTTTCCACTGCAAAACATTTCTTTGGCATTCACGAAACAAGGAAATATCAAATCAAACGACAAGAAGACAGTGAATTTACACAGACGGGGATTCTATTTGCACTTTTGAGGTACACAAACGTGACAACCCACATACCAGCTGCGAATTGTCAAATGTAGCGCTACATGCCCAGAGAGCGTAAAAAATATCTGCTACCAAGGGGAAGTAACCGCTCCGGAGCGGATGGAAGGAGCGATTGCAATCACGAGCGGCAGGGGTAGTAGCGCTACGGAGCGCTCCGTAGCGATCCGGATAAAACGAGCGTCGTGAATGCACTCATTGGCTGCATTCATGTGAAAAATTTTCGCTACGGAACGCTACATCCCCTCCACTGCACATTTGAGGAGACGCTACCTGTCAACATTTCTTTCGTGATTGAACCGCTACATATGAAATGTCTGACAAACAGGTGACACCGCAAATATTTGACAATTGCCAATTTTCCATCGCAAAACATTTCTTTGGCACATCACGAAACAAGGAAATATCAAATCAAAGACGAGAAGACAGTGAATTTACATAGACGGGGATTCTATTTGCGCTTTTGATGTACACAAACGTCACAACGCACATATACCAGCTGCGAATTGTCAAATGTAGCGCTACATGTCCAGAGAGCGTAAAAAATTGCTGCTACCAAGGGGAAGTAACCGCTCCGGAGCGGATGGAAGGAGCGGTTGCAATCACGACCGGGAGGGGTTGTAGCGCTACGGAGCGCTCCGTAGCGCTCCGTAGCGATCCGGATAAAACGAGCGTCGTGAATGCACTCATTGATCTCTGCCTCGACACAATGCAGTCGGTGAGAAGGACCTGGTAAGACGGCTGTCAGTTGCTCTTTACTGAACAAAAATGATGTACATAAATAACACCTTAAGAAGCGGAGGTGCAGGTTCCATAGTATACCTCACCTTCTGTACCTATTTGGCAACAAGTGCGTTACTGAAGACTAAAGGTTCTGATATACGGGTCGCGTATACGCGATCGCGTGACTTTTACCCAAGTCGCGTGAGCTCGACTAATGTTCAAACGTAAGTCAGGTTTACGCGGACGAGACGTCAGAAATGGGTATGGAAGTGAATTTTACTGAGGCGGTGATAATGCACACGTCGTTGTGTTTAAACGAGGTGCACTTACGATTCGGCAGCTTATGTGCTTGTACCGAAATCATCTTTTTTCATGTGTTTGTTGCTGGATTTATCCACTCATCAACCCGTTTGCTGTTTACACGGGATTGTTATCGCAGATTTGACGAGCCCGACGGGCTTACGCGTCTGGTGTATTAGAACCTTAACGCTCAAAGTCTCAATACGATCATTTTTATTTCAAAATTATATTTTTGAAATTGGTTTTTGGAAACTTGATTTTTTTAAATCCCATTTTCCACTTTCCCATTTCCTTTTTCCCATTTCGTATTTCCCATTTCCAATTTTCCATTTGTGATTCCCTATTTCCACTTTCCATTTTTCACTTTCTGTTTCCTATTTTTCTTTTTTCTTTTTCCATTACCCACTTTTGCCCCCATAACAGTATAGGTATATGTATATATGTTGCTCTGCAAATAAATTAGGCCCAGAAGTGTACAGATGGTAAAATGGAAATTGGTAATTGAAAATGGAAAATGGAATGTTGCTGGTGTGTTTCGGTTTCTGTCTGTTTCTGAGTGGTAATTTAAAAATGAGAAACGGAATGGAAAATGCATTTGCTATCTGGGTTGTGACTTGAAATTTGGAAACGGGGAGTAGAAAATGCAATAATCCGGTTGCGGTGCGATTCTGGTCTAAATGCCTTCGGCTAGCTTGCCGAAGGTATGGTACCCTTCACGCTTCGCGTGAATGTGTTTTGTGGTACATTTGCCTTTTAGAAATTAGTAGAAAACTTGTTTCGATTCCACTGTTCCTATAAGACGTATATGAAATAGTGGGCCGTTTTCAACCAAATTTAGGAACGTGGCTTAGCAGTCAATACGGTTGAATAATATGCAATTTTGTAAAGATATCTTCAGAAAGAAAAAAGTTTTTCTGACAAAAACTTGCTTTTAGGACGGTCGTTCCTATGAAGACTATATGATAGAGTAGTCCGATTTCATCCAAATTCAGAAATATGATTTCACTAAAAATATTATTGATTATTGTGAATTTCGAAAACAATATCTTCAGCAATAAAAAAAGTTTTTCTCACAAAGACGAATTTTTGGACCGGTCGTTCCTATGGCAGCTATATGACGTAGTGGTCCGATTTCAACCAAATTCGTGAATGTGATTTAACTATAGATACTTTTGATTTCTCCGAAGTTTGAAAAAGATATCTTTAGAAATAAAAAAGTTTTTCTCACAAAGTCGAATTTTTGGACCCGTCGTTCCTATGGCAGCTATATGACGTAGTGGTCCGATTCCGTTGGTTCCGACATATATACTGCCTGCAATAGAAAGAAGGCTCTGTACAAAATTTCAGCTTCATAGCCTTAAAAGTGAGGGACTACAGACAGACGGACAGACAGACAGACGGACAGACAGACAGACGGACAAAGCTTAATCGACTCGTCTCATCATACCGTTCAAGAATATATATGGTTTATATGGTCGGAGATGCTTCCTTCTGTGCGTTGCAAACTTCATGACAAAGTTAATATACCCTATCACATCCGTGAAGGGTATAAAAATGAGATGGCCCTGGTGTAGTGCGGTTTCTATCTGGGAAGTAAATTGAAAAGCAGAAACGGAAAATGGAATGGTCTTAGTGTGTTTGCATCTCAGATGGTGAATTAAAAGTGGGAAACGCTGAGTGGAAAATGCAATGGTTGGTGTAAAGTGAAAATGACAAACGGAAATTAAAAAATGAGGTGGTCCGGGTGTGGTGCGGTTCCTGTCTGAGCGGCAAATTGAATTATCCGATGCAGTTGCGGTCTCGGTTAGAAATGGGTAGCGGAATATGCCATGGTCCGGATGCGCTGCGGTTTGATCTGGGAGGTAAAGTGACAATGGGAGACCAAAACGGAAAATGAGATGGTTGTAGTGCGGTTCCGTTCTTCGTGATAAATTCAAAATTGGTAACGGAATAAAAAAGTAAATTAAAAATTAGAAATGGGGATGCGGAATATGCAATGGTCCCGTTGCGACTCGGTTTTGGTCTGGGAAGTAAAGTGACAATGGGAAACGTAAGCAAAAAAAGGTTCGGTCCTGGTGCAGTATACTTCTGGTCCGGGTTTTAAAATGAAATTAGAAAACGGAAAGTCGGAAAACGAATGTGCTGGTTGCGGTCTGGATATTGGAAAATGAAAAATAAAATGTTCCCAGTGCGAAGCACCACACGGTCTGGGTTGTAAATTTGAAATAAGAAACGGAAAATCTACTCTAGATTACGATACAATCCGACAGCATACTGGTGCCATCTCGGAACTCAAAGTCCTGATCACCAGCAAAATGATCTTTCTCATCCAGCCACAAACCCGTTTGACACTATTAAAAAAAAGTAACAAAAACACCAGACAAATAAATAAATATATAAGTAAATAAATAAAATGCATGTGGCATTAAACTCATATTTCGGATAACCTTTCGTCTGGTTCAGCTATTCGACTCGTGTCTTTTTCAGATTGAAATTATTTTAGCGTTACGAGCTGGTGTGTATGTTTATAAAATAATTTTGTTAAAAAATTAGCTTATGAACTAAAAACTTCCAGATTTCACGGCAGATGTCAAAGACGTTATCAGTTCATTAGTACTATACTGTCTAGAAATTGCAATATCATGGTATACGTCACAGTATCCGTATGTACGTATGTAGATCGATGTTTAAAAATAATTTGTTAATCAATCCCAGCTCACAGTGAATTACAGCCATAATTATGTTTGTGGAAATTGGTATTAAATAAATAAATAACTGGTGCAACAGTCCAATTTTGAACCATGGCCTCGAGATGAGTTAGCATCATCTCATTTTCTAGGTCGTATCGGTATGTCTTGTGCAGAGGTGTATGATCAGCAACACGCTCGACCGAGTTATTTACTCCATAAATGGATACTCATTTAACAGATGAGTGGCTTCATATATTGTATATATGTATATATATCCGACACGTAAATCCCCTTTTTTGTCGAAAACTACCGCATTCAATAGGAATCGAACCGGAGTCCAGTGTGTAGAAGGCAAACGTGCTAATCGTTGCGCCATCCGGACTACTACGGAAATTGGTATTTATCATCAACATCGTGGCGCGACAGCCCGACGTCGGGCCTTGGCCGCCTGGGGAAATTGGTATTACTACTACTTTGCCTTAACCCCTAGCGGGGCATAGCGCGTCAACTACTCCTGCGCGCCATCGTACTCTGTTCTGGGCAATGGGGCGCAACTCCCCAAAAGACTTACCCAGTACCTGACACTCCTTTGCCACAGATCGACGCCATGTGATTCGAGGACCCCCTCTTGGTCGGCCTTGGTTGGAAATGGGGTTCCATTTCATGGCATGCATAGCAATGCAGTTATCACTCTTCCGCAATGTGTGACCTATCCACTGCCATTTTCACCTGCGTATCAATTCGTCGATTGGCATCTGACCCGTACGCCGACTTAGCTCTTCATTTGATATTGTTTCGGGCCAGAAAATTCTTAAAATTCGACGAAGACATGAGTTGACGAAAACTTGCAGCTTTCTGGTAACTCCTACGGAAACTTTCCATGTACTGCTCCCATACAAAAGCACTGATAGTACCAGGGAGCGAAACAGGCCCAGCTTGGTCTTGATGCTGAGACAACTGCTCTGCCAGATTTTGGACAGCATGCCGTATGCGCGTTTAGCCTGGTTGATACGACGAGCGATGTCCTGCTCCGTACCACCATTTTTGGCAACAATGCTACCCAGGTAGACGAAGTTGTCCACCTTCTCCACAGGCTGCCCATTAATATTGATGGCAATAGGTGTCCGATTTCTTTTTCGCAACGGCGGGCTAAGAACCTTGGTCTTGTTGGTATTAATCTTTAGCCCAACCTTGCTTGCCTCCCTCTCGAGATCTAACGCCATTGCGGACAGATCCATGATTTTGTGGGAGAGTAGGCATATGTCGTCAGCGTAGTCAAGATGTTGTAGATAAGATGTCAAAGTCCATTGAATTCCTCTGTCGAGTCCGGATAGGGCTGCATGCAACACATCGCCGATCACAATGAGGAATAGGATCGGTGAGAGGATGCACCCCTGCCGAACTCCACTGCGAATCTCAAAGTCCCCCGACACCTTACCTTTAGGCAGAACGCGACATTTCGCGCCGTCATAGGTTGCCTTAATAATAGCCACAAGCTTCTCAGGGATGCCTCTCCTGCGCAAGGCCGCCCATATAGAATCCCGGTTCACACTATCGAAAGCCTTTTCGAAATCGATGAAAAGCAAGTGAAGCGGAGAATCGTATTCAGCGCATTGCTCGATGATGATTCGCAAGGTGTTAATGTGATCGACACAGGAGAATCCGGATCGAAAGCCAGCCTGCTCTTCATCAATTGTGCTTTCTAAGTGGGCCTTTAGTCTTTCCAGGACGATTTTAGCTATTATCTTGGCAACGGCAGGAAGCACACAAATGCCTCTCCAATTATTACAGTCTGTGAGGCTACCCTTCTTTGGAAGTTTGATGATCAAACCTTCCTTCCACTCAATGGGAAAGGTCTCTGTATTCCACGCTTTATCAACAAGTGGGTGCAGCAAATCGGCAGTTACGCTTGGCGCTGCTTGATAAAGTTCGGCAGGGATGCCGTCAAGTCCGGCGGCCTTTCCTCGTTTTAGTGCAATAATTGCACTGACTATTTCTTCTTTAGTCGGGGCAGTGGACCGTATACGCACATTTTGATGGTTAGCTAAATTATCTATATGAGGCGGAACTTCACCAGAGGTTACACGGTTCAAGACCGCGGCGAAGTGTTCTTTCCACCGCCTCATTTGATCTTCTTCCAAGATAAGTAGCTTTCCATCACTATCTTTCACCGGATGTTGGCAGGAGTTACGACCACCTGTAAACTCCTTGATGACACCGTATACGGCGTTTAAGTTGTTACTTGTAGCGGCTTCTTCTGCTGACGCTAAAAGAGAATTGGCATAAACTCTTTTATCGCGTCGCACACTACGCTGAACTTCTCGAGCTTTCTGATGGTAAAGGAGTTCGATACTGCTTCGATTGTCGTCTGATGCTGCAGCCAAACGAACTTTCAGCTCCTTTCTTTCAACAATCCGCTGCCATGAAGCGTCGGACATCCAGGGCTTATTCCGGCAATCCGGGTTTGGGCCAAGGATGGTATTTGCGCTATCAATGTACGCATTTTTTATGGCATCCCAGTTTTCGTTTATGTCACTATCTGGGTGACTAGTTATCTCAGCCGCTTTTTGCGCAAGATGGTCATTATATTGTTGTAAGACAGCTGGATTTTTTAGTCGAGCGGTGTTGAATTTGCGGGGCCTGGATCTTTCGTCGCTGGGGCGGCGCACGGCTGCAATACGCAATCGAACATTAGCGATCATAAGATAATGGTCTCTTCCCATCCCAATATTGGCACCCTTCTTGTTTCGCACGTCCAGGAGGCAACTCTTGAATCTTTTACTAATGGCAAAATGGTCGATTTGATTTTGTGTTCTGCGCCGATCAACAGAGGACCAACTGATTTTACAAATCTTTCACCGTTGTTATTACGATCACCAAGACAGTGTCTCCCCATCACATGTCTGAGCCCATAGTTATCAGCGCCAACTTTCGCATTCAAATCACCCATAACCATTATAATGTCACCTTTAGGTGTTCTGCTCTGAACGGCGTTTAGTTCTTCGTAGAAGGAGTCTTTTGCCAAGACATTGTCGGGTTCAGTAGGGGCATAACATTGTATTATTGAGATGTTCCTCATTTTGGTCCGGAACCTGGCGGTCAAGACCCTGTCAGAGACCAGTTCCCAGGATAAGAGACAGTTTCGCAGTGAATTACAGCCATAATTATATTTGTGGAAATTGGTATTAAATAAATAAATAACTGGTGCAACAGTCCAATTTTGAACCATGGCCTCGAGATAAGTTAGCATCATCTCATTTTCTAGATCGTGTCGGTATGTCTTGTGCAGAGGTGTATGATCAGCAACACGCTCGACCGAGTTATTTACTCCATAAATGGGTACTCATTTAACAGATGAGTGGCTTCATATAGTCCGACACGTAAATCCCCTTTTTTTATCGAAAACTACCGCATTCAATAGGAATCGAACCGGGGTCCAGTGTGTAGAAGGCAAACGTGCTTATCGTTGCGCCATCCGGACTACTACGGAAATTGGTATTTATCATCATCATCGTGGCGCGACAGCCCGACGTCGAGCGTTGGCCGCCTGGGGAAATTGGTATTGCTGGGTACAAATAGTAAGATAAAGACGGCTACAAATATGGCGATGTCTCATCCTACCAGTTCGTGGGTTCAAATCCCACCTTGGTCATGTTTGTTTGTACATATTGTGTTCTCCCAGTAGCGTGCGGCGTAAAAATATCATGAAAACATGCGGTAACATAATATACTCGTAGGTTTCATTTCTAATTTATTTTCCGGTCTCAATCTTCAAAGTTGCATTTATTACATGAAAAAACAATGAATAGTTATACGACAAAAAAAATTCACAGAATTTACGAAAAAATATCACCAATAACCTCACATCCTCTCTCACTTCAATCTTTGAATTTGATGAATATAATAGGTGGGCACCTCAATCTCATTTACTGGCCTAAAGTCCCCGTACACAGTATGTGGGGCATTATCACCAAACACAGTTTTCAACAAGCCTGTAAACGATGCCAACGTATGTGGATGGAAGGAGAAATTCAAGACGGTAACATTGTTCTCTTCGCCAACATAGTAGTCTCGCGTAATTACTTTCGGCCGACCGTTCTCATAGTGGATTTGCGTATTGATGCGAACTGGTGTGTTATGGGTGGCCTGAAATTAAGAAAAAAAATTAAAGTTTTTGAATTTCGAATCCCTGAATCCTTGAAAACTTAGAATTGGCTAGTTTTTAAGCCAGTCAAAATTTAAATTCTTCAAAAACTTACATTGTAGTAAACATTTTTGTTGTAATCTGACTCGTTGGTGTTTCCGATCTTGATAACTTGATCGTAATTTCTGTGGTCGATCAGAAGCAATCCGCCGGGTTTCAAGCACTTCATGAAATTCCCAATGGCCTGTTTATGTTCCTTTTGATCTCCTTGAGTATCGTGAAGATGAGAGAATGAACTACCCAGGCAAATGATGGCATCGAACCCGTCTTGAACGTTCTTCTCAATATCATCGTAGAGGGTTAGCCAGTTTCCTTGTTGAATGACTGAAATAAGGTTCAATGGTTTTTCATTTTTATAAAAAGCAATTTCATCTGGTGATCAGGACAATAAACAGTCGAATTATTGATCATTATGTAAGCTAGTTCACATCAAATTCGCACGAGGGCAAACTGACTAGGAGGTACGATTGATACCATAAGTCCACCATTTCATTTAAATATCCTGCTTCATGTTAAACTTTGAGCTTATCAGAAATCTGCAACACTCACCCCAATTATCAAAACCAGCTTCCTTGCGTCTGTTCCATCGCTCTCGGAAGGCCGACTTTAACATTTGATCGGAAGCATCAACGGAAACGACTTCAAATCATTCCTCTAGCAGCACAATCGAGTCCACCCTAAATCATACAGACACACACAGAAATTATGATAAAATCCACTCCTCTTTCACAAAATCCCTTCAACTTCAATCCACCCTCAATCAACCCTTACTTACCCCGTGCCACATGCAGCATCCAACACCCTCGCGCATCCATTCTGCCTCAAGATTGGAACTAAAAAACTTTTGATATTTTTAGCACGAGCTCCTCGATCGCCGACAAAAATGTCCCAAACCCGAGCAGCCTTTCCGTCAGCATACTGATCGTCGTTCTTCTTCAAAGCAGCGATTTTATCCTGCTCCGTTTTTTGTTGAACAACTGGGGCGACTTCGGGCATTTTGAGGCAACAGATGTGCTGTTTGTGAATGTGCGCGGTGAATTCAACTGTCTGTATTGGAATGCCTTAGCAAATCGTATTTATAGTACGTGGAAAATAACTATCGCTAAATACGAGTACCAGCTCATCGATGATTAGATCATGTCTTCCTCGATCAATGACTTCACGGGGGAAATTTCATAGAAAAATTGATCAGATTTGGCTTGTGAACTCTGGACTCGATGGGAAGATTCGCTGGCTAATATACGTATTATCACTTTAAAAATGAGTAAAAAATAATATATTTATTAGAAAAATAATTAGTTTGAAGAAACATGAATGATAGCTTTTTTCAATTTGTTTTTGGGGTTTTGTAGTAAAAACAAAACCCTTATGAAATCGGTCAAATGTCCGGTGGTCCATGAAATATCTTACGCAAACTGCACAATGGTAGAGTGCAGTGTTAAGGGATGAGCACCACCCCACGACAATAACCCATAAGCAAGGGCACAGTGGGCATGAGCAAAATATACCAATTTAAATGTGTCAATTCTTAATATGCGACTTAATCTCCAATAAATATAAGTTAAGCTATTTAGCCGTCCGGTTAATAATTTAGCCTGGCCATTCCATGTCAATGCCAACGTCGGGTCTGACGACCTTGGCTTGGAATACCTAATGGGCAATCATGGTCTAGGCAACAGGAGCAAAAGTGGCGAGATATTCGTGGAGTTTTGCAACTCTTGTCAACTCGTCATCGGCGGTACCTTGTTCAAGCACAAACGATGCCATTTAACAACCTGGGTTTCTCCGGATGGCAGAACAAAGAACAAGACTGACCATATAGCCATTTCCAAGGCATGGAAGAACTGTCTCTTAAACGTCAGGGGATGCGAAGGGGATTGCTGATATTGGCAGCGATCACCAACTTGTTGTCGCAAAAGTGCACTTACGAACGGCAGCGATCCATCGTCCTCAAAATGCAAGAATCTTGCCACGTTTTAATGTGCAAAATCGCAAAGACCCATCTATAAAACGTGCATATTCCACCGCCTTGCCCAAGATGAAAAGCTTTGCCTGCCTCAACCCTATTATCCCAATGGTCAATAGCCTTACAACGTTTCCAATTTCTGATGAGTTTCTTAATTGTACGGGTAGGAATACCGTAAAAGGGCTCTGGTTCACAAAACGAGAGTAGCCGAAGCTGTTCTGGCCAGTTCGTCAGTTCAGTTCAGACATAACTCGGCACACGCCTCAATGGCATGCACTTCCACCTGGAAGACATTAGCTTACTTATCCATGGGTATTACCTTTGATCCTTTGATAATTCCTCTGACTTGCCTGGGCTCCTGTATTAGAGCAATACCAAGGTTCTCCCTGGTGAACCTAGCTACCATAACACCCGAGGCTGTTTTGGTATGTTGCAGGTTTGCCTGGACCACGCCAATACTAGAGCTAGATGTTTGTTGTGGCATTATTTTTTTTAGGTGTTGGATTTTCCAAATCAGAGACTAACGGTTTAGACGCAATCTCCCTTGGGGTAGCAGTACTGGATAGTTAGCAAGATGATATTTTCTCCACAGGGCAACTGAGGTGATCCGACTCATCCACTCCTGAGTTGCATGGAACACTGTGCTCCGCCTCCATCGAAGTCTTGTTAATCGGAAACGGTGTTACGGTTGATTGTCCCTTATCCGCAGTTGAGTGAGTTGAGTTGATTACGATGGTCGATTGGGCCTCCTGTAATGGTCTCCTACCCGTCCGCCAGGGGTACAGAGTCACTCTCCCAAAACGGTAGTTGATACTGAAGTTATTATGTTCAATCTCGGCGAGCGATCTAGGGTCTATCAACAGCCCCTCCCTTTCACGATCTCCCCGGATAACTGCCCGCTGTAATTTTGGTGACCAAGGTAAAGAATGGCCTTTGCTGCATCATTTTGCGCACTTCTCGGGGAAAAGACATTCACTATTTTATGGCGCGGAATGCTGTCGCTTAAGTTAGTTTACTGTGGCGTCATTCTCGCAATCTATTAGCCAGTAGCCAGGTTTGAAGCGCATGCCACCAGACTTTGGCTTAATTGTTCGTGTACTCTCCGTCAGGATTTCTTTGAGTAGAGCATTCTGTATCGACGTTTGTTGTTCTGAGGTTAGCGTCGATATTGGAATTATGTGCACATTTGTGAAAGATGCCACCCGAGCGTAAGTACCCGTGGGCCTGTTGGCTTCTGTGTGGGCTGCGCCTGTGTTACTGTTGCTCGCTTGGACCGAAGAAGGGTGCTGCTCACGATTACTTTTAAAGTGCGTATTGGTCTGCATCGGCGGAGCCCTATCTACTGCGGGTTTGGCAGAAACACGCACGTAATTCGCTTTTTGCCATCTAAAGCTTTATCCGGTGATACTTCATTCATACTTTACCTCGTACATTGATCTCCTTTATATTCGCATTTGCCTGTTATTACCAACAGCAGTGGTTATTGCTTTCCATGCTAATTTTGCATCGCTTGCAGTATCAGTTATTTTATTTTAGTTAAATTTATTTTGATAGCGCTTATAATATGATGAATGAACCATATTTCGGTCCGGCGGTGCTGCTTCCACCGGCAGATCGAAGGCAGCACCTCATGAGTAATGATCCGTCGGTGGTACGAAACCAGAGGCCGAGGGTCCCGTGAAACCCGAACCCCGATGCGAGCACGAGGGCATATGCACTGTCCGCCAACCATTCCATCCTCATCACCCCATTTTTATTACTCCCAATTTTTGCTTTCCCTGTAAGTATTGTCTTTTTTATTAACATATAAAGGACAGGGGTAACGAGTGGCGAAACCCCGCCCATGTCTCCCGAACTGAGCTACAGCAAGCATAGGCTGCTGCTTAGCCCGTTAAGAAGCCTTTTTCTTCGCCAGATGGCACAGCCCCACCTTCACGGTCATTAGGCTTTGTCCCCACGGGTATCGTCGGATGCCCACCAAGCCGTCCGTTACAAACATTCAAAAAAGAAAAGATAATCTTTACAATATGTGTATGTAGGTATATACAATGGTATTTGAGTATCACAATAAATGATTTGCGAAACGGCTTAATATTACTGGTACTTTTTTTTGTATTTGATAGTACTATATGAGCAAAATCGCACCGTGATAATCAATTTTCTTATTAATATCCCACTATTCCGTCCATCCATCATCACATATTCAACATTACAGACGTAAGTTAACGATAATAGAGTCAATTTGGTATAGACGCTCGTGACTTTCAAATGAAATTTATTAAAACAAAATGTATTTAAAATCAGCAAAATTATCAGCAATAAAGTCAGTCCATTTTCACGTTAGTACCGATCAAGATGCCGACACGTTTCCAAGACGCCAAGCAATCGATTTTGCCCCAAGAGGGTAGCTACGATCAATATACGGATGGGAAAGCTGCCAAAATTTGGGACATTTTTGTCGGTGACACTAAGACTCGCGCCGATAATATCAAGTTCCTTGTAAACATTTTGAAGAAGCGTGGTTGCAAAAGGATACTGGATGCAGCCGCTGGAAATGGGTAATTTTAAGCATCTAATTGGATTAACTAATATTGTCATTTTCTTTGACTCCATACCACAGAGTGGACTCCATCATGCTCTTGGAGGAAGGATTCGAAGTGGTGTCGGTCGATCTTTCCGAGCATATGCTACAGAATGCCTACAATGTTCGTTGGGAGCGCAGAAAGGAGCCGGCGTTCGATAATTGGGGTAAGCAATCGTGAGATATCCTTTCTCTTTCAAATTGGTCATCATCATCTATATTTACAGTCATCAAGGTCGGTAACTGGCTAACGATTTGTGACGATATTTCGAAATATATTGGGGATGGATTCGATGCTGTTGTTTGCTTGGGCAATTCATTCTCCCATTTGGTGGATACGTATGGCGATCAGCGAGAGCACAAACTGGCTTTTGAGAATTTCCGAAAATGTCTGAAGCCGGGAGGATTTCTGATCATTGATCATCGGGACTATGAGCCAATCCTGAAGGCTGGCGATACGGTCGAGACGCAGTATCATAATAATGTTTATTATAATGTAAGTGTTTTGACATGGATATGTCTTATAGCTGGGGGTCATCCTAAAAATCTGTCCGTCACACGAAATGTCTGCTTTTCTACTCGGGGGTCAGAAGAGGAAACAAGCCCATTGAAAATTTTTCTATTCTGGTTGTGCATGTCTTTTGAGTGAAGTGGTCATTGTGCATGGCTGTTGCTTGTGGATCCGCGCGGGCGGCGCGCTTGCGGGGATCTTGTGTGTACTCGTATCTGAATCACTAGGATCCCAGAAAAAGTAGCAAGTAGTCAGTTCGACTAAGACTTGGACATGCGCAGACGCAATTTGAGAGAGTGTACATAGTTCCCGCCCTCCGAAGATGAGCGAGAGCGGATGAAGTTTATTCGAGCCAAATCGGGTGATCCAGCGACTGTGGTTGTGCATTTGCAACGGCGGCGATTTGAGGTCTGACTGGTTCACAATGTGGGCCACCACCAGAACAAAATGGCGGATTTATACTACGTGCTATAAACATAGAACAAAAGCTCCACATACGGTACGGTACGGTACGATGTATTAGCAGCATAAATGTTGACTTTCAATAGGGCGTGTCTATCTGTCTCATGTGGTTGGGTGTTCAATCTCATTAGAACGGGCGTATCCGGTTCATATGGGGACGTTAGCTTTCAATGGGGTATGTCTCTCTGTCTCTTAAAGGGGGTGTTAAGTTTGATTTGGGGCGGGTTTATCGGGAATCGATTCTTGGAAGACAGGTTATTGGCTTTTGGTGGGAAATGATACAAAGTATCTACACTGCATGCAGATACATCGAAACATGGATATATCTTTGGCTACCGACTGCGTGTGACCTGTTGTGTTGAAGATATCGACGTAAGTTTTATAAAGATCCCAGTATAGTTATACTGGATGAAATCATTCGACAAAACACATCCCACGCTTTCGGTAGGCATAAGAAATATCCATGTTTCGATGTATCTGCATGCACTGTAAATACTTTGTATAATTTTTCGTTTTAAAGTATTCTTAAGGGATTATAATTTTAACTGAAATTCCTTTCATTTCAGGCCAGTCAAGATACGCCGATCCGCATTAATACCAAAGTTCACTACGAGGGCGAAAGGCCTGTAATGGTGACTAGAGACTACTATGTAGGTGCAGGTGCCAATGCTACAGATTTACATTTCTCCTTCCATCCCCACACCTTGCCACAATTCACCAAAAATATTAGGGCCGTATTCGGTGAAAATGTTCCACATGAGATTTACGGTGACTATAAGCCATTGAAGAAGGTGTCTAATCCAACGTATTACCTTCATATTATTGATAAAGATAATAATTAGAAGATAATAATTATATTTTGTAAATAAATATGGGATTTTTTTTTAAATTAATGTTAAAACTTTCTTGAAATTTAAACTGAAATAAAAGTGATGGGCGAAACTGCTGATTTCGGTCAACAGCTAAACTTCATAATGTAAAAATTTATTAGCAGATGAGTGAAGTGTGTGCTGCTACATCTGCTAATTTGCTTTGTATTAATTAATTAATTTGTTTTAAAGAGATTAAAGCAACAATTTTCACTTTTAAAAGCTATATCTAGTAAATGATTTATCCTATTTTCATGGGCTGAATTTCTTATTTTAGGATGTAGTATTGTAGCTATCATCTTATTGCATCACTCCACCTGCCGCAAGATGAGTTACAGCATGTGTGGTTTAGAGCTGCGACATCGACATCGATGTTTCTAAAACATCGATGTTTTGCAAAAACATCGAGTACTTTCTACATCGATGTTTTGGCTTCGATGTTTTTTATACATCGATGTTTTATAATAACATCGACATCGAACACAAAATATCGTTAAGAACCTACCTTTCGGAAGACCATCACAAACTAGTGCAAGAAAATTGGAAAGCGAAAAAAAGGTCCAGAGTAATAGACGAACTCGATACTGCCCAAATGCCCGCAGAATTGTCTCTGTATTTAAAAGGCCTGGTCTCCAGGTTGAATGAAAACCCCTGGACGGATGGGAACAGGGGTACGTGCCCAGAAATCCGGCACTAATGAAGACTGCCATGAAATACCTACCCATTGTGGCTACTTCGGTCCCTTCTGAGAGAGTGTTCCCTGCTACAGGGAACATTGCTTCCAGCAGAAGAAGCTCTCTCTCAGAGGACAAGCTTCAAAAACTACTGTTTTCGCAGACAGTAGACTCAACATTTTGGCATCTGGAATAAATACATACTATTTTTTTTATTTACAACTTTTTTACAATACATACTTAATTGAAATTCTTAATACCCAATTTTTCTCTTGAATTTAAGCAATTTCTTAGCAAAGTTATCATAGTAAAGTATCTACGAAATTCTACCGAGATAAAACATAGATGTTTCGGAAACATCGATGTTTTTTTTACCGATTTTTCATCGACATCGATTGTTCCTCAAAACATCGATGTTGAAAACATCGATGTTTCGAGGTCGATGTCGCAGCTCTAGTGTGGTTGGCGATTTTTTAAAGCATAAAATGGCTGCAGCAGATAAAGGTTTAAAAAATTGGAAAATTGTTTTTTTTTTTAACATTTTTCCTGAGAACTGCATGATGAACAACATAGTAAAGAGATTCTCAGGTCAATCTACAAACAAGGTGTGCTAATAATTAAGTGTCCCTACCGGACAAGCTTTTTAACATGCAATTAGACGAAATAGGCCGTTTCTGGAAAGGAATGCCATTCAGAACATTCCTATCTGTAGAGATGACTGGCTCCTGGATTCAAAACGTCATTAAATTGCTTCTTAGAAGGAATACGTCTGAGGATTTCTAACTCCATTAATTTCCATACGAAGATTTCCAATCATTTGATGTTTGAACAAAAAGACGTCTATGACTTGCGTAATAGAGTGGCTCAAAAATTATTTTTGTTTAGCGGTTTAAAATAACTGGTCATAAAAGGTAATATCCATGGTGGACAATGAACCTTTGCATCGAGTCAACTTGGAGCAGAACACCAAATACATATTTTTGTCTTCGAACACCACCTCCTTGCTGCAACCTATGGACCAGGATGTATTTGCTTCTTTCGAGGCTTACTACTTAAGGTAGCTTTACAATAGCGTACGGAACCATTTTTCAGTAGCGTCGAATCACCTCACTTTCAAAGGAAAGTGCCTAAAAAAAATAGTTCGGCTCGGTAGGACGTTTAGACAACTTATAACCGGAATTGATATAGGAGATAACGTTAATGACAATTCGAAGCTTCAACCGATATCTGTTTACTGTGTTAGGTCGCAAACCACCAAACTATCTATTCCAGCTAGCCAAATATACTCCTGCAAAATTTGGCGGTAATCGCCCCAGAGGTTTAAAAGTTTTTGCACGACAAACATATAAACCAAAATTCACTTTTTATATTAGGCACTAACCAGATTGAACGCAGAATGCAGCAGCAGCGGCAGAAGCAACAACAACAACAGGTAGATCTGTCATCGCCGTTGTGTCGCCGCGACAGATCTACCTGTTGTTGTTGTTGATTCTGCCGCTGCTGCTGCATTCTGCGTTCAATCTGGCTAGGGCCTTAGATTATGTGATTGTGACGAAACTTCGCGATATTACTGCCTATGGTGTTTGTTGTCGTTGGCTATCAATATTTTTGATCTCGGATGTGTTTGGGAGATGTAGAGGTGTGTGCTAACTGTAACTGTATAAATATACCTATTAACCTACTTTGTAAAGACATCAAAATTCCATTATTTTTAGTTTTTTTTTTTAGTTTTCTATGCTAGTGAAATGCCACTTCCTGTAAGTTTTCGTATTTCTATGTGTACCGATCTGGAAATCCAAGGGGGGGTGAGACAAATGATGATCTCATATTTTCCCTTCTCCCTCTTTTTTCCTTTCTTCAAGAAGAAAATGCCAAAAATTGAATATGATAAATATTATATTATGGTACCCCACTTGCCTATGCTAAACGAAAAAAAATTGACCTTCATTTCCCCTCAATGGGGAACCCCCCTCCGTTGTGAAACGCTTATAAAAACTATCTTAAACTTATCTCTTCAACCTGTTCATATTTAGTGATCAAAAAGATAAATCTTAAATATTATTATACCTATATATTAGCCATGAACCCCCTCCCCCCCCCCCCCCTTTAAGCTGGCCTATTACGGCACATCTTATTCTCCGGCGAATTATAATATTTGTTCACATTTCCACCAAATTTCATGTAAGTATATTATATAGCCTCAGTCATTCGCGAAATATTCTATGGACAGACGGACATTTCAGCGATTTCAAAAGGGTTTTGTTTTTACTATAAAACCCTAAAAACGGTGGTTCCCACAACTAAATTGTGCCTACCTTCATCTAGCAGTTTTTAGCTAACACACAAAAGCGGGTTGTTTCTTCTTCTTCCTTACCCTTTCCTACGACTATGCGGCTTCGCGTTGCTCTGCCTGTGGTGTTGGCACTTCGCCCATTTTGGCGGTATAATCTCAGCTTCCCTCGGCAGGCAGCTCGGTCTTGGATCGTATCATCGCCAAGATTAACAGGTTGTTGTTGCTTTTTCATCTGATCGATCCACGTGTGTTTCCGTCTGCCTCGGGGTTTGGGTCCAGCAAATGGAATATTCATTGATGACAGGGTTCTCAGGCGGATGCCTAAAGGTCGCCACCCATGGACGACCACAACCACGACCAGACTTCCATCGAACCATCAAATATCATTGAACGGTGGAAACGAGGAGATTTTTTTTTCTATAGAGTTTGACGTGGTTCGATGAATGCTCGCGACCAAAATGCTTGCCGTGGGTGGCGACCTTAAGAACATGGCAATACCAATCCAAACGACGATCTTCGAGCTTTTCAGTGATCGGTTGCTCAACAAACAAGCTGCCTCGGATGTAGGTACTTTTGATACGATCCTTTTTGATCACACCAGCTGACATCCGTAGCATTTTCATCTCAGTCGCAGTCATTTTACTTTCGTATGTCTTGTTCATAGTCCAGCATTCAGACGCATAAATGAGTGCGGGACGAACTACCGTTTTCTACAACATCTACAATCTTTCATGGCATCTTCTTGTCGAGCCCAGGTAGTTTTAAGTTGTACAGGACTTCAGCTGCTCTCCTTTAATGTAGATATCTGGTATCGGTCTCTCTGGATCTGAGAAAGGACAGCAAAGATACTGTGTCTTTGGTATGCTAATCCTCAGTCCATGATCCTCCAGTATCTTACAACACTTGGTCAGTGCAGCCTGCAAAGCAGCGATGTCTTTGCTACCCAGGACAATGTTATCGGCGAATAGAAGGGATATTTCCAGGCCGTCAGAAATGAGTGTTAATAAATAGAGCATGATGATGTTGAAGAGTGGGTTGTTTTTGAAATACCAAGTGGGTTGCCGCCGTTGTAGAAATATTTTGTGTGGGCTACGCGAGCTCTGCATTTAAATAGCCGCGCTACCCTCAGAATACAGCCATAGAACGTTCGCTGCGCTGGCTATGGGTACAAAGGCGGCAACTCAGTTTGTCACTTAGGAAGCGATTTTGGATAAATCTTGGTTAGAATATGCAATAAATAAAAATATATCACAAGAGCGCAGCGATCTCCAAATAGATTTTTAAACATTTCCACTTCCGTCCCACATCTTCTTGGCACACTCCTGATAAACGTTGTCACGCAAAAAAAAATAATAATGAAAGTGTGGCGTGATGCAATAGGTACCCAACATCAACAAGAAAGCAAATGAACTCATATCGAGCTTAAACGTTTTTTAGGTAAAAATACACAGAATGGGGTGACCATTCTTATCGGGAGCATTTCAAAGTCTTTAAGGCCTGGAAAAATAGTCAACCACCCCTGTCAGTATCTCATCGTTTCATAGTTCAAAACGCCGCCTCCGCCTAGCTACGAACATTCCATTGAGGAATCTTAATATAATGCTTTCGACCCAGCCTAGTGACAATGTATAGTACATAATTAGCAACCACAGATTTCACCAACATCTTGCTGAAAAAAAGACATAAACAATGTCGTTCCGGAACTCCAAATAAAAACGTGCCAGATCAAAGGTTGCCTTCGATTGACGTAGCCATCGCCTGATCAATTCAACATACGCTTTGATTAGACTATGACTAGATACTCCTGAGTTGCTGGTCTGGCAGTCATCTGACTGGTCAAAGTGCTTCAATCTTTTTCTTTTTTTTTCATATATAGATTGTTAGATTTTTTATGAAAACCGTCCAAAAAGAAAAAAACACAAAACATCTGAAATTTTCCCGATTAGACTTCTTATCAACATCATTTTGAAATAATAAATACACAATGTACCGTCTTAAACTTGAACTACTGTTACACCAAAGTACTATAAAGTAAGTCTATTGTACTTGAACGCGATCATCTCCGTTTTGAAATTAGTCGGCAAATTGTCCAGAGTAGTTGACAGAGAGCGCTAGTTCAAAATGCCTGAAGCTGATACAGTATTTCGTTCTCGGTCCGAAGGAGTGTCGGCCGAAGGAGTTCGCGATCAATATGCCGACGGTAAGGCTGCAAAAGTTTGGGAAGTCTTTATCGGTGATAAGAAGTCGCGAACGGATAACTACAAGACATTCTTGGTGGATCTGTTGAAGAAGAAAGGATGCAAAAGGATCTTGGATGTGGCCTGTGGAACGGGGTAGCTATTTGTTGCATTAGAGTTTATCAACGAAATTAACAAATATTTTTTGTGGGTCCTTCTTTTCCGGCCAGTGTGGACTCCATTATGTTGATCGAGGAAGGATTCGAAGTTGTATCTGTGGATGCGTCTGATAAAATGTTAAAGTATGCAATCAAGGAGAGATGGAATCGTCGCAAGGATCCAGCTTTTGATAGATGGGGTGAGTATAAAATGTTTTCGTGAGTGATTATGGTCTTGATATCTACCGTGCTTAACGATAGTCCTTTAACTTGAACTGCGGTCAGGGTGCCGTACCCCAAATTTCAATGGGCAGAACTAGGCCTGACGTTCAAATATGTACAACTCAGCTCAGCTGACTTCGGTTGCCTGGAAAGGCAATTCCCAAAGGTTAACAAAATTCTCAGGAGAGTGCCCTATGAAATTGTAATAGTTTCAGTGCTGAAGAAACTATGTGAAACCTTCAATATTACTGAATACCAAGATTCGCCTAGGGTTACTATTATTAATACGGGCTAGGTCATCCATTAGGTAATCACTGCGATCGTTTACGATTTTTATGGTACAGCCCTAATAAAGTCCAGCGCTCGGTGGCCGTGTTCTTTCGATAACCGCTCTACGATCAAGAGGATGGAGGCTCGATCCTCGGCGCGAACAAAAAACTACCTGTGGTTACTAACAGAACTCAGACTGCGCTCCGAGCGTCAATATAAAGACGGCGCGGATGGGAGGAGCATACCAGCAACTGCACGCCAAAAAAGTTGATATGCTATCGAAACGTCAACAAGGAATAGAATTGCAAGAGATGTTGATGCGCCCGTGCTCCTCGAGGGGCATTTGACAACTCGGTACATTATGGATTTGGCCTTTAAGGGAGAATTCACTCTATTGCATTTAGAGAGATTCCTTAATTGAGGCCGCTTTAGGTAGTCCATTTCCGCTTTAGGTGGTGAGAACCTAGAACCCATGCGAAAGGATATGTAGGTCCTAAAGCGGAAATTTCCAGGCGGCCAATGCCCGACGTCGGGTTGCCACGATGATGATGATGAAAGCAGAAATTTCTTAAATTTTGTGAAAATTCTCTCTAGTGAAATAGAAAGAATTCTTCAATTAATGTCAAATCCATAATGTTCCAAAAATCGTTTGGGGACTACTCCTGTGGACAGCAGGGTTCAAGATGGAATTTCCAAGAAATTCATATAGATTGTCTTTGATCGTCTCGACGCCCTGGGTTTCGTTGGACAGAACCACTTTTTTGAGAAGATCGGACTTGAGGCTCATTGTGGTGTACCTTTTAGGGCACAACTGGGTACGATAGTTGTGCCCTAAAATTTATCCTCAAGTCGTCCGATCTACCCAAACGGCTAGGAAAGTTACGACTTAAGAGATTGGTGAAATCCATGAATGATTTCTACAGTCATGATGTCTTCCATACGCAAATCATTCCCTAAACAGCGTCTTGGCTAACACCCAACTTTTTCGCTTATTGTTATACCTTCGCCTCTCATTTTGTTTCAGTTATCGAAGAAGCCAACTGGCTCACCCTCTACGACGACGTAAAACCCTATTTGCCCGATGGCGGATTCGATGCGGTCATTTGCTTAGGCAATTCTTTCCCACATTTGTTAGATGCATTCGGCGATCAACGTGAACACAAATTGGCGATACGAAATTTCCGCAGATGTACCAAACCGGGCGGTATGTTTTTGATCGATCATCGAAATTACGATACTATTTTAGCGAATGGAAAGACCACAACGAAAAATGTTTACTATAATGTAAGTATAGGTTGTAACCTAACCTAACACCGATTAAATGAAATTTAGTATTTTTGGCCAACGTACGAGTAAAAGAAAATACTCGTATATATGTACATAAATTGGGACGACCGGTAGCGCAGTGTGTTCAGGCATCAATCTCATGTTTGACTACCGGCGTTTCGGGTTCGAATCCCGTCCACGATGACGTTCGTGGCCATGGATGTGCAGGAGGTGCATGCTGGCAACTGCATTCTCCGATACCAGTTTATGCCGAGAATCGTCAACTGGGCTACATGAAACAGTTGACGCGCTATGCCCCACAAGGGGTTACGGCAATTGAGAGAGATGAACATAAATTTAAAATTTGTCCAGGCGATGGACTTAGGCTGTCCACAAACTGGCCCACATTTGCGTGTTGCGTTCCGACTCACGCCGCTTTAATGTTCGAATTTAAAAATACGTATTTCTGAAGATAAAAATCATGAGCTTAATTTTATGACAAAAATTATTCGTTTCCCCTCTTTTTCCCCAGGCTAAGCACACCGTCGATATAAAATCGTCCGTACTCTATGTGTCGGGAAAGCCACGAATGGTCACACGAGACTATTTGATCAAAATGAATGGCGAAACGAACGCGTTCCGCCTCTCATACTTTCCACACTTATTGAAAGTATTCAGCGATCTGTTGGATGAAGTGTTCGAGAATGATGGTAAAAATCATGTCGTCTATGGCGATTTTAAGCCTCTGGATGAGAGCAATGATAACCCGTCGTATTATGTTCATATTATGGAAGCAAAGTAGAAGGAAAATAAATTATTTACTAAAAAATCAAAAAGGTGTTTTTTTACTGGATACATTTTGGATTTCATAATGTAAGATGAAGGAGCCACTATTCCACTATATTCCTCTGCGGGCTTCGTACATCCTCAGCATCATTCGACGACGGAAAGAGCAGTTCAATAAAACCGCTCAAAATATTCGGAACAGTCTCAATGGCGCTCCCAAAGTCCGGCTTGAAACCTGAACTAGCGGTCGCCGCCTTACAATCGTACATTTTCCAAATTTTCGTCTTATCAGCTCGGGAAAAGTCCTCACGTTGTCCAATTTTGGCTCTGGTCGCCTTCTATAAAAGGAGAACATTCCCAAAATCGAGTCAGCTCATCCACCAACTATAATCTTTCAAAACTTACCAACGGCACTATTGTTGCACGTCCATTAGTGGAAAACGCCATTGTCGAATAATGCATAATGCTACCGAAATCATAGCCCACACCGAATCCTTCCGACAGTCCCTCTTTCGTCCGGGCGAAATTCACTTCGGATCCTTTTTGAACATTCTCATACTGAATCGTCACGAAATCGTCACGTTCCGATCGATTTTGCTCGTGCAGAAAGCCCACAGCATGCATCAACTCGTGAATCGCTGTGCCCGCTTTCACCAAACATCCAGGACTTTGTAGATTGACAATTTGTTGACCACCCTGTCGTCCAATGCTGGACCAACAGCCACTAGGGCTGGCTTGTATTGAGACGTAGTCGCGATCGGTATTGCCACGTGGAACGAACTTTATGCAGGTATTTTTGTGGTAGGAATCAATTGCACTTTGGATCGTTTGAAGCTCTTTTTGGGCTGAAAAGGATACAAATTATAATGTTTTATATGTGAGCATACTTAGTGGATTAAGAGGAGAATCGAAAGTTCGGTGGCAAGACTCAGTGGATGCGGATGCCGAACAACTGCTATGGGCTGAACTGGAATTGAAGGACGCAGTCGATAGACCGTGGCAATTGGAGGTAAGCGAATCAAACAGTCAAAGCCCGATGAAGGTCTGCTAAGCTTCAACGATAATGAAAACTTTGTTGTGAATAGACTGCTATAAAACCTGAAAGAGTCGAGCAGCAGGGAGTGTGCTTACGAATATGACATTGCTATTACGGTAACTAGTAAATTTTGCAGGGGTTTTTTTGTGAGGTATTGCAGAATACCTTCTCACAAGAAACCATTTGGGATAATAATAATCTAATATATGTATAAAAGTGAAGATTATTTTTGTATGTTTGTCGTGCAAAAACTTTTAAGCCACTTAGGCAATTGTCGTAAAATTTTGCGGGAGTATATTCGGCGAGGTGGAATAGATAGTTTGGTGGTTCACGACCTCACACAGTGAAACCGCATTTAACCGAACCCAAGGGTGCGGCGTCATTTTGCATAATGAAATTTTTCATAAGTACTTTCGCGAGGCCGGGGAGGGTAATAAGGTGGTTTGAAGTAGGGATGTAAGAGATATCCACATCCTCATCCTATATCCTCGGATTATCCTCATAAAAATAGACATCCTCATCCGTATCCCCATCCCCATCTTTTCATTATCAAATATCCTCATCCTCATACGCAATCCTCATGTTCGTATGAGGATGCTTATGGGGATAATTGGATACATTCCACTGAAATGAACTTCACGCAAAAACATACAGATCGTGTTAATCCATGCTTCGAGCGAGAGAGGAGATGCCAATAAGCTAACGGTTTCTGTTGATTCGTTGTCGTCGCGGTCGTGTCGAAATAGTAGGTAGCTTTGCATTTGTTTTGTATGTTGTTGGAGTATTTTAAAGTTGGAAACGCCGCAAGTGCTTCTGGGTTCTGGTGTTTATGATTTTTTTTTTGTGACAATTGACTTTTCAACTTTTCATTACAATATGAAACCTAAAACTAGTCTCATATGGACATATTTTGAAGAAACAGATAGTTCTAATGTGAAGTGTAAAGTTTGTGAAAAAATATACTCAAGAAAAGGCCGAGGGATAACGGCTTTGAAAAATCACCTTCGATCGCATTCTGATAAATATGCCGAGTTTGTTAAGAACGAAGAAACCAACGCTAAGAAACGGGAAACGTTGAAATTGAAATCTCAAGCAACTTTGACTCCGTTGCAACAAGCAAAAAAACAGGTAACGTTGCAAGAATCGATTTTAAAAAAATCGTCACGGGATATGGCACATCCCAAAAGCAGAGAATTCGATAAACTCATTTGCGAAATGATAGCGTTACAAAATTTCCCGTTTAATTTTGTTGAAGGAATTGGTTTTCGACGACTAGTGCATGCCATGGAACCGCGATACAATCTACGCGCCCGTCAATTTTTCACGACGAATATAACTGAAGAAATCTACCCGAAGGTCGTAGGTAAAATAAAAGATTTACTTAAAAGTGTTCAACACTTATCTTTTACAACGGATATATGGTCTGAGCCTAGTGCGGGCGTTTCACTTTTGAGTTTAACGTGTCATGGAATCACAATGAATTTTCGAAGGATTTCGTTTATGTTGGCGTGCGAAACATTGGAAGGCCGTCACACAGGTGAAATAATAGCTGAAAAATTTGATTCCATGCTAAAATTTTGGGAGATACCAGTGGAAAAAGTTCATTGTATGGTTTGTGATGGAGGCTCAAATATGAAAAAAGCAATGCGAGTGTCCAATTACAATAACACAGATTGCGCTATCCATAAACTGCAGCTATGTATACGAGCTGCTTTGGGATCTCAAATATATATCACCCAATTAATTGGAAAGTGTAAACATGTAGCAGGACACTTTAAACATTCAGTTATTGCACAAGACCAATTGAATAAAATACAAAAAGATATCCTAAATCAGGCCCCGCTTGCTGTTATACAAGATTGTCCAACAAGTTATGTGTACCGTATTTTTCTGATCATTGCAGTATTTTTATATTTGATTTTACTTAATGTATTTAAAGATGGAACTCTTCACTAAATATGATGGAACGGTTTCTACAAATAAAGGATGCCCTGGCCTTATATTCCAACAAAAATGCGCATGTTCAACAATTAACTCCGCCAGAATGGATTGATATCGAGCAATGTGTAAAAATATTGAAGCCGTTTGAGGAAATAACAAAAACACTTAGCATTTCGGAAACAACTATCGCTTCTGTCATCCCACTTACACATGTCTTGAAAACATCTTTACAAGAAGAAGAAATTAGAACAACTAATCTTATTTTCAAAGAAGTTATTGAAACACTAACTTCCGAAATTAATGCTAGATTTGGTGATTCGCTTAACGATAACTTGTTTGTCCTTGCTACCTATCTCGACCCTAGATTCAAATTAAAATTCTTTAACGAAATCTTAAAAGATAAAGTTGAAGGTGAGATTTTGTCATTACTCAAAAGCATTCAGGAAGTCAGTGCAACTGATGAAAGCCCTGAAAGAAAAAAGTCTCGATTAAATGATAATACAGCTCAGCCTACTACGTCCACAAGTACCCAACAGATTCGGTGTTATGAAAAACCTACCATTATCAATTTACTGACAAACGCTCTTGATTCAAGTGAAGAAGAATCCGTTCCAGAGTTTAATGAAGTTTTGGACAAATGTGCCATTTACAAATCTATATTAAATGAATACAATAGAAGTAAAAAGATAAATGTTGACGAAGATCCCCTTCACTGGTGGAAAAATGCTACTATGTAAATAAATAAATTTGAAATGCTTTATTGTATCGTGAGAAAGTATCTGTCTGCTCCACTTAGCAGTTTACCGAGCGAGCAGCTTTTTAGTGGAGCTGGGTTAATATACGATGAGTTAAGAAACCGTTTGGAAGGGGAAAAGGCTTGTAGATTGCTGTTCTTAAAATACAATCTACCATTACTAGATTTTAATTATTGATTTAAAATTTACTTTCGATGACAAACAAAACTTATAAATTTCCATTTTTTTATACATACTTGAACATGTGGTTAATTAACGAATTTAAACTTTATTTACAGTGAAAAAAAATGAATATTTTAGAATTTAAACTTCACTTTCGGTAATGAAAAGAATTAAACATTGCCATTTAATTACATTATTATTTATTAAAGAATTTAAAATACTTGAACATTTAACTAATTTAAGAATTTAAACTTTATTCTCTGCGATAAAAATAGTCATTTATTCATTAAATGTATGTACATATTTTTGATCTATTTTCGGTGGGAATAAGAATTAAAAATTACCATTAATTTTCAATGATTATTTCTCGTATATGTATATTATATACGTTTATTACATGTTACTGAGTATGTAATTAATTTAGAAATTTAGGCTTTATTCTCAGTGAAAAAAAAAGAATTAATTTGGGAATCTAAACTTTACTTTTTGTGTTTAAAAAAAATTAATTTCATTGGATATTTGTTACTACATTTGATATACTTGAGCATAACTAATTTAAGAAATAAACTTTATATTTGGTGACAAAACAAGCAAAATTGTCACTTAATATATTATGTATACGACTACTTGAACATGTAACGCTTTAGTTATATGCGAGTACTTATTTTTCCATCTGCTGCTTATTTTATGAATACTTCATAACAAATTCTCATCCTCATTCTCATCCGTATCCTCATCTTTTCATTATCAAATATCCTCATCCCCATCCGCATCCTCGAACTCAAACAATTTTTCTTCCTCATCCTCATCCGCTAAACAATATCCCTTACATCCCTAGTTTGAAGCTCCAAAATGATACCACATACAGTAAAACTCCGATTAACCGAACCAAGAGGGCAGCACGGCGTCATTTCGGGATAACAGAATTTGACACGAGTGTATTTGGGAAGGCGCGGATGAAATAAAGATGGTTAGCGATTGCATAATGTTTTAACATGCAGTGAAATCCAATTTAAGCCCGGCCACATACTGTCGAACCCGACCTCGAACACGGACATGGTACAAGTGGACAATTTTCATCAGACTTGTGCGAATTGTGTGTGTGTCTTGAGCCATTCGGAGGATACTTGCACCATTTCGAGTTCGTGTTCAACAGTGTGTGGTCGGGCTAACCATACTAAAGACGCCGCAGCGTCATCCCAGCTTACGAAATTTACGGACAACCCGTGGAAACTACCTATTATTTTTATTTCAAAATCATTAGTTTTTGGGGTCGCTGAAATGAATGATAGCATCATCAAAGCCCCACCTCCAAGCGTTTCAATTTAGAAGATGGAAAACGTGTGTCTAGACTGCCACGCTTTAAAATTTGTAAAAAGAACGCCCAGAATATGCTCTTCAAACGGGAAAGTTCAACTGTCTCCAATTAAGCGCTTTCAAAATATTTTGGACAAACTCCCCTATCAAAATATTTCCTCCAAATTTCTGGAAGTAAAAGGCTTGCTTTCAAATGACATCGTTCGGAGCAAAGGGAGTTGTTAACGAGGGTAGAGGGTGCCAACGTTTAAAGTACAGGGTCCGATATACCATCATTCTTCCACTCGCCGACCAAGACTACAATTCCTTGCAAATTTATTTCATGGGCAAACGTTCAGAATGTTACAAAAAGCCTTCGGTGAACAGGCTATGTCTAAAACACAAGTATACGAAAGGCATAAAATGTTCAAAGAGGGTCGTGAAGGCGTTGAAGACGAACCACATCAAAGACCACCAAGAACATCAACTGACGAACAGCACGTCGCGAAAATTAAGGAATTGGTGCTGCAAAATCGCCGATTGACAACTAGAGAGCTTGCTGATATTGTTGGCATTTCAAATGGATCAGTCAAAACCATTTTGAAGGAAGTTTTGTGCCTCAGGAAAGTCAAATCTCCTTTGGTTCCAAAAAACCCCAATTTTTGGAAAAAACAGCGTCGCACGTTATTCGTGACCATTTCGCCAAAAATTCCAGCCATATTGTTCCGAAACCGCCGTATTCACCTGATTTAGCTCCGTGTGACTTCTGGCTATTCAGCAAAATGAAAAGACCGCTCCGGCGACACCGTTTTGACACGATAGAAGAGATTCAAGCCGAATCGAAGAAGGTGCCGAAGGCCATACCGAAACAGGACTTTTCAAAGTGTTTTGATGAGTGGAAAATTCGTTGGCATAAGTGCATTGCAGCCGAGGGGGATTACTTCGAAGGCGATGAAATAGATTTTTAAGAATAAATAAGGATTTCAAGAATTATAACAAAATTCCGGGTTATATTTGTACAAAGTAGTAAAAGCGTTAATTAATTGCTGATTTGGCGCTCTATTTTCGAATTGATTTCTCCTGCAGAATTGTCCGAGTAGATTATTTCAATAGATGGACAATAGATGATCTAGCATCTAAAATAATCAGTTGTGGTGACGACTCGGCTGGAGCACTACATTATTGAGTTGAGCACCTAATTATGCGATATGACTCATCTCGATTTTCCGGTGTTTAAAAAAGTGGGAGTGCATAACGTCAGGCTCAATTTCATAATGGTGATATGATGCTAGTTTAAATCTTGTTACAAGACCTACGTTATGATAGAGCCTTACTAGTGTCTTATAAGAGCTCTTTTCAGTCCACAAGACCTTAACTCTCAAGAGTTTGTTAGTTAGGTAGGCAGATGTTGTCCGTGGTTGACCCCGTCGGAAAAATACAGTACAAAAGAACTGCTCATATTTCAAACGTGAAAGCAATTTTTTTTTGGTTTTGTGCCGAAACGATTGGGGAAACCGAACCTTGCAGAGAACAATTAGGCTTAAAGTGAAAGACTCACTCGGTGACCTATCTTGGCTCAGAATCTAGATGGAGCCACCAGATAGGCCCACCTACTTATATAAAATAAAGTATGCACTTTAAAGGCCACTATAGACCACTTCTCTACACAAAAAATATAAAAGAAAAATTTTCCACTCACTAAACGTTCCACGTATCTCAAAAGGTATAACACCATTCGGCCATCGATAGCTCTCACCTACGACACCATTTTTAGGCATCGGTCGCGGTATCAGTATATCACCCTCTGCATACGTTCCCAACTCCTCGGGATTCAGTTCAAAATTGGAACTTCGATATAAGTGATCCACTTGTTTTCCAACTTCCGCACTAGGCCGTCCATACATCCTAGAGCCCAGGTGAGACAGATCAATTTTAGTCCTTTGCGAATCGACCGACGGAAGTGATTTCACTCGGCCACTTATGAAAGATAGCAAAACTATAAGAAATAAAACTTCTAGACTGTACGACATTTTTGAAATGCACAGCTCAAACTATACGTGTACGAGTACTTCTACTGCCACTCAATTAGCAGCGGCTTGTATAAATAGATAGCTAAACTGGCTGTTATCTTAAGATACCCTGCTGGTTTATGCGAACATAAACCTTAAAATAAGTGATGTTTGCCCTTTTTCCGCGATCATTTCTTTTTTTTTAACTTTTTTTTTAATTGAATGAAGTGAGTCAATGGCAAGCCGTTAATTATAGTGGTCTTATCAATTTTTTTGTTATTAATTGAATTTCCAGCAAGCATAATTGTAAATAATGTAGGTGCGATGATGTGGAAGCAGGAAGTACAGTAAAATTTATATAGAGCTAAGCACTTTCATGTGCAAATATGGAAGAAAGGCTAAGTCGTGTGTACGATTTAGCCATGACCCCTCAATGACTTGGGGTTGGGTTTGAATAATCCTCGAATAATTCGCATGCAGTGAAGTCGCTGATTTAATGGTTTCCAAAGGCGATTGTGTTTTCCATTTAAACACGTGAAGCGGGAATGGACTACCTAAAGCCAAAATCCACTTTGGAGCCGCACTCAAGGGGTTTCGAAAATTCGCTCTAAATGCAATGAAGAGAATTCTCCTACTATACGTAAAACGGGAATGTTCCGAATTACACAACTTTTTGTGAAATTATTGTCGTTCTCCACAAGGCCGAGCGCACCGTTTAACAGAAAACACTCGAACGCCATTCAATGTGCGCCCGGCCTAAGTGTGTCCCAGTATTTATTATTCAACTTAAGCCGTAATGAGTTTTGTACGAGTACCTATGGGTAGCTTAGGCAAGCAGAAGAGGGATGCTCCCGTAGACTTAACTGGGGCCGTTACGCTAAAAAATTAATCAAGAAAGCCAACATCGCCTTCTACACTTGCAAGAGGTTACTGGGCAAAAGGTGGGGGATGAAATCAAAAATCACTCACTGTGTATACACAATCGTCGTAAGGCCAAAACTCACATGCGGAGCTGTGGTCTAGTGGACAGAGTGCAGAAATTATGTTGCCTGGGGATCACAGGTGCTTTGAGGACCGTATATTTGCTCTCCCTGAACGTGAACACCTCTTAAATCTGGCCCAATCCATCTATATCTACGGAATGTGCCAGCTAATTATGCCCTAAGACTCAGTGAAGTAGGGCACTTCAGAAAAGGACCATATGGCCGTCACATTATTAGGTTACCTTACCACCCTTATAAAGATTTAATGGTGGATACCCACTTGCGTCCAAAATCCAAATTGACACGCGTCCAATCTAAGATCCGTCATGTGTGAGATTTAAGCTGACAGCTCAGGAATCCACGGCAATCCAAGTTGGATATTCAACTTACCCAAAATCCACTCGACTACCGCGAAGTTTGTTTGTTGATTATCCATCCAATCCAAAGCTTTTGTTCCAGGATTCTTGATTTGAAGTATTTTTTACAGGGATGGGTTGTCGGCCCATCGCTAAACCAGCTAAACCCTATCCAGGGGTAGACTCAGTGAAAGCTGCTTCAGGCGGTTCATAACGTGCCAGAGTTCACACAACTATGTTTCAGGTCTGACTACGTAACTATATGATGATACCCTACAGACCTGAGACGCTTAGGTGTGACTCAGCCATTCAGGCTACAGCTATCCTTCCCTCTTTCTTTTACAACCATGGCGGAGAACTCACGAACATTTTAGACTCAAATGCTTGTGAATTCATGTTGGCCATGTAAGAACAGAAAGGTATCTTTTTGTTGTTGGTGCTTTTCAATGTTCCGTGTTTTGTTCAATGTTCACTTGTAAACGAGGCATTACACAACTCTCTATTATGGTTCCCAAACATCACTTATCACAAACAAAGATTGCTCCCGTAAATGTCCATAATAGATTGTATAACTTTCCCACCAAAAACCAATCCATTTATATTTGCGTATCTATCCATCCGTTCGACCCTACATTGGTTATATGTACCTACATCGCATGTATTGTTTCGGTTTCAATCGTATGGCTGTTTTCGTTTTAAAACAGAAATAGTACATCCATGCGCTATTTCGTCTATCTGTCTATGCATGATTTTGCTTTACGCCGAAAGTGTGCATATGCTTAATATCGTTTTACCTTCATTTACGTTATTTCGTTTTGAAACCGAAATTGCATGCATGCATAATTTCGCTTTTCTATCCGTGCACGCTTTCGGCTCAAACGAAAGTATTGCAATGCCTGCATTCAGGAATCATCATCGCTCCCTGAGCGGTCCTTCCCCTCTTGAGCGCTGTGAAGTGCTACTGTCCCAATGTCTGGTGAATGCAATCGCTCCATGGCGCCGTTGCTGAGCGGCTACTTCTCCTTTTGAGCGAAAATTTTTCACGCTCCCTTGGCTTGGAGCGTGATACATTTTTGTTTTCACAATTCGCATCACAGATGGTGCGCGCGTCATATGTCATTTGATTGAGTGTTGAGTGTTTAAGTGTTTGACAACACAACGTCCTGCGTGTTATTTTACGGGAATTTTGCAGCAAAATTACAATTAAAAGGTGAGTGGTGTGAGACAGCCGTTAGCCGTTTGTTAGACATTTGCCATGTCAGCTGATTGTCTCAAATTCGATATGTAGCCGGTGTATTCACAAAACAGGTGTGTGACGGTTGTGACAGGGACAAGTCGCTCCGTGTGACATGGAGGGGAGATGTCGCTACGTAGCTGCTCATTGTTTTGTGAATGAGCCCAATGTTTCCTCTCTGTTGAGCGAAACCAGGTTCGTTAGATATTCTTGTGCTAAATAATGAAAACACTTCGATTGAAAAACACACACACTTTATTTACAAAACGAACTACACACGCGTACTAACAATTAACGTCCACGACGACGTTCGTGGCCATGGATGTGCAGGAGGTGTATGCTGGCAACTATGCATTCTCCGAAACCAGATTATGCCAACGAAACGTTAACTGGGCCACATGGAACAGTTGACGCGCTATGCCAGCTCAAACTAGCTCAAACTATCTGATAACGGCAATTGACGATTATCTCCTTTCCGCTTTATAGCGGATGCTTTATACCGATCCGACTGCCACTGAGTGTCGAGTCTTACTACCTCTTACTTTCTTTGGTGGCATCTGCCTTTATATAGCTGCTTGACCCATGCGTTCGTCAATTAGCGAACACTCTAGACGTTTCGAGATGTTCCAGTCTCGAGTTTCCACTACTCAACGAAGGTTCGAGAATCCGCTAGTACTTGTCATGGATGAATCGAGACTATGGTAGAGCTTAGTACAGTGGCCCCATTTATACCGTGGAACTAAAAGGAGTATTAACTAGATCATATTAGATTTAGTTCTAGTTCGTGGAGTGTTTATACCGACCGGTACTTAATATGGCAAATGTCAGATGTTGGCTAATATTACGTTTACACTATCCCCAGATTACTTCATCTGCTGCTTAATCTGGGTGTGGTGAGTTTAAAATTGTATGTATTTGACAGTTCCAGATTAAATCAGCCGGCGCAGATGAAGTAACCTGGGGATAGTGTAAACGTAATATTATCACCTGGATTTAAAGAGAATTTTAGAAATATAAAGAGCCCAGTAGCTTCTTGTAGAAAGCGCTTTTATACCACCGACTCCAACACAACATAAACATCGACAAAAACAAGCGTCAACAACGAAAACACAAACCTAATCTAATTTTTTTAGTTCAATACCGTATCGCAAGTAGAGCTAAGAGCTAGTCCAATCAACTAATCCGACATGTTTAGGCTGCGCGCATGTTGGCTCACGTTCGCGTGTCGCGTTCACGTGTTTTATGTCAAACGGTTTGAGTCTATCGTTTCCAACCAAAGACGCGAATCTGTCAATATGACAAATGCTCGGCTATTGTCGTATCAACAAATTGAATTCATTAATGTGCTTTAAAATGGAGAATTAGGTAAGAATTGAGTGGCAAAACAAACGACTAGGGAGTAGTAGGATGTGCATAAACACACATTTCATACTAAATTATTGGCGTTAATACACAATAATGAATCCAATTTGGTGATACGACAACAGCCGATCATCTATCAAACTGACAAATTCGCATCTTTGGTTGCAAACCATAGACTCAAACCGTTTGACATAAAACACGTGAACGCGACACGCGAAAGTGTGCCAACTTGCGCGCAGCCTTACATCGTGGTGAGTTTGATGTAATTAGTTAATACTGAAACATAGTTCCTCGGCATAAACGTATCCAGTCTGTGTCGTAAGAAATACCCACTCCGTACACGTAACAATATTATCTATATTTTTCCCTGTTGTAGTGAAAATGGGGGCGCACTAAGACCGTTTTCTCACTTGTCGGTACGATAACGGTGCGGGATCGGCATGTTCGGTATACGCAGTACCGAAAGCTTACCGAACGCCTATATTTCAATGAGTGTTTCCGGACCGGCTCAGTCCCTCCCCACATCCGCGAATACCGAGCCAATCAGCAAACACTCATTGAAATAAAGGCGCTCTCTGCTTTCCATTCCGATTATACCACGCGTGCCGATTCCGCACCGCTACCGTACCAATGAATGTCACGTTATAGTGACGTCAACCACCGCTATATTAAATTACGTTTACACTATCCCCAGATTACTTCATCTGCAGCGTAATCTGGGTGTGGTGAGTTCAAAATTGTATGTATTTGACAGTCGCAGATTATCTCAACTGGCGCAGATGAAGTAATCTGGGGATAGTGTAAACGTAATATTACGGCACGGCTTTCCTAGGAAACCGTAGCTTTATACGGCGGTTATTTTTCTTTTTTTTTTCTTTATTAGGGGGTTCACGCTCAGTGTCGTAAATGTCTAATAGATAACTTCTATCATTTTACTATGGAAACGACAGAAGTTTTCGACGAATACGACGTTTACGACATTTACGACACTGAGTCCCCCTATTAACATTTCATTTCATTTATTGAGGCTTTCTATTATGCTTAAATTTTTTTTTACATAGTTGTGACAGGTCAATTGACAGCCAACAATTGTCAAAAGCCTTTTGTGAAGCACATGATTCAGCTTAAAAAACTAATCGATATCTAATTGAATTCATATGAAAATGGTGTAAACATTTTCCATTGCTCAAAGGCTAAATTTTTGATAGACTCTTAGGCTGCGCGCATGTTGGCTCACGTTCGCGTGTCGCTTTCGCGTGTTTTATGTCAAACGGTTTGAGTCTATGGTTAACAACCAAAGACGCGAATCTGTCAATATGACAAATGCTCGGCTATTGTCGTATCAACAAATTGAGTTCATTATTGTGCTTAATGCCCGGTTCACATTATTCCAGTCCAGTAATCCAGTCCAGCAATCCAGTCCAGTGCTGGACTGGATCATATCGTCTACATGATTCCAGTCCAGTAGTCCGGCGAGTGTGTTGTTGATTCGGTAACTATAGTGACAATGATTTTTGTACGAGCTGGAATGAAAAAGTAGACCGACAATCCAGTCACTGGACTGGATTACTGGACTGGATTGCTGGATTGAATTGCTGTCCAGTGCCGGTTCACATTATTCCAGTAGCAATCCAGCGCTGGACTGGATTACTGGACTGGATTGGTTACTGGAATAATGTGAACCGGGCATTAAAATGGATAATTAGGTAAGAATTGAGTGGCAAAACAAACGACTGGGGAGGAGTAGGATGTGCATAAATACACATTTCATACTAAATTATTGGCGTTAATACACAATAATGAATCCAATTTGGTGATACGACAACAGCCGAGCATCTATCAAATTGACATATTCGCATCTTTGGTTGTAAACCAAAGACTCAAACCGTTTGACATAAAACACGTGAACGCGACACGCGAACGTGTGCCAACTTGCGCGCAGCCTTATGCCCGGTTCACATTATTCCAGTAACCAATCCAGTCCAGTAATCCAGTCCAGCGCTGGACTGCTACTGGAATAATGTGTACCGGTACTGGACAGTAATTCAATCCAGCAATCCAGTCCAGCAATCCAGTCCAGTGACTGGATTGTCGGTCTACTTTTTGATTCCAGCTCGCCCAAAAATCATATCGTCTACATGATTCCAGTCCAGTAGTCCGGCGAGTGTGTTGTTGATTCGGTAACTATAGTGACAATGATTTTTGTACGAGCTGGAATGAAAAAGTAGACCGACAATCCAGTCACTGGACTGGATTGCTGGATTGGATTGCTGTCCAGTGCCGATTCACATTATTCCAGTAGCAATCCAGCGCTGGACTGGATTACTGGACTGGATTGGCTACTGGAATTATGTGAACCGGGCATTATAAAGAGAAATTAATTCTTTAAAAATAACTTAAAAATTAGTTCTTTAGCAGAAGTATTATAGGTAGCTGAAGACGTCCACAGACGACAATGCTGCCAGTGGGGGAGTTCCTCCAGCCTCCATCTATAATCTTCGACAGAATTTGACTCCGAGGTCTTGCCAATAGTATCATGTACATAGTTACAAATTCACTATTCTAGTATGCATGTTGAGATCAAAACAAACAATGAAAGAAAATCGAAAGAAAAGTTTAAGCTCCTTTCGTATGATTGATTTAGGTACTATAAGACTATTGCTATCAAGATGAGATCTGTTGTGCTGAATAATTGTAGTTGGTTCTGGTTCAGTCCAACTTAGTTATCCTCATAATTATTTTTGATTTACTGGTAAAAAAAATACAATATTTGCGAGTATTCTGTTCTCTGGAGGTATATCCCCCTATTAACCAAACTTCCGTTTCTTCACCAACATGTATTCCGAATCCCGCCGTTGCAGGCGCTTCAATCGCTACAAAGCACTTCTCTTCGCCATCACGCACAGCTGATTCCACTGGCAGTTCTACATTTCTGTTGTCATCGGTCGATCGCTCTGTAGTCGTCGAGAGTGTCACATCGCTTTTGCGCAGTGCAATAGTTTTTACGTGATTTAAATCGTATAATTTCACAACGACTGTAAATTTTTGCGCTTTCTGTCGCGCAGTTATTTTACACATAATTGTTGTGTTTGGTAAACGCAATTAATTGATAAAGTTTCAAAATCGTGAATATCGTTTTAGCACGAATATTGGGAGGATTATAGGCTCTCAGAGCAGCCATGTGGCTGGCTCGGACAAATCGGGGCTGCTGAGTCCGAATAACGGAAACAGTTACGGCACTAGTAACGGTTCTGAGAACGCACATGGAAATGTGAAACCACATTTACGCCCACGTAAAGGGAAAATTAAAGTCGTCTATAGAACAAAAAGGAACGATTCTTTCTGGATTAGAAAAGAAACGTCAGTTAATAAAAACTTTACGAACAACATGGATACGGCATTTGATACAGCAATTACAACGATCTGCGACGAAGACAACAACAAAGCTATAGCGGCTGACGCGCTTATGTCCTTGAATGAGAATTTACCTCCGGTAAATCGAGTCAATTCCTCCGTAGTGGGAATGCCTACTAATAGTATGACAACACAAGTTCAGTTCAACTCATCAGTGACCGGTAATAGCAATCGTAACGACGCTTCAACTTTTGGCACTTCCACCTGGAATGGAAGCGATATTTCTTTAATACGAATCTCATCGATGGATGGTAATGATAAATTAAATTTAATCTGTAATAACTCTTCTGAATTTTTACCCGCAAAAGGGCGTTTAGTGTATAAGAAAAGGTCAAAGAATGATACTTCGAACTGTGTAACAAATAATGGAACTGCGTCCAATATAGGTTCTCAATTTACTTCTGCGAATAAATTTGCATCACTTAGGGTGCAAGATCAACAACGGTCTTCGTCAGGCTCTAATGTTGCAATGGTTAATCCTAACAAGCCGAAGTTCTGTCCACCCATCACGATTCATAAGGTGTCGGCTAGAAATCTCCTCTCTTTAATCAAGGACATAGATCCTTCTTGTCAGGTTGACATGTTAAATTTATCGGACGGTAGTCATAAAGTAAGAGTAGACAACCAACAAACTCATGTGAAATTGGTAGAGGCCTGTAAAAAGGCCAATCTTGAAGGATTTTCTTATACATTAAAAAGTCAGCGTAAATTTTCCACCATGTTGAGAGGTCTGTACTCATTCACAGTAGAGGAAATATCCGAGGAGCTTAATGGTTTAATTTCGCCTTTAAAGGTTACGGTCTCAAAGCATACCACAGCCTGGTCGAGGGCCAATAATGTAGATCTCGACATCTTTCGAGTCACTGCCGATAGCAGTGAAGCCTTAACAACCGTTAAAAACATTTCGTTCATTTTGTCACAGCGAGTGAAGTGGGAGAAACCTAATCGTCACGATCTGACGCAATGCTATAATTGTCAGAAGTTTGGCCATGTGGCTGCCAATTGTATTTCGAAGCCCACCTGTGTTAAATGCGCTGGTGATCATTCCTCAAGCGAATGCCCTAGACAGGGACACAACAATGATAGCTCTGAGTCTCTTCCTCCTATTAGATGTGCTAGTTGCAATGAATTAGGCCATCCGGCCAGTTTTTCGAATTGTCCAGTTCGAATGAGATACAAATTGAAAATGGCGCAACACAGAAACCCCACTCAGGTTCAGAATTCTACCTCCCCGAGGCAGCAGATACCACTCAAGAATCAAAATGTGTTCCCACTTTCTAGCCTGTCTGGAGTTTCTTATGCTGATGTAGCTAAAGCTACGTCTAATCCTCATGTGGGGCGTGATTGTTCTTCTTCAATCTTGCCATTTAAAGCATTTCAAGAGGAAATATCTCAACTCTTTGGCATGTCCTTTGAGGCATTAGTCCAACGCATTTCCACCTTTTGGAACACCACGCGCTCCCTGAGCAACGATGAAAAAAAAATGGCTTACATAACATTTATTTTAAATCTATCCAATGGATAAAATTCGTATTCTGAATGCTAATATTAACTCGCTGCTCTCGCACGGGAAACGTTTTGCGCTCAATGAAATACTTACCCAAACACAGCCTGACTTTGCCTGTGTTACCGAAACGAGGCTTGGGGAGCTCCCACCTGGATCAAAAATTTCTCTTAAAAATTATAAAATAGTGAGGAACGACTCTGGAAGGGGTACATCCATTTGCATTAAAGCAAACATTAAATATAAAAATGTCCGAATTGAAACTCCGTTTGCATCAATAACGGCAATTGAGACCGAGCTTACGGCCCGATCTAGCTTAAAAATCATCATTGCCGCCATTTATGTCCCTTGTAACCTAGGCTCTAAACTCAAATCGGTGCTGGATACTTTTTTCGAAACTGCAGAAAGATACGATGCTTTTATCCTTGGAGGAGACTTTAATAGTCGTAGCCCGAGTTGGGGTGACTCGTCACATAATACTAATGGCTCAAGCCTTGAAAGTTGGCTCTCAGAAAACTCAGATTTGGGTGCTAGCTTTGTTACTTCGGATTCTCCTTCTTTTCCCCGTGGAGCTTCTTTTTTGGACGCTTTTTTAATGTCATCTTTTCTCACAGAACCAGATTACCAATGTGAATCACTCCCTCTTTTTTCTGATCACCTTGCTCTCCTACTTCAACTAAATTCAACTACTTCCTTTCCTACACCCCGAGTATCTTGTGGCCCTAGAAGCTTTAAAACTGTCAACTGGGACAATTTTAATTCGGACCTCACCAGAGTATTACCACATCTTCTTCCCATAGATAGAATCATTTCTAATAATGACATTGACGATCATATTAGCCTTTTAAATGATTCAGTTGCTAAAACAGTTGACAAACACGCCCCTTCAATTAGTCCTTCATATTACAAATATGGAAATCTCTCTGAGGATACATTACACTTCTTTCGCGTGAGAAAAAGATTACTACAACGTCGGAAAAGGATTTTCCACCGTGCTCACAACAGAGTAAATGAAGCATATGAGTCCATCACAACAGAAATACATCTTCTATCTACAATCATTGAACAAAAAATTAATAATGATTTAAATTTGGCGTACATCAGCTTTTTAAAAAAAATTAAACCAGGCCCTGATTGCTTCCGGGCGATAGACAGGATTTCGGGACGTAAAAAGAATGGCTTCAACATTAATACATCTACATTAACCCATCTCAATTCGGAGTTTTCATCCACACAAGAAAAACTTGACGCGTGTGCTTCTTTCTTCGGAAATATATTTGTTGATAACCCTCCTGAAAATCGGGAGTGGACAGGAGAGGTGAGTGAAGTGGTAAGTTCTTACTTACATGGCCTTGAAGGATCATTTCTCACTTCGTTTACTACCACTAATACAGCTCTTAACCCAAATTGCCCTCAATTTTCCGATTCCTTCACCTCTCCAGGTGAAATAGAGAGTACCATTGATACATTAAATACGAAAAAGTCATCTGGACTCGACTCGATCTCAAATTTTATAATTAAAAAATCGTCCAAATGCATTAGCAAGCATTTAGCCATTATCTATAATCACTGCATAAATAATGGATACTTTCCAAATAATTGGAAAGTAGCATCAATTTTTCCTGCCCCTAAAAAAGGTTGCAAGGGAGAACTTAATGAGCTTAGGCCAATTTCCTTGCTGTCAAATTTTGGCAAACTGCTTGAGCGCATTTTATTACGCTTACTTAATCCATTCTGCGAAGCGCTTATTCCTCACAACCAATTTGGTTTCAAACGTCATCACTCCACTGAACATGCTGTTGCCACTTTACAAGAACACGTTTTTTCCAATCTTCGTCAACAAAAATGTACAGTTGCATGTTCTTTGGACCTTACTAAAGCCTTTGATTCCGTATGGCACACAGGTTTAATCTTCAAGCTTATCGACCTCTCCTGTCCTATTCCGATTTTGAGGATGATTATAAACTTTTTGTCAAATCGAAAATTTGTAGTTAAAATCAACAATTTATGCTCCAACCCACAGGAAGTTAGGTCGGGGGTGCCTCAGGGATCAATTTGGGGTCCACTCCTATTCAACTTATATGTGTATGACTTTCCTGTAGGTTACATGCCTGCATCCTCTTCCTGTCAGCTGCCTGCGGTATCTGGAGCTTTAATGTATGCTGATGATACTATCATTTTTGCAAGTGACCCCAGCCCACTCAAAGCAGCAGACATGCTTCAATCCCTAATCAACCGTTGCACAAATTACCTTGAAAAATGGGCCCTCAGAGTTAACCCCAGTAAATCTGAACTTATCTGTTTCAGAAACACGGGTCGCAGTTGTAAAAAAGGAACAGTACCAGAAAGCAAATCTATAATCGTCAAAGTCAACGGCGTCCCTGTACCTCGTAAAGAATCTATTAAATATTTGGGAATCTCGTTTAAATACGATATGAAATTTAACGTACATGGAAGAATACAGTTAGCGAAAGCAAAAAAAGCTAGGTTTGCCTTAAATAAAATCATGCCACGGAAAGCTATTCTCCCTCGTACTAAAACATTACTTTATAAAACGCTTCTACGACCCATTGTTTCTTATTGTTTCCCAATTTGGGCAACTATCTCACCCTGCGTGGGTAATGAATTGCAAATATTTGAACGGAAAATACTTCGTGCCTGTACCTCTCTCTATCGTCGACCTGACAAGAGATATTTTAAAAATTCGATACTTTATAAAAAAACAAAAATAATTCCACTATTACAGTACATGACATTACTAGCGGCCAAAAGAACGGATAATTGGATCAACCATTGCAACCCTATTATAAAAATAATTTCGGAGCGTAGTCAAATGATACCGGCTAACAACTCCCTAGTTACAGGTCTTTCTTTAATCTTTTCAAAGTTTCCGGATATGTTTGATTTCGGTGACAGTCCGAAATTTCTGTCGAAATTTTACTCTAAAAAATCGGACCGAGTCCGTAGGGGTTAAATTGATATTTTAACATACAGTATTATACAAAATTACAGTATATTGGACACCGTTTCATTCTTGTACTTGTAATTACATTGCATTATACATATAGAGATATAAGTTTTTAATTTCCACACTTAAATTTTGTAATAAATCATTATCTGAATAGTGTCATCATTTATGTTCTAATCGCTTTATAATAACGAAATGAATCGTAACGCCTCTACATTGAATTTATATAAATATGTACTGTAAAAGATGCTTACAATATTCTCTCGCAATATAATAACGAAAAGTTATGTTGTTCGTCGTTTTCTAATTGAATGAATATGCATTTTGTTCCCTAGTCATAAGTTAGTTATAAGTTTGTCCATCTCTTTTAAAGAATTTAATCCTCAGGTGAGCATTGAGGAATCTTAACATTTTACGTAACTGAAATAATTGTATGTCCCACTGATAGGTGGAGCTGTCAAAAAAATGTCAGAGTGACATAATTTAACTAGTCACCATTAATTAAGATTCATAGCACAACATTTGTAATAGATCATAAGTCTAATATGTACACATATATTATCCGCTCAATAAAAATTCAGTTCAGTTGTCATCGGTCGATCGATTTTCGTTCCGTGTGCGTGCACAGGTGGCGGGTGAGACTCACTCAGGTTCATTTTCATTTATACTTTTTATCTTTTTTCGTCAGGCGTACACTCTTTTTGTATATTTATCTATTAGAAATCCACTTAAAATATATAAAGCCCAAGTCATTTATATATTTTAGCAGCCCGGAAGCAATTTTTTTCAGTCGGACTCGTCTGTTGACCATCTCATCCAGACGAGTTCATTGCAAAAAAAAGCGCTTCACCGTCCAGACATCAGAGATATAATTTTATAAAAGCGAAAAATCCCGCTTTCACGACAAAATTTCGCACAAACATCTCTTTGCAAATTTATTTCGATCTATTTAATTTTGACGGATCCACGCTAACGAACGGGGGGCGCTACATTTCGAACAAATAAAATAAATAAGAATATGAAACCGAAGGTCTTCTATGCCAATCAATGCGACGGTCCAATTCTTGCCACAGTCAAACATTCAATTGGGTTGGACTCAATCGGCATTGGTTGCCTGTAGAATTCCCTAAATCGTCACAGTACAATGTCTTATTATACACTCAATAAGGGTAGGCGGATAAGCCGGAATGCTTGTGTAGTTTTTAAATTGTTTTTAAAGTGTAAATTGTAAGAGATCAAAAAAACGTGTGAAATTGGCAATCGTAGACAAAAACAGACAGACACCAGCGATACCATGGACACCGGAAGCAATAGTGCAGACGATGAGATTCCCGCGGCCAAGAAACCACGTCTGCAAAGCTCCGGTGACGGCGAGCTCGCGCCTAAGTGTCCTTTTGCGACAGGTGGCGAGCGAGAGTTCGCAAAAAAAGTGGTGAACCGCATCGAGGAGCCGGGCAGTTTGGTGGTTGACGACGAGCTGCGTGAATTCCAGGTGTTGGACGAGGTGCACGGCGATGATGATGGCTCCGGAACGGAACGCGATGATGGTAATGATGGGACATAATGTTCCCAACACATGAACTTGTTAAATTTCGTGATTTTAGATGGAAGCGACGGCGAGGACACCACCGATCTGGACATGGACGATGACGAGCTGGAGAATATGTTGGACGAAGCGTTGCCGGACGATCTTAAGAAGCCCAGACAACAGCAGTACGAGGAGAAATTCAAAACAGTTTTGGAAGGTAAGTGTGGGGAGGAATAACAAAAAATTTACGTTTTATCAAAATGCTGTTCTCACTTATCATTACAGAAAAGGGTCGCAATGACTTTGACGTTCTGCCCGAGGGATGGCTTCAAGTCACGCACAATAGCGGCATTCCACTGTACTTACACAAAACGTCACGCGTGTGCACCGTGTCGCGTCCTTATTTTCTCGGGCCGGGAAGCGTTAGGGTAAATATGAAGTGCATCCCGTTGAATATGATTATTGGCTTTTGTTTGAGATTTTTCAGGGGCTTTAAATTTGTTAAAATAAAATACATAACTGGCGCAATACAGGACCAATGCCTCGAGATAAGTTGGCATAATCTCATTTACTAGATCGTGACAGTGTTCATAGAGTTGTGTGATCAGCAACACCCTCAACCGAGTTATTTACCCCAAATGGGTACTCATTTAACAGCTGAGTGGGCTCATAGTACGAGAAGTAAATATCCTCTTATCGAAAAGACTACTGTCTTCAGTAGGAATCTAACCAGGACCCCAGTGAACAGAAGGCTAATCGTCGCGCCATCCGGATTAATGTTATTAATTGCCTTGACCCCTGCGGAGGCATGGGCGCATCTACATCGCTTGCATAGGTGAACGCGCCAGAGATCGAACTAATGTTCTCTAGATACAGCATCGTAGAGTGGTGACCGAGACTTCACGGCTACTCGAGGGCGTCATATCGTAGCAAACTTTTTTCATGATTTTTCTTTCCACATGGGACTTGGCAACGCGCTCGGTTCTCGGTTAGGTAGGTAAATCAGGCTGCCATGACATCACAGCACATTTAGACCATTGAACTGGTCCATTGCGATACTCCGGGGATCCAATAGCCATAACGATACTAGTTCTTAAACCGGCCTAAGCTACTGATAAAGCGAAGTAGTCGTCCAATACTGATCGTGACTGGCTCCCACCTGATATCGTAATTTTATTACCTACATCAGAAAACCAGAACGTTGCCCTTAAAAAGCCACAACACTCTTCTTAGGCTAGGTAAGAGGGTTGCGGCTCGAGCAGCTCGCAATAGACCTCCGATTTGGGCTCATCTGCCACCCTCCGCTGGCTAATTAGAGCTGCCAGGTGACCACTCCGCTAAATTGAATCAGCTGATTCGACGAGACGACACTTGCCACCTCTGCTAGCTCTTAAAAACTGTAAGCACCTAAGATGTTGAGGCGTTTGCAATTTAGAACTGGACACGCACACAAAGTATGTCCGATAGTATTCTCTTCCATCTTCTGCATACATTTCTGGAGGTCAGTCGCAATCTTCTCGCGTGAAATTCAGTAAGGTATCCTGTGAGTAGACTTATCGTCGCTCTCAGCCTATTTCTTTTGAGTTTCAGCAACATCCTGCTCTTGCTCAGATTAAGTGATGACCACAAGGTCCTGGTTACCCTACAATCCATTCTGTTTGTCCAGTCAGATTGTAGTTTAGTCCATCTGGCTCCACCTATTTCTTCATCGGCTTTCTCGTTACCCGCTACACCACTGTTGCCGGGCACCCACATAATCCTTGTAGTAGTATGTTTAGCCTTTCTGTCGACAGCCTCTCTGCATACGTTTACAGTTCTCAAAGAGCAGCTATAGGACGTAAGGGCTAGAATGGCCGCCCTACTATCGACGCAAATCGTCGTCATTCTCGTTGAAGTTCCTTGAATGGACTCTACCGCCATGCGTATATCATGTATCTCCGACTGGAATGCAGTTGTTGTTGTGTTAGCGATGCTTCAAATACTGCAGTTCTTCTTGCATCGAGGGGGTTTGGCAGCTCAGGGCCGTTGTAAAACGGGTGGTTCCGGTATGAGGAACCGGCTGCCGGCTGGAATGCGGTCGCGTGGTTCGTCAGTCTGAACCACTGGCTCAGGCCCAGATCCGCTGAGTAGACACCTGAGCCTGCTCCAGTGTCAGTCTTTGAACTTGAAGTGAATGATGAGATCCGGTTCCGCGGATTGATTTTTTAGTTCCACTTATTGGAACAATCTCCAGTGCGATATAGCAAGGTCTTGGTTCTGTCTTTTTATAAGAAACAGAGTCTTAGACGCGTTGAAGTGGGGATCCGCTACCTTGGCTGTAATTAGCTTTGGTATGGATGACTACTCCACTACCTTAAATCCCGGAAGATCCTTGGCGATCCTTCCAACGGTAGAACGAAACCAATCCACTGAGTAGACGTCGCTGCAGGTCACCGCTATATGCACGCGAACAATGTGGCTGTCTTCAAATCGGGACAATCCCGCCGCCGATGACATGGCGAACTCTAGCAGTTCTTCGAAAATACGTTTAAGGACTGTTTTAGCTACGTCATCACCGAGCCGCCATTCGAGCTGCTCGAGTAGCTTGTATACTGAGGAAGGGAGTAAGTTGCTCCCGAAATACATGTATATATATCTAATACAAAAAATAAATCTTGTAGTTTGGGGAAAAGCTACGTTTTTTCACTTATTTGCTCGAGTTTATTGACGGTAGCCTGCTTAAGGTGACTCGCGGCCACATCCCTAAAGGAACGGGTCGCTGTCTCCTGTCGCCGCTTTATGGTCATCTTACTGCCTGTGGAGTATATCTCCTCCGATCGTTGGCGCTTGGTAGCTGGCGCAAGGGTTGGTTTCGTCGAAGCTTCCGCTGGTTTGCACTTAGAGTCCGATTTCACCGCTTCCTTGGCCGCACTCTTTGCCTTTCTCTGTCTAGCGAGTTGTTCGCTCCGTTTCTTGCCTCTAGTGGGACTAGCCGCCGCTTCCCGTCCGGCAGTTTGCGGTTCCGCAACTGTCCATCTGGTTCACAGCACTGCTAGATGGAACCGCTACGTCCATTGGACTCACAGTGACCATCAGAGTGGAGCTCTCATTCACCTACAGGGTTAGCGAACTCTAGTTCATCTGACCCTGTATCGATGACCGCGTGATTTTAGAGCTTTGGAAGAGATTCTTTTTGAGTGACTTCCTGCCAGGGGTACCGGCTGGCAATTTTTGTTTTTTTTTTTTTGTGTTGAATTAGGTCCATGGCTAGTATTTTTTGGATTCAGGATTGGGTTTCCCGTTCTAGGACCATAGTCGAGACAATTGCCAGCATTTCGCCCCCCGCTATTCCCCGCACCTATAGGAACATCGTAACGCTCCGGCCATCTTTCCTCTCTTTGGGCCGCGAAACAAACTTCCTCGCTACCTCCTGAAAGTTCCACCGACTTTCACGCTACGCTGCATCTGATCCGCAACCCCGCAGCTGGACTTTCACCTCAGTCACCAGCTCCAGCCTTTCACCTAGTCCCCGTGTCACCTATTCGGACAGTCTCAGTCTCTTCTGCCAGGTACGGTCGAGGAAACCGTTTACACGACCGATACAACTGGTGATTGTATAAGTGTGTGGCAGTAAGTGATGACCATTCGGGTCCCTGGTCACCTTCCCCCGATGGGCACGGTCGCATATCACCCCGGGTGTTCAGGACAAATCTGACACTCCGTACAAACCGTACGAGCCGCCTTGCCAAAACTATAGAAGACAAGAGTTGACCTGGCAGGGAGTGTGACGGTTGCTTCGTGGCGGCTAAAAGAGGTAGAGACTCAATGTTTATCAAGATGACTGCACAGCGGGTACCCTCATCATCGAACTTATCAAGCTTAGTAACCCTCCAATCGCTAGTAGGAAGGTCCACATTGCTTGTTTGAAGCAGAAATAAAATTCCCTCAGCATCATTGGGTTCACCGGGAACCCAGACACGGGCCCTAGGTCGTGAAGGTGTCTTATCCCTCGCGACAGCCTCCAATCTGGCCTCAGGCCACACTTTCCCAACCTTGCCAATGGCGAGCCCAATGTTCGAGGCTGTACCGGTTTTTGGCCGGTTTTCCTGGAAGCCCATGGAATAAACCGTTATTTCTCAGCAAGTACAGCCTCTAGCGGGAAGGTTAGGGGCCAATAAGAAAAAAAACCCGTCATGCATCACACGCAAAGAACCCCGTCCGGATATCTTTAAAAGTGTGGGCGCAGGAGCCCGATGTTCGGGGCCGTATCGGTTTTTTGTCTCTTTTTCTGGAAGCCCATGGTATAAACCGTTATTTCTAAGCAAGTGCGACCTCCAGACTCGCAAATTGCATGTTTGATGCGTCCCTGAAACCAGCCAGCATCCTTGGATTTTGAAGCGGGTCCTGGATAATACTCCTCCATAATGCTGCGGAAGTTGACAGCTAGTTTCTCTCTCTCTCTCAATTGCCCTAACCCCTTGTGGGGCATAGCGCGTCAACTGTTCGATATGGCCCAGTTGACGTTTCTACGGCAGAAACTGGTTTCGGAGAATGCAGTTGCCAGCATGTACCTCCTGTACATCCATGACCACAAACGTCGTCGTGGACGGGATTCGAACCCGAAACGCCGATAGTCAAACATAAGACTGATGCCTCAACACACTGCGCTACCGGTCGCCCCACAGCTAGTTTGCAAGCCAACAACTTCCATTTTAAAGTGGAGATGCTCCTATCAGCTTCGTTCAGATTAACTACCGCAAACTTGATCCACTCCCTTACGACGTCAACATAAGAAGGAGCGGATGAATAAGCATCAGTAGTCCATTGTTTCTTAGTCTTAGGAGATTCTTCAAAAGACCTTTTTTTTTTTTGCTGGCCAATTGCTCAACAACACCAAGAGCCCAGACTCAATCTGTTCCGCAGTTCTCTTCTCAGCAGGAATTTGAGTAAGAACGTCTCGAGCTCGGAAGGCCCTGTGCCTTAGCCTAAAGCGAGCTGTAGAAGGAGGCAAACTTGCCTGGAAGCTCACCCGCGACCTGATGCGCACTCTTCTCCGAGCTGTTAGGGCCAGGCGTGCCATCCAGGGGAGTGGTGTCCATCTCAGGACTACGTCGGCCAGGCTTATCCAAAGCCGAGGTTGTATACGATGCACTCCGCGTGGATTCTGGCCACAAGGCATCCTGATAGCGGCTAGAGCCAGGCTCAGAGGATGCGCATACCTGTCGGAAAGCTCGAACATCATTATCCGATTTGCTAAAAGAGGAAGCGCTGTTCCCTCTAGCTGCGTACTGGCCAACCTTAGCTCAAGCCGATTTTTTGTTAATTGCCTTGACCCCTCCAGGGCCATGAGCGCGTCAACATCACTAGCATTTCTGTGCTCTTTTGACGTTTCGATAGCATATCTACTTTTCGGAAGTGCAGTTGGAAGCATACACCTCCTATCCGCGACGTCTTTATACTGACTAGCTCGGAACATTTATTAGTACCCACAGGCTGTTTTTGATCGCGCCGAGATTTGAACTCCGAGCTCTAGATAAGTATAGTAGAGCGGTGACCGAACGGCCACAGCTCTAAAATAATTTAATATTACATTACAAATTAAAATTTGTCCCACACAACCCTTCTCACAACTCATTTTTTCCTCTCCAATTCCGCATTCACTCTTCACAGAAACACGAGATTCCCATCAGCGCCATACCATGCCTGAATTACCGTCGTGCCCTCGAAAAAGAAGAAGAGGAACGACAAAAATTTTTAAACGGTTTCAACCAGCCATACGCGGAAAACTCTCAAGAAACTACCAACGCTACGCACAATAACTCTTCGCCGGCGAATGCATGTAATCCCAATAACGATGAAAATTCTAGTCAAGACAATGCATGCCCCGACAAAGCAGTATCTGCATCAACTGCGTCTAATGGTAATGCGTCAGTAAATCCATCCGCCGCGGCGATGACACACAGACCACTGCTTGCTGCACTGCACAATGCAAAAATTGAAACAGTCACCGAGAATCTAAAAGCTCATAGCCTGTCAGCAACTCAAGTTCACGACTACTGTACGAAATTGTTTCATTTCAAGCAAGTTCGTGTGATGCGATTCAAGTGAGTATTGAACAAATTCAAATGAACGAATGAAATTTTCATATTCTCCTCCCCAATCGAAAAATCAAAACAGATCGTGGTCGGCACGTCGAAAATTCACGTGCAGTCGAAAGAAAATCAAAAATCTGCAACGACCAACACTTCCGGACGGTACCAAGTTGATAACGTTTCCCGTCATCGCCACCGATTCGAATGGCAATCCGAATAATCAGCGTGGCCGCAAACAGTGGATCATGAATCCGAATGGTAAGGGTTATGTTTGTATATTGCACGAGTATGTGCAGAGCGCGCTGAAGAAACAACCAACGTACGAGTTCAAGGAGCTGGAGAATGCTGCCACGCCGTATTCGGCATCGGTTCGGATCAATGATCTGCAGTATGGCACCGGCTATGGCACGAGTAAGAAACAGGCTAAATCAGAAGCGGCGCGTGAAGCTTTGGAGATTCTTATTCCGGAAATGCGTGATAAAATCACGTCCGTGAAGTCGGGCGGCACGAATAACAGCAGCTATAAGGATTTGTCGGTAAGTTTGAATGGGGTTTTTTACTTAATCATGATTTTATGAGCCCCCGCCATTCTAGGTTTTCGACGAAATCAAAATCGAGGATCCACGCGTCATTGAGTTTTGCGCTAAAACCACCGAACCGACACCGCATGCCATGCTACTCACGTGTTTGCAACGCAACTTTGGCATGGGCGATATACAAGTTAACTATCAAGTGAACAGTGTCAAGCACAAACAAAATGAATTCACAATGACCGTTGGCAAACATACGGCCACGGTTGCTTGTAAGAACAAACGCGAAGGCAAACAGCTAGCTTCGCAAGCCATTTTACAGGTAGGTTACTTAAATTAACATTTTCTTTTTCTTTTTGAAGGTAAATGGTAGTAATACAGTAGATTCGCGAAAACAAAAACTGCGTCAAACATGAACGCCCATATACATGAACAATTCTTTCTTTGGTTGGTGTAAGTGGTGGCTGAAGCACAACTTGCCACAAACCCTGGCAAAATTGGTTATACTCGTAGGAGGATGGTTGGACTAACAGGGGATGCAAGAATGCCTAGGTTCAACCGAAGGAGTTCAGGAAGTATAGCAGCTCCTCGATCTTCACCCCCGACATCCCCCAGGTTGACAAGAAACGCCTTACCCAATGCTCGATGTCTGGCCCTAGCAAGGGCCGGGCATTCGCAGAGGAAGTGAGTGAGGGTTTGTTTCTCATCCTCATTCCCGCAGCTGCGGCAATGCGGATTATATGCCAAGCCTTATTGCATGTTCTCCGATAGGCCAATGTCTTGTAATGACCGCCGCGCCGTGAGCCTGGCGAAATCTCAACGGGACTTGTTCAATAGCTCAGATGTTTTCCTTCTGTGATAGGAGCGCAATATCTTCCTTGATACGACGCAGGTGGGCAGATTCCGCCATTTAGAATCCGCAACATTGAGGTAGTGGGAGGAAATGTTACTATTAACAGTCGTCAGCGGAATACATACAGATTCCGCTCGAGAGCCCCCTCCTGGCCAGCTCGTCGGATTTTTCGTTTCCCTCGATGTCTCTATGACCAGGCACCCAGAGCAGCGTGATATCGAGCCGTCTGCCAAGGCGAGTTAACTCTTCCCCGCACCGCTCGACCGGTTTGGTGGAGGTACTCACCGAGTTCAGTGCCTTGATAGCGGCTTAACTGTCATAGCAAATGGCGATGTTCTGGTTATCTTGTTGTGACACGCCTTCATAATTGCGAGCGTTTCCGCGTGGAAAATGCTGCCATAGTCCGGGAGGCGATAACTTTTCGAGATATTCAGTGCTTCCGAAAAGGTCCCATTTTCGTCGATCCGTCGGTGAAAACCGTGATGTCAAAGTCCTTCACCACCTCGCCCCCTTCATTCAGCCCTAGTGGGGAGTTTGTCAGAGAAGCTTCTGTCAAACCTCAGTTTGGGCACAGTGAAGTCTGTTTTCACCTTGACCACATCTTTTGGCAACCGGCTAAGGATGTTGCTATGACCGTACGGCTTAGCAGTCCAGGCTCCCCAGTCTCTGACCCTGACTGCACTGCCCGCCGCCAGCTGTTTAATGAAGAGGTCTATTGGTGGAAGATGCAGGATCACGTTTAGCGCTTCCCTCGGACCTGAATAGCTGCCTGACTATCAGTGCGATGTTAGCGCCCTAGAGTTTCTTGTCCACAATTTCTCTGAGGCGGGCCTCAATGGCATGGATTTCAGCTTGAAAAACGCTAGGCCAGACACCCATAGCGATGGAAATCCTGGCGTTCGGTCTATAGACTCCAGCACCAACTGCCTGCTCCGTTTTTGATCCGTCGGTAAATCATATGGTATACAATATAAAACATATTGCGTAGTCATATAATCAGATCTCGAGCAGATCTGCATGCCAGGGATCCGCTCCAGAATGCTCATGCTCCCTGATTGAACACATGACCGTCGTATGTCAGACGCATTCGAAAAGCGCTCAGAGCCGCAGACTCTTGTATGAAAATATGCAGCGGAATAAGTCCAACAATCGCCTCAACAGCCGATGTCGGACAAGTACGGATGGATCCTGCCATGCCAAAGCATGCAAGATGCTGTAACTTACTACATAGCTGTATGGTGCATCGCTGATTCGTTTGGGGCCACCAAACTAGCGCCACATATGTCACAACTGGACGTACGACCATCAAATATAGCCACTCGATCATTTTCGGGGTAAGTCCCCAAGTTTTGCCAAACAGAGACCTGCAACTCCACATGATCCGAGTGGCCTTACTGATAACAGCCTCGACGTGATTGCTCCAACAAAATGCCTAAGCATTGGACTTCAGTGGAGAACTGAAGTACTCAGGTCCGGGCACTGAAAGCCTTGATGTGCTTCTTGGTCATGATACAGCCCCTAGGCCTGTCTAGGCTAGTGCTGCAATAGAAAAGGTTATAGTTTCTGTTGTCGAGGCCCTTGACTTTCAGGTCCCTGGTCCATGGTTCCTGAACGAGCCCGATGTTGATATCCTTCTTCCCAAGCAGAACTAGCAGATTGTCGAGGCCACCTTGGCTCGATTTAAATTAATCTGCGCTACCGACCATAGTTACGGTTTCTGTCGTCGAGGCCCTTGACTTTCAGGTCCATGATTTTTGAACGAGACCGATGTCGATATCCTTCTCCCCAACTAGCACACTTTCGAGGCCACCATGGCTCGGTTTAAATTAATCTGCGGTACCGACAACGTCCATCACATCCGTGTCTGTCTCGTCCACCGTACTGGGTGTGCCTTCTCCTCGATATTCAGCTTCCCGTATCATGTCTTTTACGTCCAGCACCAGATCAGCTGCTTCTGACTTTGGCATTCCTGATGTCAAAGTGAAGTCTGTGTCCGGACGCTTCGAGTGGGGCCAGGCTTTCCTCGCTGATGAGAAGGAGAAAGGTGCGGCTGTTGGGATGAGGATCCTCCTCTTTGAGGATCCTTCAGTTATGCATGGGAATGGTTGGGTTTTGCAGACGTAGACACTAGACAGTGTAGTAGCTTTACATTGTCTATGTCCACATTGGGTAGCCAGATGCGAGCCCTCGGCCTCTCTAGAATCTCCTTTGCTGGGATGAGCTGTAAGCCCTCCACCGCGTCAGCGATCTTGCTGACGCAGCCTCTCAGAAAGTCCAGAGATTCCTTGTCCTCGCACCTGATCACCCGAAAACCTCGAATGATAAGGCTACTATCGAAGCGAGGCTGATGCTCAGCTTCACCTGCCATTAGGTACTCCAGTACCATATTTCATAGGTGGGCCCCCATGACAGATCTGAGGAATGTCGAGAGAGAAATCGAAAGATATAAAAGAAAGCTCCCACGGCAGCCGGTTCGATGCACCGGAGCGAACGGTCATCATCAACGGCCAAGGACTGCCAAACCTCTTCAAAGCCAGCAGTCGTTGCTACAACAACAACAAAACGCTCCTTCGCGAGTTTCGATGAGAATTTATGTGAATAAGGGGCCATAATGACTGCCTGACTGTCAGTATAGACAGCAATGTTAGCACCACTAAGATCTTGTACAGAACTTCTCTGGTGCAGACCTGACATGGACCTCGGCTTCGAAAACGCCGGGCCAGACGCCCATGACGATAGAGATTCTGGTGTTCGACCCAAAAACCTCAGCTCTAACCCCTTGCCCATCGGTAAACCATGTGGTACACCTGGGGTTAGAACAAGGATTGCCAATATCCCATTCCGAGCGGTTAGGGATCAGCATCATCGTGGCGCAACAGCCCGACGTCGGACCCTGGCCGCCTGGATCATCGTCCTCCAATTATCTCGGTTAAGTGACCGCGTCCTCAAATTTTAGCCGCCCATAGTTGTTGAGCGTCCTTATATACTAAGTCTTTCCAATGAGCTCTCGGTCTTCCTCGCAGTCTTGCTCAGTACATACGTCGCGGTTAGGGATGAACACCGACAATTTTCTACCGTAGTCATGTAATCTGTTCCCAAGCAGATTGGCATGCACTCTACAGCTCGACACACACGGCAACCATTTTGATCACGGGCACCCATTGAACTACGTCGTCCTCATTTCCCCTGTTCTATGAAATTTGATGGTTCGATGGAAGTTCAGTCGTGGTTATGCGCGTTCACGTGTGGCGAACTTTAGAGCGCTTAGAGCCGCAGAATGCGACTAGTAAGTCCAATAATCGCTTCTAGGGCTGCTCTCGGGCAAGTACGCATGGATCCTGCTATATCAAGGCATACGAGGCGCTGTAGTTTGCTACATAACTGTATGGTGGAACGCTGTTGTGTTTTGGGCCACGCTACTAGCGCAACATAAGTCACTACTAGTCGTACTAGCATCAAATACGACTACTCAGTTATTTTCGGTGCGAGTCCCCAGGTTTTGCCAAAGAGGGACCGGCCGGCCCACATGAGCCGAGTGGCTTGCTAACAACTTTCTCGATGTGTCTGCACCAATTGGTGTTACGCGTCCTCTGTGCCTGGCCGTAGCCGCTGTCAGGATGCCTTGAAACAAGGATCCTCGCGGAGTGCATCGTATACAACCTCGGCGTTGGCTAAGCTTGGCTGATGTAGTATTGCCATGGACGCTACTCCTCCGGATAGCTGTCATAGCCATAGGACGTGCGGAAAAAAAATTGTCATTTCCATCGTTCTATTGATGCTGATGGAAGTTCGATCGTGGTTGTGCGTGATCGTGTGTGGCGACCATAAGCTGTATCGAACACATACCAGCGCTCAGCTCGTTGTGAAACACTTACTTTTAGCGCTGCCGAACTTGCAGGCCCACTTTGACAAACCTGCGGCTCCGTTCCCAGCCACTTCCGATGCTCTGTTATAAAATTTTAACAAACTATGCAAAGATGGAACAGCTTTCTTACATGCATCCTACATTCCTTTCTTACCTCAGTCCTCCTTCCGGCAAGACTATGCTTGCATCAGAAAACAGTCTCACTGACTGATCTGACTTACTACTTTGCTATGCTATGCTATGCCCCACTAGGGGTTAAGCGCGTCAACTACTCCTGCGCGCCATCGTACTCTGTTCTGGACAAAGGGACGCAACTCCTCAAAGGACTTACCCAGCACCTGACACTCCTTTGCCACAGATCGACGCCATGTGATTCTAGGACCCCCTCTTGGTCGGCCTTGGCTGGAAATGTGGTGCCATTGTATGGCATGGAAAGCAATGCATTTATCATTCTTCCGCAATGTGTGACCTATCCACTATGACATTTTCGCCTGCGTATCAATTCGTCGATTGGCATCTGACATGTACGCCGATTCAGCTCTTCATTTGATATTTTTTCGGGCCAGAAAATTCTTAAAATTCGACAAAGACATGAGTTAACGAAAACTTGCAATGATCTGACTTGACCTTTTTCTTTGCCAACAGATCCTTCATCCGCACATCAAAACGTGGGGCTCATTACAACGTCTGTACGGCAATCAATCCGTCAAAAGTTTCAAGAAGAAAAAACAGGAGGAACAAGAAATCACCGTGCTACAAAGTAAGGCGTCCGAAAATGAGCCCAACTATGCCATTCTGGATAAGCTCAAACTTGAGATGACTAAATTGAGCGAGAGTCGAGCCGCCATCAAGCCGATCGGAACATTTATACCGCCCAGTGATGTGGATCTGCCAACTGCATCAGCTTCGAATCTGAACAATGTCGAGCTTTAAGTATTTCGTTTTTACTACAATTAGTTGAAATTAGGTTTTTATCGTTTAGGGTCATTATTTTAGAGAGATCATTTTTAAATGGATTGTGTCCGTCGCGCGCAATCCAGATTCAGTCGTGCTTTTACTTACTAGTAATATTATTTTTAAAAGACACAGTCTCTGCACTCAACAATATTATGCATAGGAAAAATTCATCAATAGTGTAAAGAGGATATGGGGGTGGGGACAGAATAGCGAGCGCCAATCTCGCTGTGAAAAGTTGTCGACAGAATGCAATGCACTCTAGCATTCGGTCAATAACGAGCTTACGATTACGAACTCTGGACGATTTTATCAAAATTGTCGTTTTTTTTTAATCAGCCCGCTATTCTTCCCCTCATCGACCAGTATATTTAGTTAAATTCAAATTTAATCTGCATGAAATGGATAAGACTTAAGATTTTTAATAACGCTTTAGAGGTTTCCAACTAGAGAGTTTCAATCATTGAATAATAATAATGGAAAGCTGACAGACTGTTCCTCATCAATTTAATGAAGCTGCATTATTATGAAATTACTCTTGGAACTGAATTGTAGTCATAGCCGAGATAATTATTTAGATTAAGGGATACAAACAAAGGTAAAAAGTAGGGAGCAAACTAAAGCTAAATGGAAAGTTTGAATATGATATATATTTTTCTGTCTTTGCTGGCTGTCTAGAAATTAGGCTTTTAAAATAAATGAAAAGTGATAATTGTAAATTTATGTGTTTTACTTTCACCGGCTTTTGAGTTTAGTCAGGCTGCGTAACTCACTCAATTCACATGGGGATTTATGTATGACGATAAGTATAGCACGCACAAAAATCGACATGAATATGGCGTTCCTGCGGCAGCCGTTTCTACGCACCGGAGCGACCCGTTTCACAACGGCCAAGAGCTGCCAAAACCCTTCAATGCAAGAAGGAAAGTGTGTTTGTATGTTACATGCCTCGTATCGTCTTTTTTTATGTTCCCTGGGAGCAATACATCTCGGTGCAATTGCTCTCAGTACTAGTTCTCCGCGCCGGCATTGAAAGAAATCCTGGTCCGTAGATCTGCTGCGAGTGCGGCACCCAAACGCGACTACGATGAGATGCAATAGTTGCAATCAGTGGTGCCACCTTTTTTTTTATTTTATTTTATTTATTTTTTTATAGGTGATGATGGAAATCTTCTGCCGGATTTTTACCGACTAAAACCAAAAAACACCTCTCACTTCCATTTTCTCCCTGCGGAACTACCTTTCGGCATTACTTCGCAGGGATGACCTTGGCGCAATCAGCCACCATTTCTGTTGCCCGACTTACGCCTAGCTTCTTCTTTGCGGAGCTCGTTATGGATGGTGCAGACCATCTGGCTCACCGCCTCCCAGTGTTGTGAAGATTTCAGCATAATTTCCACCACATTCTGCGGATTCACCTCACTCTCCAGTTCCGCTTCTAATTGTCCGTGGCTCTCTGCAAATCTGGGTCAGTCGAACATAACATGCCTCGCATCCTCAACTACTCCCTTATATCTGGGGCAGTCTGGAGAGTCGTCCAATTTAAACCTGTGCAGGTACTGTCTGTATCCGCCGTGGCCCGTAAGGAACTGGGTTAAGTAGAAGTTCACTTCCCCATGCTTTCGTTCCACCCAAAAACTCCTCTTCCATAGTCCTCCGCGTGGGCGCCCCCTGGAACGGCAGTGGTCACTGACCATTGCCAACCAACGTCAAGCCGCCAGTGATGGCGGTGCGATGATTTGGTTGAGGTACCCCTGTGGTGTGGGGTGTGAAAAAAATACCACGGCCTTTCTCTTTGAGGGCCTGTCGTTAAAACCGACAATCAAAGGACAGGATGTGTATGCCAGCAACTTGCACTATCCGAAATCTTTATATGCTAACGAAACGTCAGCTATGCCTCGGATAAGGACTGACTCAACGGTTACGACTTTTAGCTATCGTACAATGACAAAGATTGGATTCTGGAATGTGCGTACTCTCCTGGACAATGGATCAGAAGGTCCCCAGAACGCACGATTTCTTCAATTAGAGAGTGAATTTCTGAGGTACAAATTAAATATCTTAGGAATTAGTGAGATAAGATGGTGGAACAGCGGAGAATTCATCTCTCCAACGGGCAGCACTGTAATGTTGTACTCCGGTAAAGCTACCGGTAGTCGTCGTGAGTCAGGTGTGGGGCTCCTTTTAACCAGAGCCGCGCGAAACTGTCTCTTATCCTGGGAACCGGTCTCTGACAGGGTATTGACCGCCAGGTTCCGGACCAAAATGAGGAACATCTCAATAATACAATGTTATGCCCCTACTGAACCCGACAATGTCTTGGCAAAAGACTCCTTCTACGAAGAACTAAACGCCGTTCAGAGCAGAACACCTAAAGGTGACATTATAATGGTTATGGGTGATTTGAATGCGAAAGTTGGCGCTGATAACTATGGGCTCAGACATGTGATGGGGAGACACGGTCTTGGTGATCGTAATGACAACGGTGAAAGATTTGTAGAGTTCTGCAACTTTCACAGTCTCTTCATCGGTGGTACTATGTTTGAGCATAAGGACCACCACAAAATCAGTTGGTCCTCTGTTGATCGGCGCAGAACACAAAATCAGATCGACCATTTTGCCATTAGTAAAAGATTCAAGAGTTGCCTCCTGGACGTGCGAAACAAGAAGGGTGCCGATATTGGGATGGGAAGAGACCATTGTCTTATGATCGCTAATGTTTGATTGCGTATTGCAGCCGTGCGCCGCCCCAGCGACGAAAGATCCAGGCCCCGCAAATTCAACACCGCTCGACTAAAAAATCCAGCTGTCTTACAACAATATAATGACCATCTTGCGCAAAAAGCGGCTGAGATAACTAGTCACCCAGATAGTGACATAAACGAAAACTGGGATGCCATAAAAAATGCGTACATTGATAGCGCAAATACCATCCTTGGCCCAAACCCGGATTGCCGGAATAAGCCCTGGATGTCCGACGCTTCATGGCAGCGGATTGTTGAAAGAAAGGAGCTGAAAGTTCGTTTGGCTGCAGCATCAGACGACAATCGAAGCAGCATCGAACTCCTTTACCGTCAGAAAGCTCGAGAAGTTCAGCGTAGTGTGCGACGCGATAAAAGAGTTTATGCCAATTCTCTTTTAGCGTCAGCAGAAGAAGCCGCTAGAAGTAACAACTTAAACGCCGTATACAGTGTCATCAAGGAGTTTACAGGTGGTCGTAACTCCTGCCAACATCCGGTGAAAGATAGTGATGGAAAGCTACTTATCTTGGAAGAAGATCAAATGAGGCGGTGGAAAAAACACTTCGCCGCGGTCTTTAACCGTGTAACCTCTGGTGAAGTTCCCCCTCATATAGATAATTTAGCTAACCATCAAAATGTGCGTATACGGTCCACTGCCCCGACTAAAGAGGAAATAGTCACTGCAATTATTGCACTAAAACGAGGAAAGGCCGCCGGACTTGACGGCATCCCTGCCGAACTTTATCAAACAGCGCCAAGCGTAACTGCCGATTTGCTGCACCCACTTGTTGATAAAGCGTGGAATACAGAGACCTTTCCCACTGAGTGGAAGGAAGGTTTGATCATCAAACTTCCAAAGAAGGGTAGCCTCACAGACTGTAATAATTGGAGAGGCATTTGTGTGCTTCCTGCCGTTGCCAAGATAATAGCTAAAATCGTCCTGGAAAGACTAAAGGCCCACTTAGAAAGCACAATTGATGAAGAGCAGGCTGGCTTTCGATCCGGATTCTCCTGTGTCGATCACATTAACACCTTGCGAATCATCATCGAGCAATGCGCTGAATACGATTCTCCGTTTCACTTGCTTTTCATCGATTTCGAAAAGGCTTTCGATAGTGTGAACCGGGATTCTATATGGGCGGCCTTGCGCAGGAGAGGCATCCCTGAGAAGCTTGTTGCTATTATTAAGGCAACCTATGACGGCGCGAAATGTCGCGTTCTGCATAAAGGTAAGGTGTCGGGGGACTTTGAGATTCGCAGTGGAGTTCGGCAGGGGTGCATCCTCTCACCGATCCTATTCCTCATTGTGATCGGCGATGTGTTGCATGCAGCCCTATCCGGACTCGACAGAGGAATTCAATGGACTTTGACATCTTATCTACAACATCTTGACTACGCTGACGACATATGCCTACTCTCCCACAAAATCATGGATCTGTCCGCAATGGCGTTAGATCTCGAGAGGGAGGCAAGCAAGGTTGGGCTAAAGATTAATACCAACAAGACCAAGGTTCTTAGCCGGCCGTTGCGAAAAAGAAATCGGACACCTATTGCCATCAATATTAATGGGCAGCCTGTGGAGAAGGTGGACAACTTCGTCTACCTGGGTAGCATTGTTGCCGAAAATGGTGGTACGGAGCAGGACATCGCTCGTCGTATCAACCAGGCTAAACGCGCATACGGCATGCTGTCCAAAATCTGGCAGAGCAGTTATCTCAGCATCAAGACCAAGCTGGGCCTGTTTCGCTCCCTGGTACTATCAGTGCTTTTGTATGGGAGCAGTACATGGAAAGTTTCCGTAGGAGTTACCAGAAAGCTGCAAGTTTTCGTCAACTCATGTCTTCGTCGAATTTTAAGAATTTTCTGGCCCGAAACAATATCAAATGAAGAGCTAAGTCGGCGTACGGGTCAGATGCCAATCGACGAATTGATACGCAGGCGAAAATGGCAGTGGATAGGTCACACATTGCGGAAGAGTGATAACTGCATTGCTATGCATGCCATGAAATGGAACCCCATTTCCAACCGAGGCCGACCAAGAGGGGGTCCTCGAATCACATGGCGTCGATCTGTGGCAAAGGAGTGTCAGGTACTGGGTAAGTCTTTAGGGGAGTTGCGCCCCATTGCCCAGAACAGAGTACGATGGCGCGCAGGAGTAGTTGACGCGCTATGCCCCGCTAGGGGTTAAGGCAAAGTAGTAGTAGTAGTAAGCTGTAAGTCCAACGGCCAGTCGATGCTTCTTCCCAACGCTCCTGCCATTTCCTGAAGGAGTCGTCCCTCTCGATGCTCCTCTGTTCCCCCGAAATCTCAGTTGGCTCCAGGGCTCGGTTTCGAAACAACCTCTCCGATTCATCGACCAGAATATCGATTGGGATCATTCCGGCGACGACGTACGCGGCCTTGTGTGATGTCGTTCGGTATGCAGAGCATACCCTCAACACACTTCTTCTGTACACCGAACTGATGATTTTGGTATTGCATTTAAATTGTAGCGCGCTACCCCAGACCGGCGATGCATAGAGCAGAATAGATGTTACAACTCGAGACAACAGGAGTCTTCTGCTTGCTCTTGGGCCACCTATATTTGGCATCATTGTTGACAAGGCCACAGTAGCTGATGCTGCCTTGTCGCATACATAATTCAGGTGCTCACCAAAACTCAACCTCGCATCGATTATAACACCAAAGTACCTAATCGCCGGCTTAGATGTTATTACAGTTTTCCCGACCCTGATCTGTAGAGACCTTTTCTTCCTACGGACAGCTTCCGTTTTCTGTTCAGCTAGCTCCAATCCAACGCTTTCCAGCCACAACTTGATGGTCGTAATTGCTTCGCTGGCGTACATTTCGACATCACGTGGGTCGTTAGCTACAATAACGACCGCAATATCATCAGCAAACCCAATTATCGTCACTTCCTGGGGTAGCGGAAGCCTGAGAATTGCATCGTACATAATGTTCCAAAGTAAAGGACCGAGCACAGACCCCTGCGGGACGCCGGCTGTCACTACATATTCTTTAGATCCCTCGCTCGTCTCATACTGCAGGATCCGATGCGAAAGGTAACTCTTAATTATTCCAGCCAGATAATCGGGAACACCCATCTTTTGCAGAGCTTCATGGATGCACTTCCAGCTAGCGGAGTTAAAGGCGTTCTTAATGTCGAGTGTCACCACCGCGCAACATCTGCCCAAAGCATCCTTTGCTAGGTTGTTAACCCTCATGATGGCGTCAACTGTGGACCGCGCACGTCTAAAGCCATATTGTCTTGTCGACAGGCATTCCCCTTCCTCTATGAACTCCGATAACCGATTGAATATTATCCGCTCAAGTACTTTCCCCGTAGTGTCCAACAGGCATATTGGGCGGTAAGAGTTCGGTTCTCCCGGTGGCTTGTCTGGTTTGGGCAGCAGTACCAGTTTTTGCCTCTTCCATTTATTGGGAAAAGTTCGTTCCGACAGACAAGTTTGAAAGATGTCGATGAACTTCTCCGGTATCGTTCTGATTGCCAACTTAAGCGCCTTATTGGGAACTCCATCTGGCCCTGGAGCTTTTTCATCCCCAAATCGAGATGCGGCTTGGAGTAGTTCTTCCACGGTTATGGGAGGCATAGTCTCACCCATCGACACTGAACCATGTTCCGTGTTTTCCAATTCATGTTGGGGAAATAAAGCGGAGACAATCTTTTTAAGAAGAGCAGGGCATTTTATCTGGGGTGATTTGAGGCCTATCTTCTTCGTCACGACCCTATAGGCCGTTCCCCACGGATTTATATCTGCATCATCACAGAGTTGTTTGAAGCAGATTTTCCCTCTATCGCCCGCTTTAGGTGTTTACGCAGGGCTTTGAATGACTTATGCAGGTTAGCGTATTCAGGTTTATTTGTGGCCCGCTGACTGAGGCGCCGTGCTTTTAGGCAATTACGCCTCAGACTTGCAATCTCTTCAGTCCACCAATAATTTTCCCTCCGTTGTTTGGGAAGTCCTCTCCTCGGCATAGAGGCATCACATGCTTTCGTGATGTGCATTGTAATCTGCGACGTCCTTTGTTCTGCCGGTCCTTCGACGGGCTCCATCTGAAGCAAGACCTGCTTGAAGGTTTCTTCGTCGAAGTTTTTGACGGACCATCCGAGTGTCTTTGTCGTTCCCCCTGATTCGCTTTTTTCCTCTGCTGTTGAGAAGAAAATTGCTTGGTGGTCGCTATGGGTATAGTCTTCACTTACATCCCAGACCATCGTCGGCGCTAAAGAGCTACTAGCGAAGGTGAGATCGATAATGGAGCCTGCATTTCCCTTCCTGAAGGTATTACTACGACCCGAGTTCATTAAGACGACGTCTAGCTGCGCGAAAGCATCGAGAAGAGCCCGCCCTCGAGCATTCGTCTCTCAACTTCCCCATTCGGTCGCCCACGCATTAAAGTCCCCCGCAATTATTACCGGGCGACGCGCATTCGCGTCATGAACCAATTGGTCTAACATTCCCTCAAAGTCGGCCAGATCCAGTCGCGGTGGGGCGTAGCAGCTGTACACCTGAATACCATTGATTTTGGCTCTTACTATGCCATTCAGCGGTTCTGACATGACTTCCTGGAAAGCGTAGTTTCCGCATGTCCAAATTGCTGCTTGTCGATGTTTGTCGGCGATCCAAACAGTGCTACCCATGTTCTTATATTGGTCGATGATAATTGCTACATCCACTTTCTTCTCCTTAATGGTCTGCGACAACAGGTCTTGTGCCGCACGGCAGTGATTTAAATTCAACTGCACGAACCTCATTTGCTAAACTTTTTCAGTGCCTCTTGATATGCCGGGCACTTAGCACTTGCGGTGGAGTGCCTGCAGTTCGCCCTCTTGGCTTCCTCACAGACGAGGCATTTCGGCTCCTTGTCACATGTTTTTTCAGTGGTGCCACCTAAGATACTGCTCTGGACTCAACCATCACAGGCACTGGAATTCCTCTTTTACTGCCAGTCAGTGTAGGAACAGAGGACTACAAGCAACAACCTCGTCTAACACGCCTCACCACCGAGCACTCAGCGAGTTTACAGCCATCTCCGATGACTCCTACTAACAGTTCCAATAGGATTTCTTAACATAACAATCTTACGCCTGTACGACCGATTGCCATCTTCAAAACGTTCTCACTCGTCCAACTCAATTGCAATGGGTTGCAGAACAAAATCGCTGAACTTGCATCATTTATGGACAGACATCGCATCCAAGTTGGAGCCATACAGGAGACGAAACTTCACTCCAACTCGTCCCTCAACACACATGGCAACTACGCTATTGTCAGGAAAGACAGGTTGACCAACGCTGGAGGAGGACTTGCCTTCGTCATTACCATTCTGTGCAATACCGGGAAATTGATTTTACTATAAACGATGGAAGTGCAGGCCATCGCCATTGAAATCGGGTAATGTTGATATTGAAGTTTACAACATATACATTCCACTATCCAGCTGTCCCTCAGGATACCATGTAAATATCAACCATCTCCTTACCGTTCAACATCGCCTCCTGTTCGGTAACTTTAATGCTCACCATGAACTCTGGCACTCCAACCTTAACAACGACGCCAGAGGAATCTCAATAGCTGCCTCCGATTTCTGTACCTTGAACGACGACACCCCCACTCGCATCGCCGGTACATGTTCCAGTTCTCCAGATATCACGATTGCCAGTGCAAGCCTCATAAATGAAACACAATGGGAGCCGGTCCTAACACTATCTTCAGACCACTTACCAATCGTGAAAAGGCTTGACAAACAGACAAATATCATATCTGCCGAACACGGCACGTTTGTTAACCACAATAAGGCTAATTGGAACGGTTTCACCTCCTACGCCAACGCTAAATTCCTCGCTCTACCAACGCCAACCGACGTTCGCACAGCCGAATCAAACATAAGGAAAGTCCTGAACAAAGCGGCTGCGAAGTTCATTCCTGCAGGACGGATTCCGAAAATTCGGTCCAACTTTCCAACCACTGCCGATAGATTGGCAGACGAGAGAGAGACAGCATTAGGAGCGTAAACCCGGACGACCCCAGAGTTCACGAGATGAACTGCGAGATCCAAAGGCAAGTAGCCGAACACAGGAGGTCAAAATGGAGCCCCCATCTGAATAACTGCAATCTAACCATAGGGTTAAGCAAGTTATGATCGACAGTCCGTGCCCTCTCCAATCCACCAAAACAGAAAGGCAACGTCGCCATTCAGTTCGGTGAAAATTCAACAAGTGACCCTACCCACTGCGCAAGTCGTTTCAATAAACAATTTCTTGAACACCCCGCACCAGACAGACTTAAGCGCAAAATTCGTAGGAAGATTCCCAACCGAACCACAGACAACATACCTGTTTTCACCACGGACGAAGTAGTTGCAGCTATAAGGAAGGCGAACAACTCGAAAGCATTGAGACCAGATGGCATTTCAATGACTATGCTCAAACGCCTCGATCTGCCAGCCATCAACTATCTCACGGCTACGTACAATCTATCCATCTCCCCGTTGATCGTTCCGGAAATCTGGAAAAAAGGGAGAGTCATCCCAATACTGAAACCTGGGAAGAAAGCGACACTCGGGGAATCCCATCGTCCAATAGCTCTACTATCACCAGTTGCCAAAACGCTTGAAGCACTAATCCACCCTGTTCTTACGACCCACATCCAGCTCGCCGATCACCAACATGGCTTCCGAAGCATGCACAGTACGACCATGGCCTTGGATGCCATTACATCCCACATCCATAACGGTCTCAACCAGGCTCGTCCTTGTGACAGAATAATATTGGTGGCACTTGACCTGTGAAAGGCCTTCGACACTATCAGCCATTCAGCGCTTCTGTCCGATATCAACCATCCAATGCTTCCGACGCAGATTGTGAAATGGATTGCCAATTATCTCGCTGGCAGGCAATCCTATACAGAATCCAGGAACAGCAAATCAAAGCTTAGGAAGATTAAACAAGGCGTACCTCAAGGAGGAGTTCTATCTCCTACCTTGTTCAATATCTTTCAGGACTCCCAACACCTCCTGAAGGGATCGACATTATCTCGGTGTGGTGTATTAACGTCAATGGAAATAATGTCAATTGACGCTATTTCCCACCTAAAAGTGAAATAACGTCAATTGACATTATTTCGTTTTTCCAAAGAGAAATAATGTCAACTCCCAAAGTGCAATAAAGTCAACTTCTGATATCAGGTCGTAGAGCTGTTTAGGTTTAAATTAACGTTATACCATCTTACGGTTATCAACAGCTGCTAATAATGCATATTGGGGCGACCGGTAGCGCAGTGTGTTGAGGCAACAGTCTCATGTTTGACTACCGGCGTTTCGGGTTCGAATCCCGTCCACGACGACGTTCGTGGCCATGGATGTGCATGCTGGCAACTGCATTCTCTGAAACCAATTTATGCCAACGAAACGTCAACTGGGCCACATGGAACAGTTGACGCGCTATGCCCCCACAAGGGGTTAGGGCAATTGAGTAGTAATAATGCATATTGAACATCTTGGCCATGTAAGTATCTGAATTTTTAGGATGTTTTACTTTCACCTTACAGTATTTATGTATTTATGTGAGATTTTCCGAACTGGTTTTCTGGATTCGTGCTAACTAAAGAGGAAATACACTTTCAGAAACTTTAGAGTTGATTTTAGCTTTAGATACCCGAAGTGTATTTCCGCTATAGGTAGTCTGAACCTTACGAAGATTCGTACTAACTAAAGCGGAAATACACTTTGGGAAACATCAGAGTTGATTTCCGCTTTAGTTAGTACGAATCTTCGTAAGGTGCGGACTACCTATAGCGGAGATACATTTTGGGAACCTTTAGAATGTATTTCCGCTTTAGTTAGTAGGAGTCTTCGTAAGGTCTGAAAAATGTTGACTTATAAAAGTGAAATAATGTCAATTGACGTTATTTCACTTTGGGAAACGGAAATAAGGTCAATTGACATAATTTCACTTTCAAGGGTGAAATAAAGTCAATTGACATTATTTCCATTGACGTTAATACACCACACCCATTATCTCCTATGATGACGACTGCTCCATTCTAGCAACAGGGAACGACAGCGATTATGTGCAGAAACATCAACGGTTTGTAATGAACGGTTTGGTGGGCATCCGAAGATGCCCGTGGGGACGGAGCCTTAGGTAGCATAATGACTGTGAAGGTCGGGCCGTGCCATCTGGCGAAGAAAAAGGCTCCTCAACGAGCTAAGCAGCGGCCTATGCTTGCTGTAGCTCAGTTCGGGAGCTGTGGGCGGGGTTTTCGCCGCTCGTTGCCCCTGTCCTTTACGTATTAACAAAAATTCATAGGCCTGGGGAAGACAACACAAACAGGGGAGGTAAAAATGGGGAATAAAAAAAAATAGTCGATAAGGATGGAATGGTTGACGGACGGATCAGACGCTCACACGGTCGCACCTGGGTCCGGGTGTAATGGGACCCTCGGCCTCTGGTTTCGTACCACCAACAGATCACTACTCATCAGGTGCTGCTTCGATCTGCTGGTGGGAGCAGCACTACCAGACCATAATATGGTTCATTACAGGGCAGCTTCTACTTCAAAAGGACAAAGTGTGCTGTTAAAAATAAAAAAAAAGCGCGCTGAGCACCGGAGTCAGCCGACAATCATTGTAGAGGGGAAAAATTAGCAAAGAGAGAAAAAAAATAGTACATTTCCCAATCATTCAGATGATCAACAGGTTGCAAAGAATTCTGAGGCCAGCAGGGGCGCAACGCTGCATTCCTTGCCGTAATTCACTCAAAAACTCTGTAAGCTGCTGAGCACGTGAATAATAGACAAATGCAAAACTGTCTAAAGAAATTTTTTTAAGTTACTTAGAAGGACAATCCTGGCAAACAAAAAGGTATCCAGGGCTCCTCCGCGCTTCGTCCGGTCACCGAAGATGCTCCAAATGCCGGCAATTCGAAGCATTTATGGAGGCCTTAAATACGTGGCTAAACCACAAAAGACGAACACAAAGCCAGGACTGCCTTGTTAAACTGAATTTAAAAGGAAAAACTAGTCTATAGGAAGGATGGGGTGCTACAGAAAGCACAGCTACTTGAAGGGAAAATACGTGAAGTAAAGTGGCTAAGTCCTAAGACTTAGAGCAAGTAGCCTTAATGTGCTTGTGGGGATACAAATCGGCGGAAGGACCAAAAAGGAACTCGATGTGGTCCTTCTTAGTCCTGTTCTTTACCGGAAATGGGCCCCACGTTGGGCGCCATATATGTAATGAACGGTTTGGTGGGCATCCCAAGATGCCCGTGGGGACGCAGCCTTAGGTAGCATAATCCCAGGACCATCTACATCAGGACACTAGGGTGATGCCTTTAAAGGACCACAACCAGCTTCTTGCCGAGCAATACCTGGTGGGCTGCTATCGAAGTAACCACCCTAACTTCAACCTCATGAACAAGACGCCGCCGCCAAGACATGTTAGGCGCGACTTGAGGTACCTAGAAAGAGACGTCCAGAGATACAAAAGGGAACCCTTTGATGGTAACGCACATAGGTCGGCCATCGCAGCAATACATCGAGAGGAGGTCAATAAATCAATAGCAAGCTTAGGTTCGAATCCAGTTATCTCGTCTATACCACCAATGATATCTCCGGAAGAGGAAAGATTTCCGAGAGCCACGAGAACAACACTCGCCCAACTTCGGTCAGGCTGGTGTTCACGACTTAACCCCTATCTATCTCGCATAGACCAGGACGTCTCAAACATCTGTCCTGCTTGCAACGGAACCCCTCACGACGTAAACCATATCTTTCATTGCCCAGCTGCACCCACTCACCTGACTCCTAGATCGCTGTGGGAGAACCCAATAGAGGCAGCTAACTTTCTATCCCTCAACACCGGGGATGAAGACCAAACCGTGGGCATGTGACAAACAAACACATCGAATTCTGACCATTGCTACAACAACTAAAAAGGACCTCATCCGGTTCCTTTTTAGTCCTCCCACCGATTTGCATCCCCACAAGCACATTAAGGCTACTTGCTCTATGGCTTAAGGTCGCCATCCATGAACGAGCACAACCACGACCAAACTTCCATCGAACCATCAAATATCATAGGACGTGTGGAAAAAAAAATTCCCCCTGTTTCCACCGTTCTATGATATTTGATGGTTCGATGGAAGTTTGGTCGTGGTTGTGCTCGTCAATGGGTGGCCACCTTTAGGACTTAGCCGCTTTACTTCACGTATTATCCCTTCAAATAGCTGTGTGCTTTCCTCTGTAGCACCCCTATACTTCCTATAAAGTAGATTATCCTTTTAGAGTCAGTTCAACAAGGCAATCCTGGTCTTGTGTTGGTCTTTTGTGGTTTAGCCACGTACCTAAAGGTCGACATACACGACAAGCATTTTGGTCGCAGGCATGCATCGAACCACGTCAAACTCTATAGAAAAAAAAATCTGCTCAATTCCACCGTTCTATGATATTTGATGGTTCGATGGAAGTTCGGTCGTGGTCGTGCTCGTTCGTGGGTGGTCACCTTAAGGCATCCATAAATGATTTGAATTGCCGGCATTTGAAGCATCTGACGACATTAACATCATGTCCCGACCTGCCCGACGCAGAAGAGCTTCTAAATAATCTTGACACAGCTGCATAAGAAGTTAGACTACGCATTAACCACGACAAAATAAAAGTAATGATGGAATCAAGAACAAGGACGCCAGCGAACATCAACTTCGGGGACTTCAGCATCGAATTCGTAGATGAATTCATATACCTGGGTAGTAACCTTTCAAAGGACGTCAATGAAACTGACGAAATCAAGCGACGGATACAACTAGCAAATAAGACTTTCTGCTCGATCGTAGTAGCAGTAATAGTAGTATACGACCTGTGCTATGCTTTGGCTGCAAAACCTGGACCCTTACTCAAGCCTCCGAAAACTTTTGAACGTAAGGTCCTTCGGCGAATTTTCGGAGCAATTTGCGACCGAAATGGGTGGTACAACCATGGAAGTTTCGAGAATCGTCAAACTACAACCTCTACAATCATCATCATCGTGGCGCGACAGCCCGACGTCGGGCCTTGGCCGCCTGGATCGTTGTCCTCCAATTATCTCGGTCACGTGACCGCGTCCTCCAATTTTGGGAGCCCAGCAGCTGCGCGGCGTCCACACCTACTGAGCTCTCCCAACGAGATCTCGGTCGTCCTCGCAGTCTCGCTCCGTCGACTCGTTCTGCATTCATTACTCTCTTAGGCATGCGATCATCGTCCATTCTTTGTACATGCCCTGCCCATTGAAGTCGTTGTAGTTTGACGATTTTCGAGACTTGCAGCTCATCGTACATTTCATACAACTCATGGTTGTACCGGATGCGCCATCCATCTCGATCGCAAACAGCCCCGAAAATTCGCCGTAGAACCTTACGTTCGAAAGTGTCTAGCATGTTTTCGGAGGCTTGAGTTAGGGTCCATGCTTCGCAGCCATAGCATAGCACTGGTCGTATAATGGTTTTGTACACGCGGAGCTTCGTGTTTCTGTGCACATGTTTCGATTTCATTATGGGGAGAACCGAGAAAAAAGTCTTATTAGCTAACTGTATCCGTCGCTTGATTTCGTCAGTTTCGTTGGCGTCCCTTGACAGGTTGCAACCCAGGTAGATGAAGTTGTTCACGAACTCGATGTTGAGGTCCCCCACGTTGATGCTCGGTTGTGCAGGTGTCCTTGTCACCGATTGCATCATTATTTTAGTTTTACCCTCGTTAATACGTAATCCAACTTCCTTTGCAGCGGTATCGAGCGTATGCAGAAGTTCTTCTGCGTCAGCCAATCTTCGGGACATGATGTTGATGTCGTCGGCGTACGCTGCTAATTGTGTCGACTTGATGAGCAGCGTCTTGCTGTTGTCCATATTCATGGCCCGAATAACGTATTCCAGTGCTAGGTTGAAGAGCGTCGGTGCCAGTCCATCGCCCTGTTTCAAACCAGTGCGTGTTTCAAATAGATCAGTAAGTCTATTCTGGATCCTGACTTGTGAGACGGAGTTGGTCATCGTCATCTTTGTCAGTCGCACTAATTTGGCCGGTATACCAAATTGCAGCATGATGTTGTACAGTACTCCACGATCGATACTGTCGTATGCCTGCTTGAAGTCGACAAAGATTTGGTATACGTTTACGTTGTATTCCCAGCACCTCTGGAGTATCAGTTTGACTGAGAAGAGCTGATCGGTTGTGGAGCGACCAGGTCTGAAACCGCTTTGATATTTGCCAATGACTCGTTCTGCGTACGGTTTTATTCTATTTTCCAGAATTTTCGTCAAAATTTTATAGGACGTACAAACTAATGAGATGCCCCTGTAGTTCTCACACCGCAATTTATCTCCCTTTTTATGAATTGGACAGATGATGCTTCTGCGCCAATCGTCTGGGATCTCCTCGTTCTCCCATACTCGCAGGAGTAATTGATGTATGGCATCAACTAGACTCGTTCCACCGAATCTTAGCAGTTCAGCTGGGATCTCGTCAGCGCCCGGCGCTTTATTTCGTTTTAGTGACCGCAACGCGAGATCAACTTCCTCTACTGTCGGGGGTTGAATGGGTGGGCCTAGATCAACAATATCATCGAGAGCTTCCTGTGTGGGGATGTTAGATGGTCGGTTTAGAAGCTCTTCAAAATAAGAGGCCCATCGTTTGTTAATACCATCGGTGTCGCTGATGATGTTTCCATCCTTGTCCTTACAAAGGCTAGTCCTGGGTTGGTAGCCGTTCTTGATTGTATTTACTAGTTTGTACGCTTGTCTGGTGTTCCTATTAGCTAAGTTTTCGTTTATGTTCAGCAACTGCTCGTCAAAGTATTTACGTTTCTTACGTCTAATTATTCTATTCGATATTCGCCGTAACTCGTCATATTTTTCTCTTCTGGCTCTGGTTCCTCGTTGAATCCATTGTCTGTAGGCCTCGTTTTTCGCGTCAAGTGAATTTTTGCATTCTTCGTCGAACCAGTCATTTCGCGCTCGCCGGGCTTTATATCCCACGACCTTCTCTGCGACATCCTTGATGGTACCCTTGAGTTCTTCCCAGAACCCATGGACGCCTGTGTTGCTGATGTTGTGTAGCATAGGTGATAGTTTTTCCTCAAGGGCGGTAGTATACGCCACCGCTGTAGCATCACTCAAGAGCTTATCAACCGCAAAGATTTTGGGAGGGCTGATTCTTGACTGGTGCACTGAGGAGATTCTACATCTGTAGGTCGTCTTCACCAAGTGATGATCTAAGTCGCAGTTTGCTCCTCGATAGGAGCGGACATCCATGACACTAGACGCCCATCTCCTGCAAATGAGGACGTGGTCAATTTGGTTGACGGTATGTGCGTCTGGAGACTTCCAGGTCTGCTTGTGAATGCGTCGATGCGGGAAACACGTAGAGCTTACGACTAGATTCCTGCTGCAGGCGAAGTCGATAAGTCGCTGGCCGTTATCGTTACATTCTTCATGGAGGCTGTGGCCTCCAGAGGTCCCCCGATGCCAACTTTCATTCCCGACTTTCGCGTTAAAGTCTCCCAGCAGCAATTTGACGTCGTTTGTTGGAAGTGAGTCGAAGAGAGTTTCAAGGCGGGCGTAGAACTCGTCTTTTACTGCGTCTTCTTTAACTTCAGTGGGGGCACGCACATTGATGAGCCAGAGATTGAAGAATCGAGTCTTGATGCGAATCGCACACAGCCGTTCATTTATGGGTTTGAAGTCAGTAATATGCGGTTTGAGGTGATTGTCCACTATAAATGCTACTCCAAACTCCTTGCGGCCCGATGGTTTGCCACTTGTAAAAATTGTGTGCGATTTCTTGTCATTAATCTCGCTGCCAAGCCAATTTGTTTCCTGGACTGCAGTAATGCGCAGTTTGTACTTTTCGACCTCTACAATGGGCAGGACATATACAACGAATGGACGATGAACGCATGCCTAAGAAAATATTCAATGGACGATGCGTCGACGGAGCAAATTTGCGAGGAAGACCGAGAGCTCGTTGGAAAGACTCAGTAGATGAGGATTTTGAGCAACAATTGCTGGACGTCCAAAATTGGAAGACGGAGTCACTTACCTAGGTAATTGGAGGATGATGATCCAGCCAGCCAGGGCCCGACGAGGAGCTGTTGCACCACGATGATGATGAGGTCGCGAAACAGCTACAAAGGGACGACTGTATAAAATAAAACTTTTTTCTGTTTAAAAAAAATAGATATTTTATTCCTATAATCTTATTTCAACAACCTATCGTATTTATCACTACTACAAAAAGAGGAGCCTGTCGGCGCCTACGGAAAAAAAATTAAATCAGTCACACTCAATTTCATTCCATGGATACGCAACAGACAGCTGGAATGGTTGATAACTCATAATCCGTCCGATTTCAAATGGATGAATCACTGCATCATCAAAAAATGTGCCAAAAGGACACGTAGGGAAGGTGAAATGAAATGTACTCCGTTTTGTCCAGGGACATAACTATAATTGTCCTGTTTTGCACATCCTTGTATTGACTGTCGTTTAACTTAGTTTACAGTCTTAGAACTATGTACTGTTATCATGTTTTTGACCTTTCGGGAACAATCTAAACAGAAGGTGGCGTAAGCAAAAAAAAAGATTTTAATTGAATTTAAAATTCAACTCACAGGCTTTGTCTTATTTCAACGTACAATAGGCGTGTTTTTTTTTTTTTTTTTGTACTGCAGTTGGAGGTTAATTGCGGGTTATCCGGGTTAACTTACACACATTACACAAACAACGATGGTATATTGTTTGTATAATGTGTATAAGTTAACCCGGATAACCCCCAATTAACCCACACCGCAGTAAAAGAAAAACACGCCTAATATTCTCTTGATACGCTTTGGCAAAATGCCGAGGGATTTTTGGTTTCAATATCTTTTCAAGACGATCGTTTGATTAGGGGGACTAACTTGACTAAATACAACTGGAGTGATGGTTGCGTGAAGTCGTAATAATAGTGATACTCATATATAAACAATTCTAATTAAAATTAACATCTCTTTCGTACTTAAGACCTACTGGTTATCCGTCTTGAACTGAGTTGAAACTCGACAAAAATCCACGCGTCAAGAGAGCATTCACGTGCGGTTTCAAACAAAAACGCTCTAACCACACTTCATCAGTCGTTTTCGGTAATTCCAAATTTAACAGTCGTCCGAACGACATTCTCTAACGTACTGGGTACACAGATCTCCGTACCATTGTTAGCAGCCGCTTCAACACCCACACCTGAGTTACAACCTCCAATCGGGGCCAGCAAAATTTTAATTTCCGATGTCGTCGGGCGATCGACGGGCGCCGGGGCCAACATGGATCGCAACAAATCGTATTCCACCTGGAATCGATCGCGAAAATTCTGCGGAAATTGTCCCTTGCGCAGTTGCTCCAGTGTATTGATGCGTTCCATTTCCGTGCCGAAATCGACGAGCAGCTCGTAGAAAATCAAACCCAACGAGAAAATGTCCACTTTAAAATCGTAGACGCGTCCCTCGAGCTGTTCGGGAGACATGTAAAGACGCGTGCCCACCTGTTGGGTGCGTCGCAATTCAAACAGTGGCGGAAGATTTGTCGTATTCGTCGGTGTCGGTGTTTCAAATGTGTCCGTGACAAGACCAAAATCGCCAATCTTAATCTGACCGTCCAGCGAAAAGAAAATATTGCCCGGCTTCAGATCGCGATGTATCAATCCTTTCAGATGTACATAGTCCACGGCCTCGACGATTTGTTCAAACACGTTTTTCACAATCGGCAAACGACTCTCGGCCTTGTAGACGCGCATCCAATCCTTCAAGCTCTGCTTTTGACATAATTGCATCTGAATGTAGAGGTAGACTCGTTGCGGACACCGATCCGGTATCGGAACAATCACATCGCCCTGACTCGTCAGATCCAGCGACATGTGCCGTTTCATGTTCTTCAACTTGCTCGCGCGCGAAAAGCCGTTGGAGCTCGCCAGCGAATTCATCGTGGTTTCGTCGTCCGGCACATCGCCCGGTTTCGAGCGTTGAAACTCGATCTCAAATGAATCCGAATCGTCGTCAGTGTGATCGGCGACATGTCCATTCGGCTGACGCGTACTGGCACTATCATCGGTCGCCTGGCTATCATCACGAAACTGAATAAACGACGAACTATCGTCACGATTCCAATTCAAGCCGATCGATCTATTTTTTAGAATATTATTATTGAAATTGCCAAAATCGCCAGGCTCACTGTTCAACGTTGAGATCCACGACTCGAGTTTCTTGTCACGATTCGCCATGGCACAGCCGTCATCGAAGTGCGTGTCGTCGCCCGGGAACGATGGCAGCGTAGTTCCGTCGGGCGTTTCGATATCAATTGAAGTCGATGGTAACTGGCTGGTGGCCAGCCACCTCTTGTCCTCGGCCTCTTGCCATCCCGGCGGTGGACTTTCCAGCCACGCTTGGAAGTATCTCACGATATGCTGATGTTCACAATTGGCCAATGTTTTCACTTCACGCAAGACACGATCGCGCGACTCTTTCTTGTTGGGCAAAACAATCCTTTTCACGGCATAGTTGCAATCGTCCAACTTGTTCTTGGCTTCGAAAACGACCCCGAAACCGCCCTTGCCCAAGCACTGAATCAAATCGAAATCAGTCGAGAAACGTGAAATGAAATTGTCACTGCCCGTACTGTTCGATTCCGACGTGCCACGCTTCGTGCTACGACTGTTTGTGAACAGCTCCTCGGTCGCTTCGCTGGCCGTCGGCACGGGAATGTGTTTTTCGATAACGACAAATTCCCGTTCTCGTCGAATTTTCGGTGAATGTACCAGACTGACAATTAGCGCCGTCGTCAAAATGATCACAATGATCTCCTTCCACCAATACCACAACGAGATGACGATAATTTTCACGGGCGTATCGATTTCGTCAAAGTTGAAATTGAATTCATCGTCCGAGTTGTCGGTGTCGTTGCTAGTGTCGCACTCGCCGTCCGTTTCATTTAGAGCCGTCTCCGTGTAGAGATAGAATCCGTTGCCGTTCACATATTCCGAGGCATACAGAACGGATAGAGCGGCCGTGCTGGATTCTTCGTCCTCGATAACTTTGCCACTCTCATCGCGTACAATAGCCAATGCGGAGCTGGAGGCCGGATACGGTTTCCACGGAATCTGCGGTAGCTTGGACTCAGTCGTGATCAGGTGGTGGGTAGCACGTTTCGTTTCGTCGGTTACTAGTCGAGCCAGTGACTGTGACTCCTAAAACGAGAGACGTCGATTAGTAAGAGTCTTGACCTGGCCACACACTGTCGAACACGAACATGGTACAAGTGTGCCGGTTTTCTTCAGATTTGTGTAAAGTGCGTGTCCCTTTCTCAATTGCCCTAACCCCTTGTGGGGCATAGCGCGTCAACTGTTCCATGTGGCCCAGTTGACGTTCGTCGGCATAAATTGATTTCCGAGAGTGCAGTTAACAGCATACACATCAATGGCCACGAACGTCGTCGTGGATGGGATTCGAACCCGAAACGCCGGTAGTTAAACATGAGACTGATGCCTCAACACAATGCGCTACCGGTCGTCCCCGTGTGAAGACGCTTGTACCAAGTTTGTGTTCGAGTTCATGTTCGACAGTGTGTGACCACCATTAGGCTGAATGTTGATCCCTTACCTGTATGTATAATTGTTTCTGATACATCCCTAGATAGACGGACGGCGATCTCAGTTCCGACTGACCGCCGCCCGTTCCATCCCGTCCGCCCTTCCAGAGCCACGGAGCGCCGCCAAAGAGATCAATGGCTTGTACACTATCGCTGGCGTCTGTTCGCCAAGCGCTTACTATCGGGTGTTCAAACTGAAATGCAACAAACATTAAACCTTACCCAAAATCGCAAAAACAAACCAACTGCTTACCTTATATTTCCACAACATCGTGTTCGGATCCTGTTTACTGAACGCATAAACCACTCCCTCCGGCACAACGACCTTAATGTCCATATCAAGCACGGCCAAATCAATATCCGAGAAGGGTCGCTCATGACAATCCGTACTCTGTAAAATTTCCATCTCATGATATCCCACGCTAAAGTTCCATCGCTCGGTGCCGGTTCTCGGCTCCACGGCACGAACTGTTTGCGTCTGTCGTCGTACGACCAGCACGTCGTCAATCAACGGATTATGTTCATCCAAAAGATTACTGTCCTGATCGGATCGTGGTGGTCCAAATCGGCTATTCGTATCGGTCTCATTGACACAACCATTAATCGAACACTTGTAGAGCAGTTGACCCGTTCGTACGGACACGCCGTATGTTTGAGTCTCCTTGCCGCCCGATATGACCAAATCGTCGGAGAATTTGAACGATGAACTGAGCAGATTTTCGGCACTAATCGGAATCGGATCCAAAGATTCGCCATTGAATTTGTACAAGCCGCCACTCAAGGATGGTATCATTCGAACCCATTGACCGTTGTTGGTGAGTTCGAGTCGATGAATGCTTGATGAGATCAGCGGTCCCGGCTCCGTGGCTATGCTCCAGTGAACTTTGCCATTGTTGGCAATGTCGAGAGCGGATAGTCTGCCATCGAGTGTCGTTACGTATAGGAGCCTGGAATTGGATTTGAGAGGAGGATATTGGATTAGTATTTGACCGGTAGCGCAGTGTGTTGAGGTATCAGTCTCATGTTTAACTACGACGACGTTCGTGGCCATGGATGTGCAGAAGGTGCATGCTGGCAACTGCATTCTCCGAAACTAGTCTATGCCAACGAAACGTCAACTGGGCCACATGGAACAGTTGACACACTATGCCCCACAAGGGGTTAGGGCGATTGAGAGAGAGAGAGAGACTCTCACTTCCGGGAAGGATTACTGATGTTGCAGAAACGCTGGACCAAGTATGTTGAAGTCAAGGGAGATTATATAGAAAAATAACATCATTTTTTAACTGAAAATCGTAGTGTTTCATTAACATGCCGAGAATTTTTCACCTTACCCTCGTATGTATACGAAGTTTAATATTCTAAACTTTGATAACTAATTTATCATATGAATACCCTTTTCTCGAAACCGACAAACGAAAAACACGACCGACAAACGATTTTACATCGGAATTCAGCAAGTTCTTTTCACTAACCGCAGATATTAAATCCGGGACGGGCTAACTTCATACAAATACTAGCTGCGGCGGCTCGCTTCGCTCGCGGGCTCGTTTGTATATAAGATGACCACATGAAACTTGGTCCTGACGATCCTTACAACATAAGCCTTGGTCATGGCGATCCATTCGTACGAGCGTGAATTCAGAACATAATTATCAACGTGCACCACCACCCACCACGCACCTACTCACCAGCACAACCTGTCTAATCGCATGAACAATTTTCCAACCCCAATGCCTTACACACTCAGATGAATGGGATGGAAGATTGCAATATTGCGCGAGTGCGAGAGGGAGCATTTCGGCGTTTTATATGAAGAATCGATTTCGAGCAAGCAAATATTGCCGAGTCAAATGTATGGGAATTGAATTTCATATGGGGCATACTGAACGTGTGTTGTCACACCAAAAATTTGCATACGGATGCCTTGCACACCTAGATGAATGGGACGGAAAATTGCAAAATTGCGGGAGTGCGAGAGGGAGCAATTCGACGTTATATATTATATGAAGAGTCCTTTTCGAGCGAGTAAATACTGGCGCGACGTGAAATGTATGGAAATTGTATTTCATGTATGAAGATTTCATATGAAGCATTTTATATTTTAAGAGATATGGTGAACATGGTGAACAACAGCCAACAGGTTGTCCTTTTTTTAAAGCAGGTTGTCCCTTTTAGGAAATTTAAGGTGAATAAAGATGCACATTGAGCGTGAAGGAAAATGAAAATGACAAAAAAAAAACAAAAAAGACAAAAAAGTATCCGGAATAAATTTAAAAAAAAAACCTGCCCGACAGAATTGTCAATATTCTTTTTGTCGCTAAGTTGGCACAACTGTCCTCAATACTGTCACGGAGTTTGACAGTTATCTGTCATTTAGTTTGTATCTCATGCCTGCTACAGATAATGGCCCATCGCGATGGTGACTTTGATGGCCGCCATCGCACACCAAATGTCAATTCAAATATTTTCAAATACCGTCCGTCCACAAAATGGTCTGCGATGGGCCATCAGGAAATTGCGTATCCATGGCCCACTATTGAAATTGAAAGCTGTCGCTCTGTGCATCACGGCAGCTATAATCAAACGGATCGCGTATGACAGAAGGTCGGTGGTAGTAGCACTGTGATAATTGTGTAGTGGCCTGTCAACTTAAATCAGCTGTTCAAAGTTATGTGGACACGATGGGCCATCGCGTGGAGGAAAATGGCTCTCGAAGCCATTTGTGGCCATCCGATGGCCCATCGCTGTTGACAGAAATGACGGTTACGCGGCATTGGCCACTGAACGCCATCCGCCCGTCCACACAGTGGCGATGGCCCCGAATGGCCGGGGCTGGTCCATTGTCTGTAGCAGGCATCAAGTGTGTTATGCGATTTTTGCAATGGCTGATATTATCGAACAAAACAATTGTCTTAAATTTTGCGTTGCAATTCTGACCTCACATTCATAAAACGCATTGGCTGCGTTCCTGCGAACGAATCAGGTTTTGACATTTCTCGAATTCACCTCCATATGCATTCCCCTCCGGTAAAATTTGTACGGACAACTGTCATGAAAATGTTCCCCTCTGGATCTGAGAAGTATTCTGGTCTGGAGGGGAACATTTTCATGACAGTTTTTCGTACAAATTTTACCGAAGGGGAAAGCATATGGAGGAGAATTCGAGAAATGTCAAAACCTGATTCGTTCGCAGGAACGCACCCATTGTGACTGGTGATGAGATGAGACATGGGTTTACGAGTTTGACATGCAAACCAAACGGAATCGCGCCTTCCAACTGAGCCGAAACCGGAAAAACAACGTCAAAGTCGATCAAAAGTTTAATGTTGACAGTTTTCTTTGATTACCTTGGTGTCGTGCACTCAGAATTCTTGCCCGAAGGTTAGACGGTTAATAAAGAATATTATTTGGCGATTGAGAGAGCAAATTTGTCGAAAAAGGCCAGATTTGTGGAAAGAAAACTCTTGGATTTTGCATCACGACAACGCACCATCACATAAGGCTATCATTGGGTGCGTTCCTAAAAGTATCGTAAATGCGCTACTTATCCATTGTCCCTTCACCGATACGTGATTTCTCCGGTGAACGACACGATTCCCTTGCCGCCATGAATATATTTCACACAAACATATTCAAATAAAATTACGAGCGGGGACAGACTTTCCGGTCACTATACGCACTTTGAGGCCAACAAACAGTTATTTACAAATGGAGTAACAGAAATTGTCAAAAGCGAACTGTCAAAGCCCTTAGGAATCATGAAAGGGAAAATTTGATCGGAAAAAATTCGCGATACATTTCCCCCTTCTCAAAAATTATAGTATCGGTGTCTGAAATCGTACCGTTCTCGCAAAGGATCTATGGCCTTGTTTATGCCGCGGAACTATCTTCGAGGATTAATTAATTCGAGCTAACTCACGACGACATAAACATGTCGCACTAGCTAGTTTTGGTACCAATTTTAGCTCCACTTGCTATGCAGAACTGGACTGAAAACTTGGGACTAGGTGGTGTTGCTGTCTTCGCTAATGGTGTTGTTGTTGAAAATTTAATTTTATTTGTTATATAAATACCTCATCCGTTCCTGAAACTCTGCATTCGTTTCATCCTTTGATTGTAGCGGTAGAAACGCGTTTTTATTAGGACGCTACTGCCCCTTGACATTTTCTTAGCATATGTCACCGCAGTCACAAACCAACAGCTGACATCTTTCATGTTTAGTACCTCTTCGTATGGTCGATATAAACACACCATGAACAAGTACTACCACTAAAACGATTTAGTTAAATCGCCTTTTAGTTCCACGGCATAAACGTGGCCTATGAAACCGTGCCGACGCGCTTCCAACACGGTCCAAAATAGGAACGCAGCCATTGTGAAGGAATTTCTGACCAAAAACTCAACAAATAGCATTGAACAACCACCGTATTCACCTGACATGGCTCCGTCCGACTTATTTCTCTTCCCGAAACTGAAATTACAACTTCGAGGCACCCGCTTTCAGTCGATAGAAGACATAAAACAGGAGATGAACTGACAATGCCTGCGTTCACGTTCCGCAACGTTGTAATTGCGGTAAAGATTTTCCCTCCACCCAACCATAAACTCTTAACCCGAACGACTTGTTTTGCAGTTGTCATGTATTAAACACCTGACAGCCGATTCGCTATTGAATTTCAAACAAAACTTCAATTAAATTCGCGACGGTTTCAGGAAAAATGAACAACACTGCAAAATCGCCACAAATTTCTGTTGCTCCGGTGTAAATAAGCATACAAGACACCATGTAAAAATCAAGAAACCGAAAACGAAAATCCACACCATATGAAATACGTCAACTAACAACTGTCAAATACGCTAATACCCCTTACCCCCCGGTTGACCGGAAATTAACCAGGAAAAATTTCTGGTCAATTTCCCCGAAATGTGGTAGATCAAACGCAAACTGAAACGGACCGTCCACGAGCAAAATCAGTCGAACTGTTTGCATTTGCGTTTAAAACGTTGCGCGACCTGAACTGAACGACCACTCAATATCGAGTACTGTAAACAAACTAAATGACAGGTGACTGTCAAACTCCGCGACAGTACAGAGGACAGTTGTGCCAACTTAGCGACAAAAAGAATATTGACAATCCTATCGGGTAGGCTTTTTTAAAAATTTATTCCGGATACTTTTTTGTCACAATGTATATAAGAAGATATTGTATATATACAGTGGCTCACAGCTTATTTCAACCAGGTAACAGATTCAATGTTTAAATTAAGTTTAAAGGCACAAAACGAAAATTCAAAATTTAGTATGATCACCCGTCTGGTCAACAACCATTTTCAGCCTCTTAAGGTCACCACACATGAACGAGCACAACCACGACCGAACTTCCATCGAACCATCAATTTCATAGAACGTGTGGAAACAAAATTCCCCCTATTTCCACTGTTCTATGATATTTGATGGTTCGATGGAAGTTCGGTCGTGGTTGTGCTCGTTCATGTGTGGCAACCTTTAGGCATTGAATCGACCAGTTTTTGTGTCACTTCTGGGGTAATTTTGGCCCATTCCTCAATCAATGCAGTGCAGTTTTGAAATCGCTTTTGTTGGATATTTTCCGTTTTCGGATGTTTGTATCCAAAATGGCCCACAAATTTTCGATAATGTTCATTTCGGGCGACTGTGTCGGTGGCTGCATAACATGCGGACAGTTCCAAACCAGCCATGTCTGTACAATACCCGACTTATGCTTCGGGTCATTGTCTTGATCAAATCTGAAGTGATCGCGAATACCCAGTTTCTTCGAACTTCCAAGCAAATTGGACTTCAAAATTTCGTGATAATGAGACTTATCCATTGTAGTCTCAATAAATTGCAAATTTCCAACTCTCGCTGCGGACATACAGGCCCACACCATAACGCTGCCACCTCCGTGTAACCGACAGCCCTACCGCCACCGCATGTCGAAATATAGCGGTTATCAAACGAGACTGATGAAATTAACGGTACTGTCGTCTGGTAGCGATGCGACGTCTATAGACGTCGGGTTTATATTGCATTGCCATAAACACTTGTGGATGTGCAACGTCGGGGTGGTCTCCTTCTTATTTTTACAAATATTTTTTTCGTTTTTGCTAGTAGCTAGTAGGTAAAACCAAGTCACGAATAAATTACATTATGTGCTTTTAGATGGGAGATCCTTATGAAAAGGAACAGCAAAGAATTTTGCGACTTTTCGAGGAAGCACCGGATGAGTCCCACGATCCATTTAGCGACAACGAAGGACTCTATGGTTCTGATCCGAATTACGATCCAACCTATGACCAAGAAAAATCTGAAGATTCAGAGGATTGTGGTTTTGAATTGGAAGGATCTGATTCCGGATCAGATAATGACATTCCTTTGATTCGACAAGAGAATGACGGAGGAACTGTTGAAGTTGCAGATGAATGGGAGGATACAGTGGCGGAAATTCCGGAATTCCCATTCGACGATAAGTCGGCGGGATTAAAAATTCAAGTGACGAGTACCACCACTCCCATCGACATGATCTTCATTTTTTTTTTCATCCGACTTAGTCGAATCTATTGTGACATCCACGAACAATTACGGCAATAACTTGTGTAATACGAACCTAGCTGTAACAAGAAACAGTCGGAATAGGTCTTTTCGACAAACTAATAGAGAGGAAATCCTTCAATTTCTTGGCCTGTGTCTACTAAACGGACAAATATCATCCCCCAGCTTGCGAAAGATGTTTACTTATTCTGACCCATTGTACTATCATCCAGTCTTCACATACATTATGTCGGGTCGTAGGTTTGAGCAAATCCTACGGTGTTTGTCAACCTCTCCTGTTGGATCTCAAAATATGGACAAAATAAAGCCATTCATGGATAATCTAATCAGCAAGTTCCAAAGCAACTATTCCCCGGATCAAAATTTATCGTTGGATGAATCACTGCTCCTTTTCCGAGGAAGGCTTCACTTTAGGCAGTACATAAAAGGAAGAAAAAGCTAAATATGGTATAAAGTTTTATGAATTGGCGACATCTGGCGGCTACATTTTGAATATGGAGCTATATAGTGGAAAAAGTACAGAGGAAATTCCAAATGCTTCCAAAACTGAGAGCTTGGTTATGCGCCTGATGCAACCGTACATCATGAAAGGACATACACTCCATATGGACAATTTTTACAATAGCATCTCGCTTTCCGAAAGATTGCTGCTTTACAAAACGCATAGTATCGGAACATTAAGAGGTAACAGGAAGAGGAACCCTAAGAAAATAATTGGAACAAAATCCAAAAGAGGACAGCATTTTTGGGCACGACTACGAAACGTTTATGTTTCCAAATGGAAAGATAAACGAGATGTTCTAATGATAACCACAAAAAAACCACCCGGAGATGATTCCTGTTACTAATAGACATGGTAGAATAAGATTAAAGCCGAAAGAAATCGCCATTTACAACGAGAGCATGTCAGGGATCGATAGGGCAGATCAGATGACTGCCTATTATTCCTCCCCAAGAAAAACCATAAGATGGTATAAAAAAGTGCTTTTTCATCTTCTTGATGTGACTGTATGGAACGCGTTTTTCCTCTATCGTAAATATTGCAAAAACAATAGCAAAAGCTATCGATTTTTGAAGTTTCGAGAAGAATTCATTAAAACTATGATTGGAGTTGGGCCCGAAATTAAAGGTAAGGACCTTATAAGGGGAGGAAATATTCATAGCAGTAGGAGAAGTGAATCAAATACGGTACCCAGCCCAGCACCTAGGATGGCTCATGGTCATTGGCCGGAAAAGAATCCCTTGCTGCCAAACTCTACTCGGAAGAAAATGTTTTTCAAGTGTAGAATGTGCGCAAAGAATAAGATCCGCAAAGAGACAGGCTATCACTGCAAAGGATGCCCAGAAAAGCCTCCACTATGTCCGGATTGCTTCGAAGCCTGGCACATAAACCAAGAAGTGTGATATATTTTTTGAACTTATATGTTATCTATTTTTGTTCTCTTTACTCTGTATGAATTTTTTTTATTTATTTTTATTATGTATCTCATATATGGAATCAGATTATTTTGCAATGTACCCAATGGTGGTAATTTTTATAAGAAATAAAATGAAATGTGGAAAATTTGGATTTTTTTTATCAAAAATCATAAATATATTTGATGCATATGAAGGACGTCTATAGACGTTGTGTCACATAGCATATCGTAAGTTCTCTATAAGTTGACAGAAACGTCTATAGACGTTGAACGTCTATTGACGTTCTGTCACATAGCATTAGGAAAAGTATTGTAATATTGTGTGACACAACGTCTATAGACGTCATGAAATTTTATTAACTAAATCCCCAAAAAACACAAACATGTAATAAATAAACCCCTAAGAACCAATAATAGGGTCGCATACTGTCAAAATAACCAAATAACAGCATGTGTCACAACGCGACTTTCTGCTTCTATCGTACTGTCCGTCAACGTGTTAAATTCATGCTCTCGCCGCACACGGCGAATAGTTTCTGGGTGGCATGACTTGCCCAACTCAGATTCCATTTCACTGGTAATTTTTGGAGCGGATAGTTTTGGTTTTCTAGGATTTTCCGGACAATATATCGCTCGTCCGTTGGGGTGAAAATTTTGTTGGGGGCATTTCTCCCTTTATCGTGTGTTCTATTTTCGCGGACAAATCGGTATATGATGCTCTGCACTGTAGAATCACTTAGTCCAACCATCTGATGATGCTCCTCAGCCCTCTCCCTCCCTATCCCCTCCTCCACTCTCTCTATCTAAGATTCGTTCAAAAAGAGCGATACAAAATCGTATCGCACAAAAAGATTCGTTCAAAAAGAGTCATGGAAAGAGTCAGAGCTTATGTGCTGGCACAGTGAAAAGAGTAATTATGCCCATCACAAGTACATAGGGGCTAACTTCCTATCGCTAGGGACTAGGGCAATTGATTATAGTACATCCTTGTACACGCGTGACCTTCAAATATATGTGAATGCTCAGTTTCTTCGGTCATAAAATCGACCACTTATGACGGATTTTTAGCAGCCATGTGGTGACACGCAGCAAACCTAAGACGAGCGAAAACCAATATCTGAACTCTACAGAAAACCGAGACAATTGATGATGATGACCTACAGATGACCTATGTATGTATTTCGACTAGTGTGAAAACAGATTAGAATAGGCTAGAGATTAAAGGACACCGAGAAGCCGCCAGGTGGGAATCATGGAAAATAAACGCCGCTTCGCGATTCTCATTACCTAACTGATAACGATAATCATCAGTTCAGTTGATTCACTGCAAAAACAAGTCGCCATCTGAAAATCTGTAGCACAGCTAATTACCCGATACCCAAGCCCCCGCTACATCATATAAACAAACATTTGATCAGACCACCTCTCTCCGGTTTTGTTTGTTATTTTGTTTCGATTTGAAAGTGAAGCGCGACTCGATAGTGACTCATCCGCTTCCATGAGGAAGCAAGAAAACTTGTTGGACCGGAACGTTGCCTCTCAGCTGCGCGAGGCCAGCCAACTCTCCCGCCAAGTCGCGGTGGTCGGCTGTTGCTGTTTTGCTACACTAAAGCGAGCCATAAAGCAACGAAATTGATCTAATTAGCGTTCGACTTTTTTCCTCTACTTTAACAAACATTTACACTCCACACAGTGAGTGCACGGGCAGGGGCGAGGGAGGTGGGACGAACGGATCAGCCGGACGAATGTAGCGCCCCAAAGTTGGACAGCACGGGCAAGATAGTGTTGTCTAAATAGAAGCTGCAAGCAGACGGGCGGAGATAGCAGAGAGCACGGTTCTCACGCCGCCGCGGCCTTGAACGGCCTGCTAAGGCTCCTTATCAATAGCCAGCGGGAACGAACCAATCACCTTATCTACACCTACACACGATTCGACCAGAAACTTATGGAAAAATCGTAAATACACGTACGCACCTTCGATTGATTGTGTGCTGATTGTCGTCGCTACAAAACGACAACTTCTCCACCGTGTCCACAACATTGTCGGTCGACTGCAAATCGCTGTCCGCCAGAACGGTCACGGGAATCAGGATAATGGATGTGAGGAGTAAATTTCGCAATTTGCGAAAGATGCATTTTTGTTTTTGGAAGGGCCACAGGAATTTCATTGCGTCAGAATTTAGATGGGGGGCAATGGTGGCGGCGACGAGAGTGGACGACGCGGTCTATTGTATCGCCCGATCCATGGGGAGTGAACTTTTTTCTGCTTCACACACTACACACTTTGCGTTTCACGGGCTCATCGGGCCCCCTTTTTCACATTATCTTGCACGTTGCACTTTTATGCCATTCGCGCACGCGGGCATTCAATTGGAAGAACTGTATACACGTTCCAACGGGGACAATTTCAATACTTTAGAAGTCAGAAAAGCGTAGCGAGAGTCTTCGGAACGGCCGCACTCCACGCCAGTTTGGACCACTTTACAGGTATACCATTTGACAGCTGATTTGCGTTCATGGTCACCCAGGTGCGAGAGTGCGATGTGTCAAAACGATGTTTTCGCGATTTCTGTCACGTTGGCCAACTGCCCGAAACGGAACGAGAAGCGACAAACGTTCGGTGTTCTGATTCGGCGGGTTCTATGAGACGGATGAATTTGTTTACATGCACGTATGTCGGTTGTTGCGCTGGGGATTTTTCGGAATTCATTTGTTATGGGACACGTCAGCTGTAGGGTTGGGTAAATCATTTGCATTTTTTAGAGGAAAAGGGGGTAATATGCCCGAACCAGATTGAGCTCAGAATGCGGCAGCAGCGGTAGCGAAATATCAAGTTAAAAAGCATGCATTTCCCCTTGAGCCTCGTTTTCCAAGCTGCGGAACTCCGCTACGTGCTACGGAACAGACTTCATCAAAATCCTTGTTATCCTATTTTCGAAGCTGCAAGATACCGCTGCGTGTTGTGAAATAAACTGCTTTCGAGGTAGTCTATCCCGCAAGACGTAGACGGTATCCTACAACCTGGAAAACGAGGCTTATATTACGTTTACACTATACCCTGATTACTTCATCAGCGGCGTAATCTGGGTGTGGTGAGTTTAAAATTGTATGTATTTGACAATTGCAGATTAAATCAGCCGGCGCAGATGAAGTAATCTGGGGATAGTGTAAACGTAATATTATATTACGTTTACATTATCCCCAGATTACTTCATCTGCAGCGTAATCTGGGTGTGGTGAGTTCAAAATTGTATGTATTTGACAGTCGCAGATTATCTCAGCTGGCGCAGATGAAGTAATCTGGGGATAGTGTAAACGTAATATTATATTACGTTTACACTATCCGCAGATTACTTCATCTGCGCCGGCTGATTTAATCTGGAACTGTCAAATACATACAATTTTAAACTCACCACACCCAGATTAAAATTACATTTACACTATCCCCAGATTACTTCATCTGCGCCAGCTGAGATAATCTGCGACTGTCAAATACATACAATTTTGAACTCACCACACCCAGATTACGCTGCAGATGAAGTAATCTGGGGATGGTGTAAACGTAATATTAGCAGCAGATGAAGTAATCTGGGGATAGTGTAAACGTAATTTTAGGCCACTGCCATCTTTACTCTCAGGCCGGAGTGTCAGCTGATTGTCAAAGCACTAACGACATGGCAAGCAGTGAACCTAGTGTGAACTCGCGCGGTCGTCCGGTAAAATTTCGCGATATTTGTGCGTAAAAGTGAGCTTAGTGTCGGGATTTTAAGTGAAAATAAAAGAAGTGGCTATCAGTGCCGTGCGAAAGTGAAAAAAACGTGAAGTGCCGGGAAATATCGAGTAAAATGTTATATTGAAAAGTGCGACACGGGAAATTTCGGATTTTTCGTTAATTTTCCGGCAATTTGGCTAGTGTGAATGATACAGCACTACCATGGGACGAATCCTTGGGCCGGTGAGTTCAGCGGAAACTCCCGGAAGTGCCCCAAAAAGTGAATTCAAAGTGGTTGTCAAATGACAACATTACAGGTGATTTCCGGCATTTTCATCGGAATTCATAGGGTAAGTAGTATACATTTTTTGTTGTGCTAAAATTTTAGTGGATTGATGCGCCCCAAAATGCGGATTTTGATGACGATGTTGACGAACCGGACGAAAATTTCACCGCCAGGCATCTAGTCCTGTCAGCTGCAGTGAAACTTTCGTCTAGCTCGACAACAACGCGTGCAAGACCCGTATTTTGGGGCGCATCAATCCACTAAAATTTTAGCACAACAAAAAACGTATACTTACCCTATGAATTCCGATGAAAAGGCCGGAAATCACATGTAATGTTGTCATTTGACAACCACTTTGGATTCACTTTTTGGAGCACTTCCGGGAGTTTCCGCTGAACTCACCGGCCCAAAGATTCATCCCATGGTTGTGCTGCACCATTCACACTAGCCAAATCGGCGGAAAATTAACGAAAAATGCGAAATTTTCCGTGTCGCATTTTCATAACCACATTCATGTCTCGCGCACTTTCGAGCAGTTCATTTTGGTCGGAAGTTCGCGGCACCTTGCATTTTTTTTCACTTTAAAATATCAGTGACAAGCACTACTTTCAATTGCACTTAAAATCGCGACACTAAAATCACTTTTACGCACGAAAATCGCCAGATTTCAAGAGGTAGACTGCACGCGTTCTTCACTTTGTTTACATTTGGTTCACTGCTTGTCATGACGCCTGTTGAAGTATAAACTGCTCTTTAACTTTTTCTTTTCTATCAGTTGTTACAACGTTCTTTGTAAGTTGGTATAAGTGATCGTAGCTGTCAGTCGGTCCGGTCTTTCTTGTTAAACCTTAAACGTCGGTCGCGTTTGCACATCGTGAATAAAATCCATATCTCTGCTACCAAGACTGTGTTTTAATTATCCATATCAGGTTATGGGCTTAGCACAATTCCACTGCGCTGAGATAAATATTCTGGACACTTGTTTTTTTTCTGTTTCGGTGATTTCGTGTATAGTACAAAATGGCGGATGTGCAATCGAGCGAGACTAATCGTGCTCTGGCAGGCATTCGAAAGCTGGCCAACGAGTCTCAGTGGGAAACGTGGAAGTGGCAAGTGGAACTTTGTTTAAAAGAACAGTCCCTTTTTACGATTGTAAATGGTACACGGTTGTGCCCCGCGGAACCGGAAGCGGGCGCGGAGCTCTCCGAGGCCTACCGACAATGGCAACGAGATAACGCGCGTGCCGCTCGTATTATTGGAACAACGCTGGATGACGACGCGACCATTTACGTTCGCAAGAAGACAGATGCAAAAGAAATATGGGATACGCTGTTATCGGTGTTCGAGCAATCGTCTTTGCAACATTTGTACACACTCTTCGACAATTTCTTTGAGATCACAAAAGATAGTGATACATCAGTTACAAAACACGCATCTCGACTGGCAAATTTGTTTGACGACATTCTTGCAGAGCTTCAAAAGGATAACCCAAACGCCACGCTCCCTTTGTCTCTGCTCCATCATAGAATTTTCAAAACACTCGGTCCTGAATACCAATATTATCGTTCGACTTGGTATCGTGTTTCTGAAAAAAAACAAAAGACAAAGCTACTGATCGAAAATTTGCGTTCGATTGAAAGTTCACTAGAGTCACACGGTATATCGCAGTCATCTGGTGCCTTCTTTGCAAAATTAAAATCTTCGAAGGATCCACAAAAGAGGCAAATCAATTCAAGCAAACCGACTCAAGATTCGTTTTCGGTCCATCAGAAGGAAAAACGGAAGTGTTTGTATTGCAAGAAAATCGGGCACATTATCAGAGATTGCCGGAAGCGTGTTGCCGCAGAGCAGCATAAAACAGCAGGCTCATGTGACAGCAACAACAAGCAAGTTAGCAAACCGGCCTCATTCGTAGCGACTGGAATGGCCGTCAACATGGACTTCGTTCCTGCTGATTCCTGGATTTCGGACTCCGGCACAACGCATCACATATCGGCGAACAAGCAGCATTTTGCTACTTTCGAGGAGTTCCCGATTCCGCAACGTGTTCAAACAGCTGGAAAAGATAGTATTTTAGCGTACGGATCCGGCATTGTCAACGTTGAAGTTAAAATAAATGAAAAATGGTCGTGTGCTATTCTAAATGACGTATGGTACGTGCCCGAAGCACGTCATCAACTTTTCTCCATTCGACAAGCTGCTGCTCATGGAAATAAAGTAATTTTTGATAGTGATAGTGTTGAAATTCGGCGAAAAGATGAACTTGTCGCGGTTGGTGAACTGGTTCGTTCGGTATACGTGATGAATATGCGCGTTCGACTTCCGAATGTTCTCGTGAAAACTAATTTGGCCACATCGACTGATGTGCTGCAAGCATGGCATGAAAGACTGGGACATCAAGATAAGCGGCATGTGCGCGAAGTCTTACTCCGCGTTGGTATTCAGTGCAAGTGCTCAGATGCCGCGGCGTTCTGTGACGGTTGTGTACTCGGAAAGTCACATCGTAAATCGTTCCATACGCGTCGGGAGCGTCCTAAAGTCGTTGGTGAGCTGATAAATGCTGATGTGAACGGTCCGATGTCAACAGACTCGATAAACGGATTTAAATTTTACGTGGTTTTCAAAGACGATTTTTCCGGATTCGTTCGTATATTTTTTATGAAACACAAATCAGAAGTAGCTACCCATTTGAGAACATTTTTGAACGAGTGTCAAACCGCAGGACACAAAGTGAAAACTTTTCGTTCGGACTGCGGTACCGAATTCGAGTGTCGAGATGTGCAGAAATTATTACAAGAACGTGGCATTCAGTTTCAACCGTCGTGCCCGTACACACCTGAACAGAACGGTGTTGCGGAGCAATCGAATCGTCACGTCGTCGAACTGGCACGTTCGATGCTTTCGGTCAGTGGCCTGTCGAAATCGTTTTGGGCACATGCTTGTGATACAGCTGTATTTCTGATTAATCGAACAGGAAAGTCGCGTGTTCCTGATAAGACGCCGTTCGAGTTGTGGACTGGCAACACATTTGTAAGCTTCGAACATTTACGAATTTTTGGCTCAAAGTGTTACGCCAATATACCAAAGCAGTTTCGGACTAAGTTCGATGCTAAAGCGGTTCTGGGACATTTTGTTGGCTATGTCAATGACAAAGACGGTTATAAAGTATGGGTACCGTCAAAACATCGCATAATGAGAACGCGTGATGTCGATTTTTGCCCAGAAAAGCTGTGTACGGTAAATGAAGCGGTCAATTTCGAATTTGACCATTTTGATGAAAAAGAAGCCAAAGACGAGGACGATAATCTCAACTGTGAAGATGCTGAAGGAGAAGCAAGCAGTGAAAACACAGCTCCAATAGGAGACGCGGATCCGATTCAGGCACCACGTCCAGCTCGAACGATTCATCCACCGGCAAGGTTCCAGGACTACGAAGTGAGTCATCAAACTCGTCGCTCTGAAACGAACAGTACACTAGCATGTCTGACAGAGGCTGTCCGCGAAGACTTGGAACCAACGAACTTCAGTGAAGCTATGAAAAGTCAAAATTCAGACAAGTGGCTGCATGCAATGGAGGACGAGATGGACGCCTTTAGTGAAAATGACACGTGGGACTTAGTGCCATTGCCACCGGGAAGACGTACTATTGACAACCGCTGGGTACTTCGGATGAAATACAAACCCGATGGTTCAGTCGATCGGTATCGCGCTCGTTTAGTTGCTCGAGGTTTGTTTCAACGTGCAGGACTTGACTATGACGAGACGTTTAGCCCAGTCGCTCGTTACGATTCTATTCGAGTCCTCATCGCAACTGCAGCTGAAAAGAATCTCGTGCTTGGTCAATTCGATGTCAGAACTGCGTTCCTGTACGGGAAAATCGATGCTGAAATATACATGACTCAACCGCAAGGATTCGACGATGGGTCTGGTCGTGTTTGCCGCTTAAAGAAATCTCTTTACGGACTCAAACAGTCTCCCCGTTGCTGGAATAATAAATTCCACTCATTCATGGAAACGAATGGGTTCAGCCGCTCAACCGCTGATCCATGTGTTTACATTCGGATGAAAGAAGGAGAAATATTACTAGTTGCAATCTACGTTGATGATGGTCTCATTGCGGGGTCAACGCAAGACGCAGTCAACTCGTTCCTGGGATTGTTAACTTCGGAGTTCAAGGTTACAGTGGGCTCTCTTGATTCGTTTTTGGGAATACAAATAAAGCAACGTGAGTCTGGTTTCTTCGTGTCACAGCGCATTTACGTCGAGAAGATTCTACAACGTTTTGAAATGTCAAGCTGCAAATCCGTGAAAGTACCTGCGGACAATCAACAACCAGAACAGTCTACCAACAGTGTTCTTGACAATTCTGTTCCGTATCGTTCAGCGGTGGGCTCATTGATGTATTTGGCATGTGCTACACGTCCGGACATAGCATACGCTGTTTCAAGGATTGCTCGATCTATGGCAAATCCAACAACATTCGACTGGATGTGCGTCAAACGCATATTCAGATATCTCAGAGGCACTACAGACTTTGGTCTGTTATACACTTCGACTGCTGATGGGTTGTGTGCATATTCGGACGCTGATTTTGCGGGAAGCGTCAACACTCGACGATCAACAAATGGTTTTGTGTCCCTTATTAATGGCACGGCTGTATCGTGGACTTCGCAGCTGCAGAAATCGGTTGCTCTTTCCACAACGGAGGCGGAATTTGTTGCGGCCAGTGAAGGTGCAAAAGAGCTGGTGTGGCTCAAACGACTACTGTCTGAAATCGGGTCAAGCGATGAGACACCGATTCTATTTGTCGACAACGCCAGTGCAATTAAGTTGGTGAAGAATCCCGAATTCCACAAACGATCAAAGCACATTGAGGTGCGCTACTACTTCGTAAGAGAACTTTATCAGAAAGGCGACATCAACGTGGAGTTCGTACGTTCCGAGGATCAACTAGGAGATATGTTTACGAAGTCTTTAAATTCAGTCAAGTTTAAAACAATGTGTTCCAAAATTGGACTTTGTAATTAATTTCTTCTCTTAAAATTAACTAATGAATAGTTCTTTTCTTGCTTTATATACATATTGAGATCAGTTTAGGGGGAAGTGTTGAAGTATAAACTGCTCTTTAACTTTTTCTTTTCTATCAGTTGTTACAACGTTCTTTGTAAGTTGGTATAAGTGATCGTAGCTGTCAGTCGGTCCGGTCTTTCTTGTTAAACCTTAAACGTCGGTCGCGTTTGCACATCGTGAATAAAATCCATATCTCTGCTACCAAGACTGTGTTTTAATTATCCATATCAACGCCATTGCTTTGACACTCCGGCCTGAGACTAAAGATGGCGGTGCTTAGGCCCTAACCAGATTGAACGCAGAATGCAGCAGCAGCGGCAGAAGCAACAACAACAGGAGTGCGTTCCATAACGTAACTATAGTTGACTATAGTCAACTATCACTGACTCTTGCCGTTCCATAACTCCGATAGTCAGCTATTGTAGTTGACTATCGTCGTTCCATAACACACAATAGTCTCTGTAGCTCTGTAGTCAACTATTCTAGCTCGTGCTCATGAGGGGAAGCTATCGTAGCTATCACACACACACGTATACACGAAGTCAAACTGACAGTAAACAATCGTTGTTGTGCAAAATTACTTGGTTATTGTTTTAATTCAGAATTGTTTTATGCAGTTTAGAGCACGTTAAATTTAATTTGAGAAAAATTGGTGCGAAAGAATGTTTGTGTGTTACAAATTTTTGCATGGAGAGTGAAATACCGACGCAACGCAACGACGTGTGTGTAGTGAAAAATATGGCGGGTGTTTGTGCTACTTTAAGACTATTGTCGTTCCATAACACCCATAGCTATAGCTGACTATGACAGTAGTCAGAGTTGACTACAGCTCTGACTATAGTTACGTTATGGAACGCACTCCTGGTAGATCTGTCACGGTGACATAGCGGCGATGACAGATCTACCTGTTGTTGTTGTTGCTTCTGCCGCTGCTGCTGCATTCTGCGTTCAATTTGGTTAGGGCCTTAGGCCGGCCGCATCTTGGACGTAGGCAAGGCAGCGCAGCGCGCACATGGCATTGTTGTTGTAACAATTCTCAAAATCTGATTTTACAACAACAATGTCATGTGCGCGCTGCACTGCACCGCCCTGCCTACGTCCAAGATGCGGCTGCCCTAACTCGATATTTCATATCTGTTCAATATATATCTATGGTGTCGATACACACATCTTCCCTCATTCAACTCCATTCAACTTGGTTTCAATCCAAACCGCCAAACACTTCCAACTTCACACCGCACTCTACTTGGAATCGAAATCTCGAGAACTGTCAAGTGCGGCGTAAACATTTCAACTTCACTCACTACGTGTAGTTTCACGGCATTTTAATTTCATTTTTCCCTCGGATTGGATTTCTTTAATTTTCACCGGCGCTATGTCGAATTCATCGATCGAATTAAGTTCATATCGTGATCAACATTTCAAGGTACGCCCAACGCATGTGTCTTTCGCGCGAAATACTGATTGGAAATTTGTGTGCCTTTTGCAGGGATCGCGTATTGATCAGGAGAAACTTTTGCACGTCTCGGCGACGCTTTACATCGGAAATTTATCATTCTACACAACGGAGGAACAAATTCATGAATTATTTTCACGTTGCGGTGATGTGCGACGTATCGTGATGGGTCTGGATAAATACAAGAAGACACCGTGCGGATTTTGTTTTGTGGAATATTACACGAGAGCGGATGCGGATAATGCAATGAGGTTAGGGTGATTTGTGTAAATCATTTTTATGGGGTTTAGTGGAAGAGGGTGTAAGATATGCTAGCGAAATGTCAACAAAGGCATTGCTAGATGTGTTGAAGCGCGTCTATGCCCCACTGGAGGGCTTAAGTCAATTAGTACGCTAATTGGGTCAAACCCGATGGCACGACTCCAATATCTGAGGCGCCAAATTCTATGGGCGGTAAAGGACTGCAGATTCGTTCATTTCGGACCAAATTTCATTGAGACGCATCATTAAAATTTGGCGCCTATTGAAGTCGCCCCAAATCGCTTTATCTGAAGCGATCAGATACAAATGTAGCGTTTCTGATGAAGTAATTTTGCCGTCTAGTGTGAACATGGTGTTGCAGGCCTCAACCTGATCTCAGGCATTTTTATTTCATTAAAGGGACTTACTAGAATATTTAACTTTTCCACAGATATGTGAACGGCACTCGTCTGGACGATCGCCTTATTCGTGTCGATTGGGATGCTGGCTTTATAGAGGGTCGACAATATGGACGTGGAAAGTCGGGCGGACAAGTGCGTGATGAATATCGAACAGATTACGATGCCGGCAGAGGCGGTTACGGTAAATTATTGCAGCAAAAGATCGCACCCAATACGGACACTCGATGAATAGAGAGGATGGAGTTGATTATCCTAATAAATTCGATTATGCATATTTGTAAATAGTTTGTAATATTTAACAATAAGAAAGAATGAGACAGAGACACATTGGTGTGCTTTTTTTTTATAATAAAAAGAGAATGGTGTGAAATTTGTTCATTGTGAAATTGACCACTACCAAGTGTAAACACTTACGATTGTAACGGACCAATTCTGACATACAGCCGTCTGGTTATCTCCGGGGTAATGTCGGTCGTAAATAGGGGTTGAATGCAGACCTTTCCGGAGAATACAGGAATGCAACAGCCTATGCTGGCGACATATGCCTACTCTCCCACAAAATCCTGGATCTGCACGGAATGGCTCTAGATCTCAAGCAGGATGCGAGCACGGTTAGGCTAAATATTAACACCAACAAGACCAAGCTTCTTCGCCCACCGTTGCGGTGAAGAAATTCTATTCCTTTTGCCATCAATATCAATGGACAGCTTGTGGAGAAGGTGGACAATTTCGTCTACCTAGTACTATTAACGAAAATGGTGATACAGAGGACATCACTTGTCATATTAATCAGGCTAAATGCGCATTTGACATGCTGTCGAAAGTCTGGCAATGCAGTTACCTCAGTATTAAGAGCATAAGCTGGGCTTATTTGGCTCGCTGGTACTGTCTGTGCTGGGAACATTCCTGTTTCGCAAATATTACGAGAATCCTCTCTATTGGATTAGAAAGAATTTTTGTAATTCCTTAATTTCCGGCATTTTTGCTTTAGGTAGTCCATTTCCGCTTTAGATGGTAAGAACCTAGAATCCATCCGGGGGGATTAGTAGGTCCTAAAGCGGAAATTTCCCGAGTTTTGTGAAAATTCTCCCTAATTTAATAGAGAGAATTCTCCCAATTTTCGCGAAACAGGAATGTTCCCTATGCTGTTGTACGGGAGCAGTACATGGAAAGTTTGGAAAGTTTCCGTAAGTGTTATCAGTAAGCTCGTGTCTTAATTAAAATCTAAAAAAATTCAGGCCCGAAACAATATCAAATGAAGAACTGATTTGGCGTACGGGTCAGATGACAATCGACGAACTGAAGATGACAGTGAATAGGTCACAAATTCCGGAAGGGTGATAGTTGTATTGCTGAACATGCGGTGAAATGAGACCCTCCTATTCCCAATAGAGGGCATCCTAGAAAGTCTTGACGCCGATCTGTGGTCAACGAGGGTGCGTCGCTGGGTAAGTTCGGGCACACGCGCCCCATTGCCCAGAACTGAGCACGATAGCAGGAGTAATTGACGCTTTATTCCCCACTGGAGGAGTCAACGCAATAAGTAGTAGTATTCAGGGCCGTCGCAAGGGGAAGTTCACTCCCGGCCACGCGTATGAAAAGTCGCCGCGCTTCCCGTGCAGAACTTTATTCATTCCGTACGGATTGCAAAAAAAAACATTTCAGCTCAAAATTCCATATGGAATATACAACCCCTACGATAGATACCAGGGATTCGGAGCGATGCTATTTTTCCGCTCCGCTCCCGCTCCACAATACAGGGAACCGCTCCGGGTAAATAGTTTCGCTCCGCTCCGGACAAATGATAATTTCGAGTGTAGCACTTGTTCGCATATACCATACAATAAGGTATCTATAGTTTTAGAACTAGAGTAGGGTGCGTTCTATTCATATAAAAAAAAAATCAGTATTATCCCACCAAACCAAAAAACGAATGTTGGCCAGAAACGAATGTTCCGCGAAAGTGGTTCCCTTCTAGACATATCAGCTGCGTTTTTTTCGTACAGAACAGAGTAGAGCAGGTTAAGCGGTGAAAAAACGATCGAGAGCAAGTTTGGGTAGCCGAGACAAAAACAAGGCATGTCTGCTTGGGAGCGTGTCTTGGTTTAGTTAAAATTCAAATGTTAACTCAAATTTCAAGAGGAAACTTAAATCCTTGGTGCAGATACAACCGGACAAATTTCCTTTAGGCAGCAAAATTATTTTATATGTTTACTATTCCAAATAATTGCACAAAACAAACATTTTATTGACTTAAAATGAACTATAAGTGCTTCCCAAACTAACTCGTCGAAAACCTTCACCTCCTGCGCCGTCTACATTTCAAATGTGGAACTATTTAACAGAGTGGAAGTTCTGGACTAACTTTCTATCGAAAGCAGCTCAGATCAAATTGTTAGTGTAATTGTGTGGTCTTAACCTACTCTGCTCTATATAGATCTTGAAAAAACGCGCCTATCAATTGCATGTATTTATCCCAAATATTGTAAACACCCTAGAGCTAGAACTATAGTGCTTTCAAGAATCGAAGATCTCTCTAACGATTTCCCCCATAAACCAAGTGGTCATTAATTTCTCGTTGAAACTCGCGTGTCGTGCGTTGACAAACAAACAAATGCATTATGCGAGATACGCAGTAACTTCCACTGAAGCTGCTACAGTGGAAGTTAACAAAATTTAGAGTGCTTAAATTCTAGGGCTCTGCCATACAAACGAGAATGAAAAAAAAAATCGGAGCGGAGCGATTTCACCAAAAAAAAATCGCTCCACTCCGCTCCGCTCTTTGTTAAAACCGCTCCACGCTCGCTCCTTCGATCCGGCTTTTCATGCCCGCTTTTCATGCGTTCAGAAGGAACTGAGCAACTTCCGCTCAGCGAACATGTTCAGAACGAGCGGGTTCAGAAGTGACCGAGCAACTTCTGCTCGGGTGAGCATGATCAAATTTCACCGAGCAAGAAATATTTCTGCTCACTGATCAGTGCTCAGTGCTCAGGTTCTTCTTCTTCTTTTCAACCTCACGCTCATGTTGCGAGTTTCCGAGTTTTGACAGTTATCAAATTGGTTGTTGTGTTTTCGCCGTTTTCGGCTTCTAGTTCTTTGGTTTTCGGGTGCTTTTGAATTTGTTTTCTCGTTGTTCGTGATTTTTGTAATGGACAGCGTGGGATTCATGTATTTTCCGCTTTTCGGCACTTGACGTCTAAAATTAACATCGTCAGCTTTCAGCTGGTCGATTGGTCAGCTGGTGAAGTTGCGTTCAGCAGGTGCAGACTCCAAACCGAGCAGCTCCGGAGCTGCTCGCGAGCAGTTGCGGAGCTGCTCGCGAGCGGTTTCTGCTCTTTTGCCACCTTCTGAACGCACTCAATTACACAGCTGGGGGTGTTTACATTTGAACGTTTATCTACAACATCCTCCCACCTTTTACGCCGGCCGCATCTTGGTCGTGGGCAGACGGTAGGGCAGCTCGCGCAGCGCGCACATGGCATTGTGTGGGTTCAGTAGATACTGAGCAATCGCCGCTCAACTGATCGTGATCAATTGATCACCGAGCAGGAAAAATTTCCGCTCACCGCTCGCACTTTTCTTCCTCTTCTTTCTCCTTGACTTTCGTATGGAGTGTGTGTGACAACGAGAGTCGCGTTCAGCAGGCACAGACTGCATAATCGACAAGTTCCGGAACTGCTCGCGAACAGTTCGCGCTCTTCGGTAACTTCTGAACGCAGGGAATGTTGTTGTAAAATCAGATTTTGACAATTGTTACAACAACAATGCCATGTGCGCACAGCGCGAGCTGCCCTGCTTACACCCAAATATCTGCCGATCTCCACTGCACACACACTGGGTGCGCTCCCGAAACTATCGTGATTTCTCCACTTATCCATTGCCCCTTCTCCGATTCATGATTTCGCCGGTGAACGACACGATTCCCGCGCCGCCATGAATATATTTCACACAAACATACACCAATTAATAAGGCCCTAACCAGATTGAACACAGAATGCAGCAGCAGCGGCAGAAGCAACAACAACAGGTAGACCTGTCGCGGTGACACAGCGGCGATGACAGATCTACCTGCTGTTGTTGCTTCTGCCGCTGCTGCTGCATTCTGCGTTCAATCTGGTTAGGGCCTACCTTTCCCCTTCTCAAAGATTCTGGTATCGGTATCTAAAATCGTAGCGTTTTCGCAAAGTATCTATTGTTGTATGTACGAGGTGCGTCTCTCTTGCGACGCACACTGTGCTAGGCTCTACCATAGTTTCGATCCATCCATGACAAATACCAGCTGATTCTCGAGCCATCTGGAGTCTGGATCCTTCTCGAAACAGTTCCATCTATAAAAGGCAGATGTCACCGGGAGAGACTAGTAGTAATAATCGACACTCGGTGGAAGTCGGATCGCTATAAAGCGGAAAGAAGGATAGTCGTTATTGTTATCCGCCGTTAACAAATAGTTTGAGCTAGTTTGACGTTAATTGTTAGTTACGCATGTTTAGTTCGTTAAATAAATAAAGTGTGTGTGTGTGTGTTTTTCAATTGACGTGTTTTCATTTATTCAGCACAAGAACATTAACGAATCTGGTTTCGCTCATCAGAGGAAACATTACACTATGAAACCGTAGTCGACACGGTACCGACAGGATCCAAAATAGAAACGCAGCCATTGTCATACTGGTCAGTCGGACTAGTTTTGTTGGTATGTATATCAAAGTGCCACAGGATTTTATATAGCACTTCGGTCGATGCTTCTTGGTAGTTTACATATACAATTTTCGTGACGCTAGCTTAATGAACATGAAAACCAAAGATAACTATCAGACCAATCAAAGTCACGAATAAAAGTCAGAAGGTTTATAAAATCAAATTCTATTTAATCATCTGTGGCTTACTTACTAACAATGATTAAGAGAAAAAATCGGGCTCGCTCTCGATATAAGCGCTCTAAATGTTTCTCTGATCTGGTCTCTTTAAAAAAAACTTAGATCTCACACCAAACGACTAATTAAATCCGCACGCGCTACCTATCTGCTTAACATCGAGAACAGCGTCAATAAAAACGAGTCAAAACTTTTCTGGTCCTTTGTCAATAATATGCGTTCTTCTTCTTCATCTCGCCCGTCTTTCCTTGTCCACGAAAACACTACCGCGCAAACTCCTCAGGAAATTTGTCAGCTCTTCGCTTCCTACTTTTCTAGCACATTTCGACAGCCCTCCACGCATCTTATCACCTACAATTTTTCCCAGCAGGTTGATTTTCTTTCCTCTCTGCCACTTATTTCACCGGCGTATGTAGATCTCATCATTTCCACCCTTAAAGCTAACTCTTCCCCCGGCCCAGATGGTATTCCGAACTACTTTTTAAAACATACGCACAGCTCCATCTCACTTCCTCTTGCTATTCTTTTTAACAAAAGCTTACAAGAAGGAGTTTTCCCATATCAGTGGAAAACATCCTTCATTGTTCCCATTCCAAAGAATGGTGACCCAACACTTACTTCCAACTACCGACCTATCTCACTCCTTTGCTGTTGCTCCAAAATCTTGGAACGAATTGTCTATAACCATATTTATGATTCGTTTGGCCATCTAATCAGTCCCAACCAACACGGCTTCTGCAAAAGCAAATCTACTGTGACCAATTTAGTCGAGTTTGTCAATTATGTTGCCAAATCGTTTGAAAACCACCTGGACGTTCATGTAATTTACACTAACTTCTCAAAAGCATTTGACTCAGTTAACCACAAAATTCTAAAATACTTGACAAATTGAAAAATTTCAACTTCCCTCCTTATCTAGTGTCCTGGCTTTCTTCTTATATTCTTGACCGTACCTCCAATGTTATATTTCAAAATTCTGTCTCCTCGTCTTTCTGTCCATGCTCAGGTGTTCCACAAGGCTCTATTCTTGGTCCCTTGCTGTTTGCCTTTTTTATAAACGATCTTCCTGTTCTATTTGACTGCCTCTGCTTGCTATATGCTGACGATTGCAAGCTTGTCTCCTCCATATCAGGTCCATCTGACTGTTCTGCCTTGCAATCGGATATTAATGTATTACATTCCTGGTGTTGCTCTAATGACCTTGCTCTCAACGTATCTAAATGCTCTGCTATGGTTTATTCCCTAAAATTATCTCATGTCTTTTTTCCAAATAAAATTAATGGCTGTCCGCTTGAGTATGTCCCCTCTACCAAGGACCTTGGTGTAGTCTTTGATTCCAAACTTAAATTTAATGATCATTATGCTGTCATCATTAGCAGGGCCGCTAAACTAGCGGGTTTTGTTTTGCGCTGTTCCCAAGATTTCCGTTACATAAGTACTGCAGTAAACTTGTACATTTCACTTGTTCGGAGTATTATGGAGTACGCATCCGTGGTATGGTCACCTTCTACAACTGTCTCCTGTGAAGCATTAGAGTCCGTCCAACGTAAATTTACCCGTTCCTTGTTTTTTAAATTCAACATTCCCTATACTCCTTATGCTGAACGTCTTACTTTCCTCAAGTTGATGTCCCTTCAGAGCAGACGAATCTTTCTTGATGAATGTTTCCTCTACAAAATATGTAGTGGTTCATTACGCTCACCGTTTTCCCGTGACATTGCTCTTAGACATCCTTCCTATAATACCCGCACTACCGCCGTTTTCGATCCTCCCACGGCCTCACTGTCTGTCTACAAGAATTCGCCACTACCTCGAATTATGACTAATTATGACAAACTGGAGCTTGGTCCTTTATCCATCTCATTTCTTGCCTTCAAAAAAAAATTACTTCATAAAGTAGCTTCGGCGGATCTTTAAATTTCTTAATTTATTTATTTTTTTTTTCCTTTCTCTTATTACCTTGTAACCTTATTATTTGATTCTGTACTATTTTATTTTATTTTTTTTCTTCTCTCTTTTTATTTTTAAATTGAATTTTAATCTTGATCCTTCATTTTACTGAATTTTTTTTTCTTGTTATTATTTTAATTTTGGATTCTTATGTATTACAATTAATTTTCTCTTTGTTAATTTTTCTTACTCACAAAATATTACTGTATTTTTGGGACTATATCCTGTTCGGTAATTTCCTTCAATAAATAAATAAATAAACATACGAATTAAAAAAAAAACTAACTTTCCGCCAAATTCAATTGGAAATGCACCCGCGTCAGTTTCCTGAACATTTCCAATCCCAAAAAATTCCTCAGATCCGAATTGACCGCCAGCCACCTAGAAAATATCTTATCTATATACGACACCGACGCCGGAATGCACAAGAGACGTTTGGCGAACGCGGCCAGTTCAGGACACTTCCGTTCTGCCATCGTCCAAAATGTATCGTACGACGTGACCCTTTTATCCGCTAAAATCCGAAATACACTCTCGTTCCGTTTGTACAGCAACAACTGATCCAATCCCGCGGAATCCAACGATTTCAAAAGGAAATAATCGACAACGTGCATTTGCACCGCGTCCAACTTACGGCCACGATAGACAGGATGCAGAAAATTCGCCGTCAAGGCGATAGGAGTGAGAGCCTGATTTCGTCTTTGTTCGAGTTGTTCATGATACTCGGACGGGACGGTGAGTTGTAGCCACTTCTCGGCTACTTCGGCATGTGTTGAGTTCTTCTTTTGTGCCACATAGATGAGCTCGCAGATTGGCTCGAGCACGTCAGCGTATTCCTGAATTTTTTCCAGTAAATCGTCATTGAAAATGTAATCATGGACTATGGACGAGATTGAGAGTTTGGACTCGTTGAAAAGATCGCGAACGATTTGATTGCATTTGGTGAAGCACCGGAAGGAGTCACGATAGGTACACCAACGACCCGTTGTCGAGAGAACTAGCCGCGTGCCACCACGATCAAGGATTTGCTGTTCGATCCCCTCGCGCAGTAGCTCCTGGTGGATTTGATTTACCAATTTGGCAAAATTATGGTCGATTATGTCGTCGGCCAGGCGACTGGACAGAAAACTGTGGCACACGGATTGCTGTAGAGCCCCGTCTTCGTTCGAGCCAACTTTCAACTCCAGATGATCCGCAACGACGGCATACACCTTGGCATTGTGCTGCTCTCTGGCAATTTCGCAAGAATTCTCGAAAATCCGTTGCTGAATCTCGTCATCGTCGACAATATAGTCGGAATCCAAGTCGTAGGTGTTCAGAAAGATTCGCGATTCTTTCGATTCATTTGGCGCCTTCTTGAACAGGCAGGCAACCACGCATTTCGAGGTCTCCGCGAAATTCTTCCAGCCGCTAAGAAGCAGGGTGGCATCTTGCTCTCTTGAAGAGTCGCCATTTTGCGTGTACCTCTCCTGAACTTTGTCCAAATAGGTGGTGGTGAGCTCTTTTAAAGTTGGCGGTTTGTAGGACTTGTTCAAATTTCGAATGAAGCGTTTCAGATACGGCGAATTCAAGGTCTTAAATGGAACAGCCGATGCGATAAAGAATTCGGTGAAGGAAGTGTGCATGGCGTCCAAGTTGGTTTGGGGGAAAACTAGAGCTGTTTGAAGAGTTTTGAGGCGTTTCACGGGCATAAGCTTGAGCGAAGTTTGTGTCGCGTCTGAGTCGTAATTCTCGTCATGGTCGCTCTCATTTTCGAGTTTGACAACGGGCGAAGCTCTCTCTTCTTTTGGTGCGATAACTTCCACTAATTGGTACCCGGTTGTTGGCTCAATGAGGGATAATTCTTCGTCATGCTGTTTCTCGACGATGACCTCTGCCGGTTGGTTCGTCTCTATTGACTGGGGAACTTTGACCATTGAGGATTTAGGAACGTGCTCGTCGTTACCGTCTTTTTTGATAGTATCGTAGACAGTGGGACAATTTTTCCTGAAATTAATAACCGAAATAATAGAACACTGTGAGTTTTAAATTATTGAAAATTTTGAGAAAAAGAAACTGCCAAGCCGCACTCAAGGAATTTTGAAAATTCTCTAAATTCAATAGAGAAAAACTCCTATTATTCAGAAAACAGGTATGCCTCGTCCTGTGTCTCGGTGTCTGTGGAAAGGAGGAGTTGTACTTTAGGAGTTTCTATCCATTTTCTGGTTGGCAGTAGGTCAGATATGAGGTTTACCGCTAGCACAGCTTCGCACTAGGCCTACGATTTGGGCCCATTTGCCACCCTTCGCTGGCCAATTAGAGCTGCCAGGTGACCACTCCGCTAAATTGAATCAGCTGATTCAACGAGACGATACTTACCACCTCGGCTAGCTTGAAAGCTGTAAACACCTAAGATGTTGAGGCGTTTTCAATTTAGAACTGGACACTCACACAAAGTACGTTCGATGGTGTCCTCTTCCATCTCGCATCTTCTGCATAAATTGCTGGAGGTCAGTCCCAATCTTCTCGCATGAAATGCGGTAAGGCAGTGCCCTGTGAGTAGACCTACAGTCGCTCTCAGCCTATTTCTTTTGAGTTTGAGCAACATCCTGCTCCTGCTCAGATCAAGTGATACTCGACAACTGCGCGACCGGAGGCTAGGAGATTCGACATGCTAGTCTCCGAGCCGCGTAGTCGCCCAGTCACCTGGTTGTGGGGTCGGCTTGCTTGCGGGGATCTTGTGGGTACAAATCGAGATGTTGATAGCGCTATCAACATCTCGACATGTACACCCAAGATCCCCGCAAGCAAGCCGACCCGCGGATCCTCAAGAAATAGCCGTGTACAATGACCACTCCAGTCAGCCGACATGCACAACTCGCGACTTTAGAAGCGGCCGTGTGAAGATGACGGGCGACTATACAGTCTCGAGACTCCAAGTCTCCGTCTCTCATTCGCCGAGTATTGGAGACTTGTGTATCCCCGTGTGAGCAGCGTGCCTTAGTAATACAAGAGATGTTGGGGAAGGGAAATTAACAAACTTACCGGTGTATCACCAATCGGTGACGTGATGCATTCTTCAATTCGCGACTACACACCAAACACAGAGCGAATTTTCGGCCATTCTCCTTTTCGATCATCTGAAAATGTCCTTTTTTCCAATAATCATGGGTTGGTCGTCCGGGAATCTTTGCTATAAAAAAAAGTTAAATGAAAATATGAGAAAAACTATGTGAAAGACTGTGTAGTCCGGATGGCGCAACGGTTAGCACGTTCGGCTTCTACGCACAGGGCCCCGGTTCTATTCCAACTGAATGCGGTAGTTTTCGATAAAAAAAAGGGAATTTACGTGTCGGACTATGAAGCCACTCATCTGTTAAATGAGTACCCATTTATGGAGTAAATAACTCGGTTGAGCGTGTTGCTGATCACACACCTCTGCATAAGACCGTCACGATCTAGAAAATGAGGTGATGATAACTCATCTCGAGGCCATGGTTCAAATTGGACTGTTGCGCCAGTTATTTATTTTTATTTATGTGAAACCTGCAAGTAGTCTGGATGGTGCAACGATTAGCACGTTCGCCGCTTCTGTTCACTGAGCCCCTGGATTTCTACTGAAGGCAGTAGTCCTTTCGATAAAATGGGATTTACGTGTCGGACTATGAGCCCACCCAGATTTTATGGTAATGTTAATGGCACTCACCCATTTGGGGTAAATATGTAGTTCGGTTGAGCGTGTTGCTAATCACACACCTCTACGTAAACCGTCCCGATCTAGTAAATAAGAGATGATGCTAACTTATCTCGAAGCCTTGGTCACTAATTAAACTGTTGCGTTCTAGTCTAACGAACTTTTTCTTTATACCTTGCACCGGAAATCACCGGTTTCTACTTGAAAAATTTAAGCTCAAATGATATTGTACGTAAAATACGCAAAATACTTTACAAACACTTCTGGCAGTCGAACGTGTAATTAATGGCGATATGTCAAAAAGGAAATGCGCTGGACATTTTGCAGGGTTGGACATCAGCGTTGTAAACATTTATGCTCTTTTCCAATTTGAAACCTTATCCCACGTTCATTTTCCCCATCCCCAACCATCTGTCATCAATCCACTGATAAGAAATGTTTACAATTTGCAGTTCGCAGTCTGGCGCTTTTTTCACCCCGGACATGTTTTTGTGAAAAAAAAGTATCGAAAGCAATCAAATGTGATAACTCAAATATCTCGTTGTAATCGTCCTACTCTTGACCCTGTCAACACGATGACTCCGCGCTCGTTTTCCTGTCTGATCGTCACAATAATTTTAAGTTTTGCATTACCACCCCACACAGTGACATCCGCCGACGATGAGGTCAATCCCAAAATTACACCAAAAATTTGTTAGTTTCCCGAATATTTCAAGTAACACTCGTGATTTTTAAGAAAATCATTTAAATTCACAGACGCCAGCATATTCGCCCGACGACGTGAGGAGCACAAACTTTTCGTCAAACACTTGTCCGCCTCCAACTACGAGAAGACATACAAAATGTTGGACCTGGCGTTTGAGAAGATCCTAGAGGTGGGTCTATTTCTATATATTTCTAATTTTTGACCCACACCACACTCTGTTCCTACCCGCCAGATCATCAAAGATAACAATGCAACCCTGCATCAATCTGGCTACATTCCGGACTCGGGATTTCCAACGGAAAGTCGTCTGCAGGATGCCGTGGCACTCCTCATTGAGAATATTTGTCTCGGTGGCGATTTAATACTGCATTTTCCCGAGATCTCGTATCGCGTGCTACGCGGCCACGAGGGGTGGCGAGCGGTTTTCGATTGGGGCACAAAGTTCCTGAATTTCTACGGTCACATTTTAAGCGAGAAAACGTACGAAATGATTGAGCTGTTGCGACAGGAAATGAATTTAACAAAACGATCGGAGAATTTCATAAATCCGTACTATACAAAAGTTTCGAAGGCTGATAGTCGGAGCAGCGTTGGTGGTGGTGCGGCGACAGCGAAGAATGGGAAAAAGAAGACGCGTAAGAAATTGAAACGCGGTCCACAGTTGACCGGCCGTATGGAGTTGTAATGTGTGTTGGAGAGAGGCTCGCGAATAAATTTGTTAAAACTGTAATGATTGACTTTTCTGATGGTATATTGGGGTAGTCAAGTTTCAAACGCTTTTAACATGAAAATGTTTATTGAGAGGCTATTCATATCGTGCAAAGAAGCGTAAGACGGGACAAGCGAAATTACATCAACGCATTAGCGGAGAAGGCAGAGGCTTACCGCGGTGACAGTGGAACCCTTTTTAAGCTTATCAAGCCATTAACTGGCAAATCTTTTGCAACAGAACATTCTGTAAAAGATAAAGATGGGTCCCTACTGGTAACCGAAGAACACAATTGCGGAGTTGAAGAGAACACTTCATTGAGGTCGTCAACAACACCTTTGGACCTTCGAATGCATCTTCATTAGAAGCAGAAGATATTCCGCAAATAGCCAGAGTTGACAACAGCCCACCATCTAAACTGGAAGTAACTGCGGCTATTAAATCGATGGATGGATGCGGGTAAAGCCCCGGGGATAGATGGAATTTCGGTGGAACTTTTTAAAGCGGATGTCAATGCTGTCCCTAAAGAGGGGAAGAAGGGCGTCATTATTAAGATCCCGAAGAAAGGCGACCTGAAGGATTGCAATAATTGGCATGGGATCTGTCTTCTCCCAGCAGTCTCCAAACCGATGGCAAAAATAATCTTGAACCGGATCAAATAAACAGTTGACCGCATATTGAATGACGAACAAGCCGGCTTTCGTGAGGGCTTTTCATGTAGCGACCACATCAACACCCTCCGAATTATTATTGAACAATCCGCAGAGTGGAGATCCCCATTACATCTTATGTTCATCGATTTCGAGGAGGCGTTTGACAACGTTGACCGGGAATACATCCGGAGGGCTTTACGTAGGAGAGGCATACCAGATAAAATAATTTCCATCATAAAGGAGTCCTACCAGGGAGCCAAATGTCACGTCTTACACAAGGGTAAGTTATTAGATCCTTTCGAGGTGCATAGCGGAATGAGACAAGGCTGCATTTTGTCACCTTTACTGTTTTTAATTGCCATTAATAATGTACTAAGCGGCGCGCTTCAAGAACACCAGAACACCTAGACTATGCTGACGATATTTGTCTTCTATCAAATAAATCAGATCAAGTAGCTCAAATGTCTGATGCTCTGCATTGCGAAAGCCGTAATACGGGGTTTAAGATCAACGCTGCCAAGACTAAGTACTTGAGCTTCAATCCAGGAAGGCAAAGGGCAATTTGTGTTTCGGGGCAGGCAGTCGACAAAATTGACATTTTCTGCTATCTTGGAAGCGTAGTTACAGCAAATGGTGAAGCGGATGCTGATGTAGTCTCACATTAACAAGGCTCGAGCAGCTTTTTTTCAGTTTGACTCCTTTCTGGCAAAACAACAACATTTCTAGACGCGCCAATCTCCGGATCTTCGAAATAACGTAAAATCACTGCTTGGAAGATGACCAACAACAAACAATTAGATTGCAAACTTTTGTGAACCAGTGTGTACGGCGCATCCTGTACATACGGTGGCCGAATGTCATTTCTAACGACAACCTCCTTACTATTACTGGTCATGACGGGATAGACACTTCCATTAAAAGGTGAATGTGGCAATGGATAGGTTACACTCTCCGAAAAGAGCCGAACAACATTGCTCAACAGGCCCTCGATTGGAACCCGCAGGGAACCAACGCAGATCGCCGTGTTGGACGACCTAATAACACCTGGAGAAGATCAGTTAAGAGAGAGGGTGCCTCAATAGGCAAGTCGTGGAGTGAGCGGAAAGCGATGACGATGAACAGGACGAGGTGGAAAGTAGGCGTAGTTAATGCCCTATGCCCCACAAGGGGTTAACAGGTGCCACAGAGAGAGATTAATAGCAAAAGCAACCAGAAATCCGACCAAAAAAGCGATCAGGGAAGTAACATAGCTAGGCCGGCCGCATCTTGAACGTAGGCAACGTTGTGTGAAGACCGAGCGAGCGAACGTTCGTGTTCATGCGATACGGAGGGTTACGATCTCTTAAGCGCGAAGCGAGTTAGCGGAGCCCACGCAAGGGGATTTGCGAATATTTATATTTTCTATGGCTCCAATATACTAAACATTCAGTATAAATTATGAAAAAAAAAATAAAACCTAAAAGAAAAAAAAAATCTAGACTTTTAGGTCGGCCGCATCTTGGTTGTAGTCAGAGCAGCTCGCGTAGCGCGCACATGGCATTGTTGTTGTAAAATCAAATTTTGACAATTGTTACAACAACAATGTCATGTGCGTGCTGCGCGAGCTGCCCTGCTTACGTCCAAGATGCGGGCGGCCTTATATACGATGCAATCCGTCGTCAGATCGATCTGACGATGCTGTGATCGTTAGATCGACCGCACGAGCACAACCACGACCGAACTTCCATCGAACCAGTGTGTGAACCATCGCCAGATCGATCTGATGATGGATCGCACAGTCTATGGCGGGTCTTAAAGTGACGCGAGTGAAAAGTGACAAAAATCCGAGTGAAAAGTGACAAAAATCCGAGTGAAAAGTGATTTCCCCAGCCCGGGCCTCGGAAACTAAAGGTCGCCACCCATTGACGAGCACAACCACGACCAAACTTCCATCGAACCATCAAATATCATAGAACGGTGGAAATAGGGGGAATTTTTTTCCACACGTCCTATGATATTTGATGGTTCGATGGAAGTTTGGTCGTGGTTGTGCTCGTCAATGGGTGGCGACCTTAAAAGGTTGCCACGTAATATAACGGAATTTGGCCGAAACTTGACCCTAACCGCTCTGCCGCACTGCTTTCATTGAATAGGAAGCACATTGGCATGGTTGTGGGGGTTATTACAGGGCACTGTCCCATTGGTGAGCTCGCCTGGAAGCTCCGTATTCCTCATAACGACTATTGTTGGAGCTGTGAGGATGTGGATGAGGAGGAAAGCGTTCTGCATCTTCTCTGTCACTGTCCGGCCTTGGCTACGAGGCGGAAGAAATTCCTTGGCTCTTGGTTTTTCCTGGACCTGGACGACATTAAAAACACGAGTGTCATACAGCTCTATTGCTTTATCACCAGTTCAGGCTGGTTTAACGCCTAGGTTATAACAGGCTACTTTGGTGGTAACACAACGGTCCAAATGATGGACTAAGTGTGCTGGGTGAGCACCCGGCAGCCCCTTTACCTAACCCTAACGGAATTTCAAATTCCGTTAATATGCCACACTGCCTGCATTCATGTGAAAAATTTTCGCTACAGAACGCTACATCCCCTCCACTACACATTTGAGGAGACGCTACCTGTCAACATTTCTTTCGTGATTGAACCGCTACATATGAAATGTCTGACAAACAGGTGACAACGCAAATATTTGACAATTGCCAATTTTCCATCGCAAAACATTTCTTTGGCACATCACGAAACAAGGAAATATCAAATCGAAGACGAGAAGACAGTGAATTTACATAGACGGGGATTCTATTTGCGCTTTTGATGTACACAAACATCACAACACACATACCAGCTGCGAATTGTCAAATGTAGCGCTACATGCCCAGAGAGCGTAAAAAATTTCTGCTACCAAGGGGAAGTAACCGCTCCGGAGCGGATGGAAGGAGCGGTTGCAATCACGACCGGGAGGGGTTGTAGCGCTACGGAGCGCTCCGTAGCGATCCGGATAAAACGAGCGTGGTGAATGCACTCACTATTTGCAATTTAATATTCCGATTCTCGATGAAATATACAATCAAGCGTGTCAGACCACCCTAATAACACTCAAATAACATTCATCCATCTGGCAACGCTCCATCGGGACGCTGTCAAACCGTCCACTATCAGAACTGTCACCGTTGATTGGCAGGGGCAGGGACGCTAGTGACGCCCCCGGTACATCGAAATATCGATACGATTTTTTTTTCACCAGTTATCGATAATTTAAGTGTTTGGCCGACGATCCCAACTGCTTCTTCCGCGGATAGTGTAGTCCTGCCGCACAAAATAGTGCTCTCGCGTGCAAAAAAGCACATTTTTCGGTCATCCCGATCCGGATACGGTGGTGGTGGAGTCTTTTTGCATCCAACAACGACGCGACGATTCTTTCTCCGTTCGCGCATTCTTTTGTTGCTTTTTTTCTGTGTTTTCGTTGCTGCTACGGCTGTGTCCACATATATAAAACGAAAACAACAAAATGCCGAAGAAGCCGAGCAAGTTTTGGATGTTCTTCCAGAAAATTGATCGCAACACGGCCGAATGTAAATTGTGCGGCAAACACTTGCGAACCTGCGGGAATACAACGAATCTGGGAAAGCACATTAAACGTCATCCCAACTATCGGGAATTGGCCAACCACAGTGCCGATAGCGAGGAAGAATCGAAACCGATGAAATATGAGAAACTCTGGACAGCGTCGGGTAGTGCAAATGCCGGAGATCTGGACGACGATGATGATGAGGACGACGGCGATGGCGGTGTCGGCGACGCTGAATATTTGGAAATTGTAAGTGAATTGGAATGTTTTGGGGGAGCAGGGACCAAGTGGCATCGAACTTGATTGATTGCGATACGCGATTTCGATATGGGGTTCGATTGTGTGTGTCGATAATTGCCGGTGGTTATTATTACCCTGTGTATGTGCTATTGAATGTTTGGGTTTGTTTGGGGTGCAGAGTTGATGGATGGGATGATTAAAAATGGGATCAAGAATTCGAAATAGGGATGGGCTATATCGGTTTTTTTTTTTGAGTAACAGTTCCAGCAGTGTGATAACAGTTCCTGGTTACCGGTCCAGTTTCTATTATATCTTCGGTTATACCATACACCAGACTTAATATCATCATGCTTAAAGAATATGTTACGTTTATATTCCCAATTCTCATGTTACATGGTATGAACCATTAATTTTACGGATCGGATCGGACCTGATCCGGAACGGCAAATGATCTAGGTTGAAAAACCTAGGTCGGCTGACCCTGACCTACCCCATGTTTGGCAATCATCGACCCCAAAAACCCACTACTAGTTTCTTCCAGAAAGATTGAGCGAGAACAGTCTCTCTATTATGGATCCCCCCACGGTGGAAATAGGGGGAATTTTTTTTTCACACGTCCTATGAAATTGATGGTTCGATGGAAGTTTGAACAATATGCCGGTCCCATTGCTAATCACTGAATACGATGACGCGCATCGTTGTCGCGCTACGTCCCAGGCCCCACTAGGAGCATAACCGCGCACACACAACGCAAATACAGTTAACGAAAATCCCACTCACTTTTAAATTGTAATTTTCCCGTAAAATTCCCACTCACTTTTAAATTGTAATTTTCCCGTAAAATTCCCGATCGTCGTCCATACAAATTCAACCAAAAGCCTACGTTGTGTTGTCGAACGCTCATATGACGCACGCGCCTCCTGTTATGCGAATTGTGAAAACAAAAATGTACGCTCCAACCCAAGGGAGCCTGGCAAATTTTCGCTCAGAAGGGGAAGTAGCCGCTCAGCAGCGGATGGAGCGATTGCATTCACCAGACATTGGGACAGTAGCGCTACTATAGTGCTCAAGAGGGGAAGGAGCGCTCAGGGAGCGATGATGATTCCTGAATGCAGCCATTGAAGTCACGATGCAGTTCGATTTTGTACAGAAATATCGGGACCTGAAAAAAAGAAGGTGTTGGACGCAGATAATGCTCTTTAATACATCAGGAGGAGGCTTGTCACAAGTTATAGCTAAAAAAACTGAAAAAAAGTCCAAAAATTTCGCGGTTTTTCGCCTCCCCCTCTGAAGCCCGAGGGGCTGTGTGGCGCAAACCAAGGTACGTTCATTTTAGGCCTAAATTAACCGATCCAAATGGTTTCCAGCTTTCAAGAATTATTTCTGATTTTGGGCCTCTTTTGTACGTTCATTCAGTAGGCTACAAATACAATATGAAAAGTATTGGTCGCGTTTTGGCAAGAAATGACTGATCTAGCAATCCGGATGGCGCAACGGCTAGCACGTTCGCCTTTTATGCACTGGGCCCCGGTTCGATTCCTATTGAATGCAGTCTTCGATAAAAAACTGGATTTACGTGTCGGACTATGAGCCCACTTAACTGTTAAATGAGTACCCATTCGGGTTAAATAACCCGGTTGAGCGTGTTTGCTGATCACACACCTCTACACAAAACCCACCGTCACGATCTAGTAAATGAGATGATGCTAACTCATCTCGAGGCCCTGGTTCAAAATTGAACTGTTGTCCCAGTATTTATTTTCATTTGTTGTTGTAAAGACTAAAACAAAGATTAAAACTAATACGTAACTCCTTTTTTTGCAGGCCTTTGATGAGCGGGCAGAACAAATCGTTGTCGCTACGGATCCGCTACTGCAAGAAGCCGCCGACATGAAACCGGATATGAAGCCCAGCTTGAAAGACCTCAAAAAGGCAATGGTGAAAGGCGCGGATTCAATAAAAACCGAAAGCCTGATACCATCCAACGAACCCGCTACCAAGCGTATCAAAAGCTCGCCGCCGTCATCATCGTCATCGCTTCCATCGAATTCTCTGTATAACATCGAAGCCGCCCACCTGGCATTCGCCGAATTTTTCATTTCATGCAATATACCGTTCAAGGTACTCAACTCGATTCACTTCAAACGTTTCCTGGCCAAGCTGAATCGGAGCTATCGACCGCCCAGCTTGCGAGAGCTCACCACAGTCTACTTGGATCGTGCCTACGACAAATACCAAGTGCCCATCACGAATGACGAAAAGGAGGCCGTCCTCTTGTTGACCGGCTGGAAGGATTTCACTAGTACGGAAAAGTGTGTTGTTGCATGCTTGCATCTGCTGGGCGACAGTGAGACACGCGTGTTTCTCAACACATGGGACTTGAGCATTGACGTCTTCCCCGAGCACGAGGACATCCAAAAGAAGATTGTCGAAGAGTCGATGAAAATGGCACGCGACAATCATAATGGGAAAATCTACGCAGTTGTCTCGGATAGTGCCGTGCTAAATGCTTCTTCCGCGGATTTGTGGCACTCGTGCTGTCAGACCTATTGGGCCAATTGTCTGGCGCTGGATGTCGTCGAAGCGCACGATACGCGTACGTTGAAATTAATTCTGCAAGAATTCCAGTCCGAGGAGATGGAAGCGCTTATTGTGGAGCGCGGCGGTTCGCGTATTCTCCTGCCGTGGGAGGGTCGCTGGTGTACGTATCGCGACTCCTTCCAATGCTACGTCAAGAACAACCCGTTCATGCGCGAACTGATCGTTGACGGCAAATGTATGTTGGAGGCAAACGTTCGTGAGGCAATCTTCAACGACAGCTTTCTCGCAAAAATTCAAACGTACGTCGGTATCCTCGAGCCACTGTGCAAGCTAATCTATTCGACACAAAAGAAGAAGTCAACATTGGCCGAGGTCACCGAGGAGTGGCTGCAATTAGTCTTCCCACCCGAGTACGAAGCATATTTGCTCCGTCGACGAAATGCCGCCCTGACACCATTCGCCTTGGCGGCGAATTTCGTGCATCCCGTCTATCGTGGACGCGGCCTGCGTGAAAATCAAATGGAGGCCGTTGAATTTTTCTTTTTGGAAAATTTGGATTCGCGCGGTCTGGACGATATGTTTTTGTTCAAGAAGACGGAAGGAATATTTCAAATTTTGGCTGAAAAGCAAGTGGTCACGTGTAGCACGTTTTGGAGTATGGCCAGCCGAAAACATCCCACACTGGCCGGAATAGCTCGGCGATTGTTGGCGATTCCCGCGTCCGTATCGTATATCGACAAGATTTTTGCCAGCTGGTCGACCACGCATTTGGCCGCACGCAATTTGCTCGGCATGGATGTGTACAGGAAATTGACGAAAACTCATTTTGTGCTGAACATAGCGGATAGCAGTTGATCGGATTAAATCGACCGGGAGTGTTTAGAATTAAGGACATGCGTAGTGGAGCACAAATTGCTGAATGGGTACGAGCCTAGCCCAGGAATAATGTCAGTATTAGCACAGATTGATTATGTGATCGGTTCGTTTTGAATTTTTCTTGAATATTTTATTCTGGACGTGTAATTGCACAAAATTGAGCAAACGAAAAACGTTGATGGCGGCTAGGGAAGGGTTATTTGACTATGTTGTCTGAATAAGCAGGCACAGATAGAAGAGGGAGCGAGTTTTACTCTTTTTCGATAAGAAAAATGAGCAAAGCGGAAGGTGAATTTTTGAAATTCACATAACAATTGGCAATGAATATTATTTAATGAATTAGAAATTATTTTTTACATGTAAGAAAAATAAAAATCCTGTTTTATTTTATCAAAATCACAACTTGATTACAATAAATAGTCTTCATATATGATTGGTTTGATTTAATTGAGGGACTTTACTATTTACACGGACAGTGAAGGGGCAATTCGCTCACTCGAATCCGTCTTGACGACATCTAAAACTCTGGGGAACTGTCGCTCAGCTCTCGCAGAGATGGGTGGCTACTTCAATATTACCCTCTGTTGAATCCCGAGTCATAGTCGCTTTAAGGGTGACAGCAAGGGGGATGAATTGTCTCGGGAGGGTATAACTGATGCGGTTGATGAAAGCGGCAAGGACATCAAAGTTCCTTTCGTCATGTGTAAATTGGCAATTTTGACCGCTGCTGTGGACAGGGCTAATATAAGATAGCTGTGCGGCGAGCGTGGGAGCGTTGGTTCGATCGTTTGTGGCGTGCATTAATCAAATTTTTCCATCCCATGAAAAATATCTTCATTGCCTGCGTTCACATTTGCAACGTTGTAATTGCGGTAAAAATTTTCCCTCCACTCAACCATAAACTCTTTACCCGAACGACTTGTTTTGTAGTTGTCATGTATTAAACAGCTGACAGCCGATTCGCTATTGAGTTTCAAACAAAACTTCACCTAGGAATTATACTGTGCGCGAATTACGTCCCCAAGTCGCAGCCAACAAAAATCAGCTGTTCAGCCAGTTATAGTCAAATCTCTTGTTCGCGTTCTTTTGACACATTCGAGCTGTGAAAAACTGGCTTCCTAACAAACTTGAAACACTTTTTTGAATTAAGAATAAAAACATGCACTTCCTAGCGCATAACAGTCACTTACAACAAAGCAAATGATCACCCACAGTTTTAAACCACATGCCTATTGTGAATTGATATTTCGCGGCTCGTTGATTGCGACAAAGTTGAACTCGTCTCAACTTTCGCGACGTGAGCGACGTGTTGTTCGCGCACAGTATACTTATCGCCATATGAAATACATTGGTTCAACTTTATTTGACAGCAGAAGCCGCGTTGTTCGCGCAGACTATAATTCAGCCATCAATATGATTTGGTCGAAAACTTATCCCAGCCGTTCTGCCACATTGCTGTCACTGAACAGGAAGCACATTGGCAGATAGTAGGGGTTACCACAGGACATTGTCTAATAGGGGAGTTCGGCTGGAGGCTCCATCTTCCTGATCACGACTTCTGCAGGAGTTGTTGCGATGTGGGTGAAGAGGAGAGCGTTCGACACCTTTTCTGTCATAGCCCGGCCTTAGATGACAGGAGAAGGAAATTTGTGGGTTCTCAGGTCTTTTATACGATCTGGATGGCCACTAGGTACAGGCTGCTTTACTACGTAGGTTCTAATGAAGGTGATCTTGCCACAACGGACCCAATGGTGGTCTAAGTGTGCTGTGATACATGATGGCAGCCCCTGTATCTAACCTAATCTAGCTGTTTGAGCTATGTCGGCTTGATTTGTGGATCTGACCAGAGAAGCTTGTCACAGCAGAGTTGAAAATCCTCCTACTTACCCGTAAATGTTGGACCTAAAATAATAGATTTGTGATGCAAAATACCTCTTGCAGAGGCCACTGGGACCGCGTATCTTATAGCCCCCCCTTATAGCAATACTGGTGGCGCTTGACCTGTCGAAGGCCTTCGACACTGTCAGCCACTCAACGCTTTTGTCTGACATCAACTGTTCATCGCTTGCGACGCAAGTAGTGAAATGGATTGCTAATTATCTCGCTGGCAGGCAATCCTATACAGAATTCAGGAGCAGCAAATCAAAGCTTAGGAAGATTATAGAAGGTGTACCTCAAGGAGGAGTTCTATCTCCTACCTTGTTTAATCTATACCTATCAGGACTCCCAACACCACCTGAAGGTATCGACATCATCTCCTACGCTGACGACTGCTCCATTCTGGCAACAGGGAACAACATAGCGGATATGTGCGAACACATCAACGGTTATCTTGAAGAACTCGTTCTTCATAAGCAAGAACCTTACCGTCTCAGCGTCTAAATCTTCGGCAACCCTATTTACCACCTGGACGAAGGAGGTCGAGATGCAGCTTAGAATCTCGATTGGAAATCATCCTATTCCTACTATAAACCACCCTAAAATCCTTGGAGTCACGCTGGACAGCATGGCCACATGATCACCCCATGCCTCAACCATGTGCGACAGGATGCTTAGTAGGAATAAAATCCTCAAAGCCCTGGCCGGTAGTACCTGCGGCAAGGATAAGGAAACTCTATTGGTCACATATAAAGCAGTCGGAAGATCAGTGGCCAACTATGCAGCTCCTGTGTGGTCGCAGAATCTCTGTGACACACAGTGAAAAAAGATTCAAACGTGCCAAAATGCCGCCCTCCGTACTGTTACTGGCTGTCTCCTGATGTCACCCCAGGACCATCTGCATCAGGAAACCAGGATGATGCCTTTAAGGGACCACAACCAGCTCCTTGCCAAACAATATCTGGTGGGCTGCTACCGAAGTGACCACCCAAACTCCAACCTCATGGGCAAGACGCCGCCGCCCAGACATGTCAGGCGCGACTTGAGGGACCTAGAAAGGGATGCCCAGAGGTACAAAAGGGTACGCTTTGATAGTGGCGCACACAGGTCGGCCATCGCAGCGATACATCAGGAGGTTCATCAGTCAATTGCAGGTTTAGGTCCGAATCCAGTTCTCTCGTCCATACCACCAATATCTCGGGAAGAGGAAACACTTCCGAGAGCAACGAGAACGACAGTTGCCCAACTTCGGTCAGGCTGGTGTTCACGACTGAACTCCTACCTAACCCGCATCGACCAGGACGTGCAAAACATCTGTCCTGCGGTAATGGAGCCCCTCACGATATAAACCACATTTTTAACTGCCCAGCAGCACCCATTGTTATGTACCAACCAGATGATATCAAACGTGACTTCTCATTTTGCCAAGTGATATCAAACAGTACTTTTTCTTTTCACCAAATAAACACCAATTTTATTTTATATTTGGATATTTACAATTATTAAGTTCTTAATTAAAATGATTAATACTGAACTTATCACTAACTTTAATTTGTAACTGAACTATGTCTCTCTCTGATGTACAAATTTGAACTCTTCCTGAACTAACTCAATTTAACTCTGATGCACAAACTGGACTGTCTTACTTATGACTGACTTCATCTTAGTCCTTCTAGGGCCTGCTTATATACTATGATGTCAACAACTTTTGTTTACAAAAATCAATTTATTCGATGCAATTAATATTTGATATTTGAGCCATGCTTTTAAATTCGGTCCGATTTGAACTGTTTATAATATGTTCATCTAGAACTTAGCTATTGTTTATTTCATATTCGACCGTCTATTGTTTATATAAAGTACGACCGGCTTTGTTTCTTTTAAGTACGACTTGGCTGTTGCTTATTTTATCTCGCTTTCGTATATGTAGTATGTTGGGTGTGTAAAAATGTTTGGAAGTATCGATTCATCGATACTTTTCGACTATTTTTTGATATGTTGTGACACGGTACATAACACCATGCACATGACTCCTAGATCGCTGTGGGAGCACCCACTAGAAGCAGCTAACTTTCTATCCCCTCAACACCGGGGATGAAGACGAATCCGTAGGCATGTAACCAACAAACTCCCCCCCCCCCCCCCCCATCTACGCCACTGCTGTCCGTTGCTAATGAACGGGCCGTTCCGGTGTGTAGAACCGGCTGTCGTGGGAGCGTTGGTTCGATCGTTTGTGGCGTGCATTAATCAAATTTTTCCATCCCATGAACATTTTTTTTCATAATTTAGATAACGCTACTATGGACGGCCTCTTATCAAACGCATTGCATGCAAGGTCGACTTATATTTTCCCGCCTTCTCTCTCCTTAACGGCTGAGGAATGATAACAATTTGCTCTGTCTCTCTCTCTCTCTCTCATTCCTCTTCTTCGTACCTGTCAAGAAATTCCGAATTTTGCCCGAAACTAACGATCTATACTTCTTTCACCCGTTGCCCGAAACCTCCGTCCACCGGCTGTCACTAGTCGTGTCGTGTATACGTTTACGAGAGCGAGGTCTGCGCTGTGTGTGCATTGTTCGGAACCGAGAGAACACACGAAACTCAAGAATCGTGTCCAAGTGCACACTTGACTATGCAAATTTCCGCCATTCATATATTAACCGCTACAACTGCTATCTTTTAACACAGCTTGATTACGTCACAATCAAACGTGCCAATCACACGGGTGAATTCTGAGTGGAAAGAGCCTTGTGCACAAGAAAGGAACAAACAATAGACGAGCCGAGAACTGGTTAGAGTTTGCTTTCCGGTTGCGGTGGTTTTTTTGTTTCACCCTCCATCGCTCCAGCGAGTCCCAAGTCATCAACTATGCAGCCATTGGCTTGCTCGCAAGTTCTCGCAGCAGTCGCACGTAGCACCTTTCGACGTCTATCAGCAACGAGCAGGACATTTTCAACGACAGGCATAATGTCACAGATTAAGGTGAGTCTTTGGCCATAGCCGTGATTGCATTATGCATCTAATTAGAAATCGGCGTGCACAGTCAATCATAGTGCCGGGAAATTATGTAATTCGTCGCCCCGTCGAGTGTACATGTGTGTGTCGTCATTGGCTGATTTTCTTGTTTCTTTCGCTTTGCTTTTGTCTTGTAGGTTGGCGATAAGCTGCCCAATGCTGAACTCTACGAAGATTCGCCAGCGAATAAGATCAATGTCGCGGACTTGACGGCTAACAAAAAAATGATAATTTTCGGTGTGCCAGGCGCCTTCACTCCCGGATGTTCTAAGGTGAGTGTTTTGTTTTGATTGCAACACGCATAATCGTCATAATCGTTTCGTAGCAGCCAATAGACGTTCCTTCACTCCTCCCTTGTTGGTTTATGTTTCGATTGGGAGTCCTAATACAGCGCGGGACTCTTTAAAGTGTCGGGTCAAGTACTGTCTGTTTACAGATTCATTAAAAAGTCTGTTGTGGTGTTTTGGTTTCAGGGTGTCGCCCAGACAGCAGAATGGGCTACAACAATTAGAAACAACCATCCACAGAACTGGTTGTTGGTTCGATTCAAATCATGACTTGCCCTTGACTCATTAATGACTTTGTAGAATGCTAATGGGTTTCTTTCTCCAAGTCTGATTTGAGTTTTCGATAATTTGTTTTTTCAATTAGACAGAAAGTCGTGCTAGGAAGTAACAATGTCGGGTGGTTACCTCTGTTTTTTTGGGAGGTACTTACGAGTTTTATTGAAAACAATTTTTTTTTCTGTTAGAAATAAGCAATTTAGAGGTCTATCGAACAAAAAAAAATCGGCAGCCGATTTTATTGCGTTGCTGATAATAAAACAAATCAAAACCAAATCCTTCTCTACCTTAATATTCTGTACTGCCTGCGGTGATCTTTTTACAAGCTCTGGCAATATGAAAAAACAGGTGCAAAAGAGCGCCAACTCAAGGTAGATTAGGTTAGGTAAAGGGGCTACCATGCTACCGCACAGCACACATAGACCACCTCTGGGTCCGTTTTGATACCACCAAAGTCACCTAATTAAAACTAGGCAACAAAACAGTCTGTGCTAGCAATATAGCGATTGAGCTGTATTGCACTCGTATCCTTAAGGTCCTCCAGTTCCCGAAAAAAACCAAGAACCCGGAAATTTCCTCCACCTCTCAGCCAGAGCAGGACAGTGACAAAGTAGATGGAGTCATCACAGCTCCTCCAATAGTCATTGTGAGGAATATGAAGCCTCCAGGCAAGCTCTCCTAAAGGACAGTGCCCCGTAATAATCCCCACAACTCTGCCAATGTGTTTTCTGTTCAGTGAAAGCAGTGTCAAGTTTCGGTCAAATAAACTTCGTTGTTTGGCACGTATCGCCGTTTAACCATCTCATCTTCGCCCTGTCAACCGCAGTGGCTTTGATGACAAGTTTGCGCGATGAGTCTGGCATTTTGATATTTACGCGGTCCCCATCAATAACTTCGGTTGCCTCCTCCCGAGCCAGCTCATCCGCCACGCGATGTTGAGTAAACCACCCATCACCCAAAAGAACGCGCCTTGTTGGTAGTGAAAGAACTATGCATGACAAAAGCCATATACGTTGTATCGACTCTGCCAAAACTGCTGAGTGGGAAGCTCATGAATGAATTGGTCACCGCAAAACTCACAAAATCGCTCTACATGTTTGAGGTATTAATTCTCCCCAAAGCTTCGGGAGAAATATATGTTGAGAACTTGAGCTCCTCGTATGTGCACCCAGTCGCTAAGAAGCGAAGGGTAGCACGGTAGCACTCAATCTTTCATGGGGAGTGATTGCTTCTCTCATATTTGTATTGCTTCTCTGTATTAGTGGAGTGACCATTTGAAGCAGACAATTGTATGCCGCCTCATCCATCCTTATGAAATTTCGCCAATCCTTGGGCTCAAACGATAGATCCCTTAGAAGATTTGCATAGCCTAATTCTCTTCTTCGTGAGAACCACTCCTTTTGCCATTTCCGCCTGTTTTTTTTTCGTTTTAAGTGGATACAAACAGCAACAGCACTCAAAATAAACAAATTTTCGTCCATATTCACTCATTGACAGAAGACTGACAGCATTTTTGTCAGAACTCTGGTATGGTTCGGTGCTGGTATGTGCTCTATGTGGTTCGTGACCATTTGTGACCAAACAGTCCGTGACCAAGTGGTCACGAACGGTTTGGTCGTGGTTGTGCTCGTCCATGGGTGGCGACCTTAAGTGCACTTTCACACGAAGAGCCGCGAGTGAGAGCCTTTTCCTCTCCCACCTTCCATTCATTCACACGAAGAGCCGTACGGCTCTCGCTCGCGAATGGGAGCGGGGCGCGTACGACTGAAATGCAAAGAATACACTTCAGCTTTCACACGGGGAGCACGAGCCTTTACGTCGCGCGAGTGAGAGCCGTGCATCTCGAGCCGTCGCGTCGCGCCACTTGGTCCAAATGCACAGCGAGAAGTGTCGGTATTCACACGGGAAGAGCAACAAAGGCTCTCGCTCCTCAGTCCCCGCTAGCCGCTAGGATGGACACAATACGCTTTGGAACGTTGACGTTTTTGTCTTCGAAGACGGCGTCGACGGTAAAGAAGATACGTAGTCACAACACGTCTGCAACGCGTATTTTGCGACTACAGAGCTCGAGAGCCTTTGTCGCTCTTGCCATGTGAATGCTGGCACTCGTCGCTGTGCATTTAGATCAAGAGCCGCGGTTCACGGCTCGAGTTGCACGAGCCGTACCGGCTCTCAATCGCGCGACGTAAAGGCTTGCGCTCCCCGTATGAAAGCTGCGGTGTAGCCTTTGCATTTCAGTCTTACGCGCCTCGCTCTCACTCGCGAGCCCGAGCCGTGCGGCTCTTCGTGTGAACGTGCACTAAAGCTTCGAGAGTTTTTGCAATTGTAGACAAAGGGGTGATGGGACGGTACAAGTCGCCTTGCGTATGCTTTTTTCCTGGATTTAATATCGGAATCACCCTACCTTTCTTCCATATTTCGGGAACAACAGAGGATGACACGGAGAGGTTGAAGGCTTCCGTAATATGCTTCAGCATGACCATCGATATGCCATCTGGTCCTAGGGCTTTTGAGTTCTTGGCATTTTTCATGGCTGAAGCAACTTCGTTCGATGAGATTTGAAGTGTATGGTCTATGACATGGTTTCGAATAGTTCTGCAAATTTTACGCTTAAGCCTGTCGGGAGGCGGATGTTCAATAAATTGTCTGTTAAATAGGCTAGCGCACTGTCTTCTTAGTTGTATTGTCACCGAATTCAATCGCAGCCAGTCCTCTCTGACTTGTTGGGTTAGTGAGGGCTCATACCGTGGACCATAGCTTGCCAACGCCGGTTGTTACGTTGCAATTGTTCAGATGCTCATTCCACTTTTGTCTCCCTATGTTCCGCAACATGATGTTGAATTTGTAGGTTTAGATCTTTAATCCTGGGATCGTCAGGGTTTGTGCTGTGAATTCTATGGCGGTCATCCGCCAATCGTGCTGCTGAGGTGGGAAAGTTAGGTTGTACGGTTGGAATACGACCAGCCGAGATGAATTTAGGTGCTGCCTTCACAATAATACGCCTTAGGTTGGCCTCAGCTACTCGAACATCAGAGGGTGTAGGTAAGGCTAAAAAAGCCGCGTTCGCATATTCTTTGAAGCTTGCTTTGTTATGATTTATGGTTGCGGTGGTTGGTATGGAACACGTCGGATGGTTTATCAAGCTTGATCACTATTGGCAAGTGGTCAGATGACAGCGTGAGAGTCGGTTCCCATTGGGCGATGTTGATGAGTTCCTGACGTTCCTGTCAAGCGAGTGGGAATATCGTCGTTCAGGGGACAGAAGTCTGATGCATCCACTTGTTCCGCTATGACATCTCCTCTGACGTCGTTTTCGAGGTTGGAGTGCCATAACTCGTGAAGAGCGTTAAAGTCTCCCAGCAGGAGGCGGTATTGGCCAGATAGGAAGGAGTTTAGGTTTACGCGGAATCCTGAGGGACAGCTTGATACTGGTGGTATGTAGAAGTTAAATATTTCTATGTCCACATTTCCGGATTTGATTGCTAGGACGACAAGCTCACCGTATGGCATAGATCGATGAATGAGGACCGCAAGCTCCCCCTCCAGCATTGGTTAACCTGTCCTTCCTTACGATGTTAAAATTGCTATAGGAGTTGAGCGACGAGTTGTGATTTAATTTTGTCTCATGTATAGCGCCAATTAGGATCCGATGTCTATCCATGAACGCGGTGAGTTCTGCAATTTTACGCTGCAGCCCATTGATATTCAGCTGGACAATGGATAGGCTGTTGAAGTTAGCGACGGGTGGAGGGGAAGTCAGATTGTGTTGACTCGGGATAAGTTGTTCGCAGGTGTGACCGGAGACAGATGGGAGCTAGGTTGTGTATTCGCCGTAACTGAGGGTGAATCAATTGAGGTGGATGTTTGTTGTCCTCTACAGAGATTAGCTGCAAATGTTGCGTTCCACTGTTTATGGTGACTTAAACCGGAGCATCCCTTGCGATGGCACCATTCGTCGCAACAGTTGCATCTAACTGAGGTTGCATTTGCGTGGACCAGGTTTAAGTTCGATGCCGGCGCGATGGAGGAGTATTGAGAGCAGCTGCGCCGAGAGGTGAAGCTCCCAGATTCCATAAAAAACGGACATGCTAAAAATATGACACACATATACTTCCTTCTGCATTGAAGGGGTGTGTGGTGTGGGGTGTGGAAAAAAAAATACCACGGCCTTTCCCTTTGAGGGCCTGTCGTTAAAACCGACAATCAAAGGACAGGATGTGTATGCCAGCAACTTGCACTATCCGAAATCTTTATATGCTAACGAAACGTCAACTATGCCTCGGATAAGGACTGACTCAACGGTTACGACTTTTAGCTATCGTACAATGACAAAGATTGGATTCTGGAATGTGCGTACTCTCCTGGACAATGGATCAGAAGGTCCCCAGAACGCACGATTTCTTCAACTAGAGAGTGAATTTCTGAGGTACAAATTAAATATCTTAGGAGTTAGTGAGATAAGATGGTGGAACAGCGGAGAATTCATCTCTCCAACGGGCAGCACTGTAATGTTGTACTCCGGTAAAGCTACCGGTAGTCGCCGTGAGTCAGGTGTGGGGCTCCTTTTAACCAGAGCCGCGCGAAACTGTCTCTTATCCTGGGAACCGGTCTCTGACAGGGTCTTGACCGCCAGGTTCCGGACCAAAATGAGGAACATCTCAATAATACAATGTTATGCCCCTACTGAACCCGACAATGTCTTGGCAAAAGACTCCTTCTACGAAGAACTAAACGCCGTTCAGAGCAGAACACCTAAAGGTGACATTGTAATGGTTATGGGTGATTTGAATGCGAAAGTTGGCGCTGATAGCTCTGGGCTCAGATATGTGATGGGGAGACACGGTCTTGGTGATCGTAATGACAACGGTGAAAGATTTGTAGAGTTCTGCAACTTTCACATTCTCTTCATCGGTGGTACTATGTTTGAGCATAAGGACCACCACAAAATCAGTTGGTCCTCTGTTGATCGGCGCAGAACACAAAATCAGATCGACCATTTTGCCATTAGTAAAAGATTCAAGAGTTGCCTCCTGGACGTGCGAAACAAGAAGGGTGCCGATATTGGGATGGGAAGAGACCATTATCTTATGATCGCTAATGTTCGATTGCGTATTGCAGCCGTGCGCCGCCCCAGCGACGAAAGATCCAGGCCCCGCAAATTCAACACCGCTCGACTAAAAAATCCAGCTGTCTTACAACAATATAATGACCATCTTGCGCAAAAAGCGGCTGAGATAACTAGTCACCCAGATAGTGACATAAACGAAAACTGGGATGCCATAAAAAATGCGTACATTGATAGCGCAAATACCATCCTTGGCCCAAACCCGGATTGCCGGAATAAGCCCTGGATGTCCGACGCTTCATGGCAGCGGATTGTTGAAAGAAAGGAGCTGAAAGTTCGTTTGGCTGCAGCCTCAGACGACAATCGAAGCAGCATCGAACTCCTTTACCGTCAGAAAGCTCGAGAAGTTCAGCGTAGTGTGCGACGCGATAAAAGAGTTTATGCCAATTTAGCGTCAGCAGAAGAAGCCGCTAGAAGTAACAACTTAAACGCCGTATACGGTGTCATCAAGGAGTTTACAGGTGGTCGTAACTCCTGCCAACATCCGGTGAAAGATAGTGATGGAAAGCTACTTATCTTGGAAGAAGATCAAATGAGGCGGTGGAAAGAACACTTCGCCGCGGTCTTGAACCGTGTAACCTCTGGTGAAGTTCCCCCTCATATAGATAATTTAGCTAACCATCAAAATGTGCGCATACGGTCCACTGCCCCGACTAAAGAGGAAATAGTCACTGCAATTATTGCACTAAAACGAGGAAAGGCCGCCGGACTTGACGGCATCCCTGCCGAACTTTATCAAGCAGCCCCAAGCGTAACTGCCGATTTGCTGCACCCACTTGTTGATAAAGCGTGGAATACAGAGACCTTTCCCACTGAGTGGAAGGAAGGTTTGATCATCAAACTTCCAAAGAAGGGTAGCCTCACAGACTGTAATAATTGGAGAGGCATTTGTGTGCTTCCTGCCGTTGCCAAGATAATAGCTAAAATCGTCCTGGAAAGACTAAAGGCCCACTTAGAAAGCACAATTGATGAAGAGCAGGCGGGCTTTCGATCCGGATTCTCCTGTGTCGATCACATTAACACCTTGCGAATCATCATCGAGCAATGCGCTGAATACGATTCTCCGCTTCACTTGCTTTTCATCGATTTCGAAAAGGCTTTCGATAGTGTGAACCGGGATTCTATATGGGCGGCCTTGCGCAGGAGAGGCATCCCTGAGAAGCTTGTGGCTATTATTAAGGCAACCTATGACGGTGCGAAATGTCGCGTTCTGCATAAAGGTAAGGTGTCGGGGGACTTTGAGATTCGCAGTGGAGTTCGGCAGGGGTGCATCCTCTCACCGATCCTATTCCTCATTGTGATCGGCGATGTGTTGCATGCAGCCCTATCCGGACTCGACAGAGGAATTCAATGGACTTTGACATCTTATCTACAACATCTTGACTACGCTGACGACATATGCCTACTCTCCCACAAAATCATGGATCTGTCCGCAATGGCGTTAGATCTCGAGAGGGAGGCAAGCAAGGTTGGGCTAAAGATTAATACCAACAAGACCAAGGTTCTTAGCCCGCCGTTGCGAAAAAGAAATCCGACACCTATTGCCATCAATATTAATGGGCAGCCTGTGGAGAAGGTGGACAACTTCGTCTACCTGGGTAGCATTGTTGCCGAAAATGGTGGTACGGAGCAGGACATCGCTCGTCGTATCAACCAGGCTAAACGCGCATACGGCATGCTGTCCAAAATCTGGCAGGGCAGTTATCTCAGCATCAAGACCAAGCTGGGCCTGTTTCGCTCCCTGGTACTATCAGTGCTTTTGTATGGGAGCAGTACATGGAAAGTTTCCGTAGGAGTTACCAGAAAGCTGCAAGTTTTCGTCAACTCATGTCTTCGTCGAATTTTAAGAATTTTCTGGCCCGAAACAATATCAAATGAAGAGCTAAGTCGGCGTACGGGTCAGATGCCAATCGACGAACTGATACGCAGGCGAAAATGGCAGTGGATAGGTCACACATTGCGGAAGAGTGATAACTGCATTGCTTTGCATGCCATGAAATGGAACCCCATTTCCAACCAAGGCCGACCAAGAGGGGGTCCTCGAATCACATGGCGTCGATCTGTGGCAAAGGAGTGTCAGGTACTGGGTAAGTCTTTTGGGGAGTTGCGCCCCATTGCCCAGAACAGAGTACGATGGCGCGCAGGAGTAGTTGACGCGCTATGCCCCGCTAGGGGTTAAGGCAAAGTAGTAGTATTGAAGGGGTTTACTCAATTGCCCTAACCCCTTGTGGGGCATAGCGCGTCAATTGTTCCATGTGGCCCAGTTGACGTTTCGTTGGCATAATCTGGTTTCGGAGAATGCAGTTGCCAGCATACACCTCCTGCACATCCATGGCCACGAACGTCGTCGTGGACGGGATTCGAACCCGAAACGCCGGCAGTCAAACATGAGACTGATGCCTCAACACATTGCGCTACCGGTCGTTGAATAACGGGTCCGGCTCCGGTGTGTAGAACTGGCTGCCGTAGGAACGACAGGACGAACAGCAGGGCTGTCGGCAGGTTTGGTAGAAAGACTGACGGAAGGATTTATAGCAGGCCTTATTGATATCAAGCCTGACCGCAGATATGGTAGCTGGACTGGCATTAATTACGTCTAAACACCCCTTAACATTTCTCAAGGCCTTGGTCCTTGAAGGCGTTGCTACTACAACAACAACAAGAAGAAATCTATGTTTGAAATTTAATTTTTATTCTTTTTTTTCCCCATTTCAGACTCACTTGCCCGGCTATATTGAAAAAGCCGGCGACTTGAAAAAATCCCTGGGCATCGATGATATCGTTTGTGTATCGGTCAACGATCCGTTCGTAATGTCGGCGTGGGGCAAGGAACATGGTGCCGGCGGTAAGGTGCGCATGTTGGCCGATCCGGCTGGAAAATTCGCTAAAGCATTGGATTTGACGGTGGATTTGCCACCATTGGGCGGCGTACGTTCGAAACGTTTCTCAATGGTTGTGGAGAATGGTGAAGTGAAGGAATTGAATGTGGAGCCGGACGGCACCGGATTGAGCTGCTCCCTGGCCGATAGATGGAAGAAGTAAACGAGATGCGGCAGCTACACTTTCAACACTCAATCAGTCGAATTTTTTCGTATCACATACGTAAAACAAAAAAAAAAAAACATTTTTCGAACGATACTGCTGTACGAACAGAGAACTACGTAATTAGAAGAAAATTAGTAGATTTAGAATCATACACTAGACATGGAATTTGATGAATTTAAAAGAAAACATATATCAAGAAGAACATTAGAGCCTCTCAATTAGCATTTAGTGATATTTGTATGGTAATTATCTCGTTGAGAGCAAACAAAGGAATGCGTGTTCACGTGCCTTCCTTTCTTTGCGGAACTTTCAAAAGCCTTATTGTCACGCAATCACTCAAGACATTCAACTCATTATGTTTATGTTTGAAATGTATTTCAACGTTATATTTACAAAGATATCGACAATTATCATTTGTTAAAATTATAAAAAAAAAAAATAATCGAACTGCAATTAAATCTATTTTAGAAAAAAGTGTGTTTATTTTCGTTGTTGCTTCTCGTGTTTCCTCATTCACGACTTCGATTTTTCCGCGTAAATTTGAATTCCAACCGACTGGGCGACAGTCAGAGGCAGTATAGAAATATTCGACTTTTCCGGAATATTTGATTCGGATTCTTGGAGCCAGGGAAAGTCCTGAAAACCAAACATTCTCTTAAATTGAGCTACGAACTACCGTAAATTATTATAATAATAACCCCACCTGTAAGGCTGCATTGTGACTCATCTTGACGAAAGCCGATTGTGTTGTATGCAACTGCACCTTAAACTTAACATCGGACGGCAGGGCTCCCAGACTTCCAACACGATCTGAAAATTCCAATAGGCTTTTGCGTATGTCCTCCTCGAACCTGATCAGATATTTGTCCGTTTCCGATCGACTCTCGTACAGAATTCCATTTTTCTCGTCGATTTCCAGCACGTACGTTTCATAGACCGTGAATTCGTTTTTATACAGGATCACTTCGACACGATAGAGTTCCTGATTGGTTAGCAATTCTCTGGCCGATTTCAAGACGTTCAGAATATAGCCATTGAGCGGCGGAAATATTGAGACGAAAACGGGCGAATTGTAAATTTTTCGTTTACGAAAGATCTTTTTCGGATAGACATTGCGCGTGTAGAGAATTGTGTTGATGAACACTTCGAGGACTTCAATGAAAATGTCTGCAACTAGAAAGGGGGTTAAAATTGTTAGACTTTTTAGCAACAAAAAAGGATGCAGGTGGCACGTAAATACCGCATGCAGGCGTTGCAACATGATTCCTCGTGCAATTTTCAGCAAAAAAAAATATAAAGGAACATTTTCCCGAAATATATGAGCGGCCTAGCGCAGGACAGGCATCCTTGAGAAGCTTGTAACTATTATTAAGACAACATATGACGGCGCGAAATGTCGCATTCTGCATAAAGGTAAGGTGTCGGGGGTGTCTACTTTCGCAGTAGAGCTCGGCAGGAGTGCCTCCTCTCACCGATTCTATTCCTCATAGCGATCGGCGATGTGTTGCATGTAACCCTATCCGGACCAGGAATTCAATTGACGTTATATCAAGGTTGGGCTAAAGATTAATACCAACAAGACCAAGATTCTTTGCAGCCTTGCAGCCCGCCATTGCGAAAAAGAAATCCTACACCTGTTGCCATCAATATTAATGGGCAGCCTAAGGAGGAGGGGGACAACTTCGTCTACCTGGGAAGTATTGTTGCCGAAAATGGGGGTACGGAGCAGGACATTGCTCGACGTATCAACTAGGTTAAATGCGCATACGGCATGCTGTCCAAAATCTGACAGCAGTTATCTCAGCATCAAGGCCAAGCTGGGCCTGTTTCGCTATCTGGTACTGTTTGTGCGTTTGTATGGGAGCAGTACATGGAAAGTTTCCGTAAGAGTTTCCAGAAAGGAGTGGTTGACGCGCTATGCCCCACTAGGGGTTAAGGTAAAGATAATTGATGCCATCGTATCCTCGTGTGAGGATAACGGTAGTTAGTGTTGAGGGTGCGCTATCAAAACCATCCCGTGGAATTGAGAAGGCGTATTATCTCTGCGATACCCTTCCAGGAGATATTGAATATGTCAGTGAAGAAGCCGCTACCCAATTCTTGCTAGAGCTGGGCATTATCCCATTCTTGCAGCTTCAGCAGTGATGGTTGTATGAGATGCCAAACCTGGCCGCGTGCTCGCCCACCGGCAAATGACCCGTAGTCATCGCTATTCTATTCAGAAGGGCATTTGTTCTACGTGCATCGTAAAAAGGCCACAGTCTCTTGGATGTAGCACATGTTGTCAGTGCACTCCATCTATCGATGGTTTGAGTCATATAATGTCTATGAATTTCCCCTTTTACAACACCAAGGGGCGTGTGAGCAATGACTACGACATGAAGTGCGGAGCCCTGCCTCGTCAGTTGATCGGCCATTTCGTTGCGCTATATTCCTATGTCCTAGAACCCATAGGAGGGAAATTCTGAAAAGTTCGGTCAGTCCGGCCAGCTCCCCGCGGTATTACTTAACTATTCTCGATGAGGTTGTTACTGATTCTAAGGCCTTAAATGGCGGCCTGGCTAACTGTGAACATAGCAACGCTCTTAGTGGTTGTTGTGATGCGCTTCAGTGTTCTACACGCTTCCCTTATTGCCAGTACCTCAGCCTGAAATACACTTGCATAATCTGGGAGGCGAAAGGACATAGATACTCCGAGATCCTCAGAGAAGATTCCCGCACCAACTCTATAATCCATTTTTGAGCCATCGGTGAATATTCTGCAATTACCGGATACCGGATACGACAGCCATTTCGATCTTGAACTGCTCCGAATATTCGTCGAAGGATCCTCCGTTCAATAGGTTTTCGGAAGCTTGGATCAAGGTCCATGTTTCGCAACCGTAACACAGCACAGGTCGGATGATCGTTTTGTAGGTGCGGAGCTTCATTTTCCTGCGCACCTGCTTCGATTTTATTATTGGCAGAACCGAGAAATATGCCTTATTCGCTAGTTGTATCCGTCGTTTACTACTTTGCCTTAACCCCTAGCGGGGCATAGCGCGTCAACTACTCCTGCGCGCCATCGTACTCTGTTCTGGGCAATGGGGCGCAACTCCCCAAAAGACTTACCCAGTACCTGACACTCCTTTGCCACAGATCGACGCCATGTGATTCGAGGACCCCCTCTTGGTCGGCCTTGGTTGGAAATGGGGTTCCATTTCATGGCATGCAAAGCAATGCAGTTATCACTCTTCCGCAATGTGTGACCTATCCACTGCCATTTTCGCCTGCGTATCAATTCGTCGATTGGCATCTGACCCGTACGCCGACTTAGCTCTTCATTTGATATTGTTTCGGGCCAGAAAATTCTTAAAATTCGACGAAGACATGAGTTGACGAAAACTTGCAGCTTTCTGGTAACTCCTACGGAAACTTTCCATGTACTGCTCCCATACAAAAGCACTGATAGTACCAGGGAGCGAAACAGGCCCAGCTTGGTCTTGATGCTGAGATAACTGCCCTGCCAGATTTTGGACAGCATGCCGTATGCGCGTTTAGCCTGGTTGATACGACGAGCGATGTCCTGCTCCGTACCACCATTTTCGGCAACAATGCTACCCAGGTAGACGAAGTTGTCCACCTTCTCCACAGGCTGCCCATTAATATTGATGGCAATAGGTGTCCGATTTCTTTTTCGCAACGGCGGGCTAAGAACCTTGGTCTTGTTGGTATTAATCTTTAGCCCAACCTTGCTTGCCTCCCTCTCGAGATCTAACGCCATTGCGGACAGATCCATGATTTTGTGGGAGAGTAGGCATATGTCGTCAGCGTAGTCAAGATGTTGTAGATAAGATGTCAAAGTCCATTGAATTCCTCTGTCGAGTCCGGATAGGGCTGCATGCAACACATCGCCGATCACTATGAGGAATAGGATCGGTGAGAGGATGCACCCCTGCCGAACTCCACTGCGAATCTCAAAGTCCCCCGACACCTTACCTTTATGCAGAACGCGACATTTCGCGCCGTCATAGGTTGCCTTAATAATAGCCACAAGCTTCTCAGGGATGCCTCTCCTGCGCAAGGCCGCCCAGATAGAATCCCGGTTCACACTATCGAAAGCCTTTTCGAAATCGATGAAAAGCAAGTGAAGCGGAGAATCGTATTCAGCGCATTGCTCGATGATGATTCGCAAGGTGTTAATGTGATCGACACAGGAGAATCCGGATCGAAAGCCAGCCTGCTCTTCATCAATTGTGCTTTCTAAGTGGGCCTTTAGTCTTTCCAGGACGATTTTGGCTATCCGTCGTTTGATTTTGTCCGTTTCACTGGCGTCGTGTGATATTGTAGTTTGCTAACCAGGTAATCGAAGTGTTTTATGTAATCAATGGTCAGATCCCCGATGGTAATGCTCGGTGGCGATGGCGTTCTCTTTCTTGATTGGAGCATTATTTTAGTTTTGTCTTCGTTGATTCGTAGTCCGACTTCGCTTGCAGCCGTATCAAGATTTTGCAAATGTTCTTTGGCGTAGGCCAGCGTGCGAGACATGATGTTAATATCGTTTGCATACGCTGTGATTTGCGTACACTTGGTTACTAGAGTTCCGCTAGTGTCGATATTTATCGTCCGAATGACATATTCCAGTGCCAGGTTGAAGAGCGTCGGAGCTAGTCCGTCGCCCTGCTTTAACCCCGTACGTGTTTCAAAGGCGTCAGTCAACCTGTTTTGAACCCTGAGACGGAGACGGAGTTGGTCAACGTCATCTTAGTGAATCGTACCAGTTTCGCCGGTATACCAAATGGTAGCATGAAGTTGTACAGTACGTACAGATCGATACCGTCGAATGCTTGCTTGAAATCGACGAAGATTTGGTATCCATTTACATTAAATTTCCAACATTTTTCAAGGATTTGTTTAACCGTAAACAGTTGGTGGGTTGTTGAACGGCCAGGCCTGAAGCCGCCTTAATACTCGCCAATTATCTGATCAACAAAAGGCTGTATTCTGTTTTCCAGAATTTTGGTCAGTATTTGATAGGACGTACAGACTAATGAGATGACTCTATACTTTTCACACCGAAGTTGTAATGAACCACTTATTGTAATCAACCATACTATGGTCTGCTACTGCTGCTCCCACCCGCAGATCGAAGCAACACCTGATGAGTAGTGATCTGTTGGTGGTACGAAACCAGAGGCCGAGGGTCCCGTTACACCCGGACCCAGATTCGACCGCGTGGGCGTCTGATTCGTCCGCCAACAATTCTATCCTTATCGACTATTTTTTTTTTTCATTTCCCCATTTTTATCTCCCCTGTTTGTGTTGTCTTCCCCAGGCCTATGCATTTTTTTTGAATACGTAAAGGACAGGGCAACGAGCGGCGAAAACCCCGCCCACATCTCCCGAACTGAGCTACAGCAAGCATAGGCCGCTGCTTAGCTCGTTGCTAGATGGCACGGCCCGACCTTCACGGTCATTATGCTACCTTAGGCTCCGTCCCCACGGGCATCTACGGATGCCCACCAAACCGTCCGTTACAAAGTTTATCCCCCTTCTTGTGTATGGGGCAGATTATACTCCTGCTCCAATCCTCCGGAATAGTTTCTTCCTGCCAGATTCGCAGAAGCAGTTGATGAATGGCGTTCAAAAGGCTCGCTCCCCCTAATTTAAGTAGGTTAGCTGAGAATAACCGTTGGTGGAGCGAAATTAATCCTAATCCTGTGGTGCGAGAAGCCCATCACCAAATTCGATGGGCGGACATTATTATATTGTACATAATCGTCTTATTGGACCACATATTATGCCAAATCGATTAACAGGCGAAGACTATAAGTCATTTCTAGAGGATGTGCTGCCGCCTTTTTTGGACGATATGCCACTGGATAGTAGTAATCCGGATGGCGCAAATATGGGTAAATAACTCGGTTGAGCGTGTTGTTGATCACACACTTTTTATGTAAAAGCCATCTTTGATTGAAGTCAGATACGAAACAGAGCAAATCGGAAAACTTAAAGCTCCTAGCTTTGGGGAATTCTCGTGACGTTAGCTTTCGGAGTTTTTTGAACATAACGGCCAAAGTTGAAGTGTAAGATGTTACCACGTCAAAAAAAGTCATCAAATTACAAAAAAAAACCTCTAGTTTTTATTTAATTACCATTTTACATAAATCTTATAAACTATTGTACTTTACACTACTCAGCATTCACATTCCACAACGGCAATCCTCGATAAACATAACATACACGCGAATGATAAGTTTCCGCCGACTCTCGCAATTTGCACATTATCCAACACAATCGTGGCTCATAAAGATCCGTCTTGCTCAGGCTCCGTTTCACATTTATTGTCAACTTTCGGGCCCACAGCGCTCTATCGACACTACGCCAATGATTCTTATTTCCGGTCGGTATCCACGTACTCAACAAATTCGTCGACCATGTATCCACCCTACGATCGAATGCTACCAGTATCGTTCCAATAACGGCCGGACATTGTGCTGCGAAAAAGTACAAATGCGATGCGGTCATTTCACTGTGCCATCCTTCGGATCTCATGCGAGTGGAATCGCATCCGAGCAAAAAGACGACGGAATTCGAAACTAGATTGGCCACCTCGGGACCGCTGTAGTATTGCAAACCTGAACCGTGACCGGAATAAAGGAAAATATCGGACTCTTTTAGATATTTCGTCATAGAGTCGGCCGTGGGAATGGTGCGGTCGACATAAAACTGTGACATTTTCGGGTTCCAGAAGTCAATAAAGACCGAAAGTCGTTTCTCCATATCGTTGAGAGTCTTGTCGGGATTCAAAATCCACGAACCTCGATTAATGGCAATCTTTAGATAGCCATCGGAAATATTTTCAGAATACTTTGTATAGAGCGATTGGAATGAATGTAATGAACTGACGCGACATATCTCCTGTCGCTCGTTTAACGTCTCCCAGAAGAAATGATCGAGCAGTTCGTCGACAATAAGGATGCACGGAAAGCACTTGATTGGCGTGGTTGTTTCGTCGATATCTTTCTCTAAAAGAAATTTCGTTAGCCGCTTGGCCAGTCGTGTGTCTCTCGTGATTTCAGGCACAGCCATTTTCACGTCTTCCTTCGAAAGCTTACCCCTGAAACGGGTCAAGCTACTCAACAGCACCTGTTGCCTCGCATTCAGTCGGTGTTCTGCACAGAAAAGTTTAACCTCTCGATAAACTCGCTTTTCGTCTTCCCGAAAATGTGGAATCGCCGCTCCGGATAGAAGATATCGCCATGGTCCAAACGAGGCCCGGAGCTTTTCAATTGCCGCTTTGATGTCCGTCTCGACCGATGCTAAGTTTTCGTTGTACATCAGCTTTTGTTCTTTTTGATCATCGGAAGTCATAACGCTTCGTCGACGATCTTTCAGTTCAGTCGTTATTTTGTACATCAATTCGTAGAGATTTTCGCCGCTCTGTTCAGTTATGTCAATTTTAATGCAGATCGGCTCCTCATACACATCCGGCTGGAGATTCTTTAAAATCGTTAAATAGATCGGTTTCGATGCTGTAATGATTCTTTCCTTTTGCGAGATGGTGGTGTTTGCATCGAACCCCTTGCACAATTGCACTACGGTCCATTCTTTGGGGAGTGACTGACAAAAATTGCGAATCGATTCTATTCCTTTTTTCGGATCCGAGTGGAAGGTGGGTGATGGTGGTGCTGGTGTGGGTGTCGACGCTGGTTGCTTGTTTGTTTGCTTCTCCTTGAATCGTTCGTATGCGAATTTCAGGAGCGGATTTGTTGTTCTTCCAATTTTGTGCTTGATCCCCGCCAAGGGCTGACTTATTGTGTATGTAGCCTCGAGTGGATCGATTTTTTTCGGAGTTTGGTATATAAATCGATATCCCAAGGCCAAAGCTTGAGTTTGATAGTAGATGGAGGATGAAATGTTACCGGCTTCATATTCACTGTCGGCCTGCTTGAGAAGGATTTGGCGTACATAGGGACTGTTCAAATTGGTGTGCAAGTTATGTAGGACGTCTGTAATGCTTTCGTTCGATCGGGTATCTGGAAGAATCGAAGAAGAGTCCTTTTATTGATGGGTTGATTGTAAGCTGATGTGCATGGAAATTAATGCGTATAAACTGTACAATTTGTTTATCTTTTTCACTGATATTTCGTGAGAATGGACATGGAAAACTGTACACTGGAGGCTTTTAATACAATCGCTCCTGCGGTAGCCGGTTCTTCGTACCGGAACGACCCGTTTTTCAACAGCCAAGAGCTGCCAAACCCCCTCGATACAAGAAGAACTGCAGTATTTGAAGCATCGCTACCACAACAACAATACAATCACTTGAGCGACGCGTATCTGCAGATGAAGTAACGATTCGTCCCGGAAACCAACTGGTAATTGTCCAGGAAATGTGGCAAATAAAAAAGAACATTTTGATTTATCGGAGGACGCGCGACGTTCGTTAAAAAAAGGTGCACATCGTGCAGCCCGAACTTTGGTAGGAGTTACGACCACTTGTGAATTCTTTGATGACAAGGTATACGAGGTTTTAGTTGTTACTTGCGGCTTATTAACTGCTGAGGCTCGAAGAGAATTCGCATTAACTCTTTTATCGCGTCGCACACTACGCTGAGCTTTTCGAGCTCTCTGAGGGTAAAGGAGTTCGATGCTGCTAAGATTGTCGTTTGATGCTGCAGCCAATACGAAGCGTCGGACATACAGGGTTTATTCCGGCAATCCGGGTTTGCGAGAATCGCTCTCAATGTACGATGCCATCCCAGTTTTCATTTATGTCACTATCTGGGTGACTAGTTATCTCAGCAGTTTTTGCGTCGTTATACGAGTTTTGTTTTAGAACAGCTGTATTTAAGCCGAGTGGGTCTGAATTTGCGGTGCCTGGATCTTTCATCACTAGGACGGTGCACGGCTGCAATACGCAATCAAACATTAGCGATCACAAGACAATGTCTCTCCCCATTCCAATATCGGCGTCTTTCTTATTTCGCACGTCCAGGAAGCAACTCTTGAATCTTTTACTAATGGCTAAATGGTCGATCTGATTTTGTGTCCTGCGCCGATCAACAGAAGACCAACTAAGGACAGGCGTGGCCAGTTTTTCCGGATTGTCTATGGCACATAAGTTGTTGTTGTTGTAGCAATGGTCAGAAGTTCGTTGTGTGAGTGTGTTACATGTTGTGTTGTTCTTCGTCTTCCTCGGTGTTGAGTGATAGGAAGGTAGCTGCCTCTACGGGGTTCTCCCACAGCGATCTGGGGGTCAGGTGTGTGGGTGCAGCTGGGCATCTGAAAATGTGGTCCACATCATGAGGTGTACCATTACAGGCGTGGCATGTGTTCGTAACATCCCGATCAATGCGAGACAGGTAGGAGTTTAGACGCGAACACCAACCCGACCTAAGTTGGGCAAGTGTCGTCCTCGATGCTCTCGGAAGCGTTCTCTCGTCTGGAGAGATGGCTGGTGGTTGTGTCGAGAGGACTTTGTTTGGACCTAGTCTCGCAATTGATGCTTGTACTTCCTCGTGGTGTATTGCTGCGATGGCTGTTCTGTATGCGCTGTTATCGAAAGGGTCCCTTTTGTACCTCTGGACGTCTCTTTCGAGGTCCCTCAAATCACGCCTGACATGCCTTGGTGGCGGCGTCTTGTCCATGAGGTCAGAATTGGGGTGCTCCTCACGATAACAACCCACCAGGTATTATTTTGCAAGAAGTTTGTTGTGATCCCTTAGAGGCATCATCTTCGTTTCCTGATGTAGATGGTCCTGGGAAGACATCAGGAGACAGCCAGTTACAGTACGGAGGGCGACATTTTGGCAGGCCTGGATGTTATTCCATTGTGTGTCACAGAGATTCTGTGACCACACTGGAGCCGCATAGTTGGCTACAGACCTTCCGACTGCTTTGTATGTGACCAGTAGGGTCTCTTTATCCTTACCCCAGGTGCCACCGGCCAAGGCTTTAAGGATCTTGTTCCTTCCGCGCATCCTGTTACACACTGTTGAAGTATGGGGGGATGACGTGGCCATACTGTCCAGGGTTACTCCTAGGATTTTAGGATAGTTCACGGTCGGAATAAGTTGGTTGCCAATCGAGATCTCAAGTTGCATCTTGACTTCCTTCGTCCAGGTGGTGAATAATGTTGCCGAGGATTTGGGCGCGGATACGATTAAATTCTTGCCCGTGAAGAAGGAGTTAAGCTGTTCCAGGTAAGCATTTATTCGCTCGCACATTTCCGTTATGTCACTCCCTGTTGCCAGGATGGAGCAGTCGTCTGCATAGGAGATAATTTCGATTCCTTGAGGTGGAGTTGGAATTCCAGATAGCTAAAGGTTGAACAAGGAGGGAGACAAGACTCCTCCTTGTGGCACACCTTGTTTGATCTTACTTAGCTTCGATTTTTTGCTCCTGAATTCGGTATAGGACTGCCTGCCAGCGAGGTAGTTGGCGTTCCTGCGGCAGCCGGTTCTACGCACCGGAGCCACCCGTTTTTACAACGGCCAAGAGCTGCCAAACCCCTTCAATGCAAGAAGGACGTATGTTCGTGTGTTACATGCAGTATGGCACATAAGTGTCACCATACACTGTCGAACTCGAACTCGGGCACGAACCTGGTACAAATGTTCTCTGACACACACATGCACTTCACATAGGTGTGAAGAAAACCGGTCCACTTGTACTAGGTTCGAGTTCGAGCTCGACAGTGTATGGTGACACTTAGATTGGCGATTCCCGCCTAGATTTCGTTTCTTCTACGTGGAAAGTTAGAATACGGTTAATCTCTTCTTACAAAAAATCAATGAAGAAGAAGACAAGACTTCTTTTGTATATCAATGCAAAAAATCTTGTTCATGCATATTAGAATGATAAAAATACAACTCGCTTGAAATTTGGACTTGAAATTTAAAAAAAAGCAAAGCTCAGCTAAAATGAAGCGTGGTTTTAGTGCAGTTATCCTGTACATTTTACTTTCATAAGTCAATAAAGTTAAAATTAGCAATTATACGAAAACTTTATTAGAACACTGTATGTTCGCACCGAACCCAAAGACGTTTGGGGCCGTAGCTCCCTTTACGCTATTATTTTATAATATCTGATAACTTACACTCGCCCATTTTCCGGATTGAACTGTTGTATATGATTTAATTACAGAAAAATCATATATGAAATTCTTATTTTGAACCAAAATTGGCGGACTGTGCAGATGTCACGAACACGACAGTTACTTTTCAAGATGAAAAAAAAGAAAACCGTAAACATGTCAAAGCTGTCATTTAATGCAAATGTCCAACTATGGCAGTCCTAATTGGAATTAATCCGAATTTCGTCAAAAAGAGGCTAGTCAATTTAGTTTAGTTTGGACAGTCTACGGTGGGTGGAAAGAATAAAATTCCTGCAAATACCAATCATATCGACTCGTTTCAAAATATATAATAAAAAGAAAAATGTAGAAACAATTCAAATTTAGTTTGCCAACAACCCACACCTTGTCACCAATGTCGCCCCTATCTCATAGAAATGTCAAAAACATTCGATCGCTGCGCCTCGCTACGGAAACATTCAACACCACAAATGTATACACGCGCGCCGCACACGCGCTCCTCCTCCTATCCATACACAACACACACCACGGCGCATCCTTCAACCATCTGCAATGTGTTGGTTAGTTTTCCAAAATGGCCGACAAATCTCCACTTTCTTGAACTTTTCCGTAGAACTGAGAAAGCGTCTGTGCCGTTGTCGGTGTATTCTCACGTTTGCAACAAAACAGACAAAATCAACAGAAAACGTTCAAAATTTGTTCGCTCAAAGGCTTCTCAGTCGTGGCCACGGACGGGATATTAACGAGAACGGAGTGGATTGCATGAACCGTGCGTGTTTGTCGTGCAGTAGTTGAAACGATTGGGAAAAACGTCCCAACTGAAGAAGGGAAGACAGCAGGCAGCAGCTAGTGTTCCGTAGGAAGTGAAGTTTTTTTTGCTATACGTATTGCTTGTGGTCCGTCGGTCATAGCCGAAAAAATCGCCTTCGCCCGTGACAATCGGTCGTTTTAATCACCATAGCGTACAAGGGCCCCATTCGCCTGCCGATAGACGGAAAGAAATCGTTTTCACCGGCGCGACTGAAGCGTAAGTAGTGGCGGCGCAAGCAAGACACGGTCGGTGGTGGCCGCAAAGTGCTGTAGGCTAGGGTCGCTGAACACACACCGTGTCGTCTCGTCATCGTCGCCGTCTCTCGAATTTCAAGTGAAAGTGCTTTCACGCGAGTTTCTACTACACAGCCCCGTGAAAATTTCGATTCGTGCCGCGGCGGCGAAATGTCCTGGAAAAAAGGATTCGGCGTCCGCATTGAACCTATTTAAGTGCTACTCAAGGCTCCTTGTCCGGTCGGTCCGTCCCAAGGGTCACTTTGTGGCTTTCCCGAGGCCCCCGTGTGCATTGTTTTGGCTTCTGCCGTTGGGAAAAGTCCAGGGTGAGTTGTCGTCCTCGGTTTGCAACGCTCCTCTGCCATGTCGGTATAATTGAATTTCCCAATTGGAGTGTCCCTATTGTCGCGTGAGTCGTGTGTGTGTGTGAATATCCTGTCGCGAGGAACACAATTTGTGCAGTGTGTTAAGTGCGTGTCATCGCGGGGGTGAACTCAGCCATCTCACTATCCCCTCCCCGGTGTATTTTCCAAAAAGGACACGACGGATAACAGGAGACCAGCCTCACCATGGAACTGGACGAGCTCGAGAACATGACAAACAAGGATTTTCTCCCTCTGCTGCCACTCATCAAACAGGAGCACTTGGAAAATGTCGAGACAGCGACCACGGCAAATCCTTGCGATAGTGTCGAGAAGCAGGTGAGTGTCGTGTTATAAGTTCTTTGTCTTGTATCGTTTCCCCCGCGGGGGGCCATTCCAGCCACACGCTGCTGTTGCAGAGTAGCGTCGCGTCGTGGCAACCACCAGACAAGACACTGAAAGTCCATTTTGGTAGTCCGACGACTGGCCTGGGGGCTTAGACGAGTCTTTGTGCTGTCGCATGGTACAAATCCTGTCTGTCCCGATCCCATCTATTCTAAAGAAGTCGTGCATTTGGTCTATAAATCTCATGACACCGTACGCTCCCCAACCTTCTGAACCAGCCAATAAGCCCGTGTCTGATGTCGGTCTCGTGCAAGCCGCACGGTCCGAGCAGCTCATGTTGTATGTTTCGCTTTTGCTCTTCGCGGTCCATTTGTTGTTGACTTTTAACTGGCCGGGCCCTCGGAATGGGCTCCGCAATGGTCTCTTACTACCTTTTATCGTTCGAGTCTTGGCGGCTGTTTCATAACTTTTTTTGTTCGCTACTTGGTGAACCACTTGCAAACTACTCGCTGTTACCGATAACAATGAGATTCGCAGGCGTCTCGTCCACGATCGATGCCCACGATAAACACAGTACAGCAGAAGAGCCCCAAAGTTCTTGCCTGGCTTTTCGTGACATTGGATTGTGTGCAGCAGCCGCCGCCACATTTTTTTTTCTTGTGCTGTTTTTAGTTTGGTTTCGGTGATGCTTTCATTGTGTTTAATGGAGCCACGATTCCATTCCATTCTTCACCCGCAGAACCTTCATTCCAAGTCTGTACGCCGCCCCAACGTCCATTCCATATCCCATCTACTACCCAGTCGACCGTCCTCAAGATGAGTTGAAGATTTTCATTTTCGTAGTTTTTTTTTCTCTGCCGCTAGCAAGTTTTTTTTTTTAACATCGTAATGCCCATATTGCTGGGTTTTGTTGTTGTCGTGGGATTTTTGTAGCTTCTCGTGTGATTACTCTGGAGATTTGTTCGATGAATCCGCCAGGCCGCTTGCCTGCCTCTGCCTGGGGATTACATTGAATCTTGACGTCGTGCATTACGCTGGGATCGGGCCCATTGCGGTTCCTGCTTGAGTGGTTTGTGGTAGCCTCTTGAGGCGGTATTCTTGCCTGTTCGCTTGACTTTGTCTTAGCCGTTTGGACATGGAGAGAATTTTCCAATTTTGTTAAGAATTAATGAAGTGGACGTTGAAAAGTGTCTCGATAGTGCAGCAATCGTGAAACCAAATTGTCTGTTGTGTGTTTGAAGGAGGCATTAAGCAGCGACGGTAGTGTTAATGACACGGTTCTAGGCGAGTCAATCTAGAAAAACTTATCCTTAGCCTGTTCCTTAAGTTTCCCCGAACAACATCAGCCCCGCCACAGACTAACACGAACTCCAACACGAATCTGATACAAATGTCCTGTGAATAGCTTAAGAAACACACACACACACTCCACATAAATGTGAAGAAAACCCGGTTCACTTGTACCATGTTTATATTCGAGTTGAGTTCGACAGTCTGTGGGCGCACTTAGTCGCTTTCGATTGAACGGATCTCAAACAATTTTCATACAAAACAACAGACCGGATCTCATCGGGTCAAAGTTGAAAGTCAGTTGGTTGAACGTCAGCTTATTTAGCCTCTATTCAAATATATAATTGAATCCGCAATTCGCTCGCACGACGGAAAAGTGTCTGTGTGTGGTGGCTGTTTAAGCGCCAAATAGACGGTGTAACATGTTACGCTCCGCCCACTGGTTTTCAAAAAAAATTGATTTCCATGCGACATGTGTAATGAAGGGCTCGCTGAGACGATGGTCATAGAAGTATGTATCATAAAACACGATAAGGTGTCACTGGCAAGGCGGCGGCATACGTCACTACGTTTATATCGCGGGACTATCTTCGAGGTTTAACTAAATCGATCCAACTCACGACGATGTAAACGTATCGGTTTAGAGTTTTGGTACTAACTTACTAACTAACGAAGGAGAACTGGACTCTAAAATTGGAACTAATAGATGGTTTTGCTGGTTTCGCTAATGGCGTTGTTGGCGATAATTAGATCTTATATGTTATATAAATATCTCATCCTTTTCTGAAATTCTGCAATCGCTTCATCCTTTGATTGTACATTTACCAAACCAACGTCACAAGCTAACAACTGACATCTTTCACAAATAGTACATCTACGTATGGTCGCTATAAACACACCATGAACAAGTACTAACACTAAAACGATTTATTGTAGTTCCACGATATAACCGTGGCCACGGTGTAACATGTGTCCGCGACACAGAAGCTTCTGATACATGTTACACCGTCTATTTTGTGCTTTAAGTTCGCTCGGCGCAGATCCGTCGCGTTCTTTTCACCCGTATTCAGTGCGGGACCGACATCCAAGCGAAACAAACGCGGCTAGTATCAAAACATTCACTCATTAGGTTATCTGTTGTTGTTATTGTTGTTGTTGTAGCGGTGCTTCGAGCTCTAATAAATTATGACTATCCATGACGGTATCCTCTATGGCTAGGTGAAGAGAAAAGCAGCTACATACCTCGATGGGGTTCTCCCACAACCCAATAGGAGTTAAGCGCGTGGGGGCTGCTGGACATGTAAAGATGTGCTCAACATCGTGTGGAGCGAGGCCACATGCTGGGCAGGAGTTTTGGAAGTCCCTGTTGATGCGCGACATGTATAGCCTGCTACAGAAAATGGCCCAACCCCGGCCATTCGGGACCATCGCCACTGTGTGGACGGGCGGATGGCGTTCAGTGGCCAATGCCGCGTAACCGTCATTTCTGTCAACAGCGATGGGCCATCGGATGGCCACAAATGGCTTCGAGAGCCATTTTCCGCCACGCGATGGCCCATCGTGTCCACAACTTTGAACAGCTGATTTAAGTTGATAGGCCACTACACAATTATCACAGTGCTACTACCACCGACCTTCTGTCATACGCGATCCGTTTGATTATAGCTGCCGTGATGCACAGAGCGACAGGATACGCAATTTCCTGATGGCCCATCGCAGACCATTGTGTGGACGGACGGTATTTGAAAATATTTGAATTTACATTTGGTGTGCGATGGCGGCCATCAAAGTCACCATCGCGATGGGCCATTATCTGTAGCAGGCATATGGATTCAGACGCGAGCATCAACCAGAACGAAGATGAGCCAAATTGGTATAGACTGCACAAGAGTAATCACTCCATAGAACTTTCGCCTCCGCCAGTAGATTTGTATGTATTAACAAATAGTATATACTACACATAAGAGATACACAAGAGAATCAATACATACAAATCTACTGGCGGAGGTTAAAGTTGTATGGGGTGAGCACTCTTGTGTAGTCTATACTACACTTGCGAGCCGAAAACCAAACCAAACCGAAAGCACGTGTATTTGTATGCATATTTTGAAAAGTACATTAAGTATCCCTACAAATCGTATACCATTAGAAAATTTGAAATCTTAGCTTTACATTTGAAGACAGATTTTAAAAGAGTGGGGCTTGAAATCAAAAAGTAGGTAAAATGGGGACTTTAGAAAATGGAGTGTGGTCAGGTTTTTGTTAAATAAAACAAAATATTTTTAGAAAATAACGAAATTATTTATTTATTAATATCTGGTATTACCACCTCTTGCTCTAATCACAGCTTGTACTAGATTTTTAATTGAAATTATTAATTTTTTAATGGTATCTTGAGGAATTTCGCTCCATTCCTCTATTAAGGCCTCCTTCAATTCGTCGATAGTCGAAGGTGCGGGATCTCTGTGTCGGACTCTTCTTTTGAGCTCGTTCCACAAGTGCTCTGGACTGCGTGCAGGCCAGTCAATTTTCACAATATTAGCTTCGTTTAGGAACTGTTGTGCTTGACGCGATGTTTGACATCGCGCATTGTCATGCATTAAAGTACAGTTGTCGCCAATAGATGGTGCGTAGGGAACAATATGGCCACGTCGAATACCGGTAATATACCGTTCGGCTGTCAATCCTCCTCCTCGGCCTCCAGAGGGCACGAATACAATTTCCGTTTTTGAATCCACAGAGATACCAGCCTGCACCATACACGAACCGCCCCGTATGCTACCGTTTCTGTGATACAGCATTACGCAAATCGCTCACCTGGACGCCTGTATACCCGACCTCTTCTGTCACTGCCATGTAGACACACTCTGGTCTCGTCGGTGAACAATACGGACCGCCATTGCTCGAGGGTCCAATTTAAGTGATTCCTGACAAACGTGAGTCGCGCTTGTCGGTGATGTGGGGTTAATTTTGGGCCTGTGGTGGGCTGTCTTGGAGTCAAATTCGGTTCCTTTAGTCGTCTCCTCACTGTCCACTCGCTTACAGCTACTCCGCGAACGTCCCTCAGATTGTGCTGCACGTCAACTCCCGTGAGGTGCCGATTTCGTAGCATACTTGTCACAATAAAACGATCGTTTCTATCGGAAGTGCACCTAGAGCGGCCGGGTCGGGGTCTCTGATTGTAGCTACCTTCCCTCCGAAACACTCTTGACGTTGACACAGTAGACTGACTCATTTCTAGCTGACAGGCCACTGTTCTCTGAGTAAACCCTTCCGAAAATAGGGCGACAACTTGAGCCGCCTGCGGAGGCGTGGTACTCATGAATGACAAAATTGTAACTTTTATTGCTTTAAACTTACTCAATCGACCTTCCAGATTCATCTGACCATTGAAAACCCTTTGCGGATGCATTTATAGGGTTGGTTTGCCTTGTAATAACCCATTCATAAATATTCAATTTCCCGACTTTTTAGCTCCAGGTAGCGTTCATTCATAAAACACTTATTAAATGGTGATAAAAAAGGTATCATTGTAAAGCTAAGATCTCAAACTTTCAAATGACATACGATTTGTAGGGATACATAACGCACTTTTAAAAATATACATACAGATACACGTGCTTTCGGTTTGATTCAGTATTTTTGCTCGCAAGTGTATTTGAATGAGCTAATGTAGTTCTGGTTGCTCTTGGGGGCCGGGATTCGTCTGGAGATATAGCAGGTGATTGCACATTCAATACCTTATTTGGTTTTATTTCCGCAATCGAAGAAAGCACTTATAGCGTTATAGAAGGACATTCTTTTAAACAGTCCGTTTCGCGGTCCCTCATGTTCCGGCTAACGTCACGCGGCGATGGAGTTTTGTCCATCAGGTTTGAGTTAGCATGGTCATTCCTATAACAGCCAACTACACTTGCGGAGCAAAAATTTCGACTCAACCCATAAGCGCTGGGCTGGCTCGAACTAAAGGGTGTTGGGGGGGTCGCTAACTCCGAATTTGGGGTGAAAAACGAGAAAAAAATCGGGGTCGCCCATCCCAGACTGGCAGCCCCGCTTTCATGGGAAATAGTGGTCCGATCGGGCTGGCTCGAACTAAAGGGCATTGGGGGGTCGCCAACTCCGAATCTGGGGTCAAAAAAGAAAAAAAAAGTTGAGGTCGCCCATCTACGACTTTTATTGAATATGTTATTAACCAAATTTCAGACTCTTTGCATGACTCTTTTTGAACGACTCATTGGAAAGAGTCAGAGCTTATGTGCTGGCACAGTGAAAAGAGTTATTATGCCCATCACTGCCAATACATACAAATCTTCTGGCCGAGGGGAAAGTTCTATGGAGTGATAGCTCTTGTAGAATATCAATCCTCTTTGGTAAGATCAAATAGTATACTCAATTGCCCTAACCCCTTGTGGGGCATAGCGCGTCAACTGTTCCATCTGGCCCAGTTGACGTTTCGTTGGCATAAATTGGTTTCAGAGAATGCAGTTGCCAGCATGCACCTCCTGCACATCCATGGCCACGAACGTTGTCGTGGACGGGATTCGAACCCGAAACGCCGGTAGTCAAACATGAGACTGATGCCTCAACACACTGCGCTACCGGTCGCCCAAGAGTTATCACTCCATAGAAGTTTCGCCTCTGCCAGGAGATTTGTATGTATTGACAAATTGTATAAACATAGTATAAACTACACAGTATAAATACACAAGAGAATCAATACATACAAATCTACCGCCGGGGGCGGAGTCAGCTTTCTTGTCAAGTCTATACAATTTGTCAATACATACAAATCTCCTGGCAGAGGGGAAAGTTGTATAGAGTGATAACTCTTGTAGAATTATCAATCCTCTTTGGTAAGATTTAAGACACAAAACCCTAAAAAAAAGAAATTGTGTGAATAAGAGGAGGAGGAAAAAGTAGATATGCTATGCCCCTGGAGGGATCAAGACAATTCACAACAACATCTACTTCGACTTGTAATATACAAATAGTTCTCGATGTTTTTTTCGTCTCCGGGTATGTACGAGTATGTATATTGAAATAAAATGATTTAAACTCCGTATTCGTGGAATAACTACACCGAAAAGGTATATCAAATTTTAGACTCGACACAGGCGTATACAAAAAACATCGTTTGGATAAAAAAAAAGTCATATTCGATTAGCGGTGTTATTTCGCAACGCCTTTTTTCAACTGTACATTATTTCGTATGGGTAATTTCGGTGTGCCTTATTTCGGTGCCTCCGAATTGACAGCTCCAACTCTATTTATGGTCTTTATCCATTCACTCGTCAAGGATAATATCTGTGCTCTGGTATCCAAAATTGATGAGTTGATTCTAGACGGTAGGGGTGAGTATATACATATGTATGTCTGATGCCTGTACTTGTATTGTAAGTTTTTTTCAAGTGCATGTCCTCTATATTGTGGGGTTTCAATTATCCCCTTATCAAAATGCTATAAAGATAAAGTATTTAAATATTATCTCTGTGTAATATTTTTTTTACTGCTTTCAAGATAAAGACATAAGCCACACTTTATCAGATCCTGCTTAATCTTTTTTATTTATTTATGATGATGGATATTAAGTACATATATATACGCGTTGAACATTTTTTTTATTTGCATTACGTTTTTCTAAGAATATCCGTACACAATCCAATGTCAGAATAAATGCCTTTCGCGCCATATATGCTTGGCCCTACAAAGCGATAGTCCCTTGGCGAATTGGAAGGCTATAGGGTTGATGACACCAGTAGTAGTAAATGTCCGGGCGTGTCGTTTTCAGCTAAGCAGTTCCTCTTTACTATGGTTATCTTAAGCTATCATCTGATACCTGCTAGCAAAAAAAAGGTCGCGCCACTCCAGCTATCAAACCTACTATCAGGCCTGCTATCAAACCTATCGTCAAACTTGCCATTGAAAGTTTAGTGGCAAGTTCATCAGGCCTGCTATCAAAACTGCTATCAGACTTAATCTGCCATCAATCCTGCTATCAAACGTGCCTTCAGGCCTGCCATCAGACATGTCATCAAACCTACAATCAGAACGGCCGTCAGTTAAACTTACAATCAAATGATGTCAGGTTTGACGGCAGATTGATAGTAGGCCTGACGGCAATCCTGATTGTAGGGCCTGGTGGCAGGTTTGATGTCAGGTTCGACGGTAGATTTGATAGGAGATCTAATGGTAGGTTTGATAGCACGCCTGATGGCAGGTTTGACGACAAGGCTGATAGCAGGTCTGATGGTTTGTCTAAAGGCAGGTTTGCGGGTTGGTTTGATATGGGCCTGAAAGAAGATTTGATTGCGGGCCTTTTTCTCATTTGCCCTAACCCCTTGTGGGGCATAGCGCGTCAACTGTTCCATGTGGGCCAGTTGACGATTTGTTGGCATAAACTGGTTTCGGAGAATGCAGTTGCCAGCATGCACCTCCTGCATATCCATGGCCACGAACGTCGTCGTGGACGGGATTCGAACCCGAAACGCCGGTAGTCAAACATGAGACTGATGCCTCAACGCACTGCGCTACCGGTCGCCCCCGGTCTGATGGTTTGTCTAAAGGCAGGTTTGCGGGTTGGTTTGATATGGGCCTGAAAGAAGGTTTGATTGCGGGCCTGATGGCAGTGTGCGTTCTCGTAAACTGACGGACAAATCACTTGATGAGATGACCATGATCATCTATTGTTTTGTACATCCATTATTGGGTACACTTACACAGAACCTGCTGCAATTACATTTTACTACTGAACGGAAGCCGGATTTTCGCGGCATAGACTATGAAAACAATGCTAACTCCATTCATAGAAAATATGAATTTCCAGACTAACCCACTCATATCCTGTTCGACCAGTCGAGAATTCAACAATCAGATTGTCACTAATGCGTAGGAAAATTAATAATTATAAAATAATCCACAGAAAGTTCTAAATAGCTAATTTACTGGGCTCTGATGGAATTCTCCCGACAGACTTTTATCACAACTGTTCAGTCCCTAAATCTGTTTCCAGTTACATTATTGGATTGACGATACGTTTGTCAGATCTTATCAATATGTTTCCGGTTCAGTACTTTTTTATTTGATTTTTTTTTTAAGGGAAGTTTGATAAGATTTTCAGACTAAAAAAGAAAAACATCCTGTCATTTTTTTGTGATTTTTATTAGATGATTATGGTAGAGAAAAGTTTTCGTTTCTGACTATATATTCTGTTAGGTTAGGGGAATGATAAACGATTGGTAAGAGAATGAAGATTCATTGCACCACTTTTTTAATATCCTCCCACGACGACGTTCGTGGCCATGGATGTGCAGAAGCTGTATGCTGGCAACTGCATTCTCCGAAACCAGTTTATGCCGTAGAAACGTCAACTGGGCCACAAGGAACAGTTAACGCGCTATGCCCCACAAGGGCTTAGGGCAATTGAGAGGAGAGAGAGATGGTTTCGATGGTTTCCGGCGTGGTTGCGGTTTTTGGCCGTCCTTCACTTGGGTCGTCTTCGAGGGACGTGCGACCACGTTCAAGTTCGACTGCCCATTTTTTAACGGTTGACATCGAAGGAGCAGAGTCTTCGTAAACTTTTGTTAAGTTCGGATGAATTTCTTTAATGGTTAGGTAGGTAGGTAAAGGAGGCTGCCATGACAATACACAGCACATTTGAGACCATATAATTGGTCCATTGTGATACCCTGGAGATCCAACAACCTAACCATACTAGTTCTTGAACCAGCCTGAGCTAGTAATAAAGCGAAGCAGACGGCCAATATTGACAGCCTCAATTCCTCAAGCTCCTGGAAAAAATAGGAGCCAAGAAAGGATCTCCTCTTAACCGCCAAGGCCGGACAAGCACAGAGAAGGTGGTAGCAGCTTTCTTCCGCGTCAATATCTGCACAGCTTCTGCAGAAGTCATTGAAAGGAAGACGCAATCTCCTGGCGTGCTCACCAATAAGGCAGTGACCGGTGATCACCCCTACGACAGAGCTGATGTGCCGCCTCCTCAGTGACAGAAGATGGGAGGAGCGGATAGGGTCCATTTCAGGCCACAAAGACCTGATCGCGAGGCACGTATTACTGCTTGACCACCTGTCATTCGCCCTCCTAATGGCCTCAGATTTCAAAAAGGACTTGCATGCCCTGATGGGCATTAAAATGCTATTATGCAGTTGCGGGGCCTCGCTCAGAATCCCCTGCCTAGCAATCTCATCAGCGTGGCAGTTACCACCAAAGCCACTATGGCCTGGAATCCAGCATAGTATAAAATTGAAGAACTCCCCCATCGTTTTGAAGGTTAAACGACAGTCTACTACAATCTTGTTTGTAAGCAGGACAGATTGCAGGGATCTAATCGCAGCTTGACTATACGAGTAGATTGCAATGTTCCTACAAGCTATGGCGTGCCGCCCCAGCCTGGAGAACATTGCAATGATCCGGGAGACGGAAGGACAGGCTTAAATTTAGTATGTCAGAGTAAATGCCTACTCCCACCCCATCTTCGGTTTTGGAGGCATCCGTATAAATACCAATAGAATCAGATAGTGGGTACTCCCCCTCACTCCACTGATCCCGAGTAGGGATACAGCTCACAAAGTTCTTTTCGAACTCAATTTTAGGGTAAGAGTAATCTGTGGAGGCCGGAATATTCCGGTGATTTAAAATCGATGAGTGGCCAGTGTTTTTCGAGGACCACTGATCCGATTCACAAAGACGGATGGCAGTACTGGCAGCAAGTTGCTCACCAAAAACGACCAGCGGAAGCAAGTAAAGCAGAATGTCCAAGGCAGCAGAAGAAGTAGTTCTTATGGCTCCACTTATTAGCAAGCTGGCTAATCTTTGGACTTTACTCAGCAAGCAACAGAGAGCCGCTGTCTTAAGAGCATTCCACCAGACGATAATGCCATGCATAAGTATTGGCCGTACAATAGACACATAGATCCAGTGTACAACATTAGGCTGTAGGCCCCAGCTCTTACCAATCGCCTTCCTACACGTATAAAGAGCAATAGTAGCTTTCCTCACACGCTCCTGGATGTTAGCTTTCCAACTTAACGTTTTGTCAAAAATAACTCCAGGGAACGTTGCTTTATCTGCAAGAACCAATCTGTTATCTCCCAGCATTGGGGATACGATAGGAGGAAACTTATAAAATACTTCCGCGTAAAAAGAACGAGTTCGGTTTTACTCGGGTTGACCTTCAAACCACTAGAGCCGGCCCAGCGAGTAAGAGTAGAAAGGGCATTCTGTAACACCTCACAGAGAGCATTCGGGAACTTACCCGTTATGACAATAGCGACATCATCCGCATAAGCGGTAACACTACACCCCAGTCCTTCCAGGTCAAGAAGCAGTCTGTTGACCACAAGGTTCCAAAGAAGTGGGGATAGAACACCGCCTTGCGGAGTGCCCCTCTTGACACATCTGCTCTCCGAAGATGAACCCAGGGAGGTCCTTAGGGGTTAATCCATCCAAAACGAAGAATTTGATGACCGCACGACATTCAAGTTTCTCCATTTAAACGAAAAACACGTAAGACGTCTACTGCAAAAATTCGTGTAAACAAACTACTTGAGAGAACAAGTTGTAACTTGTCATACGAGCTAATGACACGTGCACCCAGGCAGGAAACATAAATTTTTGCTGATTGTAACGGCATTTCTGTGTCAGGCCTAGAACTATTCACCTTACCCTCGTATTTTGATTTGGGGTACGATTTTTTCGACCCCCTATTCTCCCTATTCTCCGACTTTCATCTGTTCCCAAACTTGAAGAAATTTGTTTCTGGGAAGTTGAGAGGGCCGTAGATGAATATTATTACAGCCTTCCACACTCTCGCTTCCGGGAAGGAATATTGATGTTGCAGAAACGCTGGACCAAGTGTGTTGCATTCAAGGGAGATTATCTAGAAAAATAAAATCATTTTTTAACTGAAAATCTCAGTCTTTCATTGTCAGGCCGGGAACTTTTCACCTTACCCTCGTATATACATACTTTGTAAGGAAAATGACAAAGAAATTCATTGAAACGATTCGCTAATACATATTTCTCATTTACGGGCGCAAATTCATAAAGTCCGCGACCTTTGATCGTTCATTCATAATAATGTCGATCATAATTATAATTGCTGATAAGGTTCGAAAAGAAAGCGTCAGTAAAAGCCCTGCCCCCTGACATATCGTAAAATTTTAACGACGTCATGTAAAATAAACGGGTTTTATATGAAAATGGGGGGTTTTGGCCTGAGTCAATTTCACGTGCGCTGCAGTACGAGGTAATCATGAATTTGTCTGAAATACAATTTGTGTGAATTGTTGCCATACTTTGAAATGAGAGAGTTCGAAATAGACTAGTGCATACAATGCATGTCTTTCAGATAAATATACAATAATTACCTGACAAAGATTTTTTTCGTGATTTTTGCCGTGAGTGGTGCGACGCTTAGTATTCTATGAAGAACAAATAGGAAGCGCGACCCACACGCTCCGACTTATCCATCATTTTGCATGCAACGATATCGTTGTCGATTAATCATTAATCAATCATTTCATTTTGGTAAGGAAGCATTCAGACCAATCGAGTTCACCTATGAATTTGTTGCATAAGGCCCAATCAGCCTTCGCGTAATGCCACAAAATTTGTTTGGTAGATGGTAGTCTTTTAGAAAACAGGAAGCTTGTAGTAAAACTAGCTGATATCAAACCAGACCGAAGCGTATATACCCTAGACTTGAACAGACCTAGTGGTGATACCAAAAGTACCAATTGGCAACAACCATATGCATTATAAGTGAGTTTCCTATACGGTCAGCTTGAACTGTGTGTTGCGATCCAATGAGAAGTTTCATCAATCATCCATTCGCATTTTGTATATGTGTTGTAATGTTTCCTCCGTTCGAGCGAAACCAGGTTCGTTAGATATTCTTGTGCTGAATAATGAAAACACTTCGATTGAAAACACACACACACACTTTATTTACAAAACGAACTACACACGCGTAACTAACTACCAACGTCAAACTGGCTCCAACTATTTGTTAACGGCGGGTAACGATTATCTCCTTTCCGCTTTATAGCGATTCGACTGCGACTGAGTGTTGATTATTATTACTTCTTCTCGTTCTTGGTGACATCTGTCTTTATATAGCTGCTAACGGGGCGACCGGTAGCGCAGTGTGTTGAGGCATCAGTCTCATGTTTGACTACCGGCGTTTCGGGTTCGAATCCCGTCCACGACGACGTTCGTGCCCATGGATGTGCAGGAGGTGCATGCAGGCAACTGCATTCTCTGAAACCAATTTATGCCAACGAAACGTCAACTGGGCCACATGGAACAGTTGACGCGCTATGCCCCACAAGGGGTTAGGGCAATTGAGTATATAGCTGCTAAACCCATGTATACAGCAGTTAGCGAAGATTCTAGACGGTTCGAGATGTTCTAGTCTCGGGTTTCCACAGAAGAAGGTTCGACAATCCGCTAGTGCCCATTCAGTTGATACTTGTCATCGATCATTCGAGATTATGATGGAGCTTAGTACAGTGTGTGTCGTAAGAGACGTACTTCGTACATACAACAGTGTATTTGAACTAACAGTCATAGGGGATATTGAGGTTCATTCAGCAGCTCTCAAAACCAACTAACTAACCCACACTACGAATATTCGCCGGATTTTTCATGTGCCTAGTATCATTCTATCGAAAGTTATCGCTTATTTGAAGTTTCATTTGTAGGGGGGAGATAGGAGTTCTTTGAGTCGGATCTTATCCATTACCCAGCGGTATCAAGCGACACCAGCGATAATCATGATGCAATCGCAAGCTATTTTGTGATTTAGCGCGCCTGTGAGTGTTAACCCTCGACCAATTTTTTTTCCGCAGAGGAAACAAAATTATGCGGAGATATTTGTAGACATACACATGCCCACTTGTTTCGCTTATGTACCATTGCTGAATTACTCGCCCTTGATAAAAAAAAATCCATGACCACTCAAGACCTGCTACATGACTATCATTGACTAATTCATCAGCTGATATAATACTCGATAAGAGTCGTTGATAAACTCATCAGGCTGTCATCAGCTAAGTAGCTCATGATTTTTTCAATTTTCCATCGAAGCACTCATCGAGGGCTTTGATATTTCCTCAATCATCTTCAGAAGAAGACAGCTGTGGTAGCTAAATGGGTAGAGAGTTGATCTGCCACGAGCAAATATTTTTTTTTATCTTGACGATTTTGCTGATGACGATCTGGTGAATTTGTCGATTATCTTCAACAAACATTTCAACTATTGGAAAGGGCGATCAGTGGACACTGCTTTGCATTCCCTGGTAGGTTACATCGAAAGGTCCCTCGCATACAGGGAGTATACGTTGGTTGCATTTGTCGATATTGAGGGGGCTTTCAACAATGTTAAACCTGAGGCTATTACCGATTCCCTCTTAGCTCTGTGCGGGGATAACTCGCTTTGCAAGTTAATTCACCTGATGCTTGCGTCTCGGGTGGTATCCTCTAGTCTCGGCGCATCATCTCTACGCAGGTATGTAAGCAGGGGTACCCCTCAAGGTGTTGTTCTTTCTCCCCTTCTATGGAATCTGGTGGTCAACAGGCTGCTTCTAAGCCTGGAAGGTTTGGGATGCAAAGTTATCGCTTACGCAGACGATATTGCTATTGCAATCTCGGGAAAGTTTCCCTGTGTCCTGAGCGATATAATACAGAATGCCCTATCTATCCTGGCGAATTGGGCTGGCGAGGTTGGTGTTGGAGTAAATCCGCAAAAAAACCGAGCTTGTTCTCTTTACTAAGGGACACGCTGTAGCCTCTTTTGAACCACCTTTAATGGAGGGTGTACCCTCTTTTGAACCACCTTTAATGGAGGGCACAAGGCTTGTACTCACTGATAAAGCCAAATTTCTTGGTCTCATTCTGGATAGAAAGCTATGCTGGAAGGCAAACATTCAGGAACGTGTGACTAAGGCAACCGTTGCACTATATTCGTGCAAGAAGGCTATCGGAAAAAAATGTGGCTTACATCCAAAAGTGGTCTACTGGCTCTATGTGTCAATACTGCGTCCCATGTTAATGCATGGGATCATCGTCTGGTGGACGGCACTTAGCATCGTATCGTACAGAACTCTGTTGGAGAAGGTCCAGAGACAAGCATGTGTTGCCATTACAGGGGCTCTAAGGACAACACCGACCGCTGCTTTAGGAGTGCTACTAAATTTACTTCCCTTGGATATTTTCGCTGAGCAGATGGCGGCGAATACGGCTATACGCCTCCGGGAAACCGGTCAGTGGACCGCGTCAATCATAGGTCACTCAGCAGTATTGAGAAACATTGACATTCCCGGAATAACGGACTACATCTCTCCGAAGCTGCTGTTCGACAAGTGCTTTACAAGCCTGATTCCATCGAGAAATGAGTGGGCTGAAAGAGATTTTTTGGGATCTGATGCCATTAGCCTGTTTACTGACGGATCTAAGACTGAGGTAGGTGTTGGAGCTGGAGTATATTCGGAGAAGTTGAATATTATGTAGTTTATCGTTCCGCCTTCCGGAATACAGTAGCGTTTTTCAGGCGGAAGTTGTAGCAATTTCTGAGGCGCTAGCCTGGCTTGCACATAATGTTGTATCTACTAGGGATATTGTAATCTTCACGGACAGTCAACCGGCAATTAAAGCACTGAGCTCTGCCCTTGTTACATCAAAGACGGTACTGGACTGTCGCGACTCTTTCAGGGAGATGGGTAGTTTTTTCAACATATCTCTTTGCTGGATACCGGGCCACAGTGGTATATTGGGCAACTGTAAAGCTGACGAACTGGTCCGGGCGGGAACAACTAACGAAATCAGGGAGTGTTGGCGTAGAACAGGGATGCCTCTAGCAGCCTGCAAAATGGTTACCCAGAAAGTGGCGTATGACAGAGCCAGCGCTAGATGGAGTAGTGGATCCACATGTCATGCAACTAGGCAATTATGGCCTAAGCTGGATCCCTTCCGATCCTACGGGTTACTGATGCTGAGCAGACGGCATTTGCGTAATGTGGTGGGGCTTATTACTGGACACTGCTTGATAGGGGAGCATGCTAGAAGACTTCGACTCCCGCACAATGATTACTGTAGGAGCTGCGGGGACGCGGAAGAGGAGGAAAGCTGCCATCACCTTCTGTGCACTTGCCCTGCCCTGGCGGAACGTAGGAGAGGCATCCCTGGGTCCTACTTCTTTGTCGATCTTGACGACCTAAAGGCAGTCAGTGTCAGTCGTCTTCATCGCTTCATTTCCAGCTCTGGCTGGTTTAACGATTGATTAAGCTCAGGTATGCTGTATATATGGGGTATCACAACGGACCCAGTGGTGGTCTATGTGCGCCTTGCTCTTCAAGGCAACCCATCTAACCTAACCTTCAACAAACATTTTATTAGCTACGGCTTGATGAATTGGTCAATGTTACTCATCAGGTATTTCATTAGCTACGGTCTGATGAATTCGTCAATGACTTTCTTCAGGTATTTCATGAATTACGCTTTATGAATTCGCCCATGAAGCTCATGTAGCAGGTCTCCTTTCATGATGTATGTACTTCGAAAGTACATAAGTGACATTAGTCCCTTTTATCCAGCCCTTCATAATGAGTGCATTGATGTCTTCATCATGACAAAGTTAGCAGCGAATTGTATTTGACATGTAGTGCGAGTACCGAGTGGAATGTAGCATCGCGTGGAGTTCGAACAACGTCCATATCGCATCACAACTTTTTTTTTTAATATCATCTTCTTCTGGAATTGCAGGCAGTGTGTGTGTGTGTTTATCTCCATTCTCCCAAAGGGAAAATTCAAAAAAAATATTCTGATGGCAATTTTCTTTTGTGGCTTAGAGGCTACGGGGCGGCGAATCAACCATAACATCGTGTATTATATTGTGTAGCCAAAACCGCATTTCAGTTTCCACATCTGTTGTGGTTGACAACCAATTTATAGAAGTTTTTCGTTCATCATATTTCTCTATATTCATTCTCTGACCAGAAAAAAAAGGATGTGGCAAAAAATAAATAAAACCTCTGACAGTATTTATCTTGTGGTTAGATGATGATGCTAACAAATTTTCCTACCAATAAAACGCTCTAGTTGGAAACCTTTGAAAGAGATGCAAGCGTATACCCACTATCCATATTTTATTGACGCTTCCTCTATGAGATTCAATATTAATATTCTAAAAATCCATTTATTTTTCCAGGTGGACGAAACAACAACGCCCGGCGAACCAATCTCAACAAAGTGCGTGTGGTGTGTCCAAGTACTTACGGCCAACGATCGTCCCAAATTGTTGGAATGTTTGCATGTCGCCTGTTCACAATGTGTCACAACGAAATTCAGCGAATTGGATCGTACAATGCCGCCATTAATACATTGTCCCGTTTGTAATATGGCCAGTCAAAATGAATTTATAATTGATAATCAATTTTTGGTCGAACAAAGTAATGCTAGCGAAGAAGGACAGGGTTCAACAGATGGCGATTCCAAAGCCAACTCGGTAAGTTTCTTAGTTTTGAAGAATTTTCTATGAATAAAATGTGGGATGGAGGAAGGAATGGGAGGAGAAAGGGGGCGGATGGTACAAAGAAAAATATATTGAGAATCTACGAGTATCTTTATCCATCCCCCTGTGGTTTGGGGCGTAAGAATAATGAATGCCACGGGCTTGCCCGGCATGTCGTTGAAGGCTGACTACAGAGGACAGGATGTGTATGCCAGCAACTTGCATCATCCGAAAACGTATATATGCTGACGAAACATCAACTATGCGTCGGATAAGGACTGACTCACCGGTTACCAGAAAGCTGCAAATTTTCTGGCCCGAAGCAATGTCAAATGAAGAGCTGAGTCGGCGTACAGGTCAGATGCCCATGCCAATCGACAAACTGATACGCAGGGGAAAAAGGCAGTGGATAGGTTACATACTGCGGAAGGGCGATACCTGCATTGCTGGACATGCCATGAAATGGGACCCCATTCTCAATGAAGGTCGACCAAGGGATGGTCCTTGAAAGTCATGGCGCCGATCTATGGCGAAAGATAGTGACTTTCTGGGTAAGTTGTGGGGGCAGATGTGTCCAATTGCCCAGAACCAAATAGTATAGATTCCACAAGAGTTATCACTCCATAGAAGCTTCGCCTCTGCCAGGAGATTTGTATGTATTGACAAATTGTATAAACATAGTATAAACTACACAGTATATATACACAAGAGAATCAATACATACATACAAATCTACCGCCGGAGGCGGAGTCAGCTTTCTTGTGAAGTCTATACAATTTGTCAATACATAGAAATCTCCTGGCAGAGGGGAAAGTTATATGGAGTGATAACTCTTGTAGAATTATCAATCCTCTTTGCCCAGAACCGAGTAAGATGTCGCGCAGGAGTAGTTGATGTGCTATGCCCCACTAGACTCGGCTTTATTATTATCAAGCTCTGCATCTATAAAAGTGATGCTAGGAGGAAAAGCAAGACTGCATCTACCCTCATGGAGGAGGATGCGACTCCGATATGGAGAGGGAGGCAGACGTCACGGTGGTAGAAGGGCGATCTAATGCTTAGGTTTATCCAGATAAACCTCCACCATTCAAAAGCAGCCTCTGCAGCTATTCTTCTTCGTCTGGCGCGCGGTGAGGAAGATATTGTACTGATACGGGAACCCTGGGTCTCGTGATATCATGAGAACCCTGGGGTCTCCTGATTACACTGTTTTTTATGCGAAAGGCCAACGGAAGCCCCGATCATGCATTCTTGTAAGGAATACTGTCAAGGCTTTCCTGTTGTCAAATTATAGTGACAAGGATACTGTACTAGTCCGCCTTGAGCTTAGAGGTAGGGTTTACTGGATTGTGTCGGCATATATGCCGCATGACAATGAGGGCGCTTTCCCTTCGGTCATTCGGAGGGAGGCCGTTGCAGCGGCAAGCACTGCAAATATTATCATGGTTATTGGCTGCGACTCTAATGCGCATCATGATGTCTGGGGTAGCTCGGACACGACTGAACAAGGCGAATTGCTTCTAGAATACATCATGGCCATAGGCACTAATCTGCTACTATGCAATGTAGGCTGCGAGCCTACTTTTGTTACTAAGAACAGGCAAGAGGTGTTAGACATCTCTCTTGCGTCGGAGGATATCATACAAGTGATTAGAGGCTGGAGAGTTTTATCGGAGCACTCCTTCTCTGACTATCGACACCTTCTGTTTAGCCTGGTCGAACGTCCTGTAACAAGTCAACTGTCAATTAATCGTAGAAGGACTAATTGGCCTTTGTATCGGGATGCTCTTGTTGAGGGGCTACTTTTACTGCCAAGTCAGCCTCGCAGCAGACAGGAGTTGGATGACACGGCTAACGCTTTGATAGGTGCCATGAACGCAGCGGTATTTGCATCATGTCCTACTACCGCATATGCAGGTAAGAAAAAACCAGCCTGTGGAGCACTAAAATCTCCGAACTTGAGCTGCGTGTAAGAAGAGTTTCAATAAGGCCAAGGCCTCCAGGATAGAGTCAGATTGGAACTCCTATGAAAAACATCTGAGTTGTTTCAAGAAAGAGTTAAGGGGAGTCAACGCAACTCGTGGAGGAGCTTTTGCGAAAGGATAGAAGGATCTTGCGAGACCTCACGATTTCGTTAAATGCTGGCGTCAAATCTATCTACGCCTAGCTTCTTACAAAAGCCAGATGGATCCTGGACGTCTTTAACTAAGAAAAGTATCGAGTGTCAGCTGTCAGCTTGACACACATTTTCCTGGCAGCTCGATTGATGCCTCATCTGAGGAGTCCTTCATCTGTTGCTCAGCGCCATGTCACTATCACATTTATCCTTTCTTGAGAGAAGATTATGTGGGCGATCTCTAGCTACGAATCTTTTAAATCTGCGCTGGACCCGACGGCATCATTCCGGCGGACTTGCAGCAATGCTCGGATATTTTATATAATTGGATAGAGGGTATCCTAAAGGCATGCTGCTGCTGTTGGATCTGGAGAAGATTGGGTGTAAAGTCATTGCGTATGCAGAGGATATTGCGATTGCAGTCAAGGGTGAGTTTCCTGACACCCTCAACGGTGTGCTGCAGAATGCCCTAATCGGTGTGAAGTTAGAGCTAACCCTTGTGCTCTTCACTAGAAGGCACACGATCCCTCCAATCGAAACTGAACTGATCACTGATAAAGCAAAATTTCTAGGTCTCATCTTTGACAGGAAGTTAAAGTGGACGCTTAATGTTAAAGGACGGGTGAAAAAGGCTACTACTGTACTCTACTTGTGAAGGATGGCCATAGGCAAGAACTGGGCCCCCAGGCGAAAGCGGTATATTGGTTATATACAGCTGTGGTATGCCCTATATTATTGTATGGTGTTATTGTGTGGTGGACTGCACTCAGAGTAGCGGCCTACTATAATACGCTAGGAAAGCTACAAAGGCTGGCTGCGCTGGACACGACGGGGGCTTTTAAAATCACTCCATCAACCGGATTAGATATTGGGTTGGCAACTAAGTACTTTCGGTTTTGTAGTATAAAATAAAACACTTTTTTTTTTTAACAAAGAATAGTTTTTAATCAATTATATATTTTCCATTTTGCTCAATGACCTTTTGCCATCTTTCTTTCAGCTGCATGATTCCGCGCTCATAAAATTTCTGGTCCTTATCAGCAAAAAAGCATTTGTGAAAGCTGTACCATTCAAAAAATTCTGCAAACTTCGAAATAAATGGTAATCAGATGGTGCCAGATCAGGGCTGTATGGGGGATGTGGCATCACTTCCCAGCCAAGCTCCAATAGTTTCCCACGAGTTGCCAAAGATGTGTGAGGCCTTGCATTATCATGGTGGAACACTACACCTTTCCGATTTGACAATTCTGGCCGTTTTTCTTTGATTGCTTCATCCAGTTTCATTAGTTGTTGACAGTAAACATCAGAATTGATCGTTCGGTTCCTTGAAAGCAGCTCACAAAACACAACACCTTTATAATCCCACCAAACTGACAGCATGATCTTTTTTGGATGCAATTCAGCTTTCAATGTGGTTTGTGCTGGTTCATCGTGTTTGCTCCATGATCGTTTTCGAACTTTGTTACTGTACAGGACCCATTTTTCATCACCAGTGATGATTCTTTTTAAGAAAGGGTCGGTTTCATTTCGTTTAAGGTGCATATCGCAACAGTTGATTCTTTGTGTTAAATGAATTTCTTTCAATTCGTGAGGTACCCAAATATCAAGCTTCTTAACTAGCCCAAGACATTTTAAATGTTTTTCAATTGTGTGCGATACATGTAGCCTCTTCGCAACCTCTCGAATAGTTATATGACGATCCTCTTCAATTATGACTTTGATTTGGTCATCATCAACTTCAGTAGGCCGACCAGAACGTTGCTCATCTTTGAGGGAAAAATCTCCAGAACGGAATTTCTTATACCAATTCTGACACGTGCGTTCTGTTAAGCAATCAGCACCATAAGCTTCACATATCTCTTTGTGAGCCGCAGCAGCTTTCTTTCCTTTACGGAAATAAAAAAGTAAAATATGCCAAAAATGTTCGCTTCTGCACTCCATTTAAAATTAACCCGCAACTAATAGCTTTAATAAAAATCACGCACTACTTGCTTCTAAAGTTACGTCAATGTGACAAGTATCACGTGACAAACGGCAAAGTACAGCACTAACATATGTTATACAAAAAATAAAGCAACGCTATCTATCAATGAAAAGCGAAAGTGCTTAGTTGCCAACCCAATATGATACTCGACTTACTCCCGTTGGATATCTTTGGCGAATAACTGGCAGCAAACACGGCTCTACGCCTTCGTGAGGCGGGCCAATGGCGCGCGCTGAGTGTGGGACACTTCACTGTAGTGGACAATCTGAATCTCTCAAGGGAGACGGACTATAGTACATTTCTCTAAGATACCAATTTGGCAAAGACTACACTAGTCTTTTTCTGTCGAGGAGTCTATGGTTGGGAGACGCGGCCTCGACCACCGAATCCACCGGGGTCGGGATAGGCATATGCTCGGAGGTACTGGTGATTGACTTATCACTCCGTCTCCCGAACTTTTGCAGTATCCTACAGGCGGACGTTTCGGCTATCTCGGAAGCTCTGTTCTGGCTAGGCAGTCACGTCATTACTGTGAGGGACATGGGACATCTATTTTTATACCGTTCACGGATGTGATAGGGTATATTAACTTTGTCATGAAGTTTGCAACGCAGAGAAGGAAGCATCTGCGACCATATAAACTGTACATACATATATGTATATTCTTGAATATGATGAGACGAGTCGATTAAGCTTTGTCCGTCTGTCTTTCTGTCCGTCCGGTTCTATGCAAACTAGTCCCTCAGTTTTAAAGCTATCGAGCTAAAATTTTGTACAAATCCTTCTTTCTATTGCACGCTGGAAATATGTCGGAACCAACGGAATCGGACCACTACGTCATATAGCTGTCATAGGAACGACCGTTCCAAAAGCAAGTTTTTGTTAGAAAAACTTTTTTATTTCTGCAGATATCTTTACGAAATTTCATATTGTTCAATCATATTGACTGCCAAACTAAAATACGTTTCTGAATTTGATTAAAAACGGCCCTCTACTTCATATATTTCTCATCGGAACAGTGAAATCGGAACAAGTTTTACTACTAATTCCCAAGTGCCAAATGAACCATAAGTCACAACGAAGGTATGATAGGGTATCATACATTCGGCAAGCTAGCCGAAGGCATGTTTTTGCATTTTGCTTTTTTCTTTATTGCACTGAAAGTGCCCAAAATTTAAATGCATTTTGATAAAACAAAACTCGCGAACATTCAAATATATTGCGACTAAATGGTTCCCATCTTCTTTTTTTTACAGCCACTCGTGAAATGCAGCAGTTGTAGCGACGATGCCAATGCAACATCCTGGTGTGTCGACTGTTCCGAATATATTTGTGATAATTGTGTGCAGGCACATCAACGTCTCAAAATCACTAAAGATCACACAATCAAGCCGAAGGAAGAGGCCACAACCGATTCACAAAACGGCTCCAGCACAAGCAAAAGCCTTTTGTGCACCGTTCATACACAAGAGAAACTTTCACTGTTCTGTGAAACGTGTGATAAATTAACATGTCGCGATTGTCAATTGGTGGATCATCGCGACCATAAGTATAAATTTGCGCATGAGATTGCAACAGAGACGCGGACCTCATTGAGCTCATTGCTGAGTGAAATTAACTACAAGCGATTTCTGTTGGTCAGCGCAAGAAAGGTAAGTACTATTCATCCTAGGCTACGCTTGCAATAATAATTGGTTCTCCGCTAAGGTAATTGACGATCGGCAAAATCTCATAGCCGAAAAGAAAAAGGAGCTGATCCGTGAAATTACAAATATGGTGGTGAAAATTACAAATACCGTCAATCATCGCGGCAAACAGTTGGCCATGCGCTTGAACGAGGTTTGCGACAGTAAACTGAAAGTATTAAACGAGAAGAAGGACGCATTGCAATTGCTCTCGGAGAACACAGATCACTGTATTGATTTTCTTCAAGCCGCTCTCGATAAGGGTAGCGATTGTGCTATTCTGTACAGTAAGAAATCTCTAGCCCGTCATTTACAAAAGCTAAAGTGCCAACGCGCTGATATTCCAAATCCGGAAATACCAGTTCGAATTCAAGTACAATTGAATCAGGTTCCAGAATTGCAAAAAGGTAAAAGCGGTTTTCCGCTCTTTTGTGCGTTCGTGGCTGTAAGTTTCATTGTCCCGTTGCAGTAATCTCACAACTCGGTACGATAATTGTTGATGGCAAACCGTACCCACCCCCACCAGCCACGGCGAATGGTCCACCGCGTCAACAGCCCAGCCCGAACATGGCGCCACCTCTTCGGCCGGGTCTTCCTCCGCCTGGAATGACACAAATCTCACCGGGCGGTCCGAGTGGTTTCCAAAACGGTCCGCCCATCTACAATAGTCCATCACCTCAGCAACAGTTTAACAACATGCCGATGAATCGACCGTTTGGCCAGGATGTTCCACGTAAGCTCTTAATTTCCTCCACTTTGCCATGCCTAATGCCCCTTAATGTATGTTCAATGTTTCCACGATTTATTGCAGCTGCCGTGCGTTTCACAAATATGGGACCCGTGCCGATGCAACGTCAGGGTCAACCACATGTCAGCTCTTCCACACATCCACAAAATATGGGTAAGTACGATACAGTAAATTTAAGTTAAAATCATGTGGCTTGGCATAGTGTTACTTCCAATTTCTCAGACATAAGTTTACGTGGTTTACTAAACACTCAAAATGCTCCACCTCCGAATCAAGGTCACATGAATTACAACGGCCCACCCAATTATCCCGGCAACGGTCCACAAAACGGTCCGCCCCATCAAAACATGCCGCCACAAATGCGACCGCATTTTATGGGTGGCCCGCCGGCACAACAACATCAAAATTTTCAGCAGCAACAACAACAACAGCCCGGACCGAATCCACAGAATTTTATAAATAATGGGCCCAGATTTCAGAATTTCCAACGGATGGCAACACATCCGCAAAATATGGGACAGCAGCAACAACAACAGCAGCAAGGTGCAAATAATAATGCGGGTGGGAATGGAGGTGGAGGCCCGCAGCCCGGGCAAATGCGCCCAATGATGCAAAATGTAAGAGCATGTGTGATTTCCGAGTAGAGAGAATTGGTCGAATTAACGTTCTTCTCTTTTTTTTCATAGCAGAACATGGGGTTTCCTGGACCCCAGGGCTACCAGCCGAATCCTGGAACTAACCAACAGATGGCACTGAACATGCATTCAGTGGCCAAGTGGCATATACCGCAATCAGCACAGCAAGCGAATGGTGAGTCGAGTCAGTATACTGCCTGATTTCATGAAAGCTAACGTCTTTCACTCTAAAAGGTTCTGGCGGTCAGCAACAGGGTCCTCTGATGCAGTTCCCAAACGGCAGGCCTGGCGAGAATTTCAAAATCAACCTGAAATCGCCAACGACCCTGCAAAAGAGTACAACACCGAATGGACAAACCAGCGGGCCATCGGTCGTTCTTCCCAATGTCACATCAACCAATCCTAAGACACCGAGCCCAAGTACAAATGATGTAAGTGTCAAATACTTGGGGGGAGGAGGTCTGATAGCCGCCTTAATTTAACATTTTTCGTTTGCAGACCTCAAAAGATTTCACGGAACCAATCGATAAAGTGCGTGACGATTCCATAAACGATCTGATGGCAACAATTGCTAAACTGGATTCGAACGGTGTTCAAGTTCTTCCAGAGGGACGTAATAAGACAACGTCACCCCAAGTGCACAGTTCGACGGATATTGCAAACGTTGTCGATGGTAAGAAACGTTTTTTTTTTTCTTCTCGGAATTGATTTTTTTTCCTAATACACACTTTATTTCGATTGCAGACAAAACGGATCAAAAAGACGATCCAAACGAAGATTGGTGTGCCGTTTGTTTAGATGGCGGCGAACTGATGTGTTGTGATAAATGTCCAAAAGTTTTCCATCAAAATTGTCACATACCGGCAATTAGTTCGTTGCCGGACGAGAGTGAAACGTGGCAATGTTTGTTGTGCGTGAATCTGATGGATTTGGCCAATTTGGTGGATTGCGAAAGGCGTAGCGGCGAATTAGGCGCGAGTGAATTGAAAATCATTCAGCGAATATGTTTGGAGTTGTACTGCCAATATGAACAAAGTTTACCGTTTCGAGAACCTGAGCCGCCATCACATACGGCATATTATGAGATCATTTGCCAGTAAGTAGAGTGTTGAGTTTTGTATTATTGTTAGGCGCGTTCTTTTGCGTATCTATATCAAGTTGCTTGTTGTTTGTGTAATGTATGTTTGTTACCCTACTCTACACTCGATAGATACGCAAAAGAACGCGCCTTTTATTTTTTGGCTTCTGTTTGGCTTCATTATTTTAAAAATGTTTTGTTGGCTGTGCTTGAGATGAGTGATTGTGACTACGGGTTTTGGTAAAGTCGACTTGTTTGTTCGCTTTCTGAAAAAAAAAAATGGATCATGAAAATTTCTTAATTCCGATGGCGCAACGGTTAGAACGTTCGACTTCTATGTAATGGGCCCCGTTCGATTCCTACTGAATAAGTAGTCTTTGTTAAAAAGTGGGACTTGCGTGTAGGACTATGAGCCCCTCAGCTGTAAAATGAGTACCCATTTGGGGTAAATAACTCGATTGGCCAAGCTATGAATCATACATCATCGCACAAGAACACTGCGTATGCGAGCTAAATATTGGTTACTTAAAAAAATATGCCTCTACAATGTCTGTGAAACCGACAAGCAGGCCAATAGCAATAGAACTGGGGACGAAAAGAGTTGTCGCTCAAATCATTTCTGATTGAGGACTAGGGATACAAATAAAAAAAAAACAGCCCTCTACGCGTTATTATTACAGATATAAAGAAATCAACGAAAAACCGACTTTGTCTAGCAAAGACGGGTCACTACAGTCTCAATTCGTTCCTGCGGCAGCCGGTTCTACGTACCGGAGCGACCCGTTCATCAGAACGGCCAAGAGCTGCTAGACCCCCTTCGATGCAAGAAGGAAGTGTGTATGTGTACTACATGTTCACCTCCCTTTTTTACGAATATTGGGAGCAATACATCTCGGCGCAGCTGCTCTCAATTCTTTTGGTCTTGCGACTGAGGAGCTCGAAATGGAAATTAACATGTAACACACACACACACTGCAACTCTGACCATCGCTACAACAACAACAGTCTCAATTCTCCAAGTCTCCGTCTCCCAATCGCCGGTATCCGAGATTTGAGTATTGCCGTGTGAGCATAGGGATACTCAAGTCTTGGATACTCGATGACTGGACTGCGGAGACCCGAGGCTGTAGTGATCTTCACATGGCCACGACTGAAGTTGCGAATTTCCTATCTATGTATATACTCAGTTCCCTCCTGATGTGCGTTTATCTAGTGCGCTTTGCAAAATAAAGGAAACCAAGCACATGAACGACTCGGAGACTAGCATGTCGAGTCTCTTGTCGCGCAGTTGACGAGTATCCGCGGCTGGAATATCTCCGTATGAGTGCTATAGTCTGATTACACATGGCAGGCCTTCCGCACATGACGCAATTCGTTTCAAATTTGAGTTGCAAACCAATTTGCGATGTCCGTTCGCGCACGGTGCGGCTGATTTGCAATTCGAATTTGAAACAAGTTGAACACTAGAATCGGAATTATACAAAAGTATTCAAATGACTACAGCAATAGTCTAGTGCATTCGCCTCAGAAAACCTTGTGATATGATACTCATCTTGTCTAGATATCACTTTAATGTCAAGAAGGTCCTTTTATTCTGATACAAACTTGCAGCTGGACCAAAATATCATCATATGTTTTATAACAACTCAAGGAAGCTACGTGTCAAATTTCGTCCAAATCGAACCACGGGAAAAGCCTGGAAGAGTGATTTTTTAAAAGACTTAGGCGAGTAACTCTGGTTTGAACACAGAATATACCGTTAGTCCAGTCGATGATCGAATTTGCTGTCACCATTCCGAGATTAGGGTCACTCAGGGAACTTACATACCGAATTTGGTTGAAATCAGACCACGGGAAGTGCTCGGACTAACGCACAAAAAATAAACGCACAGCATAGATCATTGCATATATCCGTCCATCATATGAATATATGGAACGGGCCAAAAATGACACAAGCATGTAACATATTGACATTTTCCTTCTTGCATTGAAGGGGTTTGGCAGCTCTTGGCCGTTGGAAAACAGGTCGCTACTGAAGTAAAACAGTGCTTTTAACTTCCACACAAATTCTATCTTTTATTCTAACCAAGACTGAACATAACCTCTCAATCTGTCAACGTTAGAGTTATCCGATGGATCACTGCATTCTTCCCATCTAAGATCAAGACATGGTGGGCCAAAACGATTATAACACGTAGTGCTCGGCCAAGTATCTGGGTGGCCGTCCAGCAGTCGATCTAGATGGGCGCCCGTCGAATGTCGGCTCCGCTGCATCGCCGTTCTCTTGCTCTGTCGGTGCCTCCACATCGCTGGTTGCCTGCTCCTCCCCAGGCTCCGCGTCACTGTAGTGGATTCTTCGCCGGTGTCTTCATTCTCCGCGCCACCCTCGCTGAACTCCTCGCCAGCTGCTGTCGGGGGATACCAGCTGTTGTCCGGTTCATAACGACAATTAGCGTTCCGGTGTTGCATTTGGTTCGCGTGAACCCGGATCTCTCGGTCATCAGCAATGGTTTTGTAGAGTGCTTCTCCTAACCGCTCCTTCACCGTGGCTGGTTGCCACGGCCAGCAGTTGCCGTGGGTTTGCTGGAAGTGGACAGGCTCGTTCAAGTCGAAAGATCCGAGCCCCGTGTGTTCGGATGAAGTCGCGGACCATTCTCTCTGCTGGCTTCCAGGTATCTTGTGCCCGCGTGGATGGTTTAGCGAGGCGGCCGGGCATTTTCCTCGATGTTATCAGTTCAAAAGGTGACATTCCATCCAATGCGAAGGATGGAATACGACAATAATTGTAGGGGAGCGTCCTTAGGTTGCCGTCCTTTCCCAGTTTCAGTAATCCCCTCTTCAAGTTGTCTAAAAACTTTTCCGCTCGACAATTCGACTGTGGGCAATAGGGAGCCGATGTGATGTGATCAATTGCCCCACCCCTCCGAACGCTCTGAACGACCCTGAAGAGAATTGGGGGCCGTTATCCGACACGATCGACCTGTAGGGGCCCCAGGTCATGAAGATATCTTCGAGAGCCTCCACCGTTTTCTCGGCCGTCGTACTCCGCATCCTTTTGATTTCAGGCCAGTTGCTAAACGCATCGACGACCACAAGAAACATGTCGTTGCCGATAGGCCCAGCGAAATCAACGTGGACGTCGCACCCTGAGGGCGTGGCCACGGGTTTAGGACCTCTTTCGGCGGTGCTTTAGCATTCATAGCACAATTCGAGCAGCTCTGGACAAAATATGCGATGTGCGTGTTCATTCCCGGCCAGAAACAAAGGGACCGGGCAAGGGCCAGCATACGCGAGGCGCCGGTGTGACGGTCGTGCAGCTCCTTCATAATCTTAAGACGGAGTTCTGGTGGGATGACTGGCCTGTCGCCAAAGAACAAGCGATTTCCAATGACATGAAGACTGTCTTTATGCTGAAAATATTGCGCAACCTCCGGGTCCCGCACCTGTTTCTTGCTGCTCGGCCAGGCTGTATGCATGTAATGGATGACTTTACACATGTGCTCGCAATCCTGTGAAGCATGGTCGAGTTTCTCGGGCGTGATAGGACTCTCTGATAAGGCCGAAATCACACACATTCTGTCGAAGTCCTCATCAAGCTTCGTTGCCTCTTCTTCTTGACGGATCTCTACTCAATTGCCCTAACCCCTTGTGGGGCATAGCGCGTCAACTGTTCCATGTAGCCCAGTTGACGTTTCTCGGCATAAACTGGTTTCGGAGTATGCAGTTGCCAGCATGCAACGCCTGCACATCCATGGCCACGAACGTCGTCGTGGACGGGATTCGAACCCGAAACGCTGGTAGTCAAACATGAGACTGATGCCTCAACACACTGCCCTGCCGGTCGCCCCAACGAATCTCTGCGATGACCACATCCTCTGCTCCAGGCCTTGCGTGCGTGTCACAAGATACTCAGTGAGATTTTCAACATCGTTCTTTGCTGGAGATCAGGCCGCAATGACTTAAGCGGTAACTGCAAGATGGACGACCTGGCTCGTGCGGGTTCGACCTTTGTGGATACGGGGTGCTTTCGCGCAGTCAAAATGCCTATAACAGCATGCAAGAAGCTAGTGATGTCTATCTGAGCCGTGCTCAGATGGCTAAGTGGCAGTACTACTTGCCATCATATTATGAAACAGATTTGGCCAACCTTCAATCCCAAGTGCTCCTCATGGCTGTTAATGATAAACAGAAGACATTTCAGGAAGATCGTTGGGATCGTTACGGGACATTGCCCGATGAATGATCACGCTACACGTCGTCGGCTTCCATACATATTGCAGAGGCTGTCATGAGGAGGAGGTAGGGGACGAAACAATCCATCACTTCCTCTACACATGCCCAGCTCTGGCTAGGAGATAGACGGACACTCTGGGGTCTCTCCACTTTGATTTGGATGACTTGAAGGGCGTAAGTGCAAGTGATTTGTTGGAAGATGAAATTTCTACTAAAAAATAATTTCACGGCAATATTTTAAGTTTATTTTATTGATCGACAGTGAAAAAGTTTAAAAAAACATCGAATATTATTCGAAAAAAAAAATGCAACAATGGCATGATCGAAGCTAAAAACACATGCCAATTGTTTTTCCGCACTATGAAATTTCAGCGTAGCACTTTTCTATTTATCTTTTTGTCATATTGTTTTTTTTTTTTTTTTTTTTTATGTTTATACCAAAGCTTAGGGGGTAACCCTATGATGCGAGAGCACAGCATTGGCGGTAAGGGATTAAGGTAGTGGGGAGATGGGTTGAGTTTGAATAAGGTGACGGTGTACATTCCGTTTAAATTTTTGTAGGTCATAGTTGCGGGGGAAAACAAAAGATGGTAGATCGTTCCACATTCGTGTTGTCCTAGATACAAACGAGTCATGGAATTTGGCGGTGCGACTATTGCTGAGTTCTAGAAGATGAGGATGGACACGACTGGCTAGTCGGGTGTTACGTATAGGAAAAGTACGCTCAGGAATGAGGTTGGCTATTTCATCAGAGCAACGGCGGTTGTAGTAGCGATAGAAGAGTGAGAGACAGCTGACACTTCGCCGGTGTTCAAGCGGTTCGATTTTAGATGTTATGGGTTCCTCGCCAATAAGCTTGAAGGCTTTCCGTTGAACTTTGTCTAACGCGGATAATGCGGTTCTACCTGCGCCTGCCCATATGTGGGAATTAAATTCAAGTCTCGGTCTTATATGAGCCTTGTAAATTTGAGCCAGATCAGATGGTGAAAAGTATCTTTTACAGCGATTCAGAAAGCCCAGACACTTCATTGCGTTTTTTGCAACGCAAAAAATGTGGTCGGACCAATTTAGTTTACTGGAGATGTTAATACCTAGTATGTTCAGTATGGGCGAATCAGGAATGCTGACCCCATCGACAAGAATGGGTTGGGCGGTAGGTGGAGCACATCGCTTATTGGAAAGTAGACAACATTGAGTTTTTGAGGCGTTAAACTCTACTCGATTCGCTTTCCCCCATGCAATAATTTTTGAAATGTCTTTATTTAGTGAGTCAAACATGCGATCTCTGTTGATAGATGTTGAATTTCGGCGAGAGTCAGCTACAGAGTTGAAAGAGTAAGTGTAGTCAAGGGTGCTATCGTCTGCAAAGCTATGGATTGAGTTTGAAGTCACGCTGAGAAGATCGTTGATGAAGAGAAGGAAGAGTGTTGGTGAAAGGACAGTACCTTGGGGGACCCCTGCGTTGGTGGTATGGCAATTTGATTTAACTCCATCAAGGACGACCTGAAGCGAACGGTCGTGAAGGAAACTTTCGGTCCATTTAACTAATTTTGGGTCCAAACCAAAAGCCTGGAGCTTAGCTAGAAGAGCCGGATGCCAGACTCTATCAAAAGCTTTCGAAATGTCGAGGGCAATGATTTTAGCTTCGCCAAATTGGTGGATACAGCGATTCCATCTTTCGGTGAGGTATGTCATTAGGTCGCCGGTGGAGCGCGAAGACCGGAAACCATATTGCCGATCATTGATGAGATGATGTGAGTCAAGGTAGCTCATTAGTTGGTTGTTAACCAGGGTTTCGAAGACTTTTGATAGGGTCGAAGTTAGTGCTATTGGTCGGTAGTTAAAATAGATGGATCACATGCTTCTCCTTTCTTGGGGATTGGTTGGACATGAGCTAGTTTCCACGATGATGGGAACACTCCTGTTGCGTAGGACAGGTAAAAGAGTTTTCGGAGAGGTTTGGCTAGCGAGGAAGCGCAGTGTCTGAGAACTAAGGGGGAGATGCCATCAGGTCCAGCCGATTTTGATACATCGAGTTTTGAGAGTACTTTAAATACTTCCCTAGTGCGGAAATGCAAAGGTCTCTGGTGTGAATCACATAAGGGTATGGCTGGTGGACTCTGAGTAGTGGGTAGTAGGCAAGAGTTTGCAACAAAAGTTTCGGCCAACAGGTTGGCCTTGTCTTGCGGTTCACTGTAAATTTTGCCATCATATACCAGTGGTGGAATAGAAGAGGAGGTGAAGTTATTCTTCACAGATTTGACGAGTGACCAGAAACCTTTGCTACCTTTCCGTTGAACGAACACTTTCTGCCTAATTTTGCTGTCAAACTGGAATTTAGCCTTATTTATGACTGATTTGCAGATGTTACGCGTAGAATTGTAAACTTCTCTCAGTTCGACAGAGGGGCATTGTTTGTATGCACGGTATGCCGCTTCTTTTCTCTTTATAGCCTCTTTGCAATCTCTGTTAAACCAAGAGTTGGTGGTTGGTTTAGTATCCTTAGAACTGTGTGTGATAAAGCAGTGCATTCCATACCAAATGATGTTACTAATTGACTCGCTTATATAATCGACGTTCTGCGTAGAGAAGCAGTCAGACCAGTTCAGTTCACTGATGAATTGATTAAATGCAACCCAGTCCGCCTTATCATAATGCCACAATAGTCTCTTGTTGGAAGATAGATTATTGACATTTAGTGACCTAGTTGTGAATTTGGTCGATATCAATTTATGATCGGAGTTTCCCAAAGGAGATGAAACAGATACTGAATATTTGTCGGGGTGTGAGGTTATAAACAGGTCCAATAAGTTGGCGTTTTGACCTTCTATATCAGGTATTCTGGTTGGGGAATCTACTAATTGGTGTAGGTTGTATGATTCACAGAATAGCTCAGCCAGTCTTCCTGCTTGGCTTGTATATGAAGAATATTTAAGCCATTGTACATTGTGTACATTGAAGTCGCCTGCCAAGACGATTTCTGATGCAGGGTATTTATCTAAGAGCTCATCGACATTGGTGGAAAGTATATCGAAGTAACGTTCAGTATCAGGATCAGAAATCCCAGGGCTTCGATACAGAAAACACAGGAATAGAGTATGTTTATTGAAATTGAACCTAATCCAGGTGTATGTGTATTCTGGATTAGATAAAGTGAACTGGGGACTGATGGTGGAAAAGGCGATATTATTTCGAATGTACATTGCAATCCCCCTTTGGGTTGCAAAAACGGGCAAAAAACGATAGCCTTGGATGTTAAATTGGCTTATTTCGCAATCGCTAAGGACTTTTGTTTCGCTTAACGCCATAACTGCTGGGTTGTGTAGCATGAGATGGGCATGTACCGCAGTATAATTCGCTCTAATTCCACGAATGTTGCAAAAATCAAATCTAAATTCTTGCATGTTTAGACGGAATGTACAAAGTTATGGGGGGTAGAATTGGTCACTCGATAACTGAACGCAGCAGCAATAATCCATACACAGCTAACAGTAGTGTTATGCCTACTTGCTAGTTGTCGTTGAATTGAAAGCGGCCAGTATTCAATTATGGTTGCGATTAATGCAAATGCATTAAATTCAGAAGTTGGACAGGATGTTAAGTCTACAAGGAACGGACTCACCGGGACTTTGCTGTGCTGTCACTAGGGGGCCCTTCGCTATTGCACACAACACAAATACGCCCGCACACACGATTTTTTTTTTTTACGAACAAATGTGGCGCGCACATGTATCTTTAGCCCGGATGCACTTCGTTTCTATTTTTAGATTTGGTTTTTTTTTAGGAACGATGTCGCGCACGTCCGTTCCTCTGGACGGTCCGAACTCGAGTCAATGCATGCAGTCATACTGCAACATGTTTTTTTTTCACGTTACGTTTTATAATGCTCCATCATTTCTATTTATTACAGTCCAATGTCCCTAGACGTTATTCGTACACGATTAGATCCATCAAGTCAAAATCACTACAAAGATATTGCAACATTTGTGGCGGATGTTCGATTGCTATTCAAAAACGTCTACTTATATTACCAGGTTCGTATTCATATTGGCTGCAAAACAATTGACCCTTTTTTTAACAATTTTTTTTCCATCTGATCGCCATTACAGGAGGATTCCAAAACCTACAGTCACGCACGATACTTAGAACAATTTTTCGAAGAACAATTGACCAAGTGGTTGCCAAAATATGCTCTGGCCAACAATAAAGACAATGGCGACGACGATGATTGTCCTTCGAAACGATTCCGGAAAGCATCCGAATAGACATAGTGTGTGTGTGTGACATGCGTTACGGTATGCCCGAGTGCGAGTCGTTGTATGAAAGATAAACATTTAAGAGTGAAGCATAACAAACAAAACAAAATTCAATAGTGATCATCATGATCATAACATTGAAACAAAATCATTATAGAGATTATAAAATTACATGTAATTGCATACAGGAATATTATTCTTCATAGTATATAAGTTACAATATCAAAAATCATATATCTATAAAATTATATTTATGTTATTGCCTGTCATCGTTACAAGAGGTTATCGATAAACAAACCATTAATTGGAACCTTTCAAATGTATTTATTGTTTTTAGTACGCATCTTGGCATTATGAAAATTCATTTTTAATTCTTAAACATGTATGTATGTTGTACGAATCACAACAGACGGAACTACTCTTTAAAAAAATAGAAACAAATCAAAAATAGCGAACGCAATCGTATGAATTCATTAAACATATTATACACACACAGTGCGTCGTATATAAGTTTTAATTCTACATTACCTAACGTTTTTTTTAACAGTTGAAATTTGAAGTAAGTGCATAATGTAGTAGATATTTTCAATTCATCCTAGCGATTATCTAATTTTAGAAACAAACAATTAAGAAGAAGAAAAAGAAACCATGTGAAATGATGTATACAAACATAAACTCAAAAATCAAAAAACAACAATCAGTCCAAGCAGCGCAACATGATTTTGATTAATACGCTGTGCTGTTGTTGTACTATAACTTTAGAACTCGGACAAAGTTAAATTTAAAGACATTAAATGTAAAAAATTTATATAAATGTACACGATTATTTTTATTTTTCGATAATTTTAGTTCACTTCATAAATGACATTATTTTACCATATATTTTTTTTTATAAAAACAATCATAAACATTATGAGACAAAAAAAATAATCGAGAAAATTCTCTATTTTAAAATGACTGTTGTAATTGAAAACACAGCGGGTTAACGTTATAGCCTGGGAAAACTAGTAAAAATAGCGGAAAGTTTTTTGGTAGTCGTAATCTTTGCGGTTCTTTATGTTTTTGGGGTCGCTGAACACGAATCTGAAGTTTGCTGACAGAAATTTTGCCCGGAACATTGTTAAAATCGCGAAAAACTGGGTAATTTTGGCACTTTTTTCAGTTTTTTGCTCAAAACTCGAAAATTAAGCATTTTATCGGAAATATCACAGAGGCAAACTTATAGTAAACAAAATTTCCTACAATTTTTTATTCATCAATGTTGGTTGTACGATCATCCGTTCCCCGGCTAGAGCGCGCTGAAAAATTGACAAAAATCACAAAAGGAGTGAAAATTCGAATGGCCGCTCTTATCGTCGTACAAAACTGCCCATGTTGCACTGATCTTGGCTGTTAATCATCATCTCAATGAAATATCTAAAAGAAAGGAATTAAATCACTGATTTCGAAAACAACCTAAGTCCAAATTTTTGCGTAATTGCGTTCTTGCAATAAAACTCTCTACCATAAATTGATATTTTATTGTGGATTTTACATGGAATTTCAGACAGTAGTCAAAGCATGTTACGACTCCGCTGCTTGTTGTTTAAAATTTGTGAATTTCGCAGATGCTCAGTCATCTAGAACAGAGAAGAAAGAAATAATATCTTCCAATAAATTTTGGATAAGTTATATCCAAAATACCTTCAGAAAAAAAGAAAAACTGAATATTCAAATACTAATTTCCATGGCTGATGTGGATGCCCGCATCTTCTTGGTTTTGTCTTCTTCTTCATCTGAGTCACCTGTAACAAACTTTGACGTACAGCAATTATGTTACTTCATATTTATTACACATTACATACGTTGAATTGCTTCCTCGAATGCCTCAAACGATTCTTGAATGGTGGAGTACTCCAACCCAAGATCATCTTGCAGGTCCACATCGGCATTTTCCTCCTCATCTGCATCCACTGACATATTGGTGCAAGCACCTTCGCAGTTAATACACATATTGGAGCACCTCAGCCCCGCTTTCTTGCACCCACAATTTCGTGTGCAGTTTGTAGTACATTTGCAGGTTACGAGCTTCAGCAGCTTAGGCGGAGCAGCGGGTATAAGAGTGGTGACCGGCTCAAGTCCATTTGTAGTTCTTTTCCATCCCCAATCTTCAGCGCGTTTTTCTACACCCATCCATTGTTGTACCTGGTTGTATACTCTATAGCTGTGCTGGGCGGCTGCAGCCTCTGAAGGTGGAAGTGCAGCTATGTTGGATGATGCCTTGAAAGCGGCCTTTTTGTAATTGAGGAATCTGAGGCGGTTTAAGGATGGTGCACTCCTTCCGCTATACCCATACACTGATATTAAAAACTGTTCTCCAGCAGCAGAAATTGCTGATTTTGTAGCTTTTGGATTTTTAAAAATTTGGACAATCTCACCAAGGTTGGGATTTTTGGTAAGGGTTTTGACAAATTTTAATTTTCCTTGATTAAAGAGGGCCGAGGTAGTATCGCAACCGCTCATGTGTTCTATGACACCATTGGTGGTACTGAGCATCATACGCGACCAGATCATGAACATTCTCAATGCGTCGAATTACAGCTCTTCCATATTCATCGCCTCGGTTTTGGGCTGCCTTCAATACACAACATTGCGTTGATCTGGAGGTTTTTTGGCTTCTGAGGCATAAAATGCATCGTTTATGGCCAATCCACAAATAAAACAGTGCGTCCCGAAGGTAAACTCAGGAGCTGCTGATCTGGTTACTTGTGAAATATTACTCTTCGCCAATTTCTCACGTTTTTTTAGGTAAGCAATGATGGATCGTTCATCTGTATATGATTTTCTACACTTTTCATGCACCTTAACAAAAGTTTTATCTCTTAAACTTGCCCATTTTCCATCCTTTCTCCTTTTGCTAGCTTCCACAAACGATGTAATCCCTTTTTCTTTCACTATCGAAACAGCCAAGCGTTCTTCATCTAGCAATAACTCACAAACAAAACACTCCGACATCGCGATATTAATGTTAAAACTTTAGTACGACACTTCACAAAAAAATTGGGCGACTGGATAGAAACGATCACTATAATATTTTCACTTCAACTGAACAATTGCGATTGATTTCCCAAATTCAGTTTGAACAGTACGATTAGTGAACCCATTGGAATAAGTAAACAATAATGTTTTGTTTTTCCTCCAATTGTCGATTCACGATTAACTAAAACTGCATATGTAATCGAAACCAATATATTTCGGGCATTATGCCCATCTTCAGGGCTCTCAGAATGTTTCTTTTGTTATTGTTAAATAAACAATAATTGTTTAGACGTACAATTCTTTTGACCTTCCGGTGCTCGCACCATTGTAAAAAGTACAACACTTTCAGTTTTTCCGTTAGCGTTTCCCGTTTGACAGTAGTGTGACTTTGTTCATTTTTCCGCGCGCTCTAGCCGGGGAACGGATGATCGTACAACCAACATTGAAATATGAAAATTGTAGGAAATTTTGTTTACTATAAGTTTGTCTCTGTAATATTTCCGATAAAATGCTTAATTTTCGAGTTTTAAGCAAAAAACTGAAAAAAGTGCCAAAATTACCCAGTTTTTCGCGATTTTAACAATGTTCCGGGCAAAATTTCTGTCAGCAAACATCAGATTCGTGTTCAGCGACCCCAAAAACATAAAGAACCGCAAAGATTACGACTACCAAAAAACTTTCCGCTATTTGCCTTTTTTGTGTTTAGTTTTCCTAGCCTATTACAAAACTATTTATTGATGCGCGCACGCCGAATGATGGAATGGGAATGAAAATACATTGGAGAATATAACAATGACTAAGACTGTTTGACAATCGGATGAAAAAGAATGTTAGTGTTGCCATTTCAACACCCCTCCTCAACAATTCTCAAATAATTTCTGAATTTTTCAAATTTCTTAACATCAAGGCCTTTGGTCATCAAATCAGCCAATTGATCATTCGTTGGAATATATTTAACAACAATTTGTTTTTCTTGAATGAGATTACAAATGAACTTATACTTAATATCTATATGTTTCATACGTTTATGTTGTTTTTGTTCCTCTGCAATCTTAATACATGATTGATTATCTTCGAAAATTGTAATTGCATAGTTAAGTTCGATACCTAAATCATTTAATAATGACTTGAACCATACTGCTTCAGTAGATGCATCACACAAAGCCACATATTCGGCTTCAGTAGAAGATAATGCGACTGTTGGCTGTTTACGTAAACTCCATGATATTGTCGAACCATACACTTTGAAAATGTGTCCTGAGGTCGATTTGCGATCAACAACATCTGATGCCCAGTCAGCATCAGCATAACCAATAATCGGTACTCTGCTCGATGACCGACGAAATATCAACTTTGCATTTGATGTTCCTTGCACATATCTCAAAACTCGTTTCAGATGAATCCAATGTTCTTCACTCGGGTCGCTTTGAAATCGGCTAAAGTATCCAATTGATGAACATAAATCTGGACGCACAGTCAGCATTCCATACATCAAACATCCAACTAATTCGCGATATGGTTTATCAGTTGAATCTACATCTTTGTTGACGCTGAGTTTCAAATTTCTTTCCATTGGCGTAGATGACGATTTACAGTCAGACATCCGGAATCGTTTCAAAACATTTTTCATGTATTGTTCTTGACTCAATTTCATGATTCCATTTTCTCGATCATAATCAATTTTGATACCAAGAAAGTATTTGACGATTCCCAGATCCTTCATATCGAATGTTTTCATTAGAATTGATTTGAAGGTTTCGATGTTTGACAATTGATTTCCGATGAGGAGCAAATCATCTACATATAAGCAAAGATACATGATTTGACTTTCGAATATTTTTACGTAGACACAGTGATCAGCATTGGAACGAACAAATCCATGTTTTCGTACAAATTCGTCGAATCTTTCATACCATTTACGAGATGATTGTTTCAAACCATACAAAGCTCGTCGCAATTTACATACCAAATCGCCTGTTTCGAAACCTTCGGGTTGTTGCATGAAAATTTCTTCATCCAGACGTCCATTCAAAAATGCCGATTTCACGTCCATTTGATGGACATGATATTTCTTCTCGTTGGCAACGGCAAGCAATGTTCGAAGAGTTGTCAGCTTCATGACAGGCGCATAGGTTTCCTCGTAATCAAAATGATGTTGCTGTGTGAAGCCCCTCGCCACCAGTCGTGCCTTGTACCTCTCGACATGACCTTCCTCGTTGTGTTTGATTTTGAAGACCCATTTACAACTAATCGGTTTCCTTCCAGTTGGAAGTTCACAAAGCTCCCAAGTATTGTTTTTCTTCAGGGCATCCATTTCCTCGTTGATCGCCGCTTTCCACAAAAACCAATCGTCTCTGGATTTTGCTTCTCGAACTGATGTTGGTGTGTCATCCACGAAGCACTCGGCATTCAAAGCAAAAGCAATATTCGACGTGTTGTACTGGAACAATTCAACTGGCTTTCGTTCTCGTTTGCCTCTACGAGGAGTTGACTCATTAACCGTTTGAGCTTCATTTGTTTCTTTTGCATCGACAAACTCATCATCGCTGTTGTTTTTCGACTCGTTCGAATTTTCCACAGATTTCTCGCTGCTGATTTTTGGCAACAATTCGCTTGGTCGTTCATCGCTCGATTTTTTGACATCATCATCTGCATCCTCCCCACGTTCAGGCACGATATCGAAAACACGCTGTTGATTCACAAATCCCCCATCTGGCTCGAAGTTCTCGTTGAATGTAACATCACGGCTGACGATGATTTTTCGTTTGTCTTCATCCCACAATCGATAACCATTTGGAGCATATCCAACCATAATAAACTTTTTCGCCTTCGGATCAAGTTTTCTTCGGAATTGCTTCGGAATTTGTGCATAGGCATCTGAACCAAAAATTCGTAGATTTGAAACGTTGGGCTTTCGGCCAAACCAAAGTTCTGCAGGCGTTTTATTCATTCTTGACTCGTCGTTCGCAAATGCTCTCGTTGGACTCCTGTTCGCCAAATACGTTGCAGTTCGCATTGCTTCCGACCATAGAAATTTCGCCACACCGGAATCGACAAGCATTGTACGTACTTTTTCAGTCAAAACACGATTAAATCGCTCGGCCACTCCATTTTGTTGAGGGCTATAAGGCACTGTGTATTCGAGCCTTACCCCCATTTTCCTGCAAAATGATTGCAATTCGTTTGAAGAATATTCTCCACCTCCATCGAGACGCAAGCGTGAAATTTTCTGATCGAACTGCGCCGTTGTCAGAGAATGAAATTCTTTAAATCGATCGAAAACTTCACATTTGCGTTTCATCATAAAAGTCATTGAAAAATGGGTAAAGTCATCCATGAAGGAGACCACGTACCTGTTCCCATCATATGATTGGGGTGTGATGGGTCCAATGACATCGGTGTGAATTAGTTCCAGAGCTCGTGATGATCTGCTTTCCTTGACTGGCTTGAACGGCTTTCTTGACTGCTTTCCACAGACACAAGATTTGCAAAAAACATCGCAAATGTTATTCAAGTTCTGCATCCCGATGACCATATCCTTCGATAAAATTTTCTGCATATCGGCACAATTGATATGCCCGTATCGACGATGCCACAACTTGTATGCGTCCGCCTGACACAAATTCGCTCGATGAGAACTTTGAAGGTTAAGTCGCATTTCATACAATTCACCATGTGCTTTTCCTTGACCGACGATTTTTCCATCTTGCAAAATATCGACTTTGCCATCATGAATCGAAACCATTTTTCCTTCTTTTTCAATTTTTCGAATCGAAAACAAATTGCACATGAGATCTTTGACATATAGAACATCGCGAATCGTGCACTGCATCTCCAAACCATTTACTTCAATGCTGCCTCGTATAGTTCCAATTTTATCCGCAACAATGGAAACACCATTCTTCGCGACCGCTATTCGTAACGGTGATTCCAAATTTTTGATTTCACAGAAAAATTTGTCGTTGTTGACCATGTGATTTGTTGCACCGGTGTCCAAACAGCAAATTACCTCATCTTTGCCGGAATTTTCACACAATTGACTCTGCAAAGCGATGAATGAAACAGCTCGGTTTTCTGATGAACCAACATTTGCTTTCGGCTTCCCATCATTCGATTTCTTTGCGTGACATTTTGATCGTACGTGCCCCAATTTTCCACAGTTCCAACATCTCGCCTTTTTGCTCGCCTTTGAATTCATCGCGACTTCATTATTTTCTTCACTCACATTCATCCTTTTGTTCGAATGATCAAGGATTCGCCCCTTCACAAATTCAATTGTCAATTTGGTCTGTTCGAGCGTTTCCAATGCTGTCACCAATGGATCGAAAGATGCAGGCAAAGTAAGTAACAAATGACAAACAACGTCCAACGGCTCCAAATTCGCACCAGTGTTTTTCAATTCACGAACCAATTTGTCAAAAGTTAGCAGATGTTGTCCAATGTTTCCATCTTCTGCACATTTTAGCTGCAATAACTGTTTTCGGATGAACAACTGATTAGAAATGCTTTTTCTTTCGAACGTTTTTTCTAATGTGAGAAAAATGTCTCTCGCCGTCGATTTGTCCTTCACATACTCCAAATGAGATTCAGCAATACGATGGATGATCAACGATTTACACTTTTTCTCCATTAATCTGTTGCGTTTCCTCTCAGTCTCGTCTTTGCACGTTTCCAAAATCGATTCCAAATCCTTTTCGACAAAACCCGTTAGATCGTGTTCATCTAACAACGCCATCAATTTAAATTTCCAATTGCTGTAGTTTTGTCCATCGAATAAATGTATTCTTTCGATTTTATCCGACATCGCGATAAATATTTATTTCACAATATTTACTTCAACAAAATTAAATCAGGCAAATAAATTTGGGTCTGGGCCCATAACCTGTTGTAATTGAAAACACAGCGGGTTAACGTTACAAAACTATTTATTGATGCGCGCACGCCGAATGATGGAATGGGAATGAAAATACATTGGAGAATATAACAATGACTAAGACTGTTTGACAATCGGATGAAAAAGAATGTTAGTGTTGCCATTTCAACACTTTTATTCTAAACGATGAAGACGTAGATGATGTTCTCGTGTTTCTCTGACTGTGTTGTAATTTTCCCTGAAATTGAGTTCCCGTTGCTTAAGAGAGAACAACTCATGAATTTATAAATAAAATCGATAAAACAGCATTGTATTATATGATATTTATCTATTACTGTGAGCATAGACACAATAGCAGACGGAAAAAACGTAAAAAAAACAACTGGAGAAATATTTAACGGCTACTAGAGACTGTAGAGGGCGTGGAAGAAGAAACATTCATTTGAATACTTACTGTTTCATTATTAAACATGAATCTTAATTCATCTAAAACACACTAAATTTATGATTAATACATTATTGTAGGATGAATATTTATGTATATAGCTTATGTATGTAATACTGGGGAAGTGTGTAGGACATAGAAAATAGACCTGATTTCACCATTGCACTGTTTTTTTTTAACTATCCGATCAGTTAAATAATTATAAATTGAAGAAAAATAAGAAAGAAACTGGGCATGATAGCGAAATGATTGGAAAGCTTATTTTATATAAATATTTATCAGTCGAGGTAAAGTTTTAACTTTCTAGTGTAGCGGCTCTGTCGCACAATCAAATGTCATTGCGAATCCGTCTGAAACACTGAAATTTAGTCACAAAAGCTAATAACAAACTACTTCAAATTAAAGCCACGGCTATGGCCTTAGGCTTATCTCACTTTAGTAAACTGTTTTAAATTTAAGTAGTGATATAAGTCTAGGGCTGGAACTGGCTTAGTTGTTCATTTTTCAATACTGTTACCATGAAAAGGCATTTATAATAGGCGCGTTCTTTTGCGTATCTATCAAGTGTAGGGCAGGGTAACAAACACGCATAACACAAACAACGAGTCGCTTGTTGTTTGTGTAATGCGTGTTTATGACCCTACACCACCACCGATAGATACGCAAAAGAATGCGCCTAAAATTCGAATAAATGAATATCCGACAGTTGGTTTTTGTTTGTGCCCGTAAGCCGCTGCTGCAATGAAAACGAATGAGATTATATGTGAGAGAATTGTAGTGTTTCCCCAATTACAAAAATGTAGTAAGTAGTTGTTAAATTAGCATTTTAATTTCTAAGTATGTTGTAAGTTTTTTTTGCATTATAATTTTTTTTTTAGCCGAAAATAGAGAACAATTCGTATACTTGATGAAAATGTCTTTTGCAGAAATGAAATTTATTCAATCTAGCATAGGGTCAGGATGTTTTGTTTTCGCTTTATTTGCTTATCAGTCGTCTTGTCCTCGGCCGGATATCCATTTTGGTTCGCCTGTATTAAGTTTCAAATCGTTTCTTCGACAAAGATGACCTTTTTTTTGCTGGTGCTGGGTTTCAACATTTAGTTGTCGGATCTTCTTGAGTATTTGATTTCTTCGTCTATTCGTAGCACGCGTCTTGTTCAACGTCATTTTCATCATTTCAACAGCTGAAGTTTTCTTTATTGTATCGATTGACTCCAATGATTCGTTGGATGTCCATTATTTTGTTCAGGATTCTTTCGAATAACTGACTGTGGGCGAATTCTCCGATATCTGGCATAGCATCGGTCGTGATACCGTCTTGTTCAATTAGCCTTCGGTATTATACCCGGACCAGATTGAACGCAGAAAGCAGCGGTTGCAACAACAACAGGCAAATCTGCTTTGTTGTTGTTGAAGCGATGGTCAGAGTTGCAGTGTGTGTGTGTGTGTTATATGTTTAATTCCGTTTCAAGCTCCTCGGTGTTAAGGCCAAGGAATGTAGCTGCTTCGATGGGGTTTTCCCCACAACGACATTGGGGTAAGCTGTGTGGATGCAGCTGGGCACGTGAAAATGTGGTCTACGTCATGAGGTCTACTGCGTATGATGGCTACACAACAACCCACCCGGCGGCGGCTGGTCCGTGTTCGGCTGTGTGTATCCAATTTCTTTCCGGACCGCACAGTAAGCGAGAAAAATTAAACCAAACTAAACGGGCACGTTCCGCCCCGTGACGTGCAGGCAACTGTCTGTTGTCCGTGTGGGTAGTGTGGACAAGCAGACTGTTTTATAGGGTACAATTCGCTTACCGTAGATCGCCAGTATACGGGCGACTATGGCGCTGCCCTGGTACGGGCACTGTGTGTCTAGACCTTTAGTCGTTTCAATATTTGACATGTTTCATTTCCCCGGTACACAAGTCGAGTGAAAAGTGAAAAAATGACATGTTCCACACACTTTTTTCCACGAGCCATTTCGCCGATGAAAAGTGCTGCTGACAATTTTTTCATTTCACTCGATCTGAATACCAGCCTTTATGTAAACAAACTGTTTCAATTGAACAGACTAGTTTTGTTTCTAGTTCTGTTTATTTTGTTCTACATAGTGTCCAACTAAAATTTCAGACGACGAGGATTTCATAATTAGCGGTGAGTTTTTAATTAACGACATCCAAAACAGAAAAAAAAAACCGAGATATTGGGTCAGTTCTCAAAATGACAACTGGTAACTGATTGTGTATTTGGATACTGTCACAGAAAACCAAAGTGCGTGTTTCAGCCAACCAGACAAAAAACAAGAACAAATGTGTTTTTCTTTGATCTGTTTTGAAAAACAAAAACATTTTCCCATTCGCGATGGGAAAGTGTTTTGTTTCCTAAAACAGTTTTTAGAGACACAAATGTTTTCAAAACTATTCAGTTTTTACAAAACATTGGTGTTTTTGTTCAGAAAAAAAGTTTTTATCCGTGTTTTTCAAAACTGTCTCTTTGGTGGAAACCCGGCATTAAGTGGCAACAAATAAAATGTATTTACGTGTTGGCGGGCGCGAGGGTGTTTATGCAAAACTTTTGCAATGCAATTGACGGTGCGCGAAATAAAATCGGATAAGTGAAGATTGAGTTCGTCATCGAACTTGACTTTCAAAATAACCTCCGGCTCGCGATGGATTTGGACTGCTGTGTGTGTCCCCGAAATTTCGACGGGGAACACTTGGAGTGCGTATATTTTCTCCCGCGCCCAAATGGACGCTAGTATGTGGCGGCCTTTATAAAGGGGATAGGCCCGGTGCGTGATAGCGGTTTGAAGTCGAGTAATGTAAGTAGCTGGCTTTTGAAATCAAGTGACATGGATTAAGCCGGGCAAGATACTAGAGAATGTTTTCTCGGATCTCGCTGGTTACATTTGTTACATTTTAGCGGGCGCAATTTTACAAATACAACATTTAAACATGTTCCGCCGGAAATCTGCCGCCCCTAGAAATGAGATGCCCTAGGCAGCCGTTTTTGTTGCTGGTATAGCAAATAAAGTTAATTGGTCCAGTGGACTGGCAGCGGGGCGGCTAGTGCCTTGCCAGTAGCCACTGACTTGACATTGTATCAATATGGGTGAGTAGGAGTTTACACACGGTTTTTCGGTCAGTGCCAGTAATCCGAACATGTTGTCTTCTATTTGATGATGTAACACCAACACAAAGGAGAAGCAAACAGGTCCGTTGAATAATAAATAAATTAAAAAAGAAGCAACAGAAACAATCATAGACAAAGTTCACACCCCCTAGCCCCACTATTGTACAATAAATCAAAAGCTCCTCAAACGACAGCTCGGCTAGTGTGCGCCCAATTGAGTTGCACGAGCAGTGCGCTAAATGTGTGAAGCGCCATTATACTAGAACGACGCCGTTGAAGGAAACTGGTTATTCTTGATAAAATTCTCATAGGAAAAAAAAGTGTAAAAACGTAATAAAGAATGTTCCACAGTCTCGAGCGAGGCGTTACGTGTCTCGCATGTAAATGTTTGATACATCGAGAATCTATGGAGGAGCAATCCCCATATACTCAGCACTAAACTATTTGAAGTAATTCCACTCGTAAAAAATAAACAGAGAGATACATGCCCTATTCCCCGCAACACCCGCTCAGTGCACATAGAAGCACATGAGATGTTAAACTCACACTCCCGCCCTCAAAATTCTCCTTTGTGAACAATAACATTCCATTTTGTCTCTCTACCGCGGAACACCCGCCCGGTCCATATAGCCGACACATGAGATATCAAACTCTCATCGCCCTTCCTACTCCCACACTTGTGCCAAATTACTTTAATTCTCTTGCTTTTTTCATTTCCTTCTAAATATCTCTTCTGTGGTTTGATATTGCGTTTTCCGCACGATACTGCACACTACACACATTCATAAAAAAACTTCCAATTTTCAAATCCTGATTTACAAGCTTTAGACATTTCGAATTTTTGAACTTCAAATTTTTTAATTTTCTAATTTTGAAATTTACCGATTTATAAATTTTACAATTTTTAGGTTAAGTTGAGTGGCAAAGTGTCACCACGGTTATGGCACAATAGATCTTATGGTCGCAGTGCCTACCAGCTGGGTACTTTAGCCTGCCTTTATTTAATAAAAAAAAATAATAAAATAAAAGTATCACTACCTAATGGCTTGGCATAAACCTCTTGGGTCCATAGCAATCCCACGTGCTTCCGATACCCATTACATTCCGGTGTTAGTCGTTACTAAAATATCATTGTGAAGCTGAAAGGATCCTAACTCATTAGCGAAGCTACAAAGACTTCTCAAGCTGAGACTGGCAGCTCCTTCTAGGTCTTTGAGAAAGTAGGCCCCAGACATTTTAATCTATTCCTAGCGAGCACTGGATAGTCGCACAGAAGGTGCCTTAGAATTTCCTCTGTGTTTGACAGCTTACAATTCCTGTATCCCCTACCAGTGATCAGTTTTAATCTGCATGGGTGTTCTCCTAATAAGCGGTGTCCCGTAAGTACTCCCACTAGTAGTGCGCACTGTCATCGGGGTAGTTCCCACAGGCTTTCGGTCTTCTCTCTGTCATAGGAGTACCAGAATATTTTCGTTATTCTAGAGTTGTTTGTATTCTGCCAGTTTGCGTTCGCCAGCCCATACATCCTGTCGTTCAGTTTCTTCGTGCAAATTTTAAATTTTCAAGTACGTCGAATCTGAACATTTACAGTATGAATTTTTAAATTTGCAAAATTTTAAATTAGTTTTTTCTTAATTTTCAATTTTTTTTTTTTATTTTTAAATTTTTGAATTAATTTCTTTTTTGTTTCATATTTTTCACTCCTCCAGGTAGATTTTTTTTAATTATTTTATTATTATTTAACCTCTGATCTCTAGATGCAAGCATCGTAGAGTGGCTCACGGTTACCGAGCGCTATAAACTCTGTTATTAAATTTTTTAATTTGCTTCGGGAAGCTTTGTCTTGGGGAGAATGTAACAACAGCCGCCTTTCATTTTAATTACTAGGCTACATGCAAAATAATTGATTTTCATTTTCTTTAAGCACATTCATAAATTCTCTTTTTTGATAATTTTTCCAATTTATTTCACTCTTCCATTTTTTTTTGCGACAAAAGGCATATTCTTTCGACGACGAAAAAAATGCATATGCATATTCATATCTATCACTGCGCTACAATTAATATAGCCCGGGAGGTAGCGACACTTTTCGTTGTCATATTTGTTAAAGCTTGATTTATCATTTCATTTGTCGTAACAACATAGCCTAACTTCTGCCATCTCAATAACGGGACCACGCTTATCAGCAGACTTTTTTGTTCCTGCTGACGCCAGGTCCTGTCAAATGGCTGGCAGCATAAGTTTTTCCACTATACTATCTTAAGTATTAAACTAATGGTAAAAAAAAGTTAACATTTAAGTCACATGAGTTTTGTTCTTTTGACATAATTACGTGGATGGCAGGAGTAGATTGTGTTTTATCAAATGTTTTAGAAACAATGTCGCTAGCTCCCGGACAAACAGAGAAAAAAAAAACAGACAAATACAAACCTATTGTCAACTTTGTATACGTACCAGGATCCATATAATCATTGGTTTTTATATTGTGTAAACAAAATAGAATAATACAACTATGAAAAACTACAATCTACTATGTCAAAGGCAAAGAATCATTGTGCTTACACAAACCAATTTAATAAACAGTTATTTATAAATAATAGCATAGAATAAAAAAAAAATGGGATATCATTGAAGAGGAAGAAAAATGTAAAACTTTTCAGACTCTTTCACCATACATACTCCCATATGTACATGTAGCATTAAATAATAAATAGAGATATGCAAGTAAATACGCAACAGCAAAAGAAGCATGACCTAGTTTTCTAAGAATTTTTCATAATTTGTAGTATATTATCGAAATAATATAATAGAAACGATAACATTCGATATTTATTTGTGCATAATTATTATACGAAAAGAACATTTTCTCTTCATCCCAATACTATGAATGTCATTCGGTTGCAAAGTAGGGTAATTTTTTCTTGTTTAAACCGGTAGGTATAGTTCCTTTCTGCCAGTTCGTCTCTAAACATTCGCACGTATGTTGATTGGCCCACAAGCCGGCTCGACGTTAACTCGACCTAGGCTCGACTGTGACTCGTAATCGACACCGTATTCTCTTCTCCGTACGCTCGGTCCACTCGGAGTTGGTGCGACTGCAACTCATTTCAAATCGATCTCGCAGCCTTAGGATACCCTTACATGCTTCATACACACCCAGCCATCATCAGCATCATCATCGTAATAGCCGCCATACATTACCCGATCCGTCGTCCGATCGATCGGCCGATGGATCGCCACAAAATATCTGCCGATCTCCACTGTACACACACTGAGCGATTTTCGTGCGATGCGATAACGAATGACAATTCAAAAAATAGGTTATGATTCACTCTCAATCCAACCTAGATTCATTTTTGTTAACTATTTGGATGTGTGTGGTATTTTCGTATACCACATATTTGATATTTCAATTGCAGTGCCATTTAAATCATTAGAATCCTTGAAATTTCATCATTTAATAATTTGGTAATTTGACATTCACTTGCGATAGTCACATACACTACCCAATCGATCGTCACCGATCGATCGCACGAAAATCGCACTAAAATATCGGCAGATCAAAATTGATCGCCCGATCGGTGCGATTTCCACATACACACGCCAATCCGTCGGCCGATATTGATTTCGGGCGACGGATCGGCCGATCGATCGGTGTGTGTATGGCACGTTTAATGATCGTTTCGAAGAACATATAACTTTTACAACGAAAAACAATCCGCACAACATCATACAAACAGTGCATATATCACACATAATGCACAATTCATTTTCGACATTTCGGTTCCTATTGAATGTTTCGAATAGAGTTGGAGTCGCAGTTGAGTCGAGCTCAAGCCGACCAGTGTGTGTGTTGGCTTCTATTCGTTCTCATTGGATGGCGGGAACAGTCCGATGTCAAGCAGGGTCCGAGTCGAGGTTGAGACGACCGGTCTATGGGAAACCTTAAGTCTGATCAAAAAATAACGGTACTTTTTGAATTACATGTCGATGGATCGTTGTGGCGACAGCAGTGCAATTTTCATAACCTTCGGCCACGTTTATACCGCGGAACTAAAAGGCGATTTAACTAAATCGTTTTAGTGTTAGTACTTGTTGGTGGAGTGTTTATGCCGACCATACGGAGAGGTACTTCTTCTTCTTCTTTCTCCGTTGACAGCACAGATAAATTTTACGACAGAAAAAGACTTTTTCTTGCCCGTGATCACGCGCACTGCTTTCCTGAAATGGCAAACAAAACAAACGCCGAACAAAAAAAAACCACAACAAAGGAAACGTCAACCACCGCGTCAACATTAGCGATGACAGCGACAATTTTTCCAATTTTTTTAGTTCAGTTCCGCATCGCAAGTGGAGATAAGCCAAAACCAAAACTAACTAAACCGATACGTTTATATCGTCGAGAGTTAGATCGATTTAGTTAGATCTCGAAGATACTCCCGCGATATAAACGTAGTGCGTGTAATTGACTGTTTACAGATTGGCTGAGTTCAGAAGGTACCGAGCAATCGGAGCCGCTTGCGAACAGTTCCGTAACTAGTCGGTTATGCAGTGTGCGCTCTATGATATTTGATGGTTCGATGGAAGTTTGGTCGTGGTTGTGCTCGTCCATGGGCGACCTTAAGGTACTAAGCAGTCATCCACCCAAATTTGGCTGGCCTACTTTAATTCAGTGGGGCAGTATTGCCATGTTTTGGGAAAATAATAATTGTAGGGGAGGTAGATACCTTTGGTCAGATCGTGCCCATATGCGGCACCAACCAACTGATATCAATCAGAATATTTGACCAAATTTTCATGTCGCTAACTGTATTCTGTCGGGAGTTATCGTGCAGTCTTTCCTTGTGAGGAAATATGAAACTGAAAAAAGAAACCATTCTTTGACCCCCTTCTCCGCTACACTTTCGGACTCTCTACCATTGGGAGCTTTTGAGCATATTTTCAGCGGACTGTCCCCAACAATTGTGCAAACTTTCAAAACTACACGATTTTTTTCCTAATCAAGCTTTTTCGGACTTTATAGCCTGGACATCTTGTATTTGCCAATAGTTCATTTCAGCCAACAAACATTTCAACGCAGTAACAACAACCCATAGAGAATACCTATGGAGGAGCAATCCGCATATACTCAACACTAAACTACTTGAAGCAATTCCAGTCGTAAAAAGTAAAGAGAGAGACACACGCCCTCCACTGCGCAACACCCGCGCAGTCTATATAAAAGCACAGGAAGCACGCAAGATGTCATCCCCTCTCCTACTTTTCCAGTTGGAACAATAACATTCCAGTCTGTCTCTCTGCCGCGGAACACCCGCTCGGTCCATATATAGATAGAGCAAAAGAGATGTCAAATTTCCATCCCCCTTCCTACTTCCTCACTTGTGCCGAATTACTTCGTTTCTCTCGCTCTTTCTCACTTCCTCTTATACTCTCTCTTCAAAGCAACAACCTCACTCGTAATTTCCGTTGTTGTAGCCTATTTATGGTGACGAAATTTCCAAATCAGAAATTTTTTATCTGAACAATTTATTTGATTTGTCGCCAAGAATTTTAAACGAAATTTCGCTTAGAAATTGTTCTTTTTTTGTGTGTGTGTATACTTCAATTTAGTAAAATAAAAGAATGCATATAAATTTATATATGAAGAAGATATCTTCAACCTTAAAGTTAAAAATGTATCTATTAAGATGAAATCTTTTCATAGTAAATATTAGAATTAGATTATACATAGTAATGCAATAAGGTGGAAATAACTTTGTTTCTCTTGTAGATTTTAGAGATTAGAAAAAAAAAAGAAAACAGAAAAAATCATAAGTATAAAAGTAATAAAAACTACACTATTTAAAAAAAAAACTTGTGTTGTTTTTTTTTATCTAAAGTAAGGGTTTATCTCCCAAAAATAACTGTTGTAAGCAATTTCCCGCAAAAAAAAATTATCAGCCCAAAAAAGATTGATATGAACGCTCTAGCGTATGCATATTGAACCCTGATTAAATTAGTTATTTTCTTTTCACGCTGATTGGCATGCCATCCGGCGAAGAAAGCGGCTCCTCAACGAGCTTAGCAGCGGCCTATGCTTGCTGTAGCTCAGTTCGAGAGACGTGGGCGGAGTTTTCGCCACTGGTTGCCCCTATCCTTTACGTATTAATCAAAATTTATATATTATATTGGGAAGACAGCACAAACAGAGGAGGTAGAAATGGAGAATAAAACCAGGCCGAAGCGTATATACCCTAGACTTGTACAGACCTAGTGGTGATACCAAAAGTACCAACTGGCAACGACCATATGCATTAAAAGTGGATATAGGAAACCCAGCAGTTCATAGGGGAGGTTGTCACTCATTCAGTGGGCTCTTGACCATTCTCAAAATCAATTAACTAACCCACTCTACAAATATTTGTCGAATTTTTCAAGTCGCTAGCTTCATTCTATCGAAAGTTATTGCTTATTTGAAGTCTCACTTGTAGGGGTGGTAGCAGCTCCTTGGATGGGATCTTGCCCATCATAGCCACCAACCAATTAGATCACCCTACAAACATTAAAAAAATGATGTCAGGTGTCTAGCTTTACTCTATCGAAAGTTGTCGCTTATTTGAAGTCTTATTTGTAGGGGAAGCAGGGGTTTCATTGGTCGGATTTTACGTATTTTCAGTATTAGCCAACTGGATCCTACTACAAATATTTAACCAAAATTTTAAGTCGCTAGCTTTATTTTGTTGTAAGTTATCGCTTATTTAAAATTTCTTTCTAGGGGATGTAGGGGCTCCTTAGGTCGGATCTAACCCATCCTTAATGCCAACTAACTCAATCTCACTTCAAACATTCGACCACAATTTCAAGTCGTTGGCTTCATTCTATCAAAAGTTATCGCTTATTTGAAGTTTCATTTGTAGGGGAGATAGGGGTTCCTTAGGTCGGATCTTGCACATTTTCAATACCAACTAACAGGATGTTACTATCAATAAAAATAAATAAAATATCTATCCAAAGCTATCGTAATTAAAGTAATATTTAATTTTTTAAATTTTGTAGGGGAGGTAGGCGTTCCTTTGATCTGATTATGCCCAACTTACTAAAACCCAATCAGCTTCTCATTTCAGGGTTACCTACCAAAAATCAGATGTCTACGTCAATTTGTTCAAGAGTTATGGACAAAAAACCTGAAAAGTAGGGTAGTACGGGGCTCTTTGTAAGAAAATTGCCGTTAGTTTTCAACTGATCGATTTTATTTTTCCAGGGTACTATAAGATTACCCTCACGAGCAATCCACCAAAGCTAGAGCTTTTCATGTTTATTTAATCGGGAGTTACAGATACATTTATGTATTTTACATATGTAGGGGAGGTAGGCGTTCTCTTGGCCTGATCATGCCCATTTTCAATACCAACCAACTAGATCATACTTCTAATATTTGACCAAAATTTCAAGGCTCTAGCTTCCTTCTATCGGAAGTTATCGTGCGAACGGACAGACAGACGGACAGACGGACAGACAGACAGACAGACATGGCTAAATCGAATCAGGAGGTGACCCTGATCATTTATATATATACATTGCCATACCTCCGGAGCCTCCTTTAAGGTGTTACATATTTCCGTCGTGACAAAAACAATATACCCTATACTAAAAGTCTAGGGTATAAAAATGAGGCGATAAGGATGGAATGGTTGGCGAACGGTTCACTTGCCCTGGGGCTCGCATCGGGGTCCAGGTGTAATGGGAGCCTCGGCCTCTGGTTTCGTACCACCGGCAGATCATTACTCATCAGGTGCTGCCATCGATCTGCCGGTGGAAGCAGGAAGCAGCAATACCAGACCAGAATATGGTTCATTGCAGGTGGCTCATTACAACTAATAACGTGTAGGTTTTTAGTACATAGAACAACACCCGAAACAATTTGCTGCAATTAATACCAAATTTTAACTCCACAGATTGTCAACTTACATTTTACAGAACTGATTTGTTTTAAAACGAAATTGAATATTGAATGCGAATCGAAAGTGGCCACTTTCGGATTCAGCCGGAATTGTCCATCCATGGCTTATTTCCACATGGCTTATTTCATGGTGCCAACGCAGGTTTATCATATGGTAATCTTAAATGCACATTTCATGCGCGAGGGTCTTATTATCCGTATTAGAAATTTTGTACATATACCGTAAGTTCGTTATAGCCAATAAGAATAGACGCATTTTGCGGGTGAAACAAATAATAAAACTGAAAATACTAAACAAACCAACTTCCAACATCCCAAGTCTGCTGACCTACAATAAGAACATCGTGTAGAAACCCATTTCCTATTTTTAAAAATCACCGTACCTACGTTCTTTCATCAATGAACGCCATACAGATTACCTAGCACTTTTGCCCACATCCTTTTCTGAAAACACGCTACTTCCTAGACGTGTACACACACTAACCGCAACTACGGGGGTGCATATTTAAGGAAATGGGGTAAGAAATCATGGCGTCGTTCAACCGCCTACTGAACTACAAAATTATGATGTATCTTAAGACAGGGGACGGTCGCACAAGGACTATAACGCGGACAATGCCACGCAATTTGTAATAATATACGAGAAGGGCAGCGCGGGCAACGAAAGAAGGGTTGGAGCACTAAAGTCTACAAGAAATCAATTAATTTCCATTTCGGTAGGTCTTATGATAGCAAAACACGCAAAATTAATTCATTAAAAATGTCGATAATGGACAATAAATTTGGGAGGAAATAAGCAGAATGTGGATAAGGATCACAAAAGAAAGGAAGTCTGGTACAAATGTTCGCCACCTGATAGTAGCGTGTCCTGTTCGTGTACACAACAATAAAAAGTTTGAATATGAATTAGAGGTATTCAAAGTCGAGTCTGCTGGAAAGTTCGATTGTTTTGGCAGTGGTTGTTAACTTGGTTTTCACGACACATTTTAGATGGCATATTATGCCCGAACCAGATTGAACGCGGAAAGCCTCAGCAGCGGCAGCAAAAACAACAACAATAGGCAAATCAGCTTTCGCCGTCGTCGCTGCCGGTGCGTTCAATCTAGGTCGCTTAAGACGATATTCAGATTAGCTACATTTTCAGCTCCGACGCAGCCACGCACAATAGCCAAGCATAGTCGATCGTATCGCATGCTGAGCGATGAGTGTGAATCCGCACATTTGATGCTGTGTATCTCGACTGAAATTTCAAGCAGTCGTGCAGCGCGGTGTCGTGTGTGTGAATTTCGCCTAAGGGAAAAGCATGCTTTCTAGCTTTGTCATTTGGCTGCCGCTGTATTCTACATTCAATCTGGTTCGGACATTGGTTTAGGTACAACCACAATCGAACCGTTCGTGACCAATGCGGGCAACCAATCACAACCAACAACAACGATGATCGAATTATAACTTGGTTCAATTTTGTTTCGGTTGTGATTCGGTCTTGGCTGTTATTGATGAATATCCAAAAAGGTCTTTGAGGAAACAACTTAAGGTAGAAACACATTGCTGTCACGTCACGTGAGCTCACATGATATCATGGGAAGTCACGTCACGCCATAAAAGTGTGATCCAAGTTTTTCCATGTATTTTAGTTCACCAGAGCCACACTGATGTCACCTCACGCTGTCAACCTCACGCCATCGGCAGCACACGTGATATCACGTAATCGAAAGTCTGGACGAACACATTTTTCGGTACGGCGTGAGTTCACGTTTCAAAGTGCAAGTTGTATCAAAAAATGGATGACGAATTAATAATAGAAAAAGTGAGGGGGCACGGATGCTTGTACAACACAAAACACAAGGATTATCGGGATTCTAACGTCCGACAAACAGCCTGAGAGGAAATAGGAAAAGAACTCCAAATGCCAGGTAATTATTTCGAAATCACTAATAACTTTTTTTTATTTTTTGAATTTATAATAAATAATGATTATGAATTCATTGGTGCATTATAGCCGCCATACATTATCCGATCCGTCGCCCGATCGATCGGCCGATGGATCGCCACAAAATATCTGCCGATCTCCACTGCACACACACTGAGCGATTTTCGTCCGATGCGATAACGAATGACAATTCAAAAAATAGGTTATGATTCACTCCCAATCCAACCTAGATTCATTTTTGTTAACTATTTGGATGTGTGTGGTATTTTCGTATGCCACATATTTGATATTTCAATTGCAGTGCCATTTAAATCATAAGAATCCTTGAAATTTCATAATTTAATAATTTGGTAATTTGACATTCACTTGCGATAATCACATACACTATCCAATCGATCGTCACCGATCGATCGCACGAAAATCGCACAAAAATATCGGCAGATCAAAATTGATCGGCCGATCGGTGCGATTTCCACATACACAGGCCGATTCATCGGCCGATATCGATTTCGGGCGACGGATCGGCCGATCGATCGGTGTGTGTATGGCACGTTTTAATTGTTATGACTGGTTGAGTGGTGATAGTTCTTCGAAGTTGGGTATTTCTTTTCTTGATGTCACTTTCAATTAACTGATGTAAGTAATCAAATTCTTCTTGACTCATGCGGAAGTACATTCTAAAACGATTTGGATCTTTCAATAGCTGAGGATACAATGTATGAAATTCTCCTAATTGTTCCCTCTGTTTATTTATTTCATGTAACAAGTCACGTTTCGAATTCTCCGCTTCAATCGCAAAGAAACTAGCCACTATTTCTTCTTCCCACATCGGACCACTACTTGAGGAGTCCATGTTATTAAAGACACTGCTAATTTCAGTACCTGTCGACATACATGATAAGCCTTTTTGGGATGCCGTGATATCAGTGTGCTGCTAAGCATGATATCACGTGACGTGAGACAGCCGATGATATCACGTGAGCGAACGTGACGTGATAGCAATGTGTTTCTACCTTTAAGGCATGAGATGGCGCGGAAGACTGCAAACTGTTGTAAGGACTCAAGGAGACTGCAAACAACAAACGTGCGTGAAATTAGTTTTGAACCCCCTCAACTACGCCATATGGCCAGGATAAGCATAATACATTTTTGAAACCATGGCGACATAAGTGCAAATACCAAACAAGAATAGTCTGTGACATACGGCCGAAACTCATGGAACGTTCAGTACGCACAACAAGTCCTAGTGAATATGGCTAATACCGTCAGTTCTTTGTGAAACTTCGAATGAACTAGACCACGAAATTCGCGAAAAATCCGCTCGCTACACTTTCCGCGCTAAAGTGTCCTTATTTGGGGATTCCCAGCTTAGAGAGTTCAATAGTATCAATTTCAAGCTCGTTGCATAAAAAGGAAATGTCCAGCGTGTGTATCCGTTTTATAGTCTTCCTGTTCACTGTGTTTAATTACGGTCAATTAACGCGATCGGAGGATATCTATGTTTTCCCTTATAAAAGTGTTGAGCAATGTAAAAAGATTGAGCGCTATGACCTGGATACATTCCAATGTGTTGAATGCGGTGGGAAGAACAGTCTCCTGGTACCGTCGTTGGATCGTTAGTATTGTTTTATATGTACATATTTTGTAACATTAATTCAGGGCCGTGCTTGTGCTGTGTCCTTGATAGTGTTAAGCTCGTATATAATAAGAATGAGTGCTACTGATTTACAATAAATGCATGTGTTATAGTCCAGCCATTGGGTGATTTGGGGGGAACAAATTGTGGTGGAGAATTATTTTCTTTAATTTTTTTATGTTTTTGGGGTGCTGAGCACGAATCCGGAGCTTCCCACCAAAATTTATTTGGGAACCATGGCCAAAATCTCGAAAAACCTCGAAATTTCGGTACTTTTTTTTTGGGTTTCCGATTATAACCTGAAAACCGTGGATCCTAGCTAGAAAACGATTACGGATAAATTAAAGAGCATAACATTTTGCGTCGAATGAGCTACCTAAACGTAAAATTTGGTCCAGTGGTGTTGCCTCAATCGACAGTCGAAAAACGTAGATTTTTCTCAACTTTGCGAAAAACCCTGATATCGTCACATTTGAACGTCTGTAACTTGAAAGCGGCTACTAATACGCGAAAATTGTACAAGTGAGAGTTGTAGAGCATGAACTTCTCCGTTCAGAAAGTAACTAATCATTTTAATTTGATCAAAAGAAAATACAGAAATTCGAAATCACGTTTTTGAACGAGTGTTCCTTTAAAACATACATATTCTCGTACTTTTTTTTTGGTAGGTGCTGGTAGTTCTTCAACAATTTGATTATTGAAGGTTGTATTTACATGTATATGGGTATATTACAAGAAGTTGAATAAAAAGTACACTACAGGTTTACATCCTTAGTTTTTCGGAAGGACCGGTTTGTGGGGACGGTGGTCTGGGTTCAGATGGATAGGATTCATCGACTGACTCTTCCAACATCTCTTCGAGGTGCTCGTCTTCGTCCATGGCTGCAGAGAGGTTCACATTCTCACACTTGCCCTCACAGCTGGCACAAAGCGGGAGCAATGTAGACCTGCCTTCTTGCAGCCACACATGGCTTCTTGCATTTACAAGAAATGATGCGCAATATGACGTCTGGAGCGGCATTCCTCGTGATTGTTACAGGCAGGAGTCTACTTTTGGTGATTTTGCACCCCCAAAGTAAAGTCACTTCTGCACTTGTTGGTGTACCCTCATTAAATGTTGCTGAGCTGCGTCCTCAGTTGATGGAAGTGAGATGATGTCGAATCGCGCCTTGAAGGACGACGTCACATAGCTTTGGTTTTTCAGCAGATTGAATGAGGTGGCGTTTTTTGGCCATAAAGCGCCTACAAGAAGGCCTCCCCTGCCATAGCTATAAATTGAACGAGCTGCCTGGGGATCTTTAAAAACTTTTATGACGGCTGGCAAATGTGGATTTCTCTGGAGGACGTTGAAACATTTCTTGTTCCCCTGGTTGAACAGCGCAATGGTGGTGGTATTACATGTACAACTTTGCTACCGCCATTTCCCGACAGACGGCTGCATCGGTGAGGGCTGGTCAAAATACGTAGTTCCAAAGTGTCACAAAGTGAGTTTGGATGTCTGTGAACGTATCGACATCCCCGCATTAGTAAAAGTTGTTCGCATTTTTAATAAGATTCGCGATTCAAAATGTCTGTTTTCGAGCCAAGTTCTCGGCATTTGCGGGAAGTATTGATCTTCTGCATCCATTTGAAAAAACTGATACTTACGGTGAGGTTGCTCTGAGTGGCAGAACATGTCGTGAGTGGTTTCAACGTTTTAAAAGTGGCAATTTCAATGTCGAGGACAAGCATGGTGGCGGAAGAGAAAAATTTCAAAGACGACGAACTGGAAGCACTGCTCGATGAAGATTCGTGCCCAACGCAAGAAGAATTAGCTGAATCACTGGGATTGACTCAGCAAGCCATTTCGAAACGCCCCACCCGCCGTACTCCCCAGACATCGCTCCTTCCAACTACCATCTGTTTCGTTCTATGGCGCACGGCCTGACTGAACAGGATTTCCGTTCGAAAGTCGAAAAGTCGCGTCGAAAGACGCCTCCTTTTTCCGAGATGAAATCCGAAAATTGCCGGAGAGATTGGCGAAAGTTGTCGCTAGCGAACGACAGTACTTTCAATCATACATCTGTAAGTACTTTTTGACAACTAAGCTTTTAATTCCAGGAAAAAACGGCGGAAGCAAAGTTGTAAACCCAATATAAAAAAAAGTCTGTTTTCTTGTCTATAAAATGATCGTTTTTTCAATGTCAAACCGTCAATTTTCATCCAATCAAAAATGTCCTACGTCATTGTAGAGTAAATATATTCAATAGTACTCAGTACAAGTTTCAAGTCAATCGGATAATTGCTCTTTGAGTTACAATGCCAGCCAATTTGAAAAATCTCATTTCGAGAAAAACGCATTAAAGATTTAACTAACGAACTGCGTAGAATGACTCCAGAATATTTATATATTTCTAGTTTGAATAGAGCCCCCTCTTAATTATGTACCGTTTATGATGCCGAAAGACTTATAGCCCCCATATACGATGCAATCCGTCGTCAGATCGATCTGACGATATTGTGATCGTCAAATCGATCGCACAGTGTATGTGACTATCGTTGACGATTTTTGTGACAGTTCCATGTAATTTCGATCGTCAGATATTTTGTGGCGATCCACCGTCAGATCGATCTGACGATGGATCGCACCGTCTATGACAGGTCTAAGGTAACAACACGTTAGAGCTCGGCCTCCAGGCAGATGGAGCATTTTATACTTACGAGCGGTTACTCTTTAGAAGGCTGTCATTCGGGGAGTATTAGAGACACGGCTTTGAAATTTTTACAGGATATTCTTGAAAGTATAAACTATTGAAAAAGACAAAAAATCGATTTTTTGAAAGTGTCACACTGGTATATCCCCTTAATGCGTTTGAATAATATTATCCAAAAGTATCCAAGAAATATACACATTGGAGTAACTTTTGTAAATTCTGCAGATTTTTCAGATCAAAATATAGTTGTAAAATATTCAATTGAAATTAAATTTCAAAGAAAAATCCGTTCAGAAATTTCTTTAAAGTTTGAACGGTTGTATCTTTGAAGTGACGGTGAATTTGGCAATCAAAAGGGAAAAGTCGTTTTAAATGAAATTTTATAAAGTGACGCAAAATCTCGGATTAAATGATTGGGATAGTGGCAAATTTTGATTTTTTCCGGCAAGTCTAGCTTTCTGACACAGTTTAGAAAAAAAAATGCAATAAATCTTTAGCGGTTAAAAGTAGAGTGTCTATTTTGGTGTCAATTTTCCACAAATGAACGGTACTGTCTACTATTTAAGTATTTACAATCTGAAGCGGGACACCCTTTATACTAGCTGAAAAGCCTAGACTCGCTCGCTCACTCATCTATGGTTCGTCCGCTCACGTTGTTCGCCTCGCTGACAATTTGATACTCGTTCGTTTTGGATCATTTTTCACGGTCATTCACCCCGGATGGGGGGGGGGGGGGGAGGAGGGCTTCGGAAGTGCCACCATTCATCTCAGCGATCGTAATAACACTAATCGCAATAATTTTTTGCATTCTCATTCACCCCCGCATGGAGGGGATAGGGAGGCTTTGGAAATGCATCATTGACCTCAGAGACTTTGAAAACCACTGGTTTGACACTAATCTCGGTTATTTTGCAAAATGTTCCCCTTTCACTCAATCTCGTGAGAAGGAGAGGGCAGGAATGGGGGGATGTGGGAGTGCCGCCAATTATCGCAGCGACCCCGAACACCAATGGTTTGACACTTCTTAACGCGGTCATTTTCACGGTAACTAAGCCGCGGTGGGGAAGGAGGAGGAGGAGGTGAGGTGGATTTTGGGAGTGTTACCGTATATCTTGGCGGCCCCGAAAACTATTAATTCGGCACTAATCTTGGTCATTTTGGATATTTTTTCTACGGTCACTTAGTGTCACCACACACTGTCGAACTCGAACACGAACCTAGTACAAATGTCACACACACACACTTCACATAAATGTGAAGAAAACCGGTCCACTTGTACCAGGTTCGTGTTCGAGTTCGACAGTGTGTGGTGACACTTAGCCGCGAGGTGATATATTTGATAAGTTTTAACGTACTCTATCTTCTTATAAACAGGTACTACCTGCGTCTGTCAGCCGAATGCTATAGAAGAGGCTCTATACGATACCGTTACCCATCAGCCAGTTTGCAGCAACTCTACGAATTGTAAATCGTGCACTCAACCCGAACAGCCCCGATGCAAAATTAAATATATCGATTCGGTGAATCTAAACAGAACAATAACGAACATATATCGGATTAGAATATTCCACGATGACTCAACAAATTGCAGCTGTGATACGAAATTCAATTATCGCTACAATGATTTTTGCATATCGATAGCACTCCTCAAGAACTACAATCACTACAACACATTTCAACCCGACCGTCCCATCTATGCGGACCTTAAATTTATTGCATTCTTTTGCAAAGCACTTCGCAATAGGACGGCATGCAATCATTTGGCTAATTTATGCATATCCTCGCTCTATAGCCTGGCGAAAAATTCACCGTGTAGTATATTTTATATATCGCAAGCATCCGATGCTGGTGTTTATAGTGAGCAGGATATTGAGGATATACGGCCGTTTGTGTTCTACAGAAAAGTCAAGGTGACTCTGATGGAGGTGGAGAAGCCAATCGATTATTCGTATGATTTGAGCGATAACGAGGAGGTATGTATAGTATGTTTGATTTGATACTTATAGGCTCCGGAAACTGCCGTTGCTCTGACGAAATATCCAGTCTTATTCCTGTGCTTGCTCTTCCTTTGCGTAACACCTGGCTATCCGGCCGTGCCCATTCTCATTTTCTTGAGCTCTGCAGTAGTCGTACCGTTAAATTCTATGATTCATTCCAGAACAACACGAATGTGGATCAACATACCACCTTTTGTTTTCTCCTGTAGTTATGATTTGCAAAAGTTTAAACGAAAGGTACACCGGTACACCTTATTCAAACCCAACCCATCCCAGCCCCACTACCCTAATTTCCTTCCCACCAAGGCTGTGCTCTCGCATCAAAGGGTATCCCCTAAGCTTTACTACTACTACTTTGCCTTAACCCCTAGCGGGGCATAGCGCGTCAACTACTCCTGCGCGCACTCATACTCTGTTCTGGGCAATGGGGCGCAACTCCCCAAAAGACTTACCCAGTACCTGACACTCCTTTGCCACAGATCGACGCCATGTGATTCGAGGACCCCCTCTTGGTCGGCCTTGGTTGGAAATGGGGTTCCATTCCATGGCATGCAAAGCAATGCAGTTATCACTCTTCCGCAATGTGTGACCTATCCACTGCCATTTTCGCCTGCGTATCAATTCGTCGATTGGCATCTGACCCGTACGCCGACTTAGCTCTTCATTTGATATTGTTTCGGGCCAGAAAATTCTTAAAATTCGACGAAGACATGAGTTGACGAAAACTTGCAGCTTTCTGGTAACTCCTACGGAAACTTTCCATGTACTGCTCCCATACAAAAGCACTGATAGTACCAGGGAGCGAAACAGGCCCAGCTTGGTCTTGATGCTGAGATAACTGCCCTGCCAGATTTTGGACAGCATGCCGTATGCGCGTTTAGCCTGGTTGATACGACGAGCGATGTCCTGCTCCGTACCACCATTTTCGGCAACAATGCTACCCAGGTAGACGAAGTTGTCCACCTTCTCCACAGGCTGCCCATTAATATTGATGGCAATAGGTGTCGGATTTCTTTTTCGCAACGGCGGGCTAAGAGCCTTGGTCTTGTTGGTATTAATCTTTAGCCCAACCTTGCTTGCCTCCCTCTCGAGATCTAACGCCATTGCGGACAGATCCATGATTTTGTGGGAGAGTAGGCATATGTCGTCAGCGTAGTCAAGATGTTGTAGATAAGATGTCAAAGTCCATTGAATTCCTCTGTCGAGTCCGGATAGGGCTGCATGCAACACATCGCCGATCACAATGAGGAATAGGATCGGTGAGAGGATGCACCCCTGCCGAACTCCACTGCGAATCTCAAAGTCCCCCGACACCTTACCTTTATGCAGAACGCGACATTTCGCGCCGTCATAGGTTGCCTTAATAATAGCCACAAGCTTCTCAGGGATGCCTCTCCTGCGCAAGGCCGCCCATATAGAATCCCGGTTCACACTATCGAAAGCCTTTTCGAAATCGATGAAAAGCAAGTGAAGCGGAGAATCGTATTCAGCGCATTGCTCGATGATGATTCGCAAGGTGTTAATGTGATCGACACAGGAGAATCCGGATCGAAAGCCAGCCTGCTCTTCATCAATTGTGCTTTCTAAGTGGGCCTTTAGTCTTTCCAGGAGGATTTTAGCTACTATCTTGGCAACGGCAGGAAGCACACAAATGCCTCTCCAATTATTACAGTCTGTGAGGCTACCCTTCTTTGGAAGTTTGATGATCAAACCTTCCTTCCACTCAGTGGGAAAGGTCTCTGTATTCCACGCTTTATCAACAAGTGGGTGCAGCAAATCGGCAGTTACGCTTGGCGCTGCTTGATAAAGTTCGGCAGGGATGCCGTCAAGTCCTGCGGCCTTTCCTCGTTTTAGTGCAATAATTGCAGTGACTATTTCCTCTTTAGTCGGGGCAGTGGACCGTATACGCACATTTTGATGGTTAGCTAAATTATCTATATGAGGGGGAACTTCACCAGAGGTTACACGGTTCAAGACCGCGGCGAAGTGTTCTTTCCACCGCCTCATTTGATCTTCTTCCAAGATAAGTAGCTTTTCAACACTATCTTTCACCGGATGTTGGCAGGAGTTACGATCACCTGTAAACTCCTTGATGACACCGTATACGGCGTTTAAGTTGTTACTTCTAGCGGCTTCTTCTGCTGACGCTAAAAGAGAATTGGCATAAACTCTTTTATCGCGTCGCACACTACGCTGAACTTCTCGAGCTTTCTGACGGTAAAGGAGTTCGATGCTGCTTCGATTGTCGTCTGATGCTGCAGCCAAACGAACTTTCAGCTCCTTTCTTTCAACAATCCGCTGCCATGAAGCGTCGGACATCCAGGGTTTATTCCGGCAATCCGGGTTTCGGCCAAGGATGGTATTTGCGCTATCAATGTACGCATTTTTTATGGCATCCCAGTTTTCGTTTATGTCACTATTTGGGTGACTAGTTATCTCAGCCGCTTTTTGCGCAAGATGGTCATTATATTGTTGTAAGACAGCTGGATTTTTTAGTCGAGCGGTGTTGAATTTGCGGGGCCTGGATCTTTCGTCGCTGGGGCGGCGCACGGCTGCAATACGCAATCGAACATTAGCGATCATAAGATAATGGTCTCTTCCCATCCCAATATCGGCACCCTTCCTGTTTCGCACGTCCAGGAGGCAACTCTTGAATCTTTTACTAATGGGAAAATGGTCGATCTGATTTTGTGTTCTGCGCCGATCAACAGAGGACCAACTGATTTTGTGGTGGTCCTTATGCTCAAACATAGTACCACCGATGAAGAGACTGTGAAAGTTGCAGAACTCTACAAATCTTTCACCGTTGTCATTACGATCACCAAGACCGTGTCTCCCCATCACATGTCTGAGCCCATAGTTATCAGCGCCAACTTTCGCATTCAAATCACCCATAACCATTATAATGTCACCTTTAGGTGTTCTGCTCTGAACGGCGTTTAGTTCTTCGTAGAAGGAGTCTTTTGCCAAGACATTGTCGGGTTCAGTAGGGGCATAACATTGTATTATTGAGATGTTCCTCATTTTGGTTCGGAACCTGGCGGTCAAGACCCTGTCAGAGACCGGTTCCCAGGATAAGAGACAGTTTCGCGCGGCTCTGGTTAAAAGGAGCCCCACACCTGACTCACGGCGACTACCGGTAGCTTTACCGGAGTACAACATTACAGTGCTGCCCGTTGGAGAGATGAATTCTCCGCTGTTCCACCATCTTATCTCACTAACTCCTAAGATATTTAATTTGTACCTCAGAAATTCGCTCTCTAATTGAAGAAATCGTGCGTTCTGGGGACCTTCTGATCCATTGTCCAGGAGAGTACGCACATTCCAGAATCCAATCTTTGTCATTGTACGATAGCTAAAAGTCGTAATCGTTGAGTCAGTCCTTATCCGAGGCATAGTTGACGTTTCGTTAGCATGTAAAGATTTCGGATAGTGCAAGTTGCTGGCATACACATCCTGTCCTTTGATTGTCGGTTTTAACGACAGGCCCTCAAAGGGAAAGGCCGTGGTATTTTTTTTTCACACCCCACACCACAGGGGTACCTCAACCAAATCATCGCACCGCCATCACTGGCGGCTTGATGTTGGTTGGCAATGGTCAGTGACCACTGCCGTTCCAGGGGGCGCCCACGCGGAGGACTATGGAAGAGGAGTTTTTGCCCCCCTAAGCTTTAGCATAAACATAAAAAAAAGTGTGGGGTGCTCACTCATCGAATAGAAATTTGATCATTCTTAATTTTCTTTTCTTTTTCCAGAAAGGATCTTTGCGGCTGGTCTCATCGATACACTCCCTCGATGGAACATTAATTCGATTTGCAAATTTCTCACCCTCTATGATCAACTTATGTAACAGACACAAATTATCCGAATACAATAATTTCAAGTTTGGGCGAAACTACGGAATAAATTGTAAATTCACCCTTAACCATCTTTTGGAAATGAGTAGTACGAGTATGAGTAACTTTTACTATAGTGTCTACCTGAATTACACTATCGACAAAGTTCAGTATCTGCAACCTGTGCCAGTACTAATAAGAAATGCTTTTAAATTTAATGAGGTAATTTTTAAATTTGTGCTTGCCATTTCTTTATACTATACATACATAATTCTGCATTAATGCTGTATTTCAATTGCAGTTCGACAATCCAGCTGACTGGCAACTGGTTAAACGTTTTCAGCTCTACGATTCGCACAAAGTGCCGCCGTCTTCAGAACAATCGCGTCTTCCATTCTACGATGACTCTTCTCGACTCGCACAATTCAAAATGATTCGATACATCGATAGCTTCCAAATGACCGTTAAAATTAACGACGGTAATCGAATATCTTCACCGCTGCTGATTCTCCGCTACAAAACGATTCCTATTCATCGAAATAGTTCATTGAAATCGCAATACGCCCATCGATTTTCCGTAAATTTTCGAATTGGCCATAATTTGAATTTTTCATTTGAACTATTGCTACCGTTGATGATGGCCGTTGGACTGGCCTTTGCCATGCTGCGAACCTTCAATTTTAAGACGCGACAAAATAAGGAATATTACGATTTGACTGCAATTTGTCAATTTGTCCTGTATTTATGTAGTAATTGTGCCAATGCTTTGTTTGCAGTGGTTGTTTTTGTATGTTTCTATGTGTTTTTCGTATACACGGGGCAGAATGTGGTGAAATTGTTGGTGCCAATTGAACAGCAAAATTTGATTGATGTACTTGTCGGTGTGGCGTTTGGGCTTAAGGTAAGCATTTTCGAAGAAAATGGCATCTCGGATTTGTTAACACGAATTTATTGAATATTTGCAGACCATCTACTTGATATTCTTCTTCTCGCGAATAATTCACTCCGATATATTCTTAATTGATTGGGAGCGACCGAGAGGCTATGATGCTCTGTCCACACAGCGAAGTAACTTGGATACACCATCAGTTTGCTCTAGTGTAAGTCACTTGAAAATAAAAAAGTTTATTTCATTATTCTGCTAACCCAAATAATCAAATCATAGGTACGGAGCTCCACGACTGGCGAAGCCGTTTCGGCATGGAGAAATTTCTTTGTGGCCAATGAATGGATAAGAATATCTCATAGACGGCGATCGTCAATTCTTTTTCAAAATATTACTGTTCTGATATGTCTAGAGGTAATTTTGAATTGGAATTGCAGCAAATCCGCACCATCATACTAACGTAAGGATTTCTTGATTTCAGCTAATAAACAATAGTTCTAGTGGTCTGAATCCAACCAACGACAAAACATTGAATCTATCGTTGATCATTCTTACTCAATTCGTGCTTTATGCAATTCAGATTTGCGCAAATCGCTTGCTGTTGGAGAAAATCTATGGAAATCCTCTACAACAATTTGTTGATATTTGTTCAACAGCCAATATATCAGTTTTACTCCTCCTACACGATTCCTATGGATTCTATATACACGGAAGGTCACCGCATGGGTTTTCCGATGTCGATATGTCCTCGATCATCCTCCAGTTGCAGCGTGAAGCTCAGAATACGTGCGGAAGAAGAGGGCTACTTACAGGATCTGATAATCAGACCTATGTGATGTTGGTGCCTACAGATTTAAGGTATCTTTTTTTTTTATCAAGTAAATGCGTGGTAATTTTTAACGCATTTGTTTGTCTACAGAATATACTACAATAAATTGCTGACACCATTCCAAAAAGTCGCCTGCATTTCGCAATCACATTACGAAAAGGAGTTTAGTCAAAACAAAACTGCGGATAATTCGTTAGAGAAAACCACTGCAGCATATAGCAATATAAATCGATTTTTTTGCGCTTTTATAGATCATGTAAGTGTGTTATATACGAGTATGAATGTAAAATGAATTTCGGGTTGTTCAAATCAACGACTTCCCGAACCAAATTTACAATAATTTAACGAATGCCCAAATTAATAGTTGCATATTACGGTCTGTTCCATAAGAAAGGAGGCGCGAGTATTTCGATAGTTATCAAAATATTTATTCCAATTTTTTTAATAGTGTAATAAAGTATAAAGCTTCGGCGCAATCAATTAGTAAACAGTGTAGTCATCTTCAGCATTGAGAATGGCCTGGCACCTTCGAGGCATGCTTTCGACGAGGCTTTCAGCATAGCTTGTTAGAAGAGAACACCAAATCTTTCCATTCTCCCGAGAAAGCTACTTCAAATTGTGGACAGGCTTTTCCGCAAGTTCGCTCTTCATAATGGCCCATACATTTTCGATGGAGTTTACGTCAGGAGACTGGGAGGGCCAGTCCAAGATGTTGATGCCATTTTCCTCCTTTCAGGCGCGGCAGAGGCTGCTTCGATGCTTCAGGTCGTTGTCTTCTTGAAGGACCCAGTTTCTGTTATCAGGTCCAAACATTTCCTCGGCCGACTTAATAATCATCATTTGTAAATTTCAAGCATTTTCACTGCATTTAAATTCTGCTTGAAAAGCCGCAAGCAACCAAATCCCCGCTCTGAGAATCACCCCAAACATTTACTTTTACCGGATGTTTGACAGTGCGCTGAACGAAATCGGTACTGCTTCCCAACTGGAACCCACTCCCAAAAAGTTGCCTCATCCGAGAAAATAGTTTTCGACCAATCGCGATCCTTGTTTTCCTCCGCGCAGTTTAGGCGTTTTTCCATGTGGGTTGCGCTAAGAAGAGGTTTCGAGCTCGCAGAACGGTATAGCAGCTTGGCTTCATGTAAACGTCGCCCTATCGTGTTGAAGCTGATATGAATTCCCTTCCTGGCGAGTTTGACCTTGGCTTCGCGCAGGCGCAGAGTGGGATGACTCCTGAACATCTGCACTACCACTTTGTCGTTTTATTTTCCCGCGTCCAGGAAGGTCATTAACATTTTTTGTCTCTTTGTACCTTTTTACCTATACTTTTTAACGAACTTCTTGGACTTTTTAATAACTTTAGCTGCCGCGGAATATGATAATTTCTGACCTTTTGCATGCGTGCACAAAAAGACAAACTAAAAGCGCTTCGCGTACGTGGAACTCATTTCCATAAACGACTGCTCACTTCGGCGAGCAACACTGAGGTATGTAAATCAGTAACTGCGTCGTAGCCGACCGATGGTACGATCCTGCAAAGAAAAAAAATTGGGATATCTTCAATTCTTTCTACTATTATAAGTCCCGCCTCCTTTGCTGTGGAACAGGCTATATATCCGATACAAGCTAACAACTTGCCAAATCAAATTAACCACTTATTGTAAATAACGATTTTTAGAAAAAATGTTAGGTAAGAGGGTTGACATTAGCGCAGCTCACATTAACTAGTCCTCCGATTTGGGCCCATTTGCCACCCTCCGCTGGATTATTAGAGCTGCCAGGTGACCACTTCGCTAATTGAATCAGCTGATTCAACGAGACGGCACTGGCTAGCTACAACGCCATCTAGATAGACAGGCCTGCGCTCAGCTGATCGTTACGTCATTATTTCCTTCGCCAAGGCCATGCCAAGGCAGTGACTGCACACGACGATGTTCCCGACACGACATATGTTTACAATTGGAATTGCGCCAGACGTCATTTTAGTCCTCTGAAAACACACTTTCTGGACACTTGCACCAATTTGGTCGAATCCGCAGCCCCGGGGATCAGTCGCAGGGCATCGTGGAACAGTTCACACTTGACAAAATACATCTTTTGACCTCACGACACACTTTCATCGCGCACGTCTTTGTTTTCTCGGATCACTAGATGAAATTTAACTAACAAAGAAACACTCAACGCGGAAAACGAAAACTAATCACGGAACGCACAAATACCGGGGACTCACCGTCATCAGTCGCCGACCACTGGATTGTGGATACGAAGGCGTCATCAAAGGAAATAATTGCGTCAAAACCAGCTGAGCGCAGGCCTGTCTATATAGATGGCGTTGCTAGCTATGAAAGCGCAAATACCACCGCCATGTTCCATCCGCTGGTCACGCCTGCAAGGTGTGTTCAATGGTGTCCTCTTTCATCTCACATCATCTGCATAAGTTGCCGCAGGCGTATAGGCGTTCTGCGATGCGTTGGTGAGCTAATAAAAATCTGGAGTTCCGGAACACTTTTTTAGAACGGATATAGCAAAAACAATTATACCAATGTCTGTGTGGACCGTGACTAAAAATTGTAATCTGATTTTCACAAAAATTTTAACGCCTTAACTACTTTTAATCTAATCATAAATTAAAATTTAAGGAAACTGATTTTATTTTCTCATTAATTTCAGAGCATTAAAGACTTGGATTATATAATCAAGGATAAAACATTCATTGAATCTCTGTTAAACTGTGAATTTGAAAGCTATTTATCAGAGAGTGAGTTATTCCCTTAAATTTTTGTTTGTTTAAGTCACCGCCATCTTTATCCTCAGGCCGGAGTGTCAAAGTAATGACGTCATGACAAGCAGTGAACCATATGTAAACAAAGTGAAAAACGCGTGCAGTCGACCTCTTGAAATCTGATGATTTTCGTGCGTAAAAGTGATTTTAGCGTCGCGATTTGAAGTGCAATTGAAAGTAGTGCTTGTCACTGATATTTGGAAGTGAAAAAAACGCAAGGTGCCGCGAACTTCCGAACAAAATGAACTGCTCGAAAGTGCGCGAGACATGAGTGTGGTTATGAAAGTGCGACACGAAAAATTTCGCATTTTTCGTTAATTTCCCGGTAATTTGGCTAGTGTGAATGGTACAGCACTACTCTGGGACGAATCCTTGGGCCGGTGAGTTCAGCGGAAACTCCCGGAAGTGCCCCAAAAAGTGAATTCAAAGTGGTTGTCAAATGACAACATTACAGGTGATTTCCGGCCTTTTCATCGGAATTCATAGGGTAATTATACGTTTTTTGTTGTGCAAAAATTTTAGTGAATTGATGCGCCCCAAAATACGGGTTTTAAACGCATTGTTGACGAGCCAGACGAAAGTTTCACTGCAGCTGACAGGACTAGATGCCTAGCAGTGAAACTTTCGTCCGGTTCGTCAACATCGTGGTCAAAATCCACACTTTGGGGCGCATCAATCCACTTAAATTCTACCACAACAAAAAACGCATACTTATCCTATGAATTCCGATGAAAAGGCCGGAAATCACCTGTAATGTTGTCATTTGACAACCACTTTAAATTCACTTTTTGGGGCACTTCCGGGAGTTTCCGCTAAACTCACCGGCCCGAGGATTTGTCCCAGAGTAGTGCTGTACCATTCACACTTCCCGAATTGCCGGAAAATAAACGAAAAATGCGAAATTTCCCGTGTCGCACTTTCCTAACCTCGCACTTTTCAATACACCATTTTACTCGATATTTCCCGGCACTTCACTTTTTTTTTCACTTTCACACGGCACTGATAGCCACTTCTTTTAGTTACACTTAAAATTCCGGCACTAAACTCACTTTTACACACAATTATCGCGATATTTCACCGGGCGACCGCACGCGTTCACACTTCGTTGACTGCTTGTCATGTCGTTAGTGCTTTGACAATCAGCTGACACTCCGGCCTGAGAGTAAAGATGGCAGTGTTTAAGTCAAATGATAATGGCCAGGTTCATATTACACAACCACTGGTCAAACGATGAGTGACTGAGAGAGATGTAAAATGTTGTATGTATATCGTTCAGTGAGGAAGAGAGTAAATATACGATTGTTTTATGAACCTGCCCATTAGCATTCTTTCAAGGGCCAACTGAAGTTAACGATTTTTCAAACTCGTTCGAATTCAATTGAGAAAATGTGAATTAAAATTAAAGTTTTGTCAAAATTAATGTACTACTCTTGTCAAATTGAATGAATTGTTGCAGATCGACATCGGGACGGACTCACAAAAAACTGATCATATCAATTTCGCGGATGAGGATTTCCCATAACAATTAATTATAAGCTATTTATAAATCGTTAGCTGGCCTTGAAATAGTGCGAATTTGATTTGAATATGGATTACTTGACTATACATCATTTTTACTCAAGTTCCTGTTTAAATTTCAGCAAAAGGAACTTTTTACATTGACAACCGGCATTGCTTTGCCAATACGCTTCTTTACGGAAATGATGCACAAATATTCGTGTGTAGTCTTCTGCTTTTTTGCTCTCTATTTGTTATATCGAAAAGTCTGATTGTATCAGCATTTGTTACTAGCGTTATGGATCAGGTAATGTGACATGATAATCAATATTTAAGCAAGTGGTTTAGGTTTACACTTGCAGTTAAACCTTAGAACATACAGACATGGAATGAGCTTTTCCTGTATATCTCCATAGAAATAGTGGCTCCAATATCTGGGTACTAAGTCGACAGTCAGCTAACTCATTAGACCGTTTAGTAATTACGAAATTTAAATATTGACAAGAATTAACGTTTATTTATGCAAAATTCGACAGTGCGGTAAACATTATGTCAATACCGAAACATCAACTGAGTAGGCTGTCTGTCGATAATCTGACAAGGATTGACGTTTGTTTATGCACAATTCGACAGAACAGTCAACATATGTCAATATCAAACAACAACTGGGTGGGCTGGCTGTCGACTTATTCGCCAAATATTGGAGCCAGGGACATACAGGACAAGCTCATTCCATGCACTATATATTCTAAGGGTTAAACCACTTGATCTGGCTACATCACTTATGAGAATGACATTTGTACATCTGGCAGTTTCAAATCAAGTGATCTGGCCAGATCGAGTCAACATATAGTCAACAAACGTTATTTTCAAATGATTAAATTGTTTTTTTTTCCAGGTATTTCAAATATTATTTCGTCGACTTGTTAAATGCAATGTGGCAAATAAAACGCTAATTGATAAGCGATTTTTAATATAATAATTGTACTATAAAATTGTGAAAATAAACTGGAAATAATTTTGTAAAAAAAAGAAACTTTCTTATTTTTATTTATGATGCTTAGCCAGCCATGATGTCGACATCGTCTGCGTATGATGCTTATTGCGCTGATTTTGTTAGTAGCGAGCTTCTCGTATCTACCCGCAGTTCACTTTTCTGACGACATACTCTAGAATCAGATCAAAGAGCACGGGTGCGAGTCATTCTCCCATTTTCAGTCCTGACTCCGTTCGGAAGCTATGTGCCAGCTTATCATCGACCCTACTTAAAGTATTGGAGAGGCTTATAGATACTCACTTACGAAGTGAGATCCCCGCGAATCTCTTATCAAATTCACAGCATGCATACTGGAAGGGTAAATCCGTTGATACAGCGTTGCATCCTATCGTGGGATATATCGAGAAGTCCTTGAGCCAGGCCCGTGCGCACCCCCCCCCCCCCCCCCCCCATTGGGATTCTCCACCAAAGAATTTTTAAAAAGAATATAATTTTCATCCTCTGGAAGTTGATACTTCTCGCTAAAATTTTTCATTGGCAATGAACAATTCTTAACGAAATTTTGATCATTTGAACATTGGGAAGAAAAAAAATTTTCTATGAATTTGTCAATTTGTCATAAGGTGTTAATATATTCATCGTGACAAAAGCAATATACCCTATACTAAAAGTTTAGGGTATAAATATCTCTCGTATTTTGCCAATACCAAACGATCCAAATGTGCTTCTAATTTGGATTTCTGCCCTTTTTAACTGATTTTTGAAGAAAAAAATCCTTCAATAACGAGCTCCGACCCCGGAGTTGGTTTTCTTTACGTTTCATGACCCCAGGAATCGATTGGCATCATTAGATTTTTTTAGTGTCCTTTATATATATATATATATATCCGCAAAATGTTGTGGACACGATAACAGTTGATAGATGTCAGTGGGGAGCCGGCTGCTATTGAAATCCAGCACTATCGATAAAGCGGTTAACAAGTTACAGCTATATAACGTCGAAAGAATCTGAGCCTAATAACTTCATAACGGAAGAAGCTACCTAAACCAAACTTGCCCAGTGAGTAGACGTTGACAAGAACTAGCCTATTATTGAGTTTTAGCAAAAATCCACCAAGCGGCTAAAAAGTTACAGTTATATAACGGCATAATTTTATTAACAAAATAACTACATAACGGAAGAAGCTAGCTCGGCGAAACCTACCCAGCTGGTGGATATTAATGAGAACTCGACTTCCATCTGATTTCAGAAAAATGCATTGAACGGTTCAAAAGTTACAGCCATATAACGGCAAAATTTTTTAAGCAAAATAACTCTATAATGCAAGAAGCTAGTTGAGTGAAACTTTTCTAATTTGTGCGCAAACGTCAAGACTGGGTTCCTACTTAATTTCAGTGACATCAATGAGTCAGTTGCAGAATTACAGGTATATAACCGCAAAATTTTGGAAACACAATTAATTTACAACGGAAAAAGCTAGTTGAGCGAAACTTGTCTAACTGATGAAAATTAGTGAGGAATAGCTTCCGGTGCAGTTTCAGGAAAAAGTTTCAGCTGTTTTGGTTTAGAACCTGTCTTACTAACATGCAAGAAACTGACCAAGGAGAAAATTCCAAACAAGATGGTCTCTTCGTTCAAGGTGACCATTCCACATGATCTGCAAATGCCATACAAGGCGTCTTTCTGGCCTCCGTGAATTCTTTTAAAGAAATTCACTAAACTAAATTTTCAACGACAACGCGTACCAACGACTCCAAAATAATGCAAAAAATGTATAGTAAGAGTCAGAGCCTAAATAATTCTTCTTCTTCACTTTCTCTATATTATCAAAATGTGCGAGGGTTACGCACCAAGCTCCAAATTTTAAATGTTTCTGACCTAACATCTTTTCATGACATTATCTGTTTGACCGAAACATGGTTAAATCCATCTATCAGCAGTAGATCTTCCGTTGTGATAGAAACTTCGAAATACTTGAACTGACAAATGGTGGTGGAGCTCTAGTTGCTATCCAGAATTATTGTACATTGAATGTTCTTTTTTTTCCTCTAGCCTTTCTCAACCTTATGATTGTGTTACCGTTAATATTCCTACTTCCACCTCCACATCGCTTTTGGTTGTTTGTGTCTACGTCCCCTGTAATTCCACATTTGCTGTTTATGATAGTCTCTTTGATCACTTATCTGATACTGTTAATATTTTATTTCCTAATTCCTGTTGTATAATCTGTGGTGATTTCAATCTTCCCAATGTTAGATGGCCTGATAGGCCAGGTCTCCTTTGACTTCTTCTTCCATGTCAAGGTCGCTCACATCCTTCATGGAATTCTGTAACCTTATACAGTTCCACTTAACTCTGAACTTTATGGATCGTGCTCTCGATCTTGTGTTAAGTAATCTTACCTTGCCTTTCCTGTCGTCTTCTTTTCCTACTCCTGCTTATATTCCTTGTGATCCTTACCATCCAGCTATTGCTCATGAGATCAACATTAAGTTGTTACCCTCTCTCTCAGAGACTTATCATTCTAGACCTAACTTTAGGAAAGCTAATTACGTTTCTATTAATGAAAGGCTGAGTCAAATCAATTGGTATTTTATTCTGAAGGATCTTAACTGTGAGAATGCTGTGACAACTTTCTACACTATCCTATACAACATCTTCTACAAGTTTGTTCCATTACCTAACTATAAACCCCGGAAGGGTCCAGTTTGGTTTACTCCGCTAATACACAAATTGATCCGCAAAAAGAAGCGTGTCCAGACTCGTCCTAAACGTTTCAGACGCCAATCCGACAGTATAGCGTTTAAAGATTTACCTATACGAAAGGCATTCATTTGATGAAACTTAAAATGAAACTGAAGATAAATTCATATAGTAAAATCAATCGAACAGTTAAAAAGTTTCATTATCTGAAAATATCGCCGCAAATATCGAAATAGAAAATTCTGCAGCTGCACTTGGTACTACAACTGCAGTTAAGTATCCCACCCATATCTTAATTTTATTATACTCGTACATAAACTCATAAATGATCCCGAATTAGCCCATATCAAAAATCAGTTCCTCTGGCTTCACTGCGCCAGGTGTCTTTTATTTTCATTTTCTTTCGAGTGCCACTGTGACCTAACAGTTACGGTGCGAATGCATTTTCACATACTCCATTAACAGTGCCGTGGCTAGCAGCATCAGTTTGGGAATTTGAATTTTTTAAACGATAATGGATATTCGAAGGTTTTTCTGCAAAAAACCGCGCCTAGATACATGCAACAATAACACGATATATAAGCGATAATTATCGCTTCGTTTGTTTGAGTTTCGTATCGCGTATTGCGTGTGTGACGCATCGTGCGTCGCCGCATTCTGATGTGGGGGATATATTCATTGAGGACAGAGGCTAAACTTAATTATAACATACCATAAGTAAACATTGAGTTTGTCGCTGCTTACTGCGACAGCATAAATTAGCTAAAACCGAAAAAGATTATGTTATCAGACAAAATAAAATCAAAATCGCCACTTCCAATTTCCCAACTCCATGAAATTCACAATCTTATAAATGGAAATTCGTTGATCGTGTGGATTTAAAGTTGAGCTCAGGTTCCATCCCGAGTAAATTTACACGAGATTAATCACTTGGGCAGCGACATTAACCCGTATAAGTGTGTGTTGTTGTAACGCGTGTTATTAGCCTACCCTACACCGGATAGATTCGCAAAAAACTCACCAATAGAAAAGTTTAAACCCCCCCCCCCCCCCCCCCCCTTGGATGATTTCTGCGCACGGGCCTGCCTTGAGCTGTAAGGAGTTTACCATGGTAGTGTTTCTAGATACGATAGACCAGCTGCAATCATTGATGCACTGTCGTCTCTCGGAGTGGACGACTCTCTCTGTAAGCTCATTAACCTGATGTTAACATCTAGGGTTATTTGCACTGAGTTGGGCGTATCGTCCGCTCGTAGATACGTTAATAGGGGCACCCCGCAGGGTGGTGTTCTCTCCCTTCCTCATGGAATGTTGTGGTAAATGAACTTCTCCTGGATCTGGAGGCGCTGGGATGCAAAGTGACTGTCTACGCGGACGACGTTGCTATCGCCATTTCGGGTAAGTTCCCCACCACTCTTAGCGAGGTATTACAGAATGCACTCTCTATTTTAACAAATTGGGCCACAAAATGTGGCGTTAAAGTTAATCCGCTAAAGACGGAACTTGTCCTATTTTCAAGAATGCATAGGACACCAACAACAGAACCTCCGGTATTGGAGGGAGAGAAATTGGTCTTCATAGACAAGGCTAAGTTCCTGGTGTTGATACTTGACAGGAAGCTAAGTTGGAAGCCTAACATTCAGGAGCGTGTTAATAAGGCAAATATCGCACTCTACTGTTGTAAGAACGCCATCGGAAAAAGGTGGGGCCTGCAACCGAAGGTTGTGCATTGGCTCTATGTGGCGGTTATTCGCCCCATACTTTTGCACGGCATTATTGTGTGGTGGAACGCACTTAAAACTGCAGTAAATCGTAGATTAATGGAAAAAGTTCAAAGATCAGCTAGTTTGGCAATCAGCGGGGCTCTCAGAACGACCCCTTCTGATACCACGAATATATTACTCAACCTGCTCCCGCTAGATATTTTTGGCGAACAGGTGGCTGCACGCACGGCCGTCCGTTTTCGCGATGCAGGACAATGGTTAGCTCTGAACTGTGGGCACTCGACGATTTTAAATAATCGTGATGCTGCAAGGACGGACTATGTCTCATCAAAACTTATGTTCAATAAGTCCTTCAAAAGCCTCATCCCATTACATACACAATGGATTGAAGACTTTCTTCCGACAACAGATGCGATACATATCTACACAGATGGGTCTAAGAATGACAATGGCCTAGGTGCTGGCATTTACTCCGAATGTCTGAATCTAAGCCTATCGGTTCGACTACCCGACTAGTGTAGCGTTCTGCAAGCCGAATGGGTAGCTATTTGGGAAGTCCTGGTCTGGCTGGGACGCCACCATCATGACGTATCTGTGAGGAACATCACTATTTGAACTCAGACAGTCAAGCTGCGATTAGAGCTCTGGAATCCGTACGTATAACCTCAAGGATAGTGTTGGAGTGCCGCGAGTCTCTCACAGGGATAAGTGGTATCTTTGATATTGTCTTGTGCTGGATTCCGGGTCACAGTGGTTTCGTTGGCAACTGCCGAGCTGACGAACTTGCTAGAAGAGGGACCTCGGAAGACTCCGAAAGTACTCTCTGCAATGCTGAGATGCTTTTTGATGCATGTATGCATAGCATAATGCAGGCCGCGATAAGTATCACTAACGCGAGATGGCTAAGTGACAGTACTTGTTATAAGACAAAGCTGATATGGCCCAGGTTGGATATGAATCGTTCCGCTAAGCTATTGTCGCTGAAAAGGCATCACATTGGTACGGTCGTGGGAATCATCACTGGACACTGTCCAATTGGAGAGCACGCCAGGAGGCTTCGGCTTCCGTATAACGACTTATGTAGAAGCTGCGGGGATGAGGAGGTAGAGGAGAGTACTTTCCACCTTCTCTGTGAATGCCCGGGCCTGGAAAGTATTAGGAGGGCTACTCTTGGGGCCTATTACCTTGCCGACCTGGGTGACTTGCAGGACGTCAATGTTGGCCAGCTCCTGGGCACTCGAAATTTTTCGTAGTGACTCTTCTTAGTCGTATCAGTTTTGGCGTGACTTCAAACTCGAGTAGTGTCTACTATAAGACGTTACGATTAATACTGTCGTAAGCTTGACGGATGTCGACAAAAAGACGTCGATTGTTATATTCCCAGCATTTCTTGTGAAAAATCTAATCCGAAGTAGATCAACCGGTTCTGAATCCACTGTGGGATTCGCCGATTGTTATCTGCAGTCGTTGTTCGGTAATTTTTGTGAATACGTATACAATAGGCATATTCCTCCGTTCCCGCATATTAGACGGTCTTCTTTTTTTGTGGATTGGACATAATATGCTCCTCCGCCAGTCGTTGAGTAATTTTTCAGTTGTCCAGATCTTAACTATCTAATTTATGAATACGAATGATGGGCTCCGTCCCGCCTTCTTCCAAAAGCTGATGCGTTTTAAGTTCGGTCGTATATATATTTTATATACATATTTTATGTAGATAATCAAAGAAGGAATATACTTACAGTCATTTCCACAAGACCGTATACCTCACAAAATAAAAACAAAATGTTACAAGTAAGAAAGGTAGTAACGGACGGATTTTTCTTAAAAATATCAATGATGGCCTTGAAGTGCTTCGGGTTTTACCCCTACCAGGTAGATCGTCTACATTTCCAGTATCTTTAAAACGCTTTATCCACTTATTCACAAACTGTGTCGAAACTTTCAGGTACTTTCCGGCCGATGCAGGTGTCATTTTTGGTCCTTTCGGATGACTTACTAAAAACACAGCTTCGAATCGTTTTTTGTAAAACGCACTCATTTCACTTGACGTCTTATCACTCTCCTACTTGAACTTAGAATGACCAAATTTTTACAATGCGAAAAAGAGGAAGAATGCAGGTAACTAAAAGTCCCCCACCACTCTTTGAGAAATGGTGCATTAAAAAGTTACAAAGTATACGCTCTTGTGGAAGTTACTGTAGCTGATGGTTTAGGTAAACGATGACGGTTACAAATCTCTAACCGTCAACTCACTATTCACATCTTTTCCAATTGAGCTGATTTTCACTTTCCCCATTCACCGCCACGCGTCAGAACTGTTCTACTTTTTCGCCGCAACTAGAGCGTGTGTTTCCATTATGGCAGTCCTCCGTTCGCCTAGTCATTCGCCCCAATTGACTTCGTCGCTTCGTCCCTCCTTCGTTCAATCAATTGTCATTTGACGAGAGCGACCGAAGAGTTGTCAGTGTCAATTTAGAACGGTCCCGGTTCGGCACGTACATAGAGGCGAATCATTTTCCCGTGAATTTTTCATATTTCTGACTGATTGCCCGGTTCATAGCAAAATGTTCGAAGAGGCTGATCATTTTGCGGACATTTTCCGAGGCGGAATACCCTATTATCTACTAATAGTGCTTCCAATTTTGATAATTTGTTCATCGAATCCGATCCTCGCATCGAGTGAGTTTGCCGTTCAAAGGATGTCACAGTTCGATATACATGGAAAACCACTTGGTAAGTTGCACTGAATTATTTAAACTTGTGTCCGGGTAGTGGGGCCGTAAATAATACATGAAACGAGTGCAAGGGAAAGTGTCTAATTGCGTTTTTTCCCACGCCAATTAGGCCGGTTGAGGTTAAGTCAGTGGTTTATTGATACTGTGGTGGCGAAATCCATTCGGAAATGATAAGTTTTATCGGATTCCAATAACAGTCAAGTGCATTCCAGTAAGGTGGAAAGGTTAAATTGGATTAGGGGTTTGTTGGAACGAGGTGGATGGATTCGGCAATGTATAGCTTATTTTATTTTAACATTTTCTTCTTCGAGTACATGATACATGTACTTATATGGAACAAAAATTAGGACAATGATAATTGTGTCCTCGAATGCTCCATTACTATTGTGGGGTTTCCATCGAATGGCTGTAATTTGTTTCAATACTTTCCAGGCACACGTGATTCCACCAACTTAACTTTGATAGCAAACTAGGCCAGTATTTACCTACGTCCTATCAAGTACTGTTTACTCTAGAGTCTTATCGGAAAGTAGACTTTCTCAAACATTTGGTGGAATCTTAGCATTTCACCAAGGAATAGTTTCCATTCAGATTTTCCTCAAACACATACACTACTCCACGATAACACTCCACTATAACGAGTTTGGAAGACATATAAGATCCGAAAACAATGTGTGGGTTCAGAAGATACTGAGCAACTTCCGCTCAACTGATCATGATCAATTGATCACCGAGCAGGAAAAATTTCTGCTCACCGCTCGCACTTTTCTTCTTCTTCTTTCTCCTTGACTTTCGTATGGAGTGTGTGTGTGACAACGAGAGTCGCGTTCAGCAGGCACAGACTGCATAATCGACAAGTTCGCGCTCTTCGGTAACTTCTGAACGCAGGCAATACCTCAACACATGAAAAATTAGCCCTTTCGTCCACTACAAGCATATTGGAGCGGCTACGTACTCCCGTTTCTGCGGCAGCCGGTTATTTGTACCGGAACGACCCGCTTTTCAACGGCCAAGAGCTGTTAAACCCCCTCGACGCAAGAAGAACTGCAGTATTTGAAGCATCGCTACCACAATAACAGCTACGTACTCCCGCGACACAAGCGTCAACAAGCTTTCACGAAATTAGTGGCCACGAGCGACAGGGATCGTCCATTGTCGGCGTCTTCGCGCCTCAGTTTGCTCAAATATGTCTCTTCTATTGCACAGGAAATCATTCGGCGCAAAGCTTCTTTCGTATACATTCCTCAAGGCAACGCGCGGCTACGAGCTGCAAATCCGAATTTTTCTGGATCTTGCACTCGAGTCGCGTGGTGCACGTGAACGCTCGTAGCCGCTTCGCTTAAATACGCTTGTAGTGGACGCATGTTCATGAAAATCCTCAACTTTGGATCTGGGGCGGATTGCCGCTTGTTGACGTTTGTGTCGCGGAAGATGTTGCCGCTCAAATGCTCTTCCAGTGGACGGCCGCACTTATATGTACGAAACGCTTTATTTTGTTAATCGCCAAATGCAACTGATACTTAAGCTAGTCGTTTACCTCGATTTTATAAATTAATTTTGTTTACATTAGCAAAAATTAAACTCCATCATAAAAAGCGTGTGCAACTTAATACAATCGTTCATTGCTACAAATCGTCGGTCGCGGTAATGTAATATGAAGCGTGTGATAAGTAAATTCTATTGTGGGAAATTGTGCTTGTGAGGTAAGGTAATTGTATCGGGGTCATAAGCAGGCACATGTAGGTAAAGGAAATGCAAATAAGGGGAATGTGCTAACTTATATGTCTGTTTCACAAAAACTATATTGGCTGCGTTCAGGATTTCAAACGTTGCGATTACGATTGTGCAATTCCGAAATTCACACTCATATGGACCATGAATAGGAGAAACTGATCGAGGAAAATAGTCATTGCGTCAATATTGCGTGAACGTTGCGTCAGTATTGTGTGTGTAATGTTGCGTCAATGATGCCTCAACATTGCATCAGCATTGCATCAGCGTTGTATCAATGCCTGCGTTCACGTACCGCAACGTTGTAATATCGGTAAGGATTTTCCCTCCAACCAACCATAAACTCTTCACCCGAACGACTTGTTTTGCAGTTGTCATGTATTAAACAGCTGACAGCCGATTCGCTATTGAATTTCAAACAAAACTTCAATTAAATTCGCGACGGTTTCAGGAAAAATTGAAAACACTGCAAAATCGCCACAAATTTGTGGTGCTCCGGTGTAAATAAGCACACAAGACGCCATGTAAAAATCAAGAAACCGAAAACGAAAATCCTCACCATCTGACAGTCACACGCAATACGTCAACTAACAACTGTCAAATACGCTAATACCCCTTACCCCCCATTGACCGCAAATCAACCAGGAAAAATTTCTGGTTAGTTTCCCCGATGTCTGGTTGATCAAACGCAAACTGAAACGGAGCGTCACAAGAAAAATCAGTTGAACTGTTTGCAATTGCGTTTAAAACGTTGCGGGACCTGAACCCACCCAATGATGCGTCAGCCGTGCGTCTGTTGCGCCAGCGTTGCGTAAGCTTTGCTTCAGTGTGGCGTCAGCGATGCGACAATATTGCGTCAGCTTTGCGTCAATCTTGCGTCGAAATTACGTATTGGTATCATAAGTATGAATATCGCATTGATATCACTTTGATATCGCGTTAATATCGATCTGATATCAACACCAAAGGCTTAAACCGGTTTTAAAATCACTCCAGTGCATTGGCTCCATCACCCCGATTCTGACGACACCCGTATTTCCTCGGTTCCAATTCATGTCCAAGAATGTGCTTATGTCAACACCAAGGATTAAAACTGTCTTCAACAACATGCCAGTGCAATGCCTCTATAATCCCGATTCAAACGACACTCGTTTTTTCCAAGTTCCACTCCATGTCCAAGAATGGCAGTTCCTGGGGGGAAAATGAGGAGACCCTACTCGCGGCTCCCATATGGTCAGACAATTTATGCGACACTCAATGGAAAAACATACAGACCTGTCAGAACACTGCTCTTAGAACTGTCACAGGCTGCCTCTTGATGTCGTCAAAGGGCCATCTGCATCAAGATACCAAAATGATGCCCTTAAAAAGCCACAACACTCTTCTCACCAAGCAGTATCTGGTTGACTGTTATCGGAATGACCATCCCAACTCAAATCTGATAGACAAAACCCCACCGCCACGTCACGTTAGACGCAACATGTTGGACCGTTCAGTTGTGTCGTTAGGTTAAGCTAGGTTAACTTCTTTATAGGTTAGATTTTCTGTCCCCAATTGTGTAGGTAGATCAAGCCAGGTTAGCTGCTCTGCAAGTTCGGCTTTCTGTCCAGTCGTGTAGGTCGACTAACCTAGGTTAGCTGCTTGTATGTGAGGCTCATTGGTAAATTTCACCAGGTCAGGCTCAACGTAAGTTTTTCTCATATAATCTACGCTAATCATAAATTCGATTTTTTTTTGTATTTTGGGAGGAATAAATTGAGTCATAAAACTGCTTAAATAAATTTCTTTTTTACAAATTTTCTTTTTTTTTTTAAACCTCTTTTCTTTTCTGAAAATTTGCCGCGCCTTGAATTTTACCGCCCTAGGCAGTTGCCTAGGTTGCCTGTCCGGTAAATCCGCTACTGCCTCCAACATTTCATTGATACATCCTGAAGCATAGCCATTTTCTAATCTATGGCCTCCCCGGCTTTGTTGTTTGTAAACAAAGTCATATACTCCGACATTACCGCCGGCAAGAGCAGCATCTTCAAAAGATCCTGCAGTAATTGGGCACGTCCAGCAGTTTGACAGGGGATCGAATCGGTCATGTTTTTTTTGGAGCGTAGAGATACTTTGCCGTTGATGACTGGACTTTTGTCTCACTGGTCGGGGTCCTGAAAGCGGATCCAGATTTGAATCTGAAACTGACTTTTTCGATTTCTCCTCCATATGCCCCCCCCCCCCCAATTTTCGGATCTGGAAATATTCCCCTCCGGATCTGAAAAAAAATTCTGATGCGAAAATTGATAGTTAACGGCACACGGCATTTTGTCGGAGGGAAAAGCATATGGAGGAACCTTCAGAACCGCGACCATTGTCGTGTCCGTAAAACCAACTCTCGTCGATTGTGATGATCCGTGAATAGTTTTCCCGATTTAATGTAAAATTTTATATTGAATTGAACATTGCGTAAATCGCCACGAAAACTGGAAAACGTCGCATTGACAACAATTGTTGGTAATTGCTCCTGTTCAGTGATACATGTAAAAGACTTCCTTTGTAGCCTACTGCTTTAATCGAATGGTCGTTTTCCAAGTAACCATTTCTTGTATTTTAATATGATTCAACCACCATAGATGTCGCATTTATTCTCCTTGACACCACTCTCGGATCAACTGAATATTTGTTTTAAGGGGCCTCACCGCCTCCCCTTGAAATTTATTGGATTACTTAAGAAGGCACATGGACACATTTTCCGTTGTTTGTTATTTTTTCTCTTTCGAAACGTTTACATACTATGGTTTCCTGTATGTCACAACGCAGTTACTGTGGTATTTCTTACTTGACAATGTTGGATTGTGACTTGGAATAATTGTCTTGTGTGTTAATACGTTCAGTGTGTGTTTGTCTGCCTGTTGTACTGGTCTGTCTTATTGATTGGCACATTTTTATTGATCTGTTCGCATTGTAATGAATACTATTTACCCTAACCCCTAATGGGACATTGCGCGTCAACTGTTCCCATGTGCCTTAGTTGACGTTTTGTTAGCATAAACTGGTTATGTTGCTAGCACGTACCTCCTGTTCATTTTAGCCGCATACCTGCGACAGGTAGGTAAAGGTAGGTGAAAGAGGCTGCCGTGGAATACACAGCACACTTAGACCATAACATTGGTCCATTGTGATACCCTGGAGATCCAACAACCTAACCATACTAGTTCTTGAACCAGCCTGAGCTGGTAATAAAGTGAAGCAGACGGCCAATACTGGCAGTCCTCAATTCCTCAAGCTCCTGGAAAAAATAGGAGACAAGAGAGGATCCTCTTGACCGTCAAGGCCGGATAAGCACAGAGAAGGTGGTAGCAGCTTTCTTCCGCGTCAATATCTCCACAGCTTCTGCAGAAGTCATTGAAAGGAAGACGCAGTCTCCTGGCGTGCTCACCAATAAGGCAGTGACCGGTAATCACCCCTACGACAGAGCTGATGTACCGCCTCCTCAGAGACAGAAGGTGGGAGGAGCGGATAGGGTCCATTTCGAGCCACAAAGACCTGGTCGCGAGGCACGTATCACTGCTTGACCACCTGTCATTCGCCCTCCTAATGGCCTCAGATTACCTGCGACAAATCGGGAAATATTGCGGTTTATTTTTTTTTACAACACAAACATCCATGGCCACGACGTGGACGGGACTCGAACCCGTAACTGACCGCTAGCATGAGACATCAGGCTGACGCCTCAACGCACTGAGCTACCCCTTAGGGGCATACCGAGTGCTACTGTTGCCTGGATAGACGCTATGCTACGCGGAAGAGATATCAACTCTACGCTTGGCAGCACTTCGTTATGCGTTCATTCTGTGAAGGGCTGCCCTCAAGGCGAAGTTCTCTCACCGCTGTTATGGTCTTTAGTCGTAGACGAGTTGCTTTCCAGGCTTGAAGAGAATGGTTATCAGGCAATCGGATACGCGGACGACATTACCATCATCGTCAGGGGTAAGTTCGAATCTACTCTTGCGGATGTAATGGAGGCGGCCCTCGACATTGTTCTGTACTGGTGTGCTGAAGTGGGCCTAAACGTGAACCCGCGCAAAACAGTCGTTGTGCCATTTACACGGAAACGGAACCTAACCTTGAGACCGGTTTCACTAGGTAGGACGGCACTTGAGTACTCCACGGAAGTTAAATGTCTAGGCATCACGTTAGATTCGAAACTTAGTTGGAACACTCATATTGAAAATGTAGTGAGCAAGGCCACTCGCTCAATGTGGGCCTGTAGAAATCTCTTTGGACGGACCTGGGGGCTCACTCCAAAGATGATTGAATGGCTTTACTGCATGCTAGTGCGCCCCATTGTGACATACGCTGCGCTTGTATGGTGGCCTAAGACAGAGCAGTCTTTAACCATACTAAAGCTAAATAAACTGCAACGCCTTGCTTGCCTTGGTATTACTGGGGCTATGCGTACTAACCCAACATCTGCTCTAGAGGCGGTTATTGGATTAACTCCGCTGCATATTTTTATCCAAGAATCAGCAGCTATTAATGCTTTAAGAGTATACTTATCTACTGACGTACACATAAATCTCGTCGGTCATATGAGCATTCTGAATCAAATACCTGGTATGCAGATCTGCTTTAGATCAGATTACATGACCACGGAGGTTTGTTTCGGCAGAAAATTCTTAGCCCTCATCCCGGACCGCACGGAATGGGACAATGGCGATCCCTGCCAAGATCCTAGGTGCATTAGGTGGTTTACCGATGGGTCTAAAACCGAACAGGGAGTTGGTGCTGGAGTCTATGGGCCAAACACCAGGATTTCAATCGCAATGGGTGTTTATCCCAGCGTTTTTCAAGCCGAGATCCATGCCATTGAGGTCTGTGCCAGGGTGGTTCTAGACAAGAAGCTCCATGGTGCTCACATTGCTATCTACTCGGATAGTCAGGCGGCTATAATGGCTCTCTCTTCGCATAGGTTCTCTTCGAAGATGGTGAAGGAGTGTCATGAGCTTCTGCAGACTCTGGCTTCAAAAAACCGAGTTGGGTGCCAGGAAACCATGGCATCAAGGGAAATGAGATCGCGGATGAACTTGCAAGGCAGGGTTCTTCCGACCTTCTTCTTGGGCCAGAGCCCTACTGTGGTCTAAGTCTTACTTCGGCCAAAATGATAATTAGAAAATGGTCTGAGGGGATACGGCAGCAATACTGGGATTACTTGCCAGGGCTGCGTCAATCGAAGGAACTAATAAGGCCCTTCAAATACAAAAGCATTACTTGCCTGAGTAGAGCCGACCTTAGGCTTCTTGTAGGCTACTTATCGGATCATCACTGGGTGAGATATCACCTAAATAAAATGGGCCTATCTATCGAGACTGAATGTCGTCTCTGCATGGAAGACGATGAAACCACCATGCATATCTTGTGTGAATGCCCGGCAATAGCGCGGGCCAGGATCAAGTTTTTGGGACAGGTCACAGTGAGCCCTGCAGTTATCAGGAAAGCAACAGCAAAAGAACAAAACATAATCCACTTCGTAAAGGTGGTGGAGGGTCTTTTGCAATAATGTGGGCTATGGCACAATAGACCTCTCTATAGTCGCAGTGCCCACCGGATGGGTAAAGAAGCCCCAACTCATAAACATAGCATTCCCCGCCTCATTGTAATGAATAATAATATGGAAAACTGTTCATTGTTCTAATTTACAGGATGTCGAACATCAGGGATAAATTTGGAAGGAAAATCCCTGTATACATGGAGTACATCTCGTCATTGTATTATTACGAGGTAAGTTTTATTCAAATGTTGGTTTTATATGTTAATGAATGTCCACACTCCATCAATGATTAATAAAATATCAAACACGTAAACTACCAAGAGTATGCCAGAAATTGGTCCTAACTAATCAAATTCACATGAAATGTGCGCACTTTTGTCGAGAGATAAAAAACTTGCCACAGAACTCCCATTCCCTCACATTAAAATTATTCAAACTGCTTTTATTCCGCAGACTCCATGAACTGTCAGTGAACCAATTTCATGAAATTCGTTCAAAAGCTGGTGGTCTGGTGATTCTTCTTCCCAACGACATCACTCAGCTGGATGATGAAACAAAGCAGGTACACGCATTTACACCTCTTCGAAAACACGCACCGTAAAAATAACATATAAATGATACCTTCCCCGATACAGCAAATCTATCAGCTGGAAAGCGCGATGTTGTCTCAGGCCATCACGATTCCCGTCTATTTCTCCAAATCCGATAAGAATTTCGATAAAATCATCGCCGACTTGGAAAGATCGTCCAGTTCGGATCAGCTCGCTTCGCAGAAACAACGTGAATCGGCTCTATCGGAACTTATGAACTCCATATCGGCCAATGGCTATCAAATCGTCATATCCGGCGGAGGTCATACGTCACCGAATAAGCAAAGTAAAATTCCCATCATTCAAGGTGAACTGGCACCAATGATGAATGTCAAAACTGTTGGCGACGTTGATGTGAACAGTAAGTTGCCGCTGATTGTGATCTCGGCCAATTTGAAAACGTTTGGTTTGTATAATGTGAGTATTTGATGGTTGTTTGCTTTTCTTCTGGGACTATATGTCGGATATGCATTTTGTTTATTTCAGGACTACTTGAACAATGCCGACACAGCACTTCTTCTAACTCTGGCCGAACTCTTCAGCAAACTCTATTCCACTCCAAATGCCGCGCCAAAATATCGTTTATTGTTCCTCGTATCGGAATCGGGTTCCCTTCTCAACTTTCAGGCAATGAAAAAATGGGTTGAAGAAAACTATCAAACGCCCAACATTGACTTTGTACTGTGTCTGGACACCATCAATCAGGCCCTGTCCGAAGATCAATCGAAAATCTTTATGCATGTGTCGAAGCCCCCCAAGGAGGGTACACCAATGAATGTATTCTACAAAAATCTGAAAACGATCGCGACAAAGTACGACAACGTATCGGTTGAGGGAGTGCACAAGAAGATCAGTACGAGCGAAGAAATGGCATGGGAACATGAACGATTCACGTACAAGCGATTGCCGGCATTCACACTTTCAAGCGTCAAGTCGCATAAGGACCCGATGCGGACGACCATTTTCCAAGAGGATCGCGACAGTAATATTCGAAATACACAGCGTAAAGCGAAAATTATCGCTGAATCGTTGGCACGATCAATTTATCAAGTGGAGGATGGGGAAATATTCACGGGAGTGTTGGTGAGTTTGATGATATTACCGCGACTGTATCTCACATTTGAATAATCTGTTTGTTTTGCAGGACGTCACGGATCAGACGGTCAAGTCATACATGCAAGTGAGATCCATACTTCACAACAATGATCTCAAGAACGCCTTCGAGAAGTATTTGAAGAATGTGAAGATTACTTATGAGAAGACAGAGCCCAGAGATCCTGATTTCCTGTTTTACGACAGTCTGGATGGATCGCTTAATGTTTACAGGTAAGAGCCCTGGGCCCTGACTTTTTGAATGTAATTTTAATTTGTTCTGTTCCATTTTAGTGTAAAACCAGCCGTTTTCGACTTATTCCTGACGATGCTTATAACCGCCTACCTGTTCACCGTCTACTTTGTTATACTGTACTTCCCGCATCTGTACACCGTCGTTTGTAGAATGAGCAAAGAATCAATTAGGACCAAAATGAATTGATTGGGGCGTAGAAGAATGTGTTGCCAAAATGTTGTTTTGGTTGAATTCGAATCGAAATAGATTTGTTAATTTCAACGAGCAGTAGCAACAAACAAATCAACAAACATCATCATCAAACAATACAACCAATTGCAATAAATCGACGTCATCATCCTAAATAATTTTAGAGACGTGCATTTCACGTGTCTTCGTAGTGTTTACCATACCCATTTTTTGTGTAACTCATTTTTAATCGTTTTGTTATTGGCTAAATTTTTTTTAGCCAAAAATGTTCCATTTATTTTTGAGGAAATACGTATTCTGTGTCATTTTCTTGTTTTTTTTTTTGTACCAGCAAATATGCGCTATACTATTCTTTTAGCCATTCTGGAAACAACGAATACGCCATAATGGATCGAGTACGAAGGGAATAGTATAATATTCGTAGGATGAATGCGATTGTTGTTTTATTTTTTATTTTAGTTTGTAGTCAAACTCTTAGATAAACTAAAGATTAGAAGGCAATGGAATTATACGAGTATTTGTATATTAGAAATTATGTTTAATGTTACATATTTGGTTTCTTCTTCATTCTTTCGCTATTTCAATTTACAGTACGTTACGCGCTAGGTGTTTGGTTAGTAGTTTTGTGGTAGTTAAGGTCCATATTCAACAATTCTCCTCGAAATACCTTTTGTGCTGTGAAGAAATAAAAAAGTAATAAATTATTAAAGTTTAATATGTTAAATGTGTTTGTGTTTTTCAGGAACAGTAAATGGCTAGAGAATTCTATCGTTGTCGAACACATTGGGTATGTGGTCGGCTGCGAGATTAGTTTTTGTGTTTACCAAAGAAGTTCATTTATTTTTTTACGCCATGGTTTAAGTTACGGATTTGGAAAAAAAAGTTGAAGCTAGATGCAATAGTAATGTGCTAACCCCTCCGATGGGTCATGGGCGCATCAACATCTCTAGCAATGTCTTGTTGACGTTTCGTTAGCATATAAATTTTGGATGGTGGAGTTGCTATGCTAGCCCACACCTATCCTTACAGCCGTGTTTTTTCTGACAAGCTTGAAAAGGTGATAAGCCCCACCGCATTTCTCAAATGCCGTCTGCTCAGCATTAGCATCCCGCAGGATCGGATGGGATCCAGCTTAGGCCATAATTGCCTAGTTGCATGACATGTGGATCCGCTACTCCATCTGGCGCTGGCTCTGTCATACGCTACATTCTGGGTAACCATTATGCAAGCCGCTAGAGGCATCCCTGTTCTACGCCACCACTCCCTGATCTCGTTAGTCGTTCCCGCCCGAGCCAGTTCGTCAGTTTTACAGTTCCCAAATATACCACTGTGGCCCGGTATCCAGCACAGAGAAATGTTAAAAAAAACTACCCACCACCCTGAGAGAGTCGCGACAGTCCAATACCGTCTTTGATGTAACCAGGACAGAGCTCAGCGCTTTAATTGTCGGTTGAAGATTACAATAGCCCTAGTGGATACAACATTATGCGCAAGCCAGACTAGCGCCTCGGAAATTGCTACAACCTCCGCCTGAAAAACACTACTGTATTCCGGAAGGCGGAACGACAAACCAATTCAACTTCTCCGAATATACTCCAGCTCCAACGCCTTCCTCAGTCTTAGAGCCGTCAGTAAAAAGGCTAATGGCATCAGATCCCAAAAAACCGCTTTCAGACCGCTCATTTCTCGATGGTATCAGGCTTACAAAGGACACTGCATCACTGCAACTATCTTGACTTTGGGTAACGGTATGTATCTATGGAAAGCGCGGCAGGAAAATGTGAGTCAAGCAAGACCTCGTTCTTCAGCAGATAACTTGGCATGGTTGGATTTGTGGAAAGGATCTTCTTAAGTCTGGAAGCATCACTGCAACTATCAATGCTATCGCAAAAATGCATCCACGAGCTACGTTTAGCCCTTCTCAGCCTTTTCTTTTAGATACCAAGATTGCCTTTGTTGATTGCCCAATCTGAGTTCTCCTTAGAGTATTTTGCCTTATTGAAGCTTCTTCTGCATGTGGCCCTAAGCTCATTAAGCTGAGCGCCCTACCAAGCCGGCTTAGCCCTACCTTTTTACTTACTAGCAGAGCATGATTCAACAGCAGATAACCTCAGTACCCATCCAATTCTTGAGTAATACAATACATGGCTGACTTGGTAGAGAGGGTACCTCTGTTTCAGTCTCCTTGAATACTGCGATGTTTTTCAGGCCAGGTTTTTTCGCGATTCTGGCGTAAGTCCCCTTCGTATTTTTGAAAACTTTTGGTATAACGTTTCTTGAACACCACCTAAAAGACTATTTTGACTGTGCAGCTGCGAATTATGTTTCAGTGAAAATTGGAAGTTTGATTGACTTAGTTTCATTCTGCATACCAATCCAGAATGCGTCTGTAGCTTAGCTTAACAACGCGTCATGCATTTTTGTTGCCACTCGAAACACTGTTGGTCTGGGATTCGCGCCCCTCACGGGACATATACCTACTTTTTTATTCTCCTTGGTTGGTTGGCTAGAGTGGGTGTTACTTCCCAGCAGGGAAAGAAAAGTAGCGTTGGGTGCGCGCCGTTTTGATGCCACACGCCTCATAAGAGGAATCAACGGTTGCTATCAAGAACGTTCTGAGGTAATCGTCCTCAGATCCATCCTGTGGAGTTAAAAAAAAGTATTATCTCCCCGATACCCTTCGAACAGATGTCGGATATATCTTGGAAGAAAGCACTGCCCAGTTCTTGATGTCTGATTCTTACAAGAGCCGGGCATTGGCACAAGAAATGAATCAGAGTTTCCTTCTCCTCCTTATTCCTGCAGCTTCGGCAGAACATGTTGTAAGGTACACCCAATCTTAGTGTCACCACAGACTGTCCAACTCGAATACGAACCTGGTACAAGTGGACCGGTTTTCTTCACGTTTATGTGAAGTGTATGTGTGTGTCAGATGACATTTGTACCAGATTCGTGTTCGAGCTCGACAGTGTGTGATGACACTTAGACGTGCCACACGTTGTCAGTGCGCGCCATCTTTCACCAGCCAGCAGTTTATGAATCTCCTTTTTTACGGCACTTAACGACCGGTGGACAGTCACCGCGTAGGACTCGTGTAGTGCAGACCCCTGTCTCACCAGTTGATCGGCCCTCTCGTTCCCCTCTACTTTCCTATGTCCTGGAACCCATAGAAGAGAAACTCTGAAGAGGTCGGCCAGTCCAGTCAGTTCACTGCGGCATTATTTGACTATGAGAGATTGTTATTGATTCAGAGCCTCAATCGCGGCCTGGCTATCTGAGAAGATGGCGACACTTCTAGTGGTTCCTGTGCTATGCTTCAGCATCCTGCACGCTTCCCTTATTGCTGGCACTTTAGCTTGAAATACGCTTGCATTGTCTGGGAGGCGAAATAAGACATTGATGCACTGAGATCCGCAGAAAAGATCCCCGCACCGACTCCGCAATGCATTTTAGAGCCATCAGTAAATGTTTTGCAGTAGTATCTCCCGGTCACCTCTCCCTCACACCATTCCGCTTTCGTTGGGATCCTTGTTATGAGGTGCCTTTCAAAGTCTAATTCGGTGACGATATAATCTGTTGGCAACATTTCTCGAACTCCGACAGGTAGAGACTCCAGTATATTGCTGGATATGGTTTAGACGTCCAACGTCCACACTCCCTTAGTCTGACAGCGCTGCACGCTACGTTGAATTATATTTGTAGGTCTAAAGGGAGTAGATCTAGGATGATATTAAGTGCGTCCACTGGACATGAACACATAGCTCCCGTGACTGTGGTCCGAGCTGTTCTTTGCAGTTTGCTGAATATGTCAAAATTATACTTCCTACGAAGAGCTGACCACCATACCAGGGCTCCGTAAGCGAGAATTGGTCGCACTACAGCCGTGTACAGCTGAGGACTCCAGCTTCTGCTGCAAGTCATCCTGCAGGCATAGATGACTATATAGGCCTTCTTTGTACGATGCTCGATGTCCATCTTCCAACGAAGTTTCGAGTCTAGAATGCCTTCGAGATACTTAGCGTTGGGTGACAGTTTTAACGAGTGGCCATTAAGTTGTGGGAGTTGAAACTCCGACATTTATCTTATTCTCCTTACTCCCTCTATTAAATTTCACCGAGCTTAGTTTATTCGTCCAGATAGAAGCACTCTTCAGGTCTTGCAAGGCGACCACAAATGTATATATATTTTGATCGGCTGTGGGGTTATCAAGGGAATCACCTACCGATTTTAGCACAGATTTAATCACAAAACAACAATAATTACATATCAACATTGATGATTTGCGATGAACGAAAAAATGTTAAGTTGATTAAAAGAGGTGATCATCAATAGGCACTGATAATTCAAAGTTTTTCTTTATTTTTCTGTAGAAACGAAAACATATTACATTAGCAATCTCTCATTTTTAAGAATCAAATGGCTTTTTGTTATTCTTATCACGTGGCTGACAATGAATCATGACTTTGATTGCTCCACCATGGCCATATCGGGACGTCTCGAAAGCCTTTTCAGTTTCTTTGATATCGAAGTGATGTGTTACCAACTTTTTAACGTTTACCGCACCACTAGTAACAAGACCCAGAGCTGCTGAATAGCTGTAGCGATGAAAAGAATAAAATGAAAATAGTTGTTTTTTTTTTAACAATCTTAGTAACAAAAAAATTGTATCAATATAATGAATTCTATTGACGACTCTTGAGGTTTGTGGTGATCCACTTTTATTTTGATACAAAAAACTTACTCATTACAATAACGGAAAACACCACGGACATCTATCTCTCGAACAAGAGCATGAGTTAGAGGAATCTTGACCTCAGATTGACCCATACCAACTACTACAACACATCCACTCGCTTTCGTTGCCTATAATATGAACCATAGATATTTTAACAGGCTATTAAGTATCTTAAAAGAAAAAGGACAATACCAAAATAGCCAATCTGGTCGTCGCCTCGCCTCCGCAACAATCTATCGTTTTGTTGGGTGCCTCGCCCATAGTTTCGTGAACCTTCTTCACCAACGTCTTCTCATCCATATCCTTCGTGATTTGCAGCGTATGCGTTGCACCGAGACTCTTTGCAACATCCAATCGACCCTGTATCATATCGGTTATCAAAATTTTCGGGGCACCCATAGCTTTGGCCACCAACAGCGTCACCAAACCAATAGGTCCTGCTCCAAGGATAAGAACGTCTGAGCCGAGTTCAACGCCTGCTCGACGACATGCATGCACTCCCACGGAGAGTGGCTCCAAAAGTGCACCCTCTTCCATTGTAACATTCGGTGGCAGTTTAAAGCAAAAATCGGCAGGATGCTTGTAGTAGCGCATCAGGTTACCATCGTATGGCGGTGTGGCACAGAATATCATCTGCTCGCACAGGTTGTACTTTCCTGCCTGTGCAGTAGAATAAGTGATTTAAGTATTACACGATGGATGATTGCGAGATTTTGGCTAGATTACCTTGCAAAATTCGCATCTTCGGCATCCAAAACCTGGTTCTATCGCCACACGGTCTCCGGTTTTTAAGTGTGTCACATTTTTACCGACTTTCACTACAACACCGGCTGCTTCGTGACCGACAATCATAGGTTTTTCTACGACAAAGTCACCAATTCGTCCATGGACCAAATAGTGGACATCTGAGCCGCATATTCCAACGCAGTCCATTTCAAGGAGTACATCTAGAAATTGTTGAGTAATTTAGTTAGTACTCAACTCAGGGGTCAGATGTGAATCACAAGATTGTCAATATGCACTCACCATCGTCAGTGATTTCCGGAATTGGACGTTGTTCCTATAAATATAAAGCAGATATTGTGAATATCGATTAAGGACGATTCTAAATAAATTTTGGTGTTTTATGAATTAGTCTAAGAGCCCGCTGTAAGAAAGCCTTCGTCATCTGTAAACGGCTGAAATTTGCACCACTGGTAAAACATAGTATGACTACGAAAACGTACGTCAGCCCAGTCCTGCCCCGGTCCGTGATCCATGCTGACCGTGTTGAGCATTTCTGAGATGGCCAGCATGGATCACGGACCCGGGAAGGACTAGGCTGACGTACGTTTTCGTAGTCTTCGTACTATGTTTTACAACAGATGTAAATTCCAGCCGGTTAGAGATGACGAAGGCTTTCTTGCAGCGGGCTACAGTACTAAATATCTTTCAGACAATTTACAAGCCTTAAGTCGTCTATGCCGTAGAGAACTGCACTAAGATTGTCTCCAGCAGAAGTCATCCTTAAGTTTGGTAACTTGCTCGAATAGTAGCAATAGCTGACATAACAAAAGTCAAATAACAGGTAGAATCTGTAGCCATGCGCTCTTTGGTTTTTACCGATCCAATAATAAGACTAAGTAGATAGTAAATATTTTCTTTATTTGGGCGTTGAACCAGCGAGACATTCACGAGTGTATTCTGCGCCCGCTGGAATATATTGATTTTGTGTATAGTAAAAATGAAGGGCGCCCATTGACCTAGAGGTCATATGTCCAGCTCGTAACGCTACACCTCATGGGGGGGGGGGGGGGGGGGGGGGTGTGAATAAAAAATAAGCAAATGCTACAAGTGTTAAGTCTTTGCTTTAGCATTTGCTTTAAGTTAAAGCATTTGCTAATAGCCAAAGCTTGAATTTGTGTGAATAACCTTTTGCTTACTAGCAAATGCTGGAAAATTTAAGCTTTTGCTTATGATTATTTGGTCCAGTGGTAGATGCTTCGATAATTGAATATCCGCCAATAGTCCAATGATGGAGAGTTTTTACCTTGCAAAAGGTGCGGTAGTTCTGAATTTTTGATATGTTGTATAGGTCGGTGGGGTAGTAAAAAATCCAAGTTTGCGTCACCATCCCCCCTGTGCTCCCCCCGCTGTCTTGAAGAAACTGGCACTTTTATCAGTTTTTCGCCTATAACTCCGTTCCAGTCTATTTTAGCGCAAAATATGGTAAACCATTTTTGTAGAGCACAAAATTTACTACAAATTTCATCTGACAAGTTTTTTCTACAACCAATAGCGACGGAGCTAATCTAATTTGAAAAAACTTTTTGTCAGTTACTCGTTTGTTCCCACAAGGTGTAAAAATAATCATTTTTTTGGTGTATTTCATCAAATAACGAGTTAAATATTAGTCCCACAAGGAAAATTATTAGGATCGATTTTTCTTTAAACTAAATAAGCTTTAATTTGAAATAAGTCAAATGACCGTAGGTATGACAGTTACGTAGAAAAAGGGAAAAACCATCCAACTAAAAAAAATGGGGTTTTACCCCTTTTCTGCGTAACTGTCATACTTACGGGCATTTGACTTATCTCAAATTAAAGCTTATTTAGTTTAAAGAAAAATCGATCCTAATAATTTTCCTTGTGGGACATATTTAACTCTCTATTTATTGGATTACAATGTTGGGTCACGCATGCAAGTAACGGCAACATCATGACACTTTAAAGAATGCAGAGAACACAAGATCGTAGCATTTTGAAGTATACAAAGAACGATAATTATCGTTAAAGATAAGAGGTTCATATTTTTGGACCATCAATTATTTATAGTTTACATTCTAAAATTTACTTTCGCTATCCGACTATTTGAAGTGTATGGTTGGTGACTATTGACATTCAAAGAATTTTATTGCTTTCTATTCTGTACGACAGATGCATAAAATTTCTGATTACAGTACAATCGCGAAAATTTCAACTAATAAAAACCATCTTGGTTGAAATTATCGGAATGGTGAAATTATCGAGACACTTATAAATTAATAATTAAAACATCGAATTGAGCTCAAATAAGGTGTACATTAAATATACTTATTTATAAAATTTAATTCAATTCATGTTTGAATGAAATCTGTGATTTTAGGTTGCTTAAAAGTGCGTTGTAAGCACCTATTTATTGCGTGTTCCGTAGTTCTTGAAGTGTCTCAATTTCGGCTATAGAAATTGAGTTTTGCACAGCCCACGTTAAGACAACATCAAAACATCAATTAGCATCATCGTCTTTCACTTTTAGTGCCTCAATGATATTTTTATTTTGTTGATTTGATTTTAACGAAAAGTAATAAAGAATATTGATCGTCTACACCAGGGGTCGGCAAACTGTGGCCCGCGGGCCAAATCCGGCCCGCCACCAGTTTTTATCCGGCCCGCGAGTTAATATTGTTTATCAAAATAGTTCAGGGATCATTGGTGGCGTTACAGTCCAATTAATTAACCGAGGCCTTGAGATAGCATCATCTAATTTTCATGATCATGAAGGTGTACTTCTTACAGGTGTGTAATTATAAACACACTTAACCGAGTTATTTACTTCGAATGGGTACTCATTTTAACAGCTGAGTAGGACATATTCTGACACGTAAATCTCCTTTTATCGAAAAGACTACCGCCTTCAGTAGAATTCGAACCAGGGACCTGGTGATCGGAAGGCGAACGTGCTAACCGTTGCGGCATCCGAACTACTACTGCTTTGATCATTGGCTTGATCGCTAAGGTCCTCTGGTCTCGCGTATTTTAAGCATATATCCATGCGATTGAGTCCTGCATCAGAGAGATTCTAATTCAGAGGCTTCGTTACACTAGCATTTCCATCTGTGCAGACGTCCGTTTTACAAACTCTTATTGAAGTTAGTGGAAAAGTGTTTCAAGGCCCTTCAATGTCCAGGGAACACCAACCAGGTCACTCTGATTTGAGTGGCGGGTGATTATTCTGATTTCGGTCAGCTTTAAATGCAAAAGCCACACGAAAAAGTTCTCAATGTGCCTAACAATACAAGGAGTCGCTCTAAGGCCGCGTTTATCCTATCTACGGGAGCCGCTGCGGTTTACAAATTTACGTTGAATTTAAACGCAAATTTTGCCGCTCAATAAACCATTGCGGCTCCCGCAGTTTCATATTGTTGAGAACTATTTAAATACACAAAGTTTCAAATTTTAACGAAAACGCTATTCTCAAAAATTAAATTTCACTGCGGAAACAGTTACGTATTTCAAAATCCGCTTGACAGAAAAATGTATAATCTTCCGTCAGACCTTCAACTGGAATTAGGTTGACCATACCGGTAAGCAGTTGCATATCGAATTTGCTATCCAGCCCGCTGACCCTAAAATCTAAAAAATCTGGCTCTTTTCAGAAAAAGTTTGCCGGCCCCTGGTCTACACGAAGTGTTGCGTTCCCATGTGCGAGACGATTTCAAGTGGTCAGATAACGAAAAGGATAAATTATTGGTCGTATACAAAAAGTAATGCGATGCAATGTAAAACTGTTACGATGCCGTAACCAGATGCATAAAATTTCTGATTACTCTGCATTCGGTGAGTTATTCTGAAGAAAGAGGTTTTTGTAAAATAGTTTGCAAAGTTAGTTTAGTTCTTAGGTGAATCTCGATCAATACAGACGGAAAATCCAAACTCAGTTAAATAAACTTAAACTAAAACTTCGTTTATTTTTCTAAAAAAGTGTGAGGCCCGTTTTCTCAATGTCTGATTAAAATTTAAACTCCAGTTAAACAGACATTTAACGTACCCATCTGTCAAATTTTACAGGGAAAACAACAACAAATTTTATCTCGAATTTGAATTTTAACTGGACATAGAGAAAACGGGCCTTAACCTAAAATAAAATAAAAAAAAACTTGCATTCCTTGTGATAATTTGGTGTGTAAAGAACGTTTTTTGTAAGACATATACATATGTATTTACATAGATAGATAGTATTTATTTAAATTTATTGATCGTGTGTACAGTGTGTTTGGACACTCACTCAGGACACTCCCCTAAGTGTCAGTGCAAAAAACCAAACCAGATTTCCGTTTCTAATATTGCGGCCGTCGCGGTCAAAATGATGAAAATAGTTCATTCGTGAGGTGTATTGTGTGTGTGTGTTGTCCGGATCAAGATTTTACATTCCAGTAGGGTCATAGTCCACCTTTTTCATACAAAGTTCGAAACTTCAGACTTGTCTGCCACGGTGTTAGCAGCGGAATACAAAATAGTAGTAAAATCAAGTATTTGCAAATGACTTTACTTGCCTCAAATTGTTACCACCTTTGACGTTGTCTACCACCACTTTAGCAACACCCCAATTGTCTGCCATACTGTTTCTCGTTATAACCCAGCAAACAATTTCGTATCATTTGGAAGATAAATACTGCCAAGATGATACGATGGCGATTCTTCTCTGCGTTAAATTTATAGATTTATTTGTCACCTTTTCAATAATTAGGGGATATCCCTCAGGCGAAAAAATGGCGATTCTTCCAAACGACAAATTTTTAGATTATTTGTCGCTTTTTCAATAATTAGGGGATATCCTCCAGGCGAAAGAATCGCGATACGATGGCGACTCATCCATACGACAAATTTATAGATTATTTGTCGCTTTTTCAATAATTAGAGGGTTAACCCTCAGACGAAAGAGTCGCGATAACATTTCAATTCGCCAATCTATCGCCAATATGATATTTCGGCAATTCACAATAAATACTAAACGACGATCTTGGGAATAACGCCACTTATCACCTTGCAAACAGTGGTACGGTGGACTCGCTTCTTCCTTCGCGACACTAATTTGAAATCCCGGATCATTTAAAAAACGAAGAAAAATTTCCATTCGTTTCTTAGGAGGCAAGGCTCCTCCTCTTTTTTCACTATTTTCACCCAGAAAATAGTTGGCCAACCACTCAACATTGTTTTCCGTAAACCTGTATAACTTATGGTAGTCTGCACTTAAACAATTAAGTGGATGTTCACACTGCGTGCGATGCCGAGCCGAGCCGAGCCGGGTCGAGCGATGCGATGTGGTGGGTGTTCACATTGCACGCCGTGCGATGCCGAGCCGAACGATGCCTTGCGATGCAAAGATGATCCGAGCGATGGCTTGCGATGCAAAGATGATCCGGGATGTTCACTGCACGCAATGATGGAGAGTAGAGACCAATTTAGTTCAAGGAATAGAATCTGTTCGACATCATGTCGTTTGTGCTTGACCCAGTAAATTTATTTCTGTTTGAAAACAGTGCTCTAAAAATGGAAGAGCGTCGCCATTGGGTGCATCCCATTAATGAAGAAAGGCCCAGTGTTAGTGAATTTCATCATCTCTTCCGCGACCTCAGACGAGAGGTTCCACAAGCGGATTGAGCAGCGGCGCACCGCTGTGTATAAACGCAAAAGGCGGCAGCCGCGGCAGCTTTAGGACGATGAATGTATAAATCGCTCGACTCGCCGTTGCGGCCACCGCCGCGGTTTGTGGAGCGGCGAGATTGCATTTGAATTCGTGTAAGAGCCGGCACACATGGACGTCCAAATGACGCCGGACGCCTCGTCACTTAAGCTCCTCCCTCTTTGATACCTATCTGCATTTCAATTCACATGATGCGATAGGACACAGCGTCACTGTGTATTATATAAGCCGGGCCACATAATAGCGAACCTGAATTTACAATTTATGTCATTTTTAGTTTTAAATAAACTGTTTTTTGGCCATAACTTCTAAAATATAAGGAATATCGCATTTTTAACAGCATTTCACCCCCCTTACAAACCCCCGTCCGAGCTGAGAGCTCCCTCCCCACCAATTTTTTTTTTCAAAATTAATTGTCAATTGTAGTAGTCACGATCAACGATTAACAATTAATTAATTGGCACTTAAAAGTGATCCTCAAGCGAATGGTTTAAGAAACATCATACAAATCAGACATTGTGACCGTGTCCGTGTTCCGGGTTCGAATGTATGTGGGCCGGCTTATTAAAAATTGATATGCGGACGCGTGAAGTGACGCAGATAGAAGCAGAAACCAACGTCTTCCCAGATAGCTATCGCGGCGGCAAAATGCTATAGCTATCAGTTTGAGCTGGGCTGGATCCAATGAAAAGTTTCATCGTTCATCCATTCGAATTTTGGATATTTTTACATTTGAACTAACGTTTATAGCGAAGGTTGCCGTTCATTCAATAGGGTCATGCCCATTCTCAAAATCAACTAACCAACCCACACTATAAATATTTGTCGCATTTTGCAAGTCGCTAGCATCATTGTATCGAAAGTTATCGCTCATTTGAAGTTTCATTTGTAGGGGACGTAAGGGTTGCTTGGGACGGAGCTTGGCCATTTCCAATACTCGTACCAACCAACTAAATCTAAATCCAAATATTTGAACCAAATTTCAAGTCGCTAGCTTCATTCTATCGAAAGTTATCGCTCATTTGAAATTTCATCTGTAGGGGTTCCTTCGGTCGGATCTTGCCCATTTTCAATACCAACCAACTAGATCATGCTACAAACATTTGACCAAAATTTCAAGTTTCTAACTTCATTCTATCGAAAGTTATCGTGCAAACGGACAGACAGACAGATATGGCTAAATCGAATCAGGAGATGACCCTCATAATTTCCATGTATACACTGCCACACCGCCGCGCCTAAAAGTCTAGGGTATAAAAGCAGACATACATGCATTTTTTTCAGTGTGATCTTACATCAAATATTACTTTACAGCTCGTACTTGCACCATACTGGCTCCAAAAAGCTTTACATCGCAAAGCATCGCAAAGCCCATAAACTCCATCGCAAAGCCCATTAAATTCCATCGCAAAAAATCAGCAGCCGGTACTCGCACGAAAAAGCAAAGAAGTTTGTGAAAACATCGGGCCATCGCTCGGCTCATCATTGCATCGCGCGCAGTGTGTACACTCAAAGCGTGATTCCATTTAAAATTGAAGACTTTCCATTTTCTTGCTTTAAAAGCTTGCAATCGCATTGCATCGCTCGACCCGGCTCGGCTCGGCATCGCACGCAGTGTGAACATCCACTAAGTCATAAATGCAGCAAAAATAGCAACTCGAAATAATAAGCAAATGCTACCAATTTTTTAAGTGTGCTCCCAGGCACACTTAAAAAATTGGTAGCATTTGCTTATTATTTCTAGCTAATGGTTTGTTTTATTCACACATTTTAAGCATTTGCTGGAAAAATCTAGCAATTGCTAACGTGAAAAGTTTAAGCTTTTGCTTAAAATTTTTCTTCACCTGAAACACAGCTATTGCTTAAAATTTGCTAGTTTTAGCTTTTGCTTAATTTTTATTCACACGACCCATGATGTTGATCACATCTTTAAACGCCCAGCAGCTCCCACCTCGCTAACACCGGTAGCACTATGGGAGGCTCCTATCGATGCCGCTCTCCGTGGGAGAGGAAGCCGCTGCTGGCATATAACTTACACACACACACACACATGTACCTTACCTCTAAGGCGTTGCTACAACAAAAACACATAAATTGAGTAAAATTGACTATTAGAAATCTTCGAACCACAGTATCTCTTTTGATTCTTGTCTAGGGAGTGTAGGTGAGTAGGAAATGGCATAGGGTGCCGGCCAAAAAAACTTCATTGCTGCTCCAAAAATTAATCATAACTCTACAACCCTTCATCGTAGAAAACTCTACTTGGTCTTAAATTGTCCAGTTTGTAGTCCTCTATGATTTTACAAATAAAGGAGCCCATTCAGTTTAATTGACAATATTCCTACAAGAAAAACGGATGATAGCTTAGAGTCCAGTGGTGACGACACTTCTGCGGGACAAACGGACGAGAATTTTTTTAGGACACACGGATGAAAATCTTGTAGGAAAAACAGATGAAAAATTTGCTTGAATAACTGAGACGCTAATCTGAAGTGATGATGGGAATCTGTATAAACAACTGACGACAGTGTATCGATAATAATCTACTGTAGTGGCGCTTAAATTTTGGTAAAATGCATGTTTAAACCCTCAAAAGTCCCAAAACCAATGATATGTCGCATGAATGTCGATGAAAGTGGGAATCAACTCTTGAAATCTTATAATGAACTATATTCTGGTCGTGCTGCTTTCACCGGTAGATCGAAGGCAGCACCTGATGAGTAGTGATCTGTCGGTGGTATGAAACCAGAAGTTGAGGGTCTTATTACACCCGGTTCCGATGTGAGCACGAGGGTATCTGAGTCGTCCACCAACCATTCCATCCTTATCGCCCCATTTTTACATATTCCCAATTTTTGCCTCCCCTGTTTGTGTTGTCATTCTAGGCCTATGCATTTTTGTTAATACGTAAAGGACAGGCGCAACGAGCGGCGAAAACTCCGCCTACGTCGTCCGAACTTAGCTACAGCAAGCATAGGCCGCTGCTTAGCTCGTTGAGGGGCCTTTTTCTTCGCCAGATGGCGACTTTTCTTCTTTTATTATGGACTTAACATAATTCTAACTCCTTCAAAAGGGCACTTGTGTGTGTCTACAGCATGCTTACGTTTAGCAGATCCTAGCTTAAAGTACATAATTCGTTATTGTCTAGCGGGCCACACAAAAACTTATGGAGAGTCGTTGGTTGCCGACCCCTGTATTAGGTGAATTTTCTTCTATAAAGCTTCATAGAGTTTTATGGTCGACCGTCTTTGATAAGGCTTAGTGAAAGACACCTCCAAATTTTTTCTCCTTGCCCGAACTTACTCGTATTCGGATAATAGAGGTAGAAACTCGCCTGTCGCCTCCAAAGGCATTTGTCAATAATTTATTGCGATAGTCCAAGACTCATTCTTTTCAATTGAATATTTTAATCTTACCAGCTATATTTAATTGAAATTGTTTAATACAAATATGTACTTAATCTGATAAAGTAAAAGTCACAAGGTCATCATTAACGAATGCGCGTATTTTCTAATTGTAAGTTACTCAAGTATAGTATTGTACATATTCGGAATTACACACATTACACATTTGGAATTAAAACTAGTACATCTTATATTAAATGCCACTTTACAGATAAGAGATAAGACTATTCAAGTGCAACAGGTCACTCAGGACTAGATTCGTGTACTCGTATAAGAGTATACATTCCATCTTTCGAAAATATTGCAAAAACTATTAAGTATAGTATAGTAGTATATAACTAAATGGGTCAGTTGCATCCGATTAGCGCAAGTTAGAAATGATTTATAAGTAGATAAACATTCACTTAATAAAACAAATTGTTTACGCAGTAAACTTCAGTAGGTACATACATATATATGCATGTGCCTATATTTGTAATAAAACTACATACCGCATGGACTGAAAAGTCCCGGGATTTTTAATGAAAACAAGCTTTTTTTGGGCAATTATATTTATTCCTAAACATAGTTGGCTTCGAGGGCGATACACTTGGTATAGCGATTTTCCCTTTCTTTAGTACGAAACGTCCAAGCCTTCGAAAAACGCCTCGGTTTCCGCGATGACTTTAACATTCGATCTGAATCTCCTTCCCTGGAGCCACCGCTTGAGGTTTGGGAACAGGTAATAGTCGCTGGGGCCAAGTCTGGAGGATACCGTGGGTGAGCAGCCAATTCGAGCCGTAATTGGTTGAATTTGGCCATCGCTTTCAGGGACGCGTGTGACAGTGCGTTATCGTGATGGTACAGAACTTTTTTCTCCGCCATATGAGGCCGTTTTTTCTTTATTTCGTCGTTCAGTTTGTCCAATAACGCTGCATGATACTCTCATGTGACTGTTCTTCCCTTCTGCAGGTAATCGATGAAGATTATGTCATATGCATCCCAAAAAACGGAGGCCATAACCTTCCCGGCCGCTTTGATCGACTTTCGTGGTTTTCCAGCCACTTTGCAGACTGCCTATTGGACTCAGGTGTATGGTAATGGACCCATGTTTCATCTATCGTCATAAATCGTTGAAAAAAGTCCGTTTGATTACGCTGCAACAACGCCAAACCGGCCGTTGAAGCATCAACGCGCTGCTGTTTTTGGTCGACTGTCAGCAAACGCGGCACCCATCGCGCCGATAGCTTTTTCATCTCGAAAATCGGCCTCAGCTAACTCGCGCAACTTCACTTTACGATCATTCAAAACGATTCGATGCATCGGCCGATATCGATATCGGGCGACAGATCGGCCGACCAATCGATGTGTGTATGGCACGTGTAACTCGTGTCTTTGTCGATTTTTAAGAATATTCTGGCCCGAAACTATTTCAAGTGAAGAGCTGAGTCGGCGAATGGGTAACATGCCAATCGATGAACTAAAACACAGGCGAAAATTGCACTGGATAGGTCACACTTTGCAGAAGGGGGATAACTGCATTGCTGGACATGCTATGAAATGGGACCCCGTTCCCAGGAGGTGTCCTAGAAAGTTATCATAGCACCGATATGTAGCGAAAGTGGGTGAGTTGCTGGGTAAGTCGTGGGAGCAGTTACGTTCCATTGCCCAGAACTGAGTACGGTGGCGCGCAGGAGTAGTTGATGCGCTATGTCCCACTAGGAGTTAAGGAAAAATAGTAACTGTATTTTGTACTTATGCTTACCAATCTCAAGTCCTCGACTCCGTAAAGAACAGCTGTTAAATTGTCTTTAGCCATAATTTCACTTAAGTACACGAATCAACTTGAAATGATAATATTCCCAAAGCACACTCGAGCGGACTGGCACCAGTCATTTATTGGTGAACAACGCTCGCTTACTTAAGTAGGACTGATACGATCCGCATTTGAAGAGTAGATAGATAGTGCATGAAGGTCACTAAAATACACACACACTACATCGCGGGAGGTAGAAAAAATCATGATGTAAAATGATAGTGGCACTGTAATGCGAAAAAGTATTTGGACGGGCAGGGAATTATTTCATGTGACCGCAACGAATTGGCATTGGTCTTCTCTAAAGCACTATAAAGTTTCACGAGTATTTTTTTTATTAATCACGAAAGCTAGAGACTATCATTGTACGTGTACTATTGCTTTTATCATCATCATCATCGTGGTGCGACAGCCCGACGTCGGGCCTTGGCCGACTGGATCGTTGTCCTTCAATTACCCCGGTCACGTGACCGCGTCCTCCAATTTTTTGGAAGCCCAGTAGCTGCGCGGCGTCCACACATACTGAGCTCTCCCAACGAGATCTCGGTCGTCTAGGCAGTCTCGCTCCGTCGACTCGTTCTGCATTCATTACTCTCTTTGGCATGCGATAATCGTCCATTCTTTGTACATTTTTTGTCGCGCTCGGTGGCCGTGATCGTTCGGTCACCGCTCTACGATAGTAATCTTGAGCTCGGAGATCAAATCTCGGCGCGATCAAAAACTGGCTGTGAGTACTAATAGAACTCTCACAATGTTCCGAGCTTGTCAGTATAAAGACGGCGCGGATAGGAGGTGCATGCTAGCAACTGCACTTCCGAAAAGTAGATATGCTATTGAAACGTCAACAAGGCATAGAAATACTAGAGATGTTGACGCGCCCATGCCCCTAGAGGGGTCAAGGTAATTAGAGAGAGAGAGAGATTGAAGTCGTTGTAGTTTGACGAATTTCGAAACTTCCAGCTCATCGTACAGTTCATACAACTCATGGTTGTACCGAATGCGCCATCCATCTCGATCGCAAACAGCCCCGAAAATTCGCCGTAGAGCCTTATGCCGGCACCACAGTATGCGGGATTCGCCCAATCACGAGCCAAGTGGATAACATGTTGTGCACATCCAAGCACCTACGAGTGAACGAAATTCGTCCAATGCAAAGAATTCCGATCGAGTACTCGTGGAGCATTTTGTTCACCCGATGAATCGCTGGGCGGGAGAGACGCACGGTGCTTGGGTGCACAGTGCACACCCCACCCAATGTGTTATCCACTTGGCTCGTGATTCGGCGAATCACGCATAATGTAGTGGCGGCATTACGTTCCAATGTGTCTAGCATGTTTCCGGAGGCTTGAGTTAGGGACCATGCTTCGCAGTCATAGCATAGCACTGGTCGTATAATGGGTTTGCACACGCGGAGCTTCGTGTTTCTGTGGACACGCTTCGATTTCATTATGGGGAGAACCGCGAAAAAAGTCTTATTAGCTAACTGTATCCGTCGCTTGATTTCGTCAGTTTCGTTGGCGTCCCTTGACAAGTTACAACCCAGGTAAATGAAGTTGTTCACGAACTGGTCTGTCTTATTGATTGGCACATTTTTATTGATCTGTTCGCATTGTAATGAATACTATTTACCCTAACCCCTAATGGGACATTGCGCGTCAACTGTTCCCATGTGCCTTAAACGTGCCATACACACACCGATCGATCGGCCGATCCGTCGCCCGAAATCGATATCGGCCGATGGATCGGCCTGTGTATGTGGAAATCGCACCGATCGGCCGATCAATTTTGATCTGCCGATATTTTTGTGCGATCTTCGTGCGATCGATCGGTGACGATCGATTGGATAGTGTGTGATTATCGCAAGTGAATGTCAAATTACCAAATTATTAAATTATGAAATTTCAAGGATTCTTATGATTTAAATGGCACTGCAATTGAAATATCAAATATGTATGTGGTATACGAAAATACCACACACATCCAAATAGTTAACAAAAATTAATCTAGGTTGGATTGGGAGTGAATCATAACCTATTTTTTGAATTGTCATTCGTTATCGCATCGCACGAAAATCGCTCAGTGTGTGTGCAGTGGAGATCGGCAGATATTTTGTGGCGATCCATCGGCCGATCGATCGGACGACGGATCGGATAATGTATGGCGGCTATTAGTTGACGTTTTGTTAGCATAAACTGGTTATGTTGCTAGCACGTACCTCCTGTTCATTTTAGCCGCATACCTGCGACAGGTAGGTAAAGGTAGGTGAAAGAGGCTGCCGTGGAATACACAGCACACTTAGACCATAACATTGGTCCATTGTGATACCCTAGTGATCCAACAACCTAACCATACTAGTTCTTGAACCAGCCTGAGCTGGTAATAAAGTGAAGCAGACGGCCAATACTGGCAGTCCTCAATTCCTCAAGCTCCTGGAAAAAATAGGAGACAAGAGAGGATCCTCTTGACCGCCAAGGCCGGACAAGCACAGAGAAGGTGGTAGCAGCTTTCTTCCGCGTCAATATCTCCACAGCTTCTGCAGAAGTCATTGAAAGGAAGACGCAGTCTCCTGGCGTGCTCACCAATAAGGCAGTGACCGGTAATCGCCCCTACGACAGAGCTGATGTACCGCCTCCTCAGAGACAGAAATTGGGAGGAGCGGATAGGGTCCATTTCGAGCCACAAAGACCTGGTCGCGAGGCACGTATTACTGCTTGACCACCTGTCATTCGCCCTCCTAATGGCCTCAGATTACCTGCGACAAATCGGGAAATATTGCGGTTTATTTTTTTTATAACACAAACATCCATGGCCACGACGTGGACGGGACTCGAACCCGTAACTGACCGCTAGCATGAGACATCAGGCTGACGCCTCAACGCACTGAGCTACCCCTTAGGGGCATACCGAGTGCTACTGTTGCCTGGATAGACGCTATGTTACGCGGAAGAGATATCCACTCTACGCTTGGCAGCACTTCGTTATGCGTTCATGCTGTGAAGGGCTGCCCTCAAGGCGAAGTTCTCTCACCGCTGTTATGGTCTTTAGTCGTAGACGAGTTGCTTTCCAGGCTTGAAGAGAATGGTTATCAGGCAATCGGATACGCGGACGACATTACCATCATCGTCAGGGGTAAGTTCGAATCTACTCTTGCGGATGTAATGGAGGCGGCCCCCGACATTCTTCTGTACTGGTGTGCTGAAGTGGGCCTAAACGTGAACCCGCGCAAAACAGTCGTTGTGCCATTTACACGGAAACGGAACCTAACCTTGAGACCGGTTTCACTAGGTAGGACGGCACTTGAGTACTCCACGGAAGTTAAATGTCTAGGCATCACGTTAGATTCGGAACTTAGTTGGAACACTCATATTGAAAATGTAGTGAGCAAGGCCACTCGCTCAATGTGGGCCTGTAGAAATCTCTTTGGACGGACCTGGGGGCTCACTCCAAAGATGATTGAATGGCTTTACTGCATGCTAGTGCGCCCCATTGTGACATACGCTGCGCTTGTATGGTGGCCTAAGACAGAGCAGTCTTTAACCATACTAAAGCTAAATAAACTGCAACGCCTTGCTTGCCTTGGTATTACTGGGGCTATGCGTACTAACCCAACATCTGCTCTAGAGGCGGTTATTGGATTAACTCCGCTGCATATTTTTATCCAAGAATCAGCAGCTATTAATGCTTTAAGAGTATACTTATCTACTGACGTACACATAAATCTCGTCGGTCATATGAGCATTCTGAATCAAATACCTGGTATGCAGATCTGCTTTAGATCAAAATACATGACCACGGAGGTTTGTTTCGGCAGAAAATTCTTAGCCCTCATCCCGGACCGCACGGAATGGGACAATGGCGATCCCTGCCAAGATCCTAGGTGCATTAGGTGGTTTACCGATGGGTCTAAAACCGAACAGGGAGTTGGTGCTGGAGTCTATGGGCCAAACACCAGGATTTCAATCGCAGTGGGTGTTTATCCCAGCGTTTTTCAAGCCGAGATCCATGCCATTGAGGTCTGTGCCAGGGTGGTTCTAGACAAGAAGCTCCATGGTGCTCACATTGCTATCTACTCGGATAGCCAGGCGGCTATAATGGCTCTCTCTTCGCATAGGTTCTCTTCGAAGATGACGAAGGAGTGTCATGAGCTTCTGCAGACTCTGGCTTCAAAAAACCGAGTCTCCTTGTGTTGGGTGCCAGGAAACCATGGCATCGAGGGAAATGAGATCGCGGATGAACTTGCAAGGCAGGGTTTTTCCGACCTTCTTCTTGGGCCAGAGCCCTACTGTGGTCTAAGTCTTACTTCGGCCAAAATGATAATTAGAAAATGGTCTGAGGGAATACGGCAGCAATACTGGGATTACTTGCCAGGGCTGCGTCAATCGAAGGAGCTAATAAGGCCCTTCAAATACAAAAGCATTACTTGCCTGAGTAGAGCCGACCTTAGGCTTCTTGTAGGCTACTTATCGGATCATCACTGGGTGAGATATCACCTAAATAAAATGGGCTTATCTATCGAGACTGAATGTCGTCTCTGCATGGAAGACGATGAAACCACCATGCATATCTTGTGTGAATGCCCGGCAATAGCGCGGGCCAGGATCAAGTTTTTGGGACAGGTCACAGTGAGCCCTGCAGTGAGGATCGCGACAGTAATATTCGAAATACACAGCGTAAAGCGAAAATTATCGCTGAATCGTTGGCACGATCAATTTATCAAGTGGAGGATGGGGAAATATTCACAGGAGTGTTGGTGAGTTTGATGATATTACCGCGACTGTATCTGTACTGGAGGAGCACATTTGAATAATCTGTTTGTTTTGCAGGACGTCACGGATCAGATGGTCAAGTCATACATGCAAGTGAGATCCATACTTCACAACAATGATCTCAAGAACGCCTTCGAGAAGTATTTGAAGAATGTGAAGATTACTTATGAGAAGACAGAGATCCTGATTTCTTGTTTTACGACAGTCTGGATGGATCGCTTAATGTTTACAGGTAAGAGCCCTGGGCCCTGACTCTTTGAATGTAATTTTAATTTGTTCTGTTCCATTTCAGTGTAAAACCAGCCGTTTTCGACTTATTCCTGACGATGCTTATAACCGCCTACCTGTTCACCGTCTACTTTGTTATACTGTACTTCCCGCATCTGTACACCGTCGTTTGTAGAATGAGCAAAGAATCAATTAGGACCAAAATGAATTGATTGGGGCGTAGAAGAATGTGTTGCCAAAATGTTGTTTTGGTTGAATTCGAATCGAAATAGATTTGTTAATTTCAACGAGCAGTAGCAACAAACATCATCATCAAACAACAAAACCAATTGCAATAAATCGACGTCATCATCCTAAATAATTTTAGAGACGTGCATTTCACGTGTCTTCGTAGTGTTTACCATTACCCATTTTTTGTGTAACTCATTTTTAATCGTTTTGTTACTGGCTAAATTTTTTTTAGCCAAAAATGTTCCATTTATTTTTGAGGAAATACGTATTCTGTGTCATTTTCTTGTTTTTTTTTTGTACCAGCAAATATGCGCTATACTATTCTTTTAGCCATTCTGGAAACAACGAATACGCCATAATGGATCGAGTACGAAGGGAATAGTATAATATTCGTAGGATGAATGCGATTGTTGTTTTATTTTTTATTTTAGTTTGTAGTCAAACTCTTAGATAAACTAAAGATTAGAAGGCAATGGAATTATACGAGTATTTGTATATTAGAAATTATGTTTAATGTTACATATTTGGTTTCTTCTTCATTCTTTCGCTATTTCAATTTACAGTACGTTACGCGCTAGGTGTTTGGTTAGTAGTTTTGTGGTAGTTAAGGTCCATATTCAACAATTCTCCTCGAAATACGGAATTATTTCATGTGGCAGGAAATTATTTCATGTGGTCGCAACGAATTGGCATTGGTCTTCTCTAAAGCACTGAAAAGTTTCATGAGTATTTTTTTTTATTAATCACGAAAGCCAGAGACTATCATTGTACGTGTACTATTGCTTTTATCATCATCATCATCGTGGTGCGACAGCCCGACGTCGGGCCTTGGCCGACTGGATCGTTGTCCTTCAATTATCCCGGTCACGTGACCGCGTCCTCCAATTTCTTGGAAGCCCAATAGCTGCGCGGCATTCACACATACTGAGCTCTCCCAACGAGATCTCGGTCGTCTAGGCAGTCTCGCTCCGTCGACTCGTTTTCTGCATTCATTACTCTCTTTGGCATGCGATCATCGTCCATTCTTTGTACATTTTTTGTCGCGCTCGGTGGCCGTGATCGTTCGGTCACCGCTCTACGATAGTAATCTAGAGCGCGGAGATCAAATCTCGGCGCAATCAAAAACTGGCTGTGAGTACTAATAGAACTCTCACAGTGTTCCGAGCTTGTCAGTATAAAGACGGCGCGGATAGGAGGTGCATGCTAGCAACTGCACTTCCGAAAAGTAGATATGCTATTGAAACGTCAACAAGGCATAGAAATACTAGAGATGTTGACGCGCCCATACCCCTGGAGGGGGCAAGGCAATTAGAGAGAGAGAGAGAGAGATTGAAGTCGTTGTAGTTTGACGAATTTCGAAACTTTCAGCTCATCGTACAGTTCATACAACTCATGGTTGTACCGAATGCGCCAACCTTATGCCGGCACCACATTATGCGGGATTCGCCGAATCACGAGCCAAGTGGATAACATGTTGTGCACATCCAAGCACCTACGAGTGAACGAAATTCATCCAATGCAAGGAATTCCGATCGAGCACTCGTGGAGCATTTTGTTCACCCGATGAATCGCTGGGCGGGAGAGACGCACGGTGCTTGGGTGCACACCCCACCCAATGTGTTATCCACTTGGCTCGTGATTCGGCGAATCCCGCATAATGTGCTGCCGGCATTACGTTCAAATGTGTCTAGCATGTTTTCGGAGGCTTGAGTTAGGGTCCATGCTTCGCAGCCATAGCATAGCACTGGTCGTATAATGGTTTTGTACACGCGGAGCTTTGTGTTTCTGTGGACACGCTTCGATTTCATTATGGGGAGAACCGAGAAAAAAGTCTTATTAGCCAACTGTATCCGTCACTTGATTTCGTCAGTTTCGTTGGCGTCCCTTGACAAGTTACAACCCAGGTAAATGAAGTTGTTCACGAACTCGATGTTAAGGTCCCCCACATTGATGCTCGGTTGTGCAGGTGGCCTTGTAGTCGATTGATTCATTATTTTAGTTTTACCCTCGTTGATACGTAGTCCAACTTCTTTTGCAGCGGTATCGAGCGTATGCAGAAGTTCTTCTGCATCGGCCAATCTTCGGGACATGATGTTGATGTCGTCGGCGTGCGCTGCTAATTGTGTCGACTTGATGAGTAGCGTCTTGCTGTTGTCCAAATTCATAACCCCAATAGCGTATTCCAGGCTGAAGAGCGTCGATGCCAGTCCATCGCCCTGTTTCAGACCAGTGCGTGTTTCGAATAGATCAGTAGGTCTATTCTGTATCCTGACTTGTGAGACGGAATTGGTCATCGTCATTTGTCATTCGCACTAATTTGGCCGGTATACCAAATTGCAGCATGATGTTGTACAGTACTCCACGATCGATACTGTCGTATGCCTGCTTGAAGTCGACAAAGAAGACATACATTCACGTTGTATTCCCAGCACTTCTGGAGTATCAATTTGACCGTAAAGAGCTGATCGGCTGTGGAGCGACCGGGTCTGAAGCCGCTCTGATATTCGCCAATGATTCGTTCTGCATACGGTTTTATTCTATTTTCCAGAATTTTCGTCAAAATTTTATAGAACGTACAAGCTAGTGATATGCCCCTGTAATTCTCACACCGCAGTTTATCTCCCTTTTTGTGAATTGGACAGATGATGCTTCTGTGCCCATCGTCTGGGATGTATAGCATTAGCTAGACCCGTTCCACCGAATTTTAGCAGTTCAGCGCTTTATTTCGTTTTAGTGATCGCAACGCGAGATCAACTTCCTCTACTGTCGGGGGTTGTATGGGTGGGCCTGGATCAACAATATGGTCGAGAGCTTCTTGTGTGGGGATGTTAGATGCTAGGTTCAGAAGCTCTTCAAAATAAGAGGCTCATCGTTTGTTAATGCCATCGGTGTCGCTGATGATGTTAGGTGTTAGTCAGCCATTCAGGCTACAGCTATCTGCTTTTTTCCAAATGTCTTATCGCTAAGACTTTGGCCGTCAGCGGTTTGAAACACTGCCGTTACCAAGGGGCGCCCACGCGGAGGACTATGGAAAAGGTCTTTTGCCCCCCCCCCCCTAATGTAATGTCACGTCAAAATACATAATTCCAACAAAAACAAATATCTCAGCACACCCCCCGGAAGCCAAAACATAAAAACAATTGTCGTTATTGATTGAATTTCTCCATTCATTTTTTGTTTAATGTACAAGAACAAATCATCGGAAAGCAATATATTCTTACTATTCCACAGAAAAAAAAAATTATAATAATAAAATAACACGGTTTTTAAAATTACTTTACTATTCTTAAAATACTGAAAAATATTAACAATTTAGTGTTTGTTTTTTTTTATTTATTTATGTTCTTTCTCTCGTTTTTCAATTGTTGTTCTCTTCTTCGTAGATGTTGAGTTGTAAAAGTTTAGAGCACAATTTATTTTAGTTGGATGGTATATTTTGATAGCTCATTATATTTCATCATCATTGAAACGATCGAACGATCCTTATTTCCATCTCTTCCGACTATCGTTAAAATTTCGTTGGTGTTCTCGATATTCTCGCTCACAATTTTTCGGTCGTTTAATTTGTAACAGGATAAAGTTTAATTCAATAATATGTAATAACAAAAAACAAAAATTTCATGTGTAATTTATCATATTATTGATTTTGGACGTTTGGAGAGAGAGAGAGAGAGAGTATGTGTGTTGGGTCGGGTCTTACCAAGGAACGTGTAGATGATGGTATGATTCCTTTTGAGTTCAAAGATTGTCACGACGAGATATTATTTAGGGGTCTACAGTTTTTCCTCACTTTGTACATTCCAATGTTTTTTTATAGTTTTTTTTTACTTACAATTTCTGTCGGTATATCCACCACCACCGAAAGATGTTGTTTTAAAAGCGTGCCGATAAGATTTTTTTTTATTTTACTCAATAGACTGCATATTTTCTAGGAATCATACTCGTACATTTAGGACACTTGCCGAGACTATTCGCAGAGCTCGTCTTCGTACATTTGCAAGTCGATTACTTTGAATTCAGCGAAATTTTCATGATAACGTTATTATTGTACAACATGGAGAAGTTATGGATATTTACACAAACATAGGCGATGATAAATACTATCGATATAGTTCAATCGAATAGTCGCTTGTTTTGTTCAAAGTTTTCAATTCATTGGACAGTTAATGTTGGATTTTTTTTTGGAAGAAATTACAAATTTTAATTATTGTCTCACTAGAGTGCATTGCTATAGACTCTAGTGTGCTAATCTAGAACTGTGTGTCTAACACATAATATTGAAAGTTTCGGTGTAGTCAAAGTAAGATGCTGATGACTGCAAATTTGAATCGAAGCTTTACGCAATAAGTTCTCGAAGAGTGTTCATGCTCCATCTTTCCCCCGTCACTCGCTCTCACTTTACGCAAAATATCAATTACATAATTATCATTTCATGTGCGCGGATCTTGTTTATAGCTTAACAATACAAAACAAAATGAAACGTTCACTAATTAAAACGTCCAGACAAGAAAGAAAACAACGATTCGTTTGTTTTATGATTATGGCAAATGTGTGATTTGTAGCTACTGTTCATGCGTAACGAAAAAGAATGAAACCGAAAAAAAAACGATTGCACTACGAAGTAAGGAAAGCTTTAAAAAATCACCTCTTCATTTTTAGGCAATGTAGAATCGCGTGAAGGCAATAATGTACAAAGTTTAATACGCATTTTTCTTTACAAATTTAAAATTATCTCCAATATTAACAAAAACGATAAAAAAAAAATAATGACGCTAGTAGAAAGACTTAGAACAAACAGAAAATTTTTTCGTTATTTCGTGATTTCTATTATACATTTATGTCTCGCTAAGAACACAACGACTACATGCGACAACCGAGCTGTGTGTGTGTGTGTATGGGCTCGACTATCGTGGCTTGGAAATAGGGACGACATTGCGTTGGGTGGATCGGAAAGAAAAACTGGTGCAAACTTAAAAGTAGTTAATAGAACCACATCGGGTCAAGATTGTATTGAATGCTCATTCTCAAAAAGAAACTTCTTAACTTTGTATGTTCGATATTTTGTTTTTATCTTCTTCTTTTTAACGCGTTTAAATTATTCAAAACAGGAATGTTGTGACGTGTTCTTTTTTTCTTCAATTTTTTCTTCCCTTAAACTCACTTCATTGATATTGATTTTGGTTTATCTCATATTTCTGGTTGCATATTTTTTATATGTATGTGTGTGTCTGTTTGCTTCTTCACAAAACTTTATCAATAATAATAATCATATTTATATATCATTTAAATTTTCCATCTATATTTATAATTATAATATTTAACGACTTGCAATTTGTTGATTTGAATCTGAATTATGGGTTTTGTCTTTGACTGAAATATTACACATTGTTTCCACTAAATTTCATGCTTAACAATTATAATACATATAATATTAAATATTTCCGGTTTGTTTCAGATTTCTCTGTTTCCTTTTGTCTTATTGCAGTGGTGTGTACTCGTCTATATATATAATTATAATTTTTGCAGCTAATGTAAACGTTTGAAACTTTTTTTTTCTGTTTATCTAACTTGTACAGATACATACACTTTTTCGCTTGTTTATTTATAATGAAAAAATCAAAGAGTGAAGAAAACGTAGTTTTTTGTTTGTTTTAAAGACTTAATATTTGTAAAATATATAACACGTTCGATGATGACAACGAGGCGAAATTGAAGGATGAAACAAATTTGTTTGTTTGTTGTTTAATCGGTGAACTTACGATTTGTGTTACGACCGAACAATGCATTACGAATTTCGGGGATAAGTTGTTGTGAAATGAGCTCTAATCTTGACTCCAATGTGTTGGGGACCTGAAATGAAAGAGAAAAAGATGCGTATTAGAAATGACACAAAAAGAGCGATGACGTTCATCGGCACTTTAGACTCGTCCCATGCATATACGAGGGCGGTTCAAATATGATCGAGACAAACGCTCTGACACATTTATTTATTATCGAAAATATTTACAAAAATTTACAGTTTTTCTAGGTAACCTCACTAGTTACACATTTTTGCCACCTCTCCGGAAGTTTTTTGATGCCGGTATCTGTCACGATATGTTTAATAAAACGCGCTTAGAGTTTGTTAGTAGCCATGGCGGCACATGTATTTCAACTCACTGACTTACAAGTTTGACAACTAGTAGTGTGTAGGTTAGTTTATGTTACATCCCCCCTTTTTTATAAAAGTTAATTCGAAATACTAGGGTAGGGATTCAATTCAAAATATCAAAAGTATTCAAAATATCAAAAGTTTTACATTATATTCAAATGTGATTATGACTTTATATAAATGATATGAAAATATATATTAACTAAAAATGTGAAATTACGTTACATAAGTTTGCTGAAATCAATTCAAAGTTTACAGGTTCAATCGTTTTACTTGCTTTACTTCCCTTCCTGACCGAGTGAATCGGGAACTGCTGGTCGTCGTTTCGCTTTCTGAATTGCCGCTCGCTGGTGTTGATGTTGTTTCTGAATTCGGAATATCTGCTGTTTTCATCGATGGTCTTTCGTTTGCGTTGCTGTTGTCTATAGCTGAGTTTTCTATAGCTGAGTTTTCTGCTACTGGTGATGATAACGTCGAATGTTCCAGCGTTGCTTTTGTATGGTGGAGACGACTTGTGTTCCGGCGCAATATATTCCCGTTGTCCATTTGAACCATAAAAGATCTGGGCTTATTGGTTGAGTCGAGGACCGTGGCTCCAACCCAATCGTGTGCATTCCTTTGTACGCGGACCTTATCGCCAATAAATATATGCTTCTCCGGCTTCGTGCCTCGATCATGGTAGAGTTTTTGTTTTTCACGAAGTTCGCGCAGTTTTTCAGGAACTTTTTCGACCACCTTTGGCTTTAAATTGTTGATATGCGTTGGAATGAGCGATCGTGTTGTGCGACTCATCAGCCTTTGACTCGGTGATCCAAGGTGTTCGTTCCTTGGCGTATTGCGATATGCCAGCAGGGCGAGTTTGATGTCCGATTTGTCAGCTTCGCATTTACGTAGCAAATTTTTCGCTGTTTGGACGAAACGTTCAGCGAGTCCGTTTGATTTTGGATGGTAAGGGCTTGACGTAGAGTGTTCAAAGCGCCAAGCTGCTGCGAAACGTCGAAACTCTTGCGATGCGTATTGTGGACCGTTGTCTGACTCAATTTTTTCTGGAATTCCATGGGTCGCGAACCAGGATTTAAGATTTTCGATGACCTCGTTCGATGTTGCTTGTCGCAGTTGACGAAAATCAAAGAAGCCGCTATATGAATCTACCAAGATGAGATATTCTCGACCACCATACGAGAACAGATCTGTCCCAACAATTTGGAATGGGTAGATTGGAATGTCCTTGAGTATTAACGGTTCTTTTGTGTTTGACCGCTGGTTTTCTTCGCATACTCTGCACTTTTCGATGTGTGCGATGATGTCCTTTGTCATTCCTAACCAAAAAATGTTGTTCCTTGCTGCTGACAACGTACGTTGTATACCCTGATGTCCAGTGTGTAGTTGTTCAAGTTGTTTTGTACCTCTGATTTTGGAATAACTACTTTTTGTCCTTTATAAATGAGACCGTCATATTCGGAAATCTCATCACGGAAATTCCAATACTTCTTTAATACGCCCAACGTCTCGTTCCTAAGGTTGGGCCATCCATTTAGGATGTATTTTCGTAAATTCGTCAGATCTGTATCATTTTTTGTCGCTGTCTTCAACCGATTGACTGCATGGTCTGATATCGAAAGAAGAGTTAGGACTTCAAACTCCTCTCCCTTCGGAGTTACTTCCTCGTTGATGCAGTCACGGCTTAGTGTGTCTGCTAAGCACATCGTTTCTCCTTTCCGATATGATACTGTTGGCGAGTACTGGGAGATGTCTAACAAGATTCGTTGCAGTCGTGGAGGCGCAATGGCTATCGGCTTTTTGAAAATGCTTTCCAACGGTTTGTGGTCTGTTTCAACTTCCAATGATTTGCCATATATATATTCGTGAAATTTCTTGCAGGCAAAACTGATTGCGAGTGCCTCCTTTTCGATCTGTGGGTATTTTGCCTCCGCCTTAGTTAAAGATCTCGATGCGAAACCTACCGGTTGGTCAGCCTGTAATAGTGCAGCTCCCAAAGCATATGAGCTTGAGTCACATTGTAATTTAACATTTTCGTTCACGTTATAAAATCGTAATACTGGTGGCGACGATAGAGCTTGTTTTAATTTTATAACCGCTTGAGTCTGTCTGTCGGTCCATACCCATTCTGCATTCTTTTCTAACAACTGTCGTAGTGGCTGTGTTATTGACGAAAGATTTGGAATGAACTTTGCAAGATATGTGACCATTCCTAAAAGTCGCTGAAGTTCTTGTTTGTTATTTGGTTCTCGCAACTGGTTTATCGCCTTAACTTTATCAGGGTCTATTTTTATACCGTTTGCGCTGATGATGTGTCCCAAGAATTTGATTTCCGCCGCTTCGAAGACGCATTTTTCTTTGTTTAGTGTCAAGCCTGCGTTGTGTATACGTTGAATAACTTCATCTGTTATTGTTTTGAGCTCGGTATTGTCCTTCGCGAAAATGAGAATATCATCCATCGATACCTCAACATTATCGATTCCGTTAAATAGCAGTGCCATTCTTTGCTGAAATACTTCGGGTGCAGAGCAAAGTCCGTATGGCAATTTCGTGCACTTGTATCTGCCCCATGGTGTCGCAAATGTAAGGATCTTCTGGGTGCGTTCTGATAACTTTATTTGCCAGAAGCCTTTCCGACAATCTAGTTTTGTGAATCGAGTTGCACCGGAGATTTTTGCTGCAATCTCTTCAAGTGTCCGCAGTGGGTAGTGCCTACGAAGAACGTTTTTATTAACATCAGTCGGGTCGATACAAATTCTAATTTTTCCATGTTGTTTCACCACAACCATCGGAGACACCGCTGGAGTAGCTTCGGTTGTCTCTTGAATAACATTATCTTTCACCATCTGGTCTAACTCCTTTTTTTACAGCTTGTCTATACGCGTACGGAATTTTTCTTGCGGCATGAATTTCGAACCGCGGATTATCAATCAGATCAATATCATACTCAAAATCTTTCAAGCAGCCTAGTCCATCAAACACTTTCTGTTTGGTCGAAACTGTGTCCACGCGACGTATCAGCCCTGTTAACTGACAGCTCCTGAGCCCCAGGACTGGCTCCGCATTCTCATCCACTACAATATAATTTATATTATAAAAGATTTCTCGTACCTTGGTTTTCGCTTGTATTTGTCCATACGCTGTGATTTTGTGGCCAGAGTATGAGATCAGCTTTTTCGTACATGCAACCATTGTTGCACCAATTTTTTCAGCTATTTTGCGGGGTAGAACGTTGCACTCGGCACCGCTGTCCAATTTCGCTCGCACTATTTCTCCTAGGATTTCGATTTCTTCGTACCAGTGATTTCCATCGTCTTGATTAGATGCTCGCTTACGGCTAATGCTGTTTATGAAGAATTCCCCGTCGTTGTCATCATCGCTCGATTCTTCTATGGCATTGACTTTCTTTGAGTGTTTTTCGTTTTTCAGCTTTCTTTTCGATCCGCTGCTGCTATTACCGCTTCGGTGACTGCCATTTTTGTTACTGCTCTGATTACCGCTACCTTTGCACATGTCCGCAAAATGACCTTCTCGGTCGCATTTTCGACAACGCTTTTTATATGCCGGACATGCCTTGGGACCGTGCGTTCGACCACAGCGCCCGCAACTAAATGTCTCGTTTTGTTTGCTTACAGCATGAACGGCTGCCACCTGCTGCTGGTTCTTCAGGCCTTGTAGCTGTTTGGATGCCTGTTCACTCGCTCGGCATTTTTGAATTACGCGTTCGAGATCTATTTCATCGTCCGCTAGGAGATATTCGCGAATGCTTTCATTTCGTATGCCGATTATGATTTTGTCTTTAAGCAAACTATCATGCAACTCTGCAAATCTGCAAATCCACATTTCGCACTTTGTGACTTGATCTTCGTTAAGAACTCGTCAAATGTTTCGCCTTCTTCCTGAATCATCCTATTGAACATGTATCTTTCATAGGTGATATTTGCTTTCGGAGCGAAATATGTCTCAAAGTGGGTTTTAATTACGTGGATGTTGCCAAGTTCTTCTTCCGAGCAACCAAATGTATTAAAAATGATGACGGCGTCTGTTCCAATTGACGACATGAATGTGGCGACTTGCACATCTTGTGGCTTACGACTCATTCCGGTGGCCGTTTCAAACCATTTATATTGCTGGATCCATAACCGCCAACTGTTCGCGTTATTTCCACTTTGGACAATAAGAGGCTTTGGTGGGCGAATGAAATTCGTGGCGACGGCTCCTCCGTCAATTTCACCGCCATTTGCTAGGTTATGTGCAGCACCATTTCGATTACTTGTTGCCTCACTATCCGACGGCTGATTTTCACCCGGCATTTTAATTTTTTGTGATTTGCAACTGTTTTACTTTTATTATTTTTTACTTTAAAAGACCACTTCTGACACCATGTCACGATATGTTTAATAAAACGCGCTTAGAGTTTGTTAGTAGCCATGGCGGCACATGTATTTCAACTCACTGACTTACAAGTTTGACAACTAGTAGTGTGTAGGTTAGTTTATGTTACAGTATCGAAGAATTCCTTGGGCAACTTGGGCAGCCATATGCGCACGAACTCCTCTACCTCGTCGTCGGTGTTGAATCTTTGACCTCCGAGGGCTTCTTTCAGTGGTCCAAACATTTGGTAGTCGCAGGGTGATAAATCCGGACTGTAGGGGGGTGTTCTAGTACCTCCCACCCCAATTCTGATTAAGAATGAGCGTGAGACGCGCGGTATGAGGGCGCGCGTTATCCTGGAGAAGAATAGCACTTCGCGCTTGAATGTTCCTCCGTTTCGAGCGATAAGCGGGTTTCACGTGTATTTTCAGAAGGTTAGAGTAGTATTCAGCATTGATGGAACGTTGTGTGCGCAGGAAGTTAACGTACAGCACTCCCCGCCGGTCCCAGAATAGAGTACACATAACCTTAGCCGCGGACCTGGTTGTCTTCACTTTGACTGGCGCCCTTTCTTCCTTCTTCCTCCACTCTTTAGACGACACCTTGCTTTCGGGAGTGTAATAGTGTACCCAAACCCATGTCTCGTCTGTAGTGAAGATTCGCGTCAAAAAACCGTCTCCCTCCACCTCGTATCGCGTCAGCAAGCGGCGACAAACTTCCAACCGCATGAATTTTTGCACGAAGTTCAACAGTTTGGGAACCCATCGCGCCATTATTTTGCGATATTGACGGTGTTCGTGGATGATAAACTCTACACTACCAATACTAATGCCAACTTCAGCCGAAATGTTTCGAACATTCATCCTACGGTTCTCCAAAATGAGTTGATCTACGCGGCGAATGTTGTCTGGTGTGATGCTGGTTCGACGATCATGCAGCTAATTCTCGACGGTTTCGCGGCCATCTTTGAACGCTTTGGCCCATTTAAACACAGCAGACCTACTCAGGCACTCACTACCGAACTGATTTCGCAAACGCCGAAGAATTTCCGTGTTTTTAACGTCTTTCCACACCAAAAAACGAATGACAATACGTCGTGCAACGGCGGTCGGCGCTTGATGTTCACTCATGGTCGTAGCACGCGCGTGAAACGTGCGTTCGCGATGAAAACTATGCCACACTATTCGTAAGGGACCCAGCTATCACATACTCAAGCCGCAACCTTCAAAACATACAGGTGCGCCATCTACAGAGTTTGTCTCGATCATATTTGAACTGCCCTCGTATATTTTAATTTTGATCTATTAGCTTTTAAGTTGTCTATGATTTTCTTTGAAAAATGCTGTCCTTGTCGCCCCGATTAATTTACTGAGCAACAGATACAGTATCTATTGACCAACAGATACAGCATCTGCTAAGCAAAAGATACAGTATCTATTGAGCAACTGATACAGAATTGACAGAAAACAGATACAATATCTATTGGCTAACATATCCAACATCTACTGAATAATGCCCAAACCATATTGAACGCAGAAAGCAGCTGCAGCGGCAACAACAACAATAGGCAGATCTGCTGTCGCTGCGTTCAATTTTTGACATTTTGCTGCCGTTGCCGCTGCATTCTGCGTTCAATCTGGTTCGGGCATAACAGATACAAAACCACAGATACCGTATTTATTGAACCACATACACAGTGTCTACTGAGCAACAGATACCGTATCTACAGACCAGACCAACAGATTAGTAATGTGTAACACAGTAACGAGTCGTTCTTTTTGAACGACTCAACAGAATGAGTAAAAGTTGTTAAATTTAAGAATGACACACTGTAAAATGAATACTCAAATTAAACCCCGCATAAATAATAGACGGCAACCGGTAGCGCAGTGTGTTGAGGTATCAGTCTCATGTTTGACTACCGGCGTTTCGGGTTCGAGTCCCGTCCACGACGACGTTCGTGGCCATGGATGTGCAGGAGGTGCATGCTGGCAACTGCATTCTCCGATACCAGTTTATGCCGAGAATCGTCAACTGGGCTACATGAAACAGTTGACGCGCTATGCCCCACAAGGGGTTACGGCAATTTAGAGAGAGAGAGTAACCTGTGTTTGTGTTCATCGATTTGGAAAAAGCCTTCGATAGAGTTCCTCGTGATCTGATATGGGTGGCCCTAAGAGCACTTAAGATCCCCGAGGCATATGTCAAGATGATACAAGACATGTATGATGGGGGGCAACCACTAAAGTTAGATGCACAGCTGGTGAGTCTGAGGAATTTCCAGTTAAAGTCCGAGTTCACCAAGGCAGTGTATTGAGTCCTTTGCTCTTCAACATCATCATGCTCTATTTATTAACACTCATCTTTGACGGCCTGGAAATATCCCTTCGCTTCGCCGATGACATTGTCCTGGGTAGCAAAGACATCGTTGCTTTGCAGGCTGCACTCACCAAGTGGTGTAAGATATTGGAGGATCATGGACTGAGGATTAGAATACCAAAAACTGAGTATCTTTGCTGTCTTTTCTCAGATCCAGAGAGACCGATACCAGATATCTACATTAAAGGCGAACAGCTGAAGTCCTGTACAAGAGGAATGATGGTCAACAAGGAAGCTACCTGCGATGATGACATCAAACATCGCATCAGTGGCCAGGGACCCAGTATATTGCAAAACCTCTTAATCAAGTACTGATTTACATATCAGAACGGACTTGTTGAGAGCTTTCACAGCAGCCTGCTTTCACAGATTGCAATGTTTCTTCCAAGGCAGTAGGCAACAGGTCCGAAATGCATGAATTTCGGCTTGGAAGACCGTCGGGTGCTTCCCCATGGGATCGATAGTTTTGTAGAGGGGTCTGGAATTCCTGACCCAGTACCGTCATCAGTTTTGGAGCCATCAGTAAACCATCTGACAGTATCCGGAGGGAGTGACGAGTGCCTCAGGTTCCATTCCCCTCTATTCCAAATTTCGATAGAGAAGAGTCGGTTGAAGCGTAACTCCCTTGCTAAGTGATCGGATGGCATACTCAGCTCATTGATTTCGAGAAGCCATTTATTCTCCTCTGAACTCACTTTAAGAGAGGTCTGATTGGCTTCAAGCCTCGCTATTGCTAGTTTGGCCTCCGCTTTTAGATGAATGTGGAGCGGAGGGAGATCAAGTAGTACCTAAAGACCGGCAGTAGGGCAGCTATGAATAGCATCCGTTACAGTGAGGCAGGCTAGCCTTTGAATTTTTCGTAGAGTAACTTCGCCCTGCTTGGTACCCGATTTTTTCCACCAGACGATAGCTCCATAATCTATTATGCGTTTGACGACCGCTTTGTGTTTCCAAAAAACTATTCGGGGCTGGTTCCTCAGGTCTTCCCTACAAATTGTCTACAGATCCAGAGGGCTCTGGTGGCCTTATTCGAGATAGTCGTCAGGTGTTCTGTCCAGAGTAGTTTCCTATCAAGCGTAATACCGAGGCGTTTTACGGAATCAATCAGGAGTATTTGAGAATTGTACATTGTTGGACATCTCATCAATCTTAAATTTCGGTTCGTAGTGAAGGGTACGACAGCTTCCTGTGCGGGATTGACTCGAAGGCCGTTGTCTCCACACCATGATTATACTACGTTAAGGGCTGGTTGGAGGATATCTGTTAGGACTTCTTTAAACTTTCCCCTAACAGTTATCACTAGGCCATCAGCAAATCCTTGTATTGAATATGCCATGACGGTAAGTTTCCACAATAAGCTGTCTACTATGATGCACTATATAGTAGGAGAAAGTATGCCTACTTGTGGACAGCCTCGAGTAACGTTCTGCTGTTAAAACACAGTCCCCAATCTCAGTAATGACCCATCCGGATGATAACATCCTTTTGACCCAGATTGTGGTGGTGACGTCAGCTCCCTTCGCTCTGAGTGCAGAGTCGATGGAAGCGTATATTGTCAAAGGCCCCTTCGATGTCGATAAAGGCGCATAGGGCAGTCTGTCATAGCTGACTCAATTTCTCCTACCAAAGAGTGGAGAGCAGTTACAGTTGATCTGCCGGACTGGTATGCGAACTGCTTATGTTGCAGCGGAAATTTGACAATGGATCCATGGACTTCTGCATAACGGACGTCAGACTTATTGGCCTGTACGATTTGGGGTCATCAATGGGTCGATTGCCCATTTTTGGGATGACGACTACTTTAACTGATCTCCAGGAATTTGGAATGTATCCAAGAGCAAAGATGCTCCTAAATATACTGAGAAGGAACGGGATTAACATTTCTTTTCCTCTCTCCAACAGAGCTGGGAAGATTCCATCAGTGCTGGCTGATTTGTAGGGTTCGAAGGATTCGATGGCCCATTTCACTTTTACGTACACAAATATTTTTGTTCGCGATTTTCCAGTCTGAACGGTCGGCTTGGAACCGGGCCTCCCGATCAGCTAAGGTTCTGGTGTCGCCTATAAGTGCTTCATTTCATACCAAGGAAAGTGAGTATGCAGAAGCAGTCTGCCAGTACTCTCGGCATTCTCTGTGATACTACCATCCTGTCTTCTTAGAAATTGGTATTTTTACTTAAATGATCCTTAAAAACCAATTCTCATACAGTATACAGGGAGTATACAGGGAGTATAGTTAACGCATTAACCGAAAACCATGAAATTAGACATACTCATTAACCAGACAAAACGCGGCTACCGGACTACTGAGATCCGATCCCAAGGAGTCCGGTTAAGAGGGAGTTAAATGTAATATATAATTTGCATCGCCACATGGTGAGTAGAAATTATAATTCAGAGGCGGGGGCCTCCAAATGAAACGTTGCTGATGCCTCGAAAACCTTCAGTACGCTCCTGACGATAAATGGCATCACATGATAAAATAAATCTGGAACTAGGGGTATGCATTCATTACCCACTAGGTGAATTGTACCAACAAACAATATTATGCATATTTATGACAACTTTTCGTAATGTCACGCGTTCTAATTTTCATGTAAAGTTCAAATCAAAATTATTCACTGCCGGATCGGCAGAAACCTATTGTTTTATCCGTGCCGAATATGCGCCCACATATTAAATCGCACAGCTCTGTGCAACAATGCGAAACGAAATCAATCATTCTCAACATTGATACGCGCTAAGCTAAGTCGATAAGTTGGACTAGATAACGAATCACGTCTCAAGTCCAAGCTTTCAAAAACAATTTAATGGTAACTTTGGGGGATATCAGCGAAGCGTAATGGTATTAACATGTGTCATTAAATAATATGACATTGTCATAAAAGTGCGATTCTTGAACAACGAGTTAGAAAGAACGATTATGATTTATAAATAAACCGGTTCTTTAGGAGAATCGAACGATTAGCTGTTAAATCTTAGCTAATTGGGGTATAGCCATGAAACCAAACTGCGTCGGCAAATGAGGTGCCAATGCTTTATATCTTATCCGAGTAAAGATTTTAATTTGGTCTCGTGCCCCGCGAGTTTGTTACGTAAAAGGTTTTACGATAAGAAAATTTCTGTTGATATAAATTACAAATTTAGACATCATTCATAATCATTATTGCCATTCATGGCAATTCACCGGCGGCCTTTGAAAAATTGTTCCGAAAAATCATAGAAGCAATAGAGGTAGTTCGGTTGACGTAACGGTTAGCATGTTCGCATGTACCACTGGACCCCTGGTTCGAATCCAAAAAGATGGTAGTATAAGGCGGCTTTCACACGGAACGCACCATCAACGAGAGCATAGCAGAAAGCACCAGTGGCGAGCGAGCGTTCCATACGAATGCAATTTTAAATTAATCATCGCACATACAAAGCTCGGTTGTTGTTTGTGGTAGCGATGCTCCGTCGCAGCTCTTGACCGTCGAAAAACGGGTCGTTCCGGTGCTAGGTTAGGTTAGGTTGGGGGTTACCATAGCACACTTAGACCAGGGATAGGTCCATTGTGTTACCCAAGTTGTGTTCAGTCTCTATGTTATATCGAACCATCCGGAGCTAACCGCAAACCGGAGAAGTCGACCAACATCCACAGCTTTATGACACACACATTCATCGGATATCTACTACAACAACAACAACCAACATCCACATCTCTTAGTTCACCAAGATGGTCGTAGAAAGGTTTCCCAATGATTGATCTCCTTCTATATGCCAGTGCCGGACAGCTACAAAGCAGATGATGGGTGCTCTCCTCATCCGCATCACCGCAACTTCTACAGAAGTCGTTGTATGGAAGTCCAAGCCTTCTAGCGTGCTCACCGATGACGCAATGACCTGTAACAACGCCAACTACCACCCTGATCTGAAGTTTAGTCAGTGATAGCAATTTATCAGAGCGACTGAAATTCAGCTCGGGCCAAATCAGCTTTGCTTTCGGACATGTAACGCCATTCATCCATGTCGAGTTGGCTTTACTGACAGCAGCCAACTTTAATTCAGATTTGCAGGTAGAGATGGGCTTAGCAATGTAGCCCCTGATCTGCCGAGCTTCGCCGGCTGCACCCCTGCGAGCCAGTTCGTCCGCTCTACAATTCCCGGCAAAACCACTGTGGCCAGGTATCCAGCACAGTGTAATATTGAAATCGCTGCTGACTTGTAAAAGGCAACCTCGACATTCGGCAACAATTTTAGACACTATCAGCGTAGACTCAAGTGTTCTAACTGCAGCCTGGCTGTCTGTGAAAATAGTAATGTCCCTTTTGGTTGACATGGCGCGATCTATCGACATCGCATCGCAGCCTCTTTTATCGCATAAACCTCCACCTGGAAAACGCTGCAGTAGCTTGGAAGTTGAAACGAGTGGTTGAGATTGAGCTCCTCGGAGTATACTCCGGCGCCCACACCTACATCAGTCTTGGAGCCGTCTGTGAAAATCCACAAAGAGGTTAGTAGTGCTGGTGGAATCCCTAACTCCCATTGACCACGGGATGGGATTAAGCTTGCATACGAGTAGTTATTCCCGAAACAGTACGTTGGTAGAGTGTAGTCTACTGATGTCGGGATATCTGCATTATTGAGAGTTGTGGAGTGGCCGATATTCAAGGTGAGCCGGGTTCCCCGAATACGTATAGCTGAGTTTGCTGCCATTTGCTCCCCTAGAATATCTAGAGGAAGTAAACCGAGCATTATATCTAGCGCTGCAGATGGAGTCGATCGAAGAGCCCCGCAGATTGCCAAGCAGGCCGCTCTTTGTACCTTGCCCAACAATTTACGATTGGATTCGGTGCGAAGGGCGTTCCACCATACAACAACGCCATATAGGAGTATAGGTCGCAGGACCGACACATAGAGCCAGTGCAGCACCCTAGGCTGCAGACCCCATGTCTTACCTATAGCCTTTCTGCAACAGTAGGGAGCTATAGTAGCTTTGTTGGCACGTTCCTGGATGTTTAGTCTCCAGTTAAGCTTTCTATCCAATACCAGGCCAAGAAAATTCGCCCTGTCGGTGAAAGTAAGTCTCACTCCCTCCATGGTAGGAGGCTCTACTGGGGGGATGATATTTTTCCGTGTAAATAGCACAAGTTTGGTTTTCTCAGGATTAACACTAAGGCCGCATGTCCTGGCCCATTTAGTTAGTAAGGAAAGTGCCGCTGCAGGAACGTGTACAAAGCTCGGTCGCCACTGATGCTTTCTGCTAGAGTATCATGTATCGTGCGTTCCGTGTGACAGCCGTATCTGTTTGGGGTAAATAACTCACGTGTTGTTGATCAATGATCATACACCTCAAAATACACCGTCATTTATCATGAAAATGAGATGATGTCAACTCATCTCCAGACTTTGGTCCATTAACTGCACTGTTGCGCCAGTTATTCATTTTTTACAGAAGCGAAAATCATCTCGCATAATTAAAAAAGTAATCGACTTACCCTTACGCGTCCGTTCAATGCAATAATTTCAATTCCTCCACATGTATCCGGTTGCAAATAAGCGTCAGTATCGATTTTAATAATAACATCCGTTCCGATGTTCTTCTTGTATTCTTCGGAGATTTCAGGCATTAGACTTTGAATCAGTGGCACATCAACTTTACGACAACGCAAAGTCACATTGACTTCCATCGTTTGGTACAGTGCCTGAGTGATGAGCTGTTGGAGTACCTTACGGTATTCGGCCTCGTTCTTTGTAACGTCGCCGAGACGTCGTCGCGCCTCCTCGAGAACGCTACGTACATGATCTTCGCGAACTTTCAGGACCTGTAAATGGAAAAGGGTGAACGTGAAAACACATTACATGCAAGAGGAAGAATTTTGCTTTGCGGCAAAATGCGGGAACTCGCTTGTCAAACGTACCTTCAATCGAGCTTGATTCAACATGTTGGACGATTGAATTTTCTTTTGTAATTCAACCTGTTTTTCCTTCTTCTCGAAGAATTCCATAATCTTGAGACGTTGCTGTTGAACCAGACGACCCTTTTCAATGTTGAATTCTTCCTCGGCTTTGGCATCAATTTCTTCGGCTTTTTCATTGGCTTCTTGCTCAATGAATGCCATCATGTGCTTGATCTGGAGGTGATTGGGGAAAAGGAATGGGATTATTGTAATGTAATGATACAGTATAAAATTGACATAGATGCAGAAATGCGACATTTTTGTGTGGATGTGATTTTGCTGCAAATAATATCTTAAAATCCCTAAAATGAGAGAAAATCGTTAAATATGCGTTCGGTAGATGTAAGTTCTCGGTCGACACTGTAATGAACCATATTATGGTCTGGTAGTGCTGCTTGCACCGGCAGATCAATGGCAGCACCTGATGAGTAAGGATCTGTCGGTGGTACGAAACCAGAGGCCGAGGGTCCCATTACGCATGGACCCTGATGCGAACGCAAGGAAATCTGGGACGTCCGCCAACCATTCCATCCTTATCGCCTCATTTTTTATCATTCCCCATTTTTACCTCCCCTGTTTGTGTTGTCTTCCCCAGGCCTATGAATTTTTATTAATACGTAAAGGACAGGGGCAACGAGCGGCAAAAACCCCGCCCACGTCTCCCGAACTGAGCTACAGCAAGCATAGGCCGCTGCTTAGCTCGTTGAGGAGCCTTTTTCTTCGCCAGAGGGCACAGCCCGACCTTCACGGTCCATCAAGTTACCTTAGGCTCCGTCCCCACGGGCATCTTCGGATGCCCACCAAACCGTCCGTTACATTCTACGATTCTACTACTACTCAATTGCCCTAACCCCTTGTGAAGCATAGCGCGCCACCTGTTCCATGTGGCCCAGTTGACATTTCGTTGGCATAAATTGGTTTCAGTGAATGCAGTTGCCAGCATGCACCTCCTGCACAACCACGAATGTTGTCGTGGACGGGATTTCAACCCGAAACGCCGGTAGCCAAACATGAGACTGATGCCTCAACACACTGCGCTACCGGTCGCGATTCTACATCTAGATGTAGAGAAACATAGATTCAATCCTCGGCGCGTCAAATAAAAACTGCCGATGGGTACTACTAGAACTCTCCGTTCCTGTGGCAGTGGGCTCTTCGTACCGGAACGACCCGTTTTTCAACGGTCGCGCTCGGTGGCCGTGATTGTTCGGTCACCGCTCTACGATACTAATCTAGAGCTCGGAGATCAAATCTCGGCGTGGTCAAAAACTGCCTGTGAGTACTAATAGAACTCTCACAGTGCTCCGAGCTTGTCAGTATAAAGACGGCGCGGATAGGAGGTGCATGCTAGCAACTGCACTTCCGAAAAGTAGATATGCTATCGAAACGTCAACAAGGCATAGAAATGCTAGAGATGTTGACGCGCCCATGCCCCTGGAGGGGTCAAGGCAATTAGAGAGAGAGTATTCAAAGCATCGCTACCACAACAACAACTAGAACTCCCACTGCGCTCCGAGTTTGTCAGTAAAAAACAACTCGGATAGGAGGTGCATGCTAGCAACTACACCATCCGCAAAATATGCTATCGAAACGTCAATAAAGCATAGCTATGCAAGAGATGTTGACGCGCCCATGCCTTGGGGCAGTCAAGGGAATCAAATTGTAACATATTTCTGGGCAGCGTCTTCATTTAGCCGCCTAATATCGCTATTACAACAAAATTTGTGCAAATTATGTATTTACAGACCTATAATTCGCCTCCCAGCTATCGGATAAGCAATATATTAGTCGTAGACATGCAAACCGCCCATAAATGATATTCCACAGCTATCATAAATACTAAATAGCATTCAGTGACTTGACTTTCAAGCGATTGCAAATCGAATAGCCAATTTCAACCAATAAAAAAATCATAAATTAATTTAGTCGTATGCAACACAAGCACTCTGGAAGACGAATCAGTCACCCAGACCATATACACAACAAAACACTTCGTCATTAACTATTGGCGTTACAAAATTACTGATAAAAGAATCATTTTGCAGCTACTAATTGCTTTTCATCGCTAATGTCGGCATTTTTTTAATGACAAAACAAAATTAGCCCCGGTTTTTTCTTCTACAATTCAAAAATTAAATTTCAGACGTGCTCTCAATAGAAAAGCGGCGAATACGCATCTCTTCCTAGTTTCATGAAACACTGTGATGAGACAAAGTGCTCTAACAAGAGTCATGACACCGAATAATCCTGCCTTCAGAAGTAGAAAGCGCCACCAATTTTAATATTTAATGCTATGAAGGGTCAAATCATTGATGCTCACATCAGGTCTACACTTCTCACAAAATTCCCGCTACACTGTAAACAGTTTGCTTACCAGTCAGGTAAGTCGACTGAAACTGCTCTACACTGTTTAGTTGGAGAAATTGAGGCCACCCTGGCAGTAAAGGAGACGGCAGTTTGTGCCTTTTTGGATATCGAAGGTGCTTTTGACAACACATCTTTCTCTTCCATTGACTCTGCGCTTAGAGCAAAGGGAGCGGATGAAACGACGGCACTATGGATAAAAAGGATGCTACCATCCAGAAAGGTCATCACAGAGATAGTAGACTGCACTTTAACAGCAAACGTCACTCGAGGATGCCCGCAAGGAGGGGTACTATCTCCTCTCTTGTGGTGCATCGTAGTAGACAGCTTACTATGGAAGCTTACAAAGATGGGATATTCAACTCAGGGATATGCCGATGACCTGGTCATAACTGTTAGAGGAAAGTTTGAAGAAGTCCTAACGGAAATTCTTCAATCGGCATTAAACACAGTACATACAAAAATGGTGCAATGATAACGGCCTTCGAGTCAATCCGGCTAAGGCAGTTGTTGTCCCCTTTTCGAAGAAAAGAAATCCCAGACAAATGAGATGTCCTACAATGTACAACTCTCCAGTGCTCCTGGCGGATTCCGCCAAATACCTCGGTGTTACGAGTACTCTAAACAGGAAATTACTCTGGTCGGAACACCTACAGACAATATCGGACAAAGCCATTAAGGCCCTATGGGTTTGTAGGCAGTTTGTGGGTAAGACTTGGGGAACAAGCCCTCGCATAATCCTTTGGATCTATAAGGCGATTGTCAGACCAATTGTTGAATATGGAGCTGTTGTTTGGTGGAAAAAATCAACCACCAAAGATGGCAAAACCAAACTGGGTAAGATTCAGAGACTAGCATGTCTCACAGCCACGGGGGCTATCCGCAGCCGCCCGACTGTAGCTCTTGAAGCGCTACTCGACCTCCCGCCGCTTCACATTCACATAAAGGCGGAGGCAAAAATAGCAGTAGCAAGACTAAAAGCTTGCCAGAATTTCCTCAAACTAAACCCTGAGCAGACCAACTGGGTAAATGAGGACCACGTATTTAGTATGCCATCAGACCATTTGGCTAGGGAGCTTTGCATTAAACTTCCATTCTCAACCGAAATATGGAGCAGAGAGGATTGGAATCTGAAGCTCGACACCCTCCCCTCAAACGTTGTTACGTGGTACACAGATGGATCTAAAAGCGAAGAGGGCACAGGGGCGGGCGTCGTAGGTCCGTCTCACAAGATATCCATTCCAATGGGAAAGTACGCCACGGTATTTCAGGCGGAAGTTCACGCAATCGAGACTTGTGCGAACACATGCTTAGCAGCTGGATACCAAGGCAGGAATATTGCAATCTTCACTGACAGCCAGGCGGCGATCAAAGCACTAAGTAACTTCTCCGTCTCGTCGAAAGTGGTGCTTAGTGGTCGTGAAGCCTTGCAGAGATTAGGCTCCGTAAATAAGGTTACCATTTACTGGGTCCCCGGACACGCCGGTATCCCAGAAAACGAAACAGCGGACGAGTTGGCCAGGGGAGCATCTGCAACCCCACTCGTCGGTCCGGAGCCATACTGTGGAATTCCCTTGTGTAGTGTATGACGGCACATCAGGGAATGGGAACACTCAGTAATCATCGCGCACTGGGACAATACCCCTGGTCTTAGACAGGCCAAGCTGTTTATAGCTGGCCACTCACGCAACCGTACCCACGAACTGCTGAGACTACTTTACCCTGAGGGGTCATCTGCATAGAATTGTCTCTGACCCAAGCTGTCGCTTCTGTGAGAGCGAAGATGAGACTTCCCAGCACATTCTCTGTGACTGTGATGCACTTCATCTCCGCCGGTTGAAGTGCTTCGGCGATGCATTCCCTGAAGCGGAAACGATTGCCTCACTAACACTCGAACAGCTGAGCAGATTTGTTGGGATGATTGGTCTCGAGAATTAGTCAGATCACTAATCTGCATAGACTCCAGGGTGTAGCACAATAGACTTTCGGGTGGCAGTGCTTGTTGGCCCTCTGGACCAACTGCCCTCCATCTAATCTAATGAAGGGTCATAAAACAAACCCGCATGCTATTAACCTAGTATACGAATCATCAAACACTCGACACAAAATAATTCAAAAGGGGTGCTCAACTCATATGTGTTTTCATTAATCAATGAAACGTGCCACTAGCGAATGATAGGTGCACTGAGCCAATGTTTAGTTGTTGCACGGGCTGCTGATGTGATAAGCATTAATAGAGCATAATAGCCGTGGTGCGTGGCTCATTCGATATATGAATTAAAAGTGTTTTTGAATGAATTGTACCATACACAATACATATCAGTGCATTGAACAAATTACCCCATGAGTTCTGAGTTATCGTTAGCATGATACTAGTAAGTTTTATGTTCTCGATGGATTTTTATTCTTTACTATAGAGTTTGTGGCTCTCATCCACAAGATAACTGTTCCAAATTCTATGATTGGTCTGATGATCGTAATTAAGTTTCCTTTAAGTCAACGATTGGTCTTTGTTTTTCCGTATATGTACGTATTTCGGCAGCTACTTGCCGCCTTCTTTAGCGGAGTGAACATAAATTCCCTAGGATTTTTATTATATTTTATAATACATGTTATCATTGCCACCCACTTTCTCCTTTATTGAGTGAAATTTTCATGGCAGAATTTGTAAAGATGGAACAGGCTGGTATCAAACTCAAGATATGGATATGCTATGTCGACAACGTACTTGCAATCGTAAAAGACAGCGACAAAGAAATCATATTGGAGCATATATACCATAAAACGAGTTAGCGTAACATATTTGCCAGAATTGTTCACTCCTATACGCCGTATTTTGGTCAAACTAGACATCGAGGTTGTCGGATCGAGTAGAGACCACACAGTGAAAGTTCTACTGGGCACAGAAAAATATCCGAAGAAGCAAAGTGGAAAAAGCGGAATCTACAGGATGAAATGCGAAGATTGCCCCTGTACATACAATGGTTATTGTTGTTGTTGTAGCGGTGCTTCGAGCTCAGATATAGGTGTGTGTCGAAAATTCTGATTATCCAAGTTTGTATCCTCTGTGTCTAGGTGGAGAAAAGCAGCTCCCTCGAAGGGGTTCTCCCATAGCGCAATAGCAGTTAAACGCGTGGGGGCTGCTGGACAATTAAAGATGTGCTCAACGTCGTGTGGAGCGAGGCCACATGCTGGGCAGGAGTTTTAGACTTCACTGTCGATGCGGGATAGGTATGAATTCAGTTGAAAGAGTTGAGCTAACGTGGTTCTGGTTGCTCTTGGGAGCCGGGCTTCGTCTGGAGATATGGCAGGTGGTTGCGCATTCAATGCCTTGTTCGGTTTCAGTTCCGCGATCGCAGAAAGCACTTCTTCACTGTGCAGCGTGGTCATGGCAGACTTATGGTTGGTGTTATCGAAGGGAACCTTTGGACTTCTCTTTCGCGGTCCCTCATGTTGCGTCTAAAGTGACGCGGCGGTGAGGTCTTGTCCATCAGGTTTGAGTTGGGATGGTTATTCCGATAGCAGCCAACTAGATACTGCTTGGTGAGAAGAGTGTTGTGGCTTTTTAAGGGCATCATTTTGGTCTCTTGATGCAGATGGTCCTGTGCCGACATTAAGGCTAGTCGTCCAGTGGAACCGGGAAGCTGCGAACTGCGAAGCAACGAATTCGTGCGAACGCCGTTTGTCCGAAGTCGTGCGAATGACTATCGTCCATTGCTTCAGTATTCATCCGGATTCGTAGTAGAAGAGATGGCTCTTCGGATCGGTCTTTCTGATGATTCCGATGAAGAATTTTGCGCTTTGGAATTATCACCTTTGATTTATCGACGTATCAGGTGCAGGTGACACCAACGAAGACGGAAAATGTGAGTGAATCACATTTACTCAAAAAGAAACGAGTGATGACGGCTTTCCCGTTGGTCCCACAGATATTTCCTTTCCTGAACAAGCAAAATTAACTTTTCACTAGTGATGTGTAACACAGTAACGAGTCGCTCTTTTTGAACGACTCAACAGGATGAGCGAAAGATTCGGCACAACGACATAGCCTTCGAGTCGTTCAATTTATGAATGACTCACTGTAAAATTAATTCCCAAACTAGCCCATCGCATAAATATTATCCAACGCATAACCAATCCACGCTCATTTCTCAATACATATAATGTACTACAATACATTCATTCACTCATATCCCATCCCACTATCTATCTAAAAGCAAAACCACCATCATTAACTACCAAAGCAATCCCATCTAAATCCATTCATATTCATCTCTATGCAGTATGCAATGCACGCACTGTGTATACTTCTAAATATATACGCAACAACCCATGCTGATTGCTGACTGCAAATGCAAACATATCAAAAATAATTTACTTACGTCGCGTCCCACCGCACAGCCAAGTTTCTCCAAATACAGAAAACAATCCCAACATTCTAAAACAAAAGTATTCGTCTTACGTATCATCATCTCAAGCTCAACTTTAGATGAAACCAAACAAAAACCCATAGCGCCCACTTCCACTACAGCTACAGTGTAAAGCAGCGTTCTGACGGGGCCAATACATGACATCGTGGCACGCTTTCGATCTCATGCTTGTATCGAGCGTGGACTGGAAAGTGAACTGCTTTTGCCTTGGGTTGTGGACCGTTCACACGACCACTATTTAGTTTATCCCATAAATCATTCTGTTTCAAGCAATTACACCACTACTATACCCTTGTTTTAAATAAACTGTTTTGTGGCCATAACTTCTAAAATATAAGGAATTTCGCATTTTTGACACCATTTTGACCCCCCTTTAGATACCCCATCCGGGCTGAGGAGCATCCATCCCCACTATTTGGATTCTCCTCAGCCCTCTCCCTCCCTATCCCCTTCTCCCTTCTCTATGTAAAATTCGTTTAAAAAGAGCGATACAAAATCGTACCGCACAATAAGATTCGTTCAAAAAGAGCGGCACGTTCAAAAAAAGCGACACGTTCAAAAAGAGCGACACGTTCAAAAAGAGTCAATTGTGCGGTTCGATTTTGTATCGCTCTTTTTGAACGAATCTTTTTGTGCGAGTTGACTTTGTATGCCCGCCCCAGATTGGCTGCCCCGTTTTCATGGGGAATAGTGGTCCGATCGGGCTGGCTCGAACTAAAGGGTATTGGGGGGTCGCTAAGTCCGAATCTGGGGTCAAAAAAGAGAAAAAAAAATTGGGGTCGCCCATCCTAGGCTGGCAGCCCCCTTTTCATGGGAAATAGTGGTCCGATCGAGCTGGCTCGAACTAAAGGGTATTGGGGGGTCGCTAAGTCTGAATCTGGGGTCAAAAAAGAGAAAAAAAAATTGGGGTCGCCCATTATAGGCTGGCAGCCGCCTTTTCATGGGAAATAGTGGTCCGATCGGGCTGGCTCCAACTAAAGGGTATTGGGGGGTCGCTAAGTCCAAATCTGGGGTCGAAAAAGAGAAAAAAAATTGGGGTCGCCCATCCTAGGCTGGCAGCCCCTTTTCATGGGAAATAGTGGTCCGATCGGGCTGGCTCGAACCAAAGGGTATTGGGGGGTCGCTAAGTCCGAATCTGGGGTCAAAAAAGAGAAAAAAAATTGGGGTCGCCCATTATAGGCTGGCAGTCCCCTTTTCATGGGAAATAGTGGTCCGATCGGGCTGCCTCCAACTAAAGGGTATTGGGGGGTCGCTAAGTCCGAATCTGGGGTCGAAAAAGTGAAAAAAATTGGGGTCGCCCATCCTAGGCTGGCAGCCCCTTTTCATGGGGAATAGTGGTCCGATCGGGCTGGCTCGAACTAAAGGGTATTGGGGGGTCGCTAAGTCCGAATCTGGGGTAAAAAAAGAGAAAAAAAATTGGGGTCGCCCATCCTAGGCTGGCAGCCCCCTTTTCATGGGAAATAGTGGTCCGATCGGGCCGGCTCGAACTAAAGGGCATTGGGGGGGGGGGGGGGGGAGGGGTCGCCAACTCCGAATCTGGGGTCAAAAAAGAGAAAAAAAAGTTGGGGTCGCACATCTACGACTTTTATTGAATATGTTATTACCCAAGTTTCAGACTCTTTGCATGACTCTTTTTGAACGACTCATTGGAAAGAGTCAGAGCTTATGTGCTGGCACAGTGAAAAGAGTCATTATGCCCATCACTACTTTTCACAGTCCATTGTTTCTTTCTATTTTCGCACTCGTTCGCAACTAAATCCCAGCAAGATGGGATCGGTTCACAATTCGCGCCTGTTCGGACAAAAACTGACGAACGATACGGGCCCAGTGGACGCGGTCCCCCACCGAGTCACTTGTTTGGATCGTTCATGCGTTTTCGGCCGAATTCGGACGAATCGATTTCGTAACTTTTCGCAGCTTTCCGGTAGCAGTGGACGAGATGCCTAAGAGACAGCCTGTGACAGTTCTAAGAGCAGTGTTCTGACAGGTCTGTATATTTCTCCATTTAGTGTCGCCTATGGGAGCCGTATAATTGGCCACATATCTCCCGATGGATTTGTAAGTTGCGAGTAGGGTCTCCTTATCTTTCCCCCAGGAACTGCCAGCTAAAGCTTTGAGGACTTTGTTCCTGCTTCTCATCCTGTCACAAATGGTTGACGCATGAGCCGAGGCGGTGGCCATGCTGTCAAGGGTGACACCGAGAATTTTTGGGTGGTTAATTGTGGGAATAGTTTGACCATCTACCGCAATATCCAGTTGTTGCCTCACTTCCTTGGTCCAGATGGTAAAAAGAGTAGCAGAAGACTTTGCGGCTGACAGAGTAAGATTTTTGCTGATGAAGTTGTTGAGCTCTTCAAGATATTCATTTATCTGCTCGCACATTTAGGTGATGTCATTGCCGGTTGCCAAAATCGAACAGTCATCAGCGTAACTGATGATTTCAAGTCCGTCAGGTGGCGTTGGAAGTCCTCTCTCAATTGCCCTAACCCCTTGTGGGGCATAGCGCGTCAACTGTTCCATGTGGCCCAGTTGACGTTTCGACGGTATAAACTAGTTTCGGGGAATGCAGTTGCCAGCATGCACCTCCTGCACATCCATGGCCAGGAACGTCGTCGTGGACGGGATTCGAACCCGAAACGCCGGTAGTCAAACATGAAACTGATGCCTCAACACACTGCGCTACCGGTCGCCCCCGTCGGAAGTCCTGACATACATATATAGATTAAACAGAGTGGGAGATAAGACTCCTCCTTGGGAGACACCCTGTTTAATTTTCCTTAGCTTAGATTTCCCATTTCTAAACTACGTGTAAGACTGTCATCCGGCAAGGTAATTCGCGATCCACTTAATTATTCCCGACGAAAGAGATGTACCGCAAATGTCAGACAGGAGAAACGAGCGGCTGACAGTGTCGAATGCCTTGACAGGTCTAAGGCCACTAGAATAGTTCGTTGACATGGACGTTAAGGCCATTATGTATTATCCAAAGTCGTGGTAGTGCTGTGCATTCTTCTTAAGCCATGTTGATAAATCGGCTTATTGTATGTGGGTCTTAATTATAGGGTGAAGTAGCGCTTCAAGCGTCTTGGCCACAGGAGACAATAGTGTAATGGGACGGTATGATTCGCCTTGCGTCGGTTTTTCCCCCGGTTTAAGAATAGGGAGCACCCTTCCCTTCTTCCAAAACTCGGGAATGATAGACGATAAGATGGAGAGGTTAATCGTGGTCATTAAATAGTCAATTGCTGGCGTATCAAAGTGTTTAAGCATGACTATCGAGATACCATCCGAGCCAAGGGCTTTGGAACTTTTTGCCCTTTTAATAGCTGTGGCAACTTCTTCTGATGAAAATTGAAGTGCCTGGTCAACTGAGCGGATGCGAATGCTCCTGGTGATGATGCGCTTAAGTTTATCAGGTGGCGGATGATCGATAAACTGTTTATTGAAGCTGTTTGCGAATTTTTTTGGGATCATTGACCGTGGTGTTGCCGAACTGGATTGCAACATGCCCTTTGTGGTTAGTAGGGTTTGTAAGGGCTCTTACCGTCGACCAGAGCTTATTAACGCCGGTTGTTAGATTGCAATTTTCAAGGTGAGAGTTCCATTTCCTTCTCCTGTGAACTGCTACTTGGTTGTAAATTATCAAGGTTTAATTCCTCGATGCGAGAATCATCCGGGTTTGTGCCGCATATTCGGTCTCGTTCGTCTGCCAATCTGGATGCTGAAATAGGAAAATTAGACCGAATCTTGGATATGCGACCAGCAGGAATAAACATTGCAGCCGCTTCCTGGAGTGTACGCCTTACATTCCGTTCAGATACGCGCACATCAGCAGGAGTTCCTGCGGCAGCCGGTTCTACGCACCGGAGCGACCCGTTTTTTGCAACGGCCAAGAGCCGCCACAACCTCCTTCGACGCAAGAAGGAAGATATGTGTATGTGTCACACACTCTGACTATCTAGGGGGAAAGGTCTCCACGCTTTATCAACAAGTGGCGCTTCTTGATAAAGTTCGGCAGGGATACCGTCGAGTCCGCCGGCCTTTCCTCGTTTTAGTCCAATAATTGCAGCGACTAATTCCTCTTTAGTCGGAGCAGTGGACCGTATACGCACATTTTGATGGTTAGCTAAGTTATCTATATGAGGGGGAGCTTCACCAGAGGTTAGACGGTTCAAGAACGCGACGAAGTGTTATTTCCACCGTCTCATTTGATCTTCCTCCAAGATAAGTAGCTTTCCATCTATTCTTTAACGGATGTTGGCAGGAATTACGACCACATGTAAACTTCTTGATGACAGCGTATAAGGCGCTTAAGCTGTTGCTTCTTTCGGCTTCTTCTGCTGAGCCTAGCAGAGAATTCGCATAATCTCATTTATCGCGTCGTACACTACGCTGAACCTCTCGAGGTTTCCGACGGAAAAGGAGTTCGATGCTGCTTCGATTGTGGTCTGCTGCTGCAGTCAAACAAACCTTCAGCTCATTTCTTTCAACATTCCGCTGCCATGAAGCGTCGCACATCCAGGGCTTATTGCGGCAATTCGGGTTCCAGTTTTCATTTACGTTACTATCTGGATGACTAGTTATCTCAGCTGCTTTTTGCGCAAGATGGTCGTTATAATGTTGTAAGATAGCTGGATTTTTTAGCCGAACGTACCCCAAACGCGCGGCCAATAGATTCCAACGGGCGCTGTATCGTATCAAAAATTCAATTTATAGCATTTTCATTACGTGTGAGTGAGTACCTCATTTATTATTATTTTTTAAGCGATGAATTTTCTATAATTAATGTGGCGGATATACTCGTAGTTTTGTATTTTAGTTAAGAACAGTTTTTTTCTGTAGCTGTATCAGCTACAAAGTCACGTGAGACCGAGAGACCAATCGGATATAACGCGATATCGCCAAGATTTTATTCAAAAATGTAAAAGACCTGTTGCGATCAACCGCCTGTGAACTGCTAAAGTCAAGATTGATGGGATAAGTCAACTAGAACCGTACGAAATACTCATAAATCCCGAAGGTACACACCCCAACCCAACGAGATAAAATATGTTCAATATTTACAATTAGATTTTGGGGACTTTGAGAAAGCTTATGTTCAATAAAAATCTGGGATAGTGGGTTCCCCCTGCTCTTCTGCTGAACTTTAGAATCTAGTCGGGAGACTAAGTTCATCGCCCATACTATTAGGAGAAAGTGTACACAGAAATATAACAGAAATGTGTGTAGATTCCCCAGCGAAACAATATTCTCTGTTTACAAGATCGAATGCAAAATTCGGAGTGCATGCCATTCTATTTTTACTTGTTCTTTGTACAACAATATGAGTCGTACATCTGGCGCAAGTAAACTCCTGTGTTTACGTTTACACACAGTAGCGCAGTGCAATGACTAAAAATATCCAATCGGCGCCCTACGACAAATTGTTTCTTCCACTTAATCAGTCAACTGTCGTACGATTACGTAATGCCATTTTGTACGACGGTAGTTACTTGGTCAAATATATCGTAAACGTACTGCAAGAGTATTGCGAAAAAAATACGTAAATGAAGCCGCCCCCCGGGGACTATTACTTGTCTCGTGTGAAACGGGCCCCCGGCAGCCGCTCGCCTTCGGCGGCGTAAAACTCTCCAAGGTAAGTAAATCCATCCATCAATTCATTCATCGGGTGGCGGCGGGTCGCGGATTACAGCGATATGGCGTGTAGAGCAACTGTCAAGTCATGTGACATTTATCCGACTAGTCCAATTGGATTTTTCCATCATTCCAATTGGCGATTGGACCAATTTCCCGCAAAGCCTACGAAAATCTATGGTCAACGTCCTCGTCCTAGTGCAGCACTCAATTTCAGTTGCATTTAAAAGCGATCAAGTGATTTCCTATTTATTCACATGACAGACATGCAATCCCATGACCAGTCCGACTGCCTGTGTCAATCCCCCGAAGTCGGTCATCAGCCCATCGGGCCCAAATCACATCCGAAACGCGCGATTTCTACTCCCCAATTTAGTGGAATTGCAATCTATTTGGCATCCTGCTATGGTCCAACTCACCTGTTTTTGTACGTCTGCATCGCTGAGAGCCATTTTTGCAGATTTTCTTCGTACTTCACACTGGCAACAAACGACGACGAGGAAAGTATGAACGATTCAGTGCACTGCTGTAAAAAAGAATAGGAAAAAATGGACTTTTCAATTATTCCTGCTAGAGCACGACAAACACACAACACGGTGAAGAAACACTTTTTATGGGTTTTTGCCCTTTTCCGCCAGCAAAAAGCCAGAGGGAAGAACCAAGAAATTCAAGACACTTACGGGAGCGATTCCGTCTCACGCCTACTCCGTCCACTTCGAAAGATACGAGAAATCCCACTTCGTCGCCGTCGTCGTTGACGATTTTTCTTGAAAATTTCTTTTCCCTGGCAAAACGATCATATGATTGGGGAAATTTGCCAATGTTCGGGCGAAGTACGACACGAGTCAATTGTGTCGCCGCGAAGGTGGGATATTTTTTAGAATACTGATGGCGGGCGGTGGGGTTTGAAATCTGAAATTTGAAATTAAGCGCGCCGCATAATAGAACTTAGAACGGCCCCACGTTCACACGTGGTTCTCTCAACTCTCAATGTATATAGAATCAAAGCCCAGTCGTTTCCATACTATGGATTAATATGCATCCGGACTTCTCTTTTATCTTGAGTGTGAATCTGAAGGTGATAATGTAGTTGTTGCTAATTTATCAATTTTCTTCGTTTTCAACTAATAGCCGCCATACACGGAGTGATCCGTCGCTCGATCGATCGGCCGATGGATCGCCACAAAATATCAGCTGATCAAAATTACATGGAACTTTAAAAAAAAATCGTCAACGATCCATCGGCCGATATCGATAGCGGGCGACGGATCGGTCGATCGCGTGCTGAGTGCATGGCACGTTTAAAATAAGCAGCGAAAAATAAATTTCAAATGTTCAAATCAAAAATCAAATCAAATTGAACCATGGAAACTGTCGGCATCAGGACGAGCATTCCTACGCATGGGTGACGACTGAATGGGCATATGTAAATGCAGAAAAATCTTTCAGAGCAGAAAGAATGCTTTTACTGACCATTTAAAAACAAAATGAAATTTCTCGGAATTCATCGACGACGAAATCCGAAGAAAAGAGCTCAAGATTTGTTTATACTCAGTAAACATTTGTGGAGATAGTTTAAATGAAAATATCCTAATGATATCGCAAATTATCGCCAACTATCTCATAAAAGATAAAGTGAAAATATAATCTTAAAGCGTTCGAAAAGAAATATCTTTCTAGAGACAATAATTAAATGACTTCATTGCAATAGATTTGCGAGACAAATGAAAAACATTCTCTAAAAAATTATCTTTTTCCAGGATTGAAACAAGATAAATTTGTATAGGACTACGCGATCAAATACCAATTGGAAATTATTTCATTCAAGTAGAGCACTAAAAAGGAAGGTACACTCGACGCCATTTTGTGGGCAACCAATGGAGTGTGGCATGCATGTACACATGACAGTTCTCAGCTGTCAACATTAGTGCTGTCTGCTGTAGTCAATGCAGGCGAAGTCAACACATTCTATTTAAGAGAAAATCAAGGTAAATTTAGTCGTTATCACTGCAAGTGTGTTTATCGCGTATCAATAGATACCAATTTTTGTCGGTAAAGCAATTAGTGTTCCCTTATCATGTGAAATTAGTTGCTGAAAGAATGCGAAGTTTACTCCAACTTACAATTTCGACCTCGGACAGACGATTCACCCGGATGGTCATTCCCATTCGAATTATAATTCGATTCTGTGTCCGTCCTCGCGAATTATCATTCTAATATTGGAGCATCATCATTCCCATGAATAATTCGTTGAATGATCATTCGGGTGTATCGTCCGTCCGAGGTAGAATTTTGTAAAACGCTATTTCCTAATGATGTTATTTTACTTCACAGCAGAGTACAAATGCCTGTGAGAAGAAAAAATGCAACGGCATGTATTAGCAGTGGAGAATCGTCTACATCAAAAGCAACAAACGTATGTATATGTATTTTGATATCAATTGATAATTTTTACAAATCTAAACAATGGTTTATTACAGGACAATGAGAAACAGGAAAAAAATGCGCACACAGAGGACTCGATTGTTGCACTTTTGCATGAAACTGAGGTTTTGAAACAACAGTTGAAACGTCTGCGCTCTATTGCAAGATTATACTCTAACTATCCAGCAGTTGCAGAGTACATGCAAAAATATAATGTAAAGTAATTATAAGGCCGAGTGCATATTCGCGTTCGCGTGTTTTATGTAAAACGGATCTTTGCTAGGATGAAACTCCGTCAGTTTGACAAAGATTCGGTGGTTTTCGTTACACCAATGTGTGTTAACTCTTGTGTATTTAAACGAGCAATTAGGTAAGAAATGTGTGCGGCTATATGTCTCATACTGTCCGCTCGTTTGTTTCGTCGCTTATTTCTTGCCTAATTATCTATTGTAAAGGACATAAATCAACCTATTTTTTTTAATACGATGGTGCTCGAGCATTTGTTAAACTGATGGAGTGTCATTCAAGCAAAGATTCAATCCGTTTGACATAAAACACGCGAACGTGATCAACGTGCGCTCAACATATGACTTTTGTAAACGAAAAATTCACCAGAAGCTGAAAGTCACGACAATTTATAATCGACAAACGTTTTTAACAAAGTAGTTTATTTCATTTGCTTAACTGTCAGCATTAAGCTCATATGTTGTAATTGTAACAAATACTTATAAGTTTTACTTTTTTGTAGTATAAATATGTATGCTTCAGGAATATTGTAATTAAAATATCACACATTTTATTGACCAAGATCAAACAACTTATTTTCTTCCTTGTTTCAAGGATGCAGACCCGAATACATTAGCCTTTTGTTTTTTTGTGTTTTCGGAAAAGTTCTTCACACCGTAGGAACGTATGATGGTAAAATGGTGGACTAGCTTTTTGGTTAATTCACACCCGTATTTGCATTTAGGAATCAATCCATCAAGTTTTGCTACTAGTTCACTCATTATCTTCGAAGTCCCAAATTGCAAAATTAAATCTTTGTGCTCATTATAAAAGTGAGCGCAGTTTAGAATTAATTGGAACGTTTCCTTGCATGGTTGCCTCAATCCACCGCGATCCAAGTTTTCGCTCAATTTTTTAGACTCGTTGAAAAAGGACGTGTCTGGCAAATTTTGGGTCGACAAAAATGCGACGCAGTTCGCACAGAGGGGCTTTTTCAGTACTGCATTGGTCGTACTTCCCGCGATATGAAACAGAGTCTTTATATCATACTGGCTGATTTTTCTGGCTAGGATTTCGAAAGGCAGCCTTTCTATCGTTAAATCAGATTCACGCTGCCTGACTCCGGAGGATGAACACAATTTGTCAGTTGTATTACTTGATTGATTTTCCTTGTTATTTGCTGAACAGAAATCAAGCAAATACTCATCTGAGTCGCTGCAGTAGTTCGAGCGCTTGACATCCGAAACGAATTGAGCTATTGAAATCAGCCTGAGTGCGGTTAAGGACTGCAAAGCTGATGGCATTTTCCCTGCTTTCCGGCGAATTTGAGAAAAAATATTTTCGGTTGCATCTTGAGTGAATCGGCTCCCCAGGATGAAATCGAAATTGTTTGCAAGCAGGATTTCCGCGATGTCGGTGAAAGATAGAGTAGCTAAAACCCCGGCATAGTTCAGAGGTTTCCATCCCTTCTCGAAAACAATATCGTTAAACAACTCAATCATGCCGTGGAGGAAAATGTAGTTCCTATCGCTGTTTCGTGAGGTGATGGAAGTTTTCCTGACTTTAGAAGTCAATAGCGAATACCACTCGTATATCTTACGAATGAAATGCGCTGTCGAAAGAGCATCTTCATCCAAAATATGGTCTTCAACTGCAATCTCCAATGCGCTTGCAGTTTGCAATGAAAAAAAACGTATCGCAGGCCCCACATTCATTTTTTCGAATGGTGAAGGGTCAATGTCCGAGGCGCGTAAATGATACAGCCTCCTTATCTCTTTACCGTTATTGATTTCATACTCCCACAGCAATTTTACGTAGTCGCCGCTAACGAGATTGGTCGGAAGATGCTCTGCTTCCACATAAGCAGCAGGTAACAAAATAGATTGTCTCAACATGGCCGATTTCAAATTTTTCAATATGTGCCATACATCTGGAGTTACATAAACGGCGTGCCCTCTGAAATCAAAACTATTGTTCCTGACACCATTTTTCTCAATTTGAATTCCGAGAGAAGTCCACAAAGATCGATTTCTGCCATCAAGATCCGAAGACAAAAGGGTAACGTAAAGCCCACTTTCCTCAACTGCTGTTATGCATTTCAGAATGAAATTTTTTAAGTGCTTCGAATTAAATCCTTTTTTTGGAGTGACGTGACATGCTATGGCTTGTTTCCATGGGTTCCTTATTCCTCGAACTACCACCAAAAAAATTTTGTCTCCTACGACTAAATCGTCTCCTAATGTGACGTGGCCAACAATTACTCCGCTATTTTTGTCATAATCCAACGTGTCAGATATGATCATTTCATCGTACGACAAAACACAATATCTATCCTCTTTGCTCATCAATTTTATTTTGTGCTTTAATAGCTCAAGAACATTGTCAAAAATTCCAAATTGCAATTTGATATTTTGTATTCTACGATTAAGTGTACTGTACGCTGGTGCAGGGTAGCCGCTATCTCGTAAAAATTCATATCCATGAACTGACAATCCTAGTCTAAGCTTTAGACCTCTGATGATTGATTCGTTTGACCAATGATTCACTTTACCGTCAACTATCTTTTTTATTTGCTCTTCATTAAGAAATGTACGTAGAGCAGCTTTGATGGTTTCCAATTCCCGAGTCAACTTAGCGACTTCTTCTTCCAATGAGTAGGTGAGTACTTCTTTCAGAGTGCCAATTTCTCGACGTACATCTTCGTTTTCTTTCACCAGTGCTTCTCTTACTGTTTTAGCGATAATTTCTGGATGTTCGTGCTTCTGTTGATTGCCCTGAAAAATATGTCGAATAAGCAATAAATTAAAAATAAATTTTCCATTGGATACGATGTCATTATATACCTCATTTTCAGGAATCTCCGAAATGTAGTTTTCGTCCGGAGAGTTTGTAGGATCAATCGAAACCTGTTGATCTCCATTGTAAGTATAATCAGGTAACTTGCAATAAGAATGGTCAATTCGAGCTGTTTTTGGAGTGGATTTGTCGTCGAATCCGGGTCTCTTGCACGCTGTTTCAGCCATAATTTCTGAATGTTCGTGCTTCTGTTGATTGCCCTGAAAAATATGTCGAATAAGCAATAAATTAAAAATAAATTTTCCATTGGATTCGATGTCATTGTATACCTCATTTTCAGTAATCCCCGAAATGCAGTTTTCGTCCAAAGAGTTTGTAGGATCAATCGAAACCTGCTCATCTCCATTGTAAGTATAATCAGGTAACTTGCAATAAGAATGGTCAATTCGAGCTGTTTTTGGAGTGGATTTGTCGTCGAATCCGGGTCTCTTGCACGCTGTTTCAGCCATAATTTCTGAATGTTCGTGCTTCTGTTGATTGCCCTGAAAAATATGTCGAATAAGCAATAAATTAAAAATAAATTTTCCATTGGATTCGATGTCATTGTATACCTCATTTTCAGTAATCCCCGAAATGCAGTTTTCGTCCAAAGAGTTTGTAGGATCAATCGAAACCTGCTCATCTCCATTGTATGTATAATCAGGTAACTTGCAATAAGAATGGTCAATTCGAGCTATTTTTGGAGTGGATTTGTCATCGAAGCCGGGTATCTTGCACGCTGTTCTCTGTATAGAGGGTAATTCTTGTGCGGTTGTTTCTCTAACTTGTTTGATTTTCTGAAAAATAAAAAACAGTCTCATTAACAAGCGGCAAGTGACGATGACGGAAAATTAACAAAAGTAATTCCATGAAAACATTCTTCCACTAACAAACCTTGATTATTGATTTTCTTGGTGCACGAGTGATTCTTCGTGGAAGATTCGGAACATCAAATAACGTTGGCACAGCATCTGTAACCAGTTTGTTCTCTTTATTTTTCTGACCATTTTTAAATTGACATTCCTCGAAATGTACCTGCACAAAATAATCACTTTACTCCACTTTCTGAAAGTGCTAATGTAAAAGCGTTTACCTCACAAATACGTGAATAATCATTCGGTTCCCAATTTGTCCGTCGTGTGTTCCTTGTCCATTCTCCTCTTCGCGTAGCATCTGCCGGAAATCTGAACAAACGAAAACCTTGGTTTGATCTGCTTTTGCAGTTTGGAACTGCACAACTTGGCATTTTTGGCTAATCGGTATCGGTGAGGCTCTAAAAAGTGGAGTACACATCGGCATACAGCCATACAACAAGAAACACCGGGTCCAGGTCTTTAGCGAATGACAGATCTCCACTGCAGTCAGCTGTAATCTCCATTCGATGCCCACAAAATGGCCGCCGAGCGTACTCACCTTTTTAGAGCCTTAGTAGAACTATATATACTCGTAGTGTGGATCGCGTAACCGTTTGTATGTTAGCCTTCTAAAGGTCGCCACACATGATCGCGCAGAACCACGAATGAACTTTCATTGAACCATCAAATATCATAGAATGGTGGAAATGAGGCGATTTGTTTTACTATTGAGTTTGACGTGGTTCGATGTAGTCAAGTTGTTCAAAATCGGATCTATTTTTTTGAACCTAGGTTGCACACGCAGACCTAGGTCTAATAGGTCCAATTTAAAAAATATCTACGTCCGGGTAGGTCCGCTAATCCGAATAATTCCACTAATCCGAGTAGGTCCGCTAATCCGAATAGTTCCACTGACCGGGCTAGGTCCATACTTCCTTAGCTCATGAGTAATGGAAACACGGCACGTTTAAAACGGTTTTCATTATATTCAGCATCCAGTGTTTATTTGAGGACATCTACATATGTACTTCAGTTTCTATTGTTTCTATTCTTCAGGCAGTACAGCGGCGTTCAATTTGCTTGTTTACATTGATCTCTGTTCTGCAGAATGTTTCAAATTCTTGAAGGTGACTGCTTACCACCTCCAAATCCTGTTTAATATTGGGCGCGGTCCTGGAAGCCTTCTGATATGGATCTGACTTTTCTGTTTTCTCCTCTATGTGCTTCCCCCTCCAGTAAATTTAGTACAGACAACTGTCAATTTTTGGATCTGAGAAATATTCCCACAGACGGCATACACGGCCGTCTTGTCAAAAAAGATCTGTCAAGTTTATAATTTCAAAATGGAAAATTTAGTTATTGCGGAATTATTGGATGATTTCGGTAATATCGAAATTGTAAATAGTGTGCAAAGCATACTAAATATAGTGCGCGTTGCCATGGATAACAGCATGACAAACGATTGGAGTTTGTTGGACGGGATTGAGCGCGAAAACCGACCAAGAAATGCAAATTATTTCGAACAAACAGTTCCCCGATAGGTCGACTTCCTATTCAAGGAGCAGGTTTGTAGGCTAAAGGCGCAGTAAACTACCACTAAACACTTCGCAACACGTCCTGCACGCTGGCTAAGGCGGCTATTACACTATAAAAGTTCTTTTACAAATATCGTTTGTAAAAGATATTTTCGAAGAACTTTTCTAGTGTAATAGCCGCCTAAGAAAAGATTTGCAACGTGAAGGTTGCTTGTTTCAAGTGCTTTTCTTACATGCTTGCACACTTTCCCCCTTAGGCGGCTAATATCATTCATAAAAGTTCTTTTAAAATATCGTGAGTCAAAGATATTTGTAAAAGAACTTTTATAGTGTAATAGCTGCCTAACGGATGACTGGCTATGTTGCTTTGGTGACAGAGGCGCCGGTGACATCTGAGAACTGTCAAAATTGCTGATTTTAGAAATTGACCGGAAAAATATTCAGATCCAGATGGGAAATTGTCAGATCCAAAAGTGACAGTTGTCTGTACTAAATTTACCGGAGGGGAAAGCAAATGGAGGAGAATTTGAGAATTGTCAAACCCTGATCCGCTCGCAGGAACGCAGCCATTGACGGATGCTATGACGTTGAAATTCAGATCGACAAGTTTGACTTGCACGTCAAGTAGTTGCTATGACTTTTACTTTATCGATGACTTTGACATGTCGAGTGGTTAAAGGCACCATAAAGAAGCATAACATCAGAAACTCAGTAGAGAGAATTCATAAAACAAATTCGCAACAGTAGGCTGACCGCTGTGTGTCAAATGAACTTAGCCATACAAAATCTGTATCTTTTGGCATTTTTGTCTCGGTGTAAAATTTAAAATCATTCAATAATGAAATTCAAAGCCCGAAAAGCTGTTGATCCAAGAAGAAACAAATTGAAACAAAGCAGTGTAATAAATCAAAAGAAATTACGACATCCAAAAGATGTAAGTAAATATTAATATCTGATAATCCGTTTCCCTTAATCATCTTGTTTCATTTATGGGGACGACTTTGATATCTGTGGACCAAAATAGTAATGATGATTTCAATTTAACTGTGATCTGAAATGAACGATAGTCTGAAATTCTTTTCCGCAAACTTATAACCGTTTCGGCAAATATTTACCTTCAAAGCTCAACTTATGGATAAAGGCAAGTTGACACGTTGAAAGTACACTTTTGGCAAAGTACGTTGACAACTTACTTTGAAGTTACTTCGAACGTGTCAACCCCCTTTCAAAGTGCTTTGAAGTTTCCGGCGTCCCATCAAAGCAAAGTAGGATGGTGCTTTCCATCAAAAAATGCATTGCAAATCGATAATTAATTAATTCACAGAAAAAAGTTGTTGGAGCGGGAAATTGTGAGGTGTTGGTGGTTTTTATTCAATTTATGGGCAGTATACTGAGGGTTACAATCTCTTGAGCCCACGCAAGGGGAGTGAGAAATCTGGATAATATATTTTGGTGTGAATTTCCTAGAAATGCGAAGTCCGACGTTTTTTTTTGCAGGTGGCACAATTGTGGGTATTCTTTCCAAATCAAACTTTGGCACTTTGAATATGTGAACCGGCCTTTATAGGTAATCCAGTACTTGAATTGTATATGGAGTTAATCTCAACTTTAGGGCTGCTATGGTACATCATTATCTAATTTGTCCACTTGGCCACTCGTATTTTAAATTTAGTGTGAACGACCCAGTCATACGTGTATTATTAAAGTGGGAGAACTCTTTTATTTACATTTCCGTCAATTTTCAAACTCGAATCGGTTCACCACGCCATCTCGTGTTCATTACCATCAACTCGCCACATACATCTCAAATTTGACTCACACCGTACTCGGATTCGATCTCTGTACCGAAAAATTCAATATGGCTGTCAACTATTTGTTTTCGGAGCCGAACAATTGTGCAAGCAGCACAACTCTAGATTCGCATCCGCCAAGGCGAATCCTTTTAGTGTAAAGAGCACAACACGAGCCCCCATTACGGAGTCGCACAACTACACGAATCCGACACGAACGACACGACATTTGAAGTATCACGCATCGACGAAAAAGAATTCCTGTGCCGTGTGTCCCGTGTGCGAATGAGTTTTTTTATTTCGAAAAATTCCGACTTTTTCGAGCCAAGAAGGTCTCGTTCGATACGACAAGCGCTTGGCCGTTCGATGAGCTCAGTGCAGCGAATGTTATTGCAGGCCTAGAGCGTAAACAACGGGTTCATTGAACTGATTTTTCGTTGTCCCGTCGCGCGAAATTCGCACATATCGCCAGCAGCAGCAGTAGCGGCAGCCCTTGTCGGGTTGTGTAGAAGGAAACGAAGCGCAATCAGTCAGCGTCGAGCCATCCTTTCTCAGTTCGCGATCCTCGGAAGTGAATTTTCTTGTTGCGGAGTTTGTGCGACACCGGTGTCCAGGCGCGACTTTTGTTGGCGCGAGTGAATCGGCCGCGGCAACCCTTCCGACGACCGCTTGGTCGCGAAATTCTCGTGTCACGTCTCCGCGGAACAGGATCCCGAGGCTAAGCGGATTGTGTGGTGCGCCTTTTCTGCGCCCTGGCTGGGATTTCGTGGCGCGCTCTATAAATACCGTCGCGTAGGGTCGCGCGTCGTACATTTCTGGAGCGTAGCAGCAGAGGAACGGCTTCTGGGCGGTTTTTTCTCGCGGAGAATCTTCAATCGGGGAATCTAACGGCGCTTCCGATTCGCCAGGTCGCAGACGACAGACGAACGGACGGACAGACACAGTGTGCTACGGAAGGGACTGTTAATCGAGACGGACACGGGGTGCTACGGAGGAGACTGTTAATCGTCGGCGTGCAAATTACATTTCGGCGTGCGAAGCGGCGTCCGGACAACAGGACATCCTGCCCGTCGTCTGCATCTAGTGAAGGACAGCGCCCAACAAAAGCCCGGAGTCGAGAGCACCGAGGAAAGGAGGAGCTGATCTTCGGGTCGCGTCCGTTCACGAGAAGAATTTGGTGGAATGTTAAATGCGGCATTTGCCCATCGCAGATTGGATGTTGCTTGTTTCACTCGGCTCAAGTTGTTGTTCAGTTAGGTAAGTTTCGGAACCATTCAGAAAATTTCCGTGTGTTTGCGCGCGCGGTCGACAACCGCAGTTTCCCTCTTTTTTGTGCCTTTTGCGCCCATTTGCCGCGCTCTAGTGCTCGTACTAGGCGACTCGATGTAAGCGAGCGCACGCTGTAGCAAAGTTCTGAGTGTTTCGTCGTCGCCGGTGCGCTGCTATGATGACGGCGCAAGGCGCACGACGACGTCACAAAAAAAAAGAAAAAACCACGACCAGGTGGATGAGGGGCTCTCGGGGGCGGTGGCTGTGGCGCGGGACAATTTGATATTTTTCCCCAGACCGGCGATGATGGCTGATGTGATCTGCCCGACGTGTGGGCGCATAGGACAGGACAGTTTCAGTGGTGGCAGTTATTTATTCATATTCCTAGAAAGAGGTCGGCCCGGCCCGCTGGGATTAGGCGAGTCAGCCGAAGGATAAAGCGAGATCCAGTCCGTTTTGGATGTTTTTACATGCGACGAGTGCGATTGTCTCATGGCCGGTTGGAAAGAGACGGATAGACGGCGGGGTGCGACAGCATCATCGTGTTGTCATTTGGTTTCTTGTTGTAAGCAGGGAATTGCCAGATGCGAATGCACTTTGTATGAATTGACAGCTAGAAATTGTCCCGGGATTTAAAGTGCCGCGAAATTTCCCTTTGTTTACAGTTCGAGCTTTTGAATCGGGTGCAGTGTGGGTGTCAAACAAACAATTTGGCACGGATTCCATGTGCACTTATCGGATCCGTTGTCGCAAATGTTTTTTGTTATTTTATTTTTCTGCTGCTTAATCGCTATCTTTGATATCATTTTATGACCTTGTTTATTCTGCTGTTGTGGAGGGTGCACGATAGAGCACAGCGTTCCAGGTCGTTTACTCATTGCCCTAACCATCTAGAGGGCCATAGCGTGTCCACTATTCCATGTGACTTGCTGTCCGATGGCATAAACCAGGGCGATGTATGTACGTTGCCAGCATGCACTCCTGCGACAAGTCGGGAGATTTTAGGACTTATTATTACGCCCCGCATCACGGGGAAGAAAACGGTACGACTTCGATATCTGAGGCGCCAAATTTTATCTGCGGGTCGTTCATTTTAAATCTAAAATACGAATGGCCTGAAAATATAAAAAATTAAATGATGATGTATCATGGGAGGTTCTTTGCTCCCTAAAGCGGAAATATATTCAATTCTAGCACTGGATTTTCCCATACAAAAGTTTCAACTTTAAAGGTAAATATCTCCGAAACCGTTACGGGTTCGCGGAAAAGGACTTCAGATTCATTTATTTCAAACCAAATTTGAACCGATCATTAAAATTTGGCGCCTCAGATATTGAAGACAAGACAACACAAACATCCATGGCCACGAACGCCGTGGACAGGACCTGAACCCGTAACGTCCGTAGTCAGGCATGGGACTGACGCGTCTATGCACTGGGCTTCCGGTCGACAATCCTGGTTGGTATAAGTGGTGGCTGAAGCACAACTTGCCAGAGCCCAATTAGCGCGAATGCGCCGTTTTGTAACCACAAACCTCGGCAAAATCGGTTATAAGATGGTTGGGCTAACAGGGGATGGAAGGATGCCTAGATCCAACCGGAGGAGTTCAGGAAGTATAGCAGCTCCCCGATCTTCACCCCCGATACATCCCCCAGGTTAACAAGAAAGGCCTCGCCCAATGCTCGATGTCTGGCCCTAGCAAGGGCTGGGCATTCGCAGAGGAAGTGAGTGAGGGTTTCCTTTTCATCCTCATTTCCACAGCTGCGGCAGTGCGGAATATAAGGGATGCCAAGTCTTATTGCATGTTCTCCGATAGGCCAATGTCCTGTAATGACCGCCGTGAGCCTGGCGACATCCCTACGGGACTTGGTTAATAGCTCAAATGTTTTCCTACTGTCATAGGAGGGCCAAATCTTCCTTGAAACGCGCAGGTGGGCAGATTCCGCCATTTGGAATCCGCAACATTGAGGTAGTAAGAGTAGATCTTGCTCTTAACAGTCCTCAGCAGAATACAAACAGATTCCGCATGAGAACTTTCTAGGACGGCCCCCTCCTGGCCAGCTCGTCGGCTTTTTCGTTTCCCCTCAATGTCTCTATAACCAGGCACCCAAAGCAGGGTGATATTGAGCTGTCTGCCAAGGCGAGTTAACTCTTCCCCACACCGCTCGACCAGTTTGGAGGAAGTACTCACCGAGTTCAGTGCCTTGATAGCGGCCTGGCTGTATGAGCAAATGGCGATGTTCTGGTTATCTGGTATACCACTGAGAGTGAGACACGCCTTCATAATTGCGAGAGTTTCCGCCTGGAAAATACTGGTATAGTCCGGGAGGCGATAACTCTCCGAGATATTCAGTACTTCAGAAAAGATTCCTGCACCGACGCCGCAGTCCATTTTCGACCCGTCGGTGAAAATGTCAAAGTGAAGATGTCAAAGTCCTTCACCACCTCGTCCCCCCTCCATTCAGCCCTGGTGGGGAATTTGGCAGAGAAGCTTCTGTCAAACCTCAGTTTGGGCAAAGTGAAGTCTGTTTTTATGTTGACCACATATCGTGGCAACTGGTTGAGGATGTTGCTATGGCCGTACGGCTTGGCAGTCCAGCCTCCCGAATGTCTGAGCCTGACTGCACTGCCCGCCGCCAGCTGTTTAATAAAGAGGTCTATTGGCGGAAGATGCAGGATCACGTTTAGCGCTTCCCTCGGGCAAGTTCGCATGGCACCTGTAGTGCCAAGATAAGCCGTCCTTTGCACCCTGCCAAGTTTTGTTATATCCTTTAGCAAGTGCTGGCCACCAAACTAACGACCCATATCGACAATCCTAATCGACGTTATTTTTGCGTCTTGGCTGGTAATGAGTTTACCCCTGTACCCCACAGAGCGAGCGTTCTGGAGTGGTAAGCTTAAGTTGTGGGCCCGAAAGGCCCACGAGCACTGTGACCATATGGTCTATTGTGCTGTTTCTATTTCCAGGGTGGTAACTCGGGGTTGCAATACCTAAAAGGTAGAAACACTTCTGTCACGTCAATCCGGGGTAGAGAGGATTGACGCTCAAATTAAAACCCACTATTGGTCAAAGACTCGAACCACTTTGCTTCGCCCGGCCAAGTAGGAATGTTCCCAAGCCGAAATTTCCGGGCTGCTGGTTACCGTAATAGACCCATAGCAATTTTCTCTGACAGCCAGTCATCTAAGGCGCTCACAAAGTGCCATTTCAGACGATCAGCCCGTCAGCCTCGTACCGACTGATAGGACTGAAGAGCTGATCAACGTGTGACTTTAACATGGGCTCAATGAAAACTTTCAGATGATCAGCCCGACTGACCGGTTTATCAACTTAACCTTTGCACATGATCTGCGGCTGATCGACGTACCAATGCTAAAAGCATGTGTAATGAACCACCTGTAATGAACCATATTATGGTCTGGTAGTGCTGCTCCCACCGGCAGATCGAAGCAGCACCTGATGAGTAGTGATCTGTTGGTGGTACGAAACCAGAGGCCAAGGGTCCCATTACACCCGGACCCAGATTCACCCGCGTGGGCGTCAACCTTATCGACTATTTTTTTTATTCCCCATTTTTACCTCCCTTGTTTGTGCTGTCTTCCCCAGGCCTATGATTTTTTTTTAATACGTGAAGGACAGGGGCAACGAGCGGCGAAAACCCCGCCCACATCTCCCGAACTGAGCTACAGCAAGCATAGGCCGCTGCTTAGCTCGTTGAGGGGTCTTTTTCTTCGCCAGATGGCACGGCCCGACCTTAACGGTCACTATGCTACCTAGGCCCCGTCCCCACGGGCATCTCCGGATGCCCACCAAACCGTCCGTTACACATGGTATGGCTGAACGACGTACGGTCAGCCGGTACATCCAACTGATCATATAAGGTACCACAACAAGCTTCTTACCAAACAATAGGCGTGTATTTTTTGCGTAACCGTGTAGGGTCCCTGCCCTGGTTGCGCAAAAAACGCTCTAGGATAGCATCCAGGTTAAATTCTGAATCGTCAAGTTGTCTACTACATAGGCTGAAAAGTCCCGGATGTTTTTTTTAATGAAAACAAGCTTTTTTTTTGGCAAAGTTATATTTATTCCTCAACATAGTTGCCTTCGAGGGCGATACACTTATAACTCATAGCGATTTTCCGACATTTCGATGCACTTTCTGTAGTACGAAACGTCCAAGCCTTCGAAATACGCCTCGGTTTCCGCGATGACTTGCTCATTCGATCTGAATCTCTTTCTACCAAGTGTTTGGTCAACAACGGGGGGTTTAACATCCCCTCACTTCCATCAACTGAGTACGCAGCTCGGCAGTATTCAATGAGGGTATACCACAAAGTGCAGAAGTGGCTTTGCTGTGATTAAAAAGCCCGAAGAATGGGGGTGGAAAAGCAACAAAAGTTGAACCCCTTTCTGTAACAATCACGAGGAATGCCGCACCAGATGGCAGAAGGCATGTGTAGGATACTGTGGCTGTAAAAAGGCAGGTCTACATTGCTCCCGCTTTGTGCCAATGGTGAGGGCAAGTGTGAGAATGTAGACATTTCTGCAGCCATGGACGACGACGAGAACCTCGAAGAGATGTTGGAAGAGTCAGTCGACCAATCCCATCCACCGGAACGACCACCGTGTCCCCACGAACCGATCCTTCCAAAAAACTAAACCTGTAAACCTGTAGTGTAAATACCACCTTCAATATTCAAATTGTCGAAGGAATTATCAGCACCTACAAAAAAAAAGCACAAAAATATGTTATAATGGGAACACTTGTTCAGAAACGTGATTTTAGTTATTTCGAATTTCTGAATTTTCTTTTGGTCAAATTAAAAAGATTAGATACTTCCTGAACGGAGAATTTCATGCTCGACAACTCTAACTTGCAGCATTTTTACGTATTAGTAGCCGTTTTCAAGTTACAGACATTCAAATGTGACCATAATGCCGGAACCAGATTGAAAGCAGAAAGCAGCAGCAACGGCAGCAGCAACAAGAACAGGCAGATCACACGCCGCTGTTGCTGCCGCTGCATTCAATCTAGGTACTTGTAGCTTAGGGAAAACGCATGCTTTCTAATGCCCGAACCAGAATGAACGCAGAATGCAGCAGCAGCGGCAGCCAAAGGCCCTAACCAGATTGAACACAGCAGCAGCGGCAACCAAAGGCCCTAACCAGATTGAACACAGCAGCAGCGGCATCAGCAGCAGCGGCATCGGCAGCAGCGGCATCAGCAGCAGTGGCATCAGCAGCAGCGGCATCAGCAGCAGCGGCATCAGCAGCAGCGGCATCAGCAGCAGCGGCATCAGCAGCAGCGGCATCAGCAGCAGCGGTAGCAGCAACAACAACAATAGGTAGATCTGTCGCGATGACACAGTGGCGATGATAGGTCGCTGTGTCATCGCGACAGATCTACGTGTTGTTGTTGTTGCTGCCACCGCTGCTGCTGCCGATGCCGCTGCTGCTGCGTTCAATCTGGTTAGGGCCGAAATGTCAAGTTAGAAGGCATACATTTCCCTTAAGCGACCTACATAGATTGAACGCAGCGACAGCGACAAAAGCAGATCTGCTTGTTGTTATTGTCGCTGCCGCTGCTGCTTTCTGCGTTCAATCTGGTTCGGGCATAACAGGGTTTTGCGCAAAGTTGAGAAAAATCGACGTTTTTCGACTGTTGATTGCGGCTACACCGCTTGACGTTTAGGTTCGACGCAGAACTTTATGCCCGGTTCACATTATTCCAGTAACCAATCCAGTAGTAGTCCGGATGGCGCAACGGTTAGCACGTTCGCCTTCAACGCACTGGGCCCCGGTTCGATTCCGGGGATTTACGTGTCGGACTATGAGCCCACTCAGCTGTTAAATGAGTACCCATTATGGGGTAAATAACTCGGTTGAGCGTGTTGCTGATCACATACCTCTGCACAAAAAACCGTCACGATCTAGAAAATGAGATGATGCTAACTCATCTCGAGGCCGTGGTTCAAATTGGACTGTGGCGCCAGTTATTTATTTTATTTAATCCAGTCCAGTAATCCAGTCCAGCGCTGGATTGCTACTGGAATAATGTGGACCGGCACTGGACAGCAATCCAATCCAGCAATCCAGTCCAGTGACTGGATTGTCGGTCTACTTTTTCATTCCAGCTCGTACAGAAATCATTGCCTGCGTTCACATTTTTGAGCGTTTCGGTTATTCAGCAATTGAAATGCATGTAAACGGAAAAATCAGTGATTTTTTCCGTTTACATGCATTTCAATTGCTGAATAACCGAAACGCTCAAAAATGTGAACGCAGGCATTGTCACTATAGTTACCGAATCAACAACACACTCAGCGGACTACTGGACTGGAATCATGTAGACGATATGATCCAGTCCAGCACTGGACTGGATTGCTGGACTGGATTACTGGACTGGATTACTGGACTGGATTACTGGACTGGAATAATGTTAACCGGGCTTTATGCTCTTCAATTTATCCGTAAACTTTTTCTAGCTAGGATCCACGGTTTTCGAGTTATAATCGAAAAACCAAAAAAAGTACTGAAATTTCGAGGTTTTTGAGATTTTGACCATGTTCCGCAAACAAAATTTGTTGGGAAGCTCCGGATTCTTGTTCAGCTCCCCCCCCCCCCCCAGAACATAAAAAATTGAAGAAAAAAATTCTCCACCACAGTTTGCTTCCCTAATCACCCAATGGCTGAACAAGTAGTCGAGCTCCAAATTAAGTACATACTTGTGTCCTAATTAAGTAATCTAGCTTCGATACGAACGTTTTGTTACCACATTTGTTACAGAATGAGTATACAATCACTCCCAATAGCCCCAATTTTTACAAGTTCAATGGAAAAAAAAATCTGCGACATGAACAAACATGCAAGTAACGTTCTCCCTTTCCTCCCAGCATCGCCAAAAGACCACAAAATGTATATCGTATGCATCCTACATACGATAGAACAAAAAAAAAAGATAAAAAACTTTGACCGTCGTGTTTTTTTTTCGTTTTTTGCAAATTTAACCCAAAATTTGCATTAACAGAATCAATTCTACAGCTCCTTCTAATTTAAATTTCAAATGACCCCCTTTCTCGCGCAGTGTTCTACATGCTGCAGAAGCGGGCTCAACAAAAATATGGAAAACAACTTGCACACAGATCGTATGCATATGGCAACGTCGCCCAACCAATTGCATTTGGTCCATTCACTTCCCGATGGCCGCCAATTGGACGGAAATTTCCCTCGCGTTGATACGAAGAAAAAATGGGAAATTTCATTGCGATCTGAACACACTGCAACGCGTACTTGCTGTCAATTCGTACTGTGCGTGGTGTGTGTGGTCTTTTCGTCGGAAGGACATGTTTGTTGTGTATTTTGACAGCGACTCGGATCGGCGAGTGCAAAAGGAAAACGTCTTGAAGACGACTTGCAACCGAAGATGATTGCAAACAAAACGAGAATCGCTTCTGCCCAATATAGAGCCTCCCGTGTACGGGCAAGAAGGAGATGAATGCTGTATGCGTGGGCACTGGTTGTCATCTCGCATTGACAGGAGTGACGAGGCGAACACGTCTCTCTCATCCGTGTCTCAGTCCATTGCATACATCTCGAACGAGCGAGACGAACGCACTCGTACATCTTGTTCGATGCGTAATTTGACGTTTTTCCGGACACACGACATGCGTGCTCTTTCACTCAACGTGTCGTGGACGCATCGTGCGAGTGAGACGGCACCTTTTCGTTGTTTTTCTTTTGTGTAGTGTCTTCCCGTTGATGGGAAACTGGTCGTCGTCAAGTTTTGCTTTTTCGCCTTTTTTCACGTCAATTTTTGTGATACGCTGTGCATAATTTTTTCACTTTTGTCGATTATTTAATGTTCGCCTAGTAATTAAAATACTCCAAATAGACTCATGAAGGTGCGTACGAGTGCATGACTGTTGTGTATTGTGTGAAATGGATGCGAGCGTGCTAGAAATTTGTGTGGAAATTTTGCGAGTTGTGCAGAGCACAAAAGTGAAATCGTCGTAGTTGCGGCTGCAGCAGCGATATTTTGTCCCCCGTCCGTTGTGTGGTTTAGCGATGGCTCTGTGAGTTTTGACATATAAGTTGCGCTGTGTGACTAGTGCTGGGATTAGATTAGGTGAAGCAAGTGATGCGAAGCGCGCCCCCCGTTCATCAAGGATACGGTGATCCCGACGGAATGTGGGAACAAGTGCCCTCGGTCTTGTGTGTGAGTGCTCTCCTTATTCCCAAGAATGCCATTCGATCCGCATCCAGACCCTTTTCCCACAACACACTACCCGAGACCGTGAGGCGGACGTGCACCTGCTCAACCATGGCAGCGGTAGCAGCCAACCTCTTGATATGAATCGCCTCGCCATTCAAGGGCTGTCCAAAATTTTGGGAAGCTACACACACAATCAGTCTGGCTGCATGCAGCACAGCACGCAGCAGTAACGGCGGAGTCTCTCCGGACCTTGAGATGCTCACGGCACGGAGCAAAAGCGCAGAAATACTAATTTGACTAATGAGGTCGTAACATCACGTTGCTGTGTACAAAATTCGCATATTTTGTGTACGATGTGAGACATTTGCAAAGCGCCGTTGTCACAAGGCAAGCGTATTCCATCTGTTTACACGTCCACTTATCGCACGTCCGTGGAAAGCACTTTTCTGGGGACATCTGACTCGGGGTGGCTTTTATCCAGTGATCTGTTTCGCGGAATTTTTCTCTGGGACTATTCAAAATTCGGGAGAAGTGTTTGGCATCTATCCACCGGTCGACAAAATGTTCCAACAAGGTTAAGAGTGCACACACCGAGTCTAGTCTGTTGCTGCGAATGCTAACTAACGTCTAGCTGTGCCCATAGTCTGAAGAACATTTCGTTATTTGCGCACACACAATATGTATTCACAATTTTGCAAGGTTTATGTTCTCGCGGGCGCTTGACACCCGTTCGACACGCCGAACTGCTGCTGCTTGCTGTTGCCCCGACCCCCGTGACTTGTGATGCTGCTTGCTAAGCTGCGCAATGTTTTCGCATGTTCTGTGTGGAAAAATAACAATTTATTTGTGCTCGTCTCACGAGATATGGCGCGAGTCCCTGATAAGTATTGTTTGTATGCGAAACACTAGCTATGAAGGTAAAAAATGGGAAAAATGCTTCAGATTAGGTTTCTTTGTAGGATTCAAACGGCGGAATGTTTGGTGTATGTTGTTTGGAGCTGTTTTGTCGATTACTTTGCTCTCTACGATCATCTCAACCGTCCGGAAGCCGTCTTAGAATCGCAAGAATTCACCTCCTTTTCGGTTTCCTTTTGTAATTTGGTCGGACACACCTGAAAGAAAAACACAGAAAGCGGATTCTTTTGCAAAGCCAAGTTTTTGGTAAAGGAAGGGGCTAACCTCCGTTTTTCGTGCGAAATCTCATACAAAAACTGTCAAAAATTCGGTACTGAGTTCTTCGCACGAAAATTCCAAGTCTCCACGCTGTTGTGGGCAATTTCTACGCGAAAACAATTACTTTGCATTTTATTTCGTGTGAAAACCAGTCATTACAGTGGTGATCGCTTTCTGTTGAGTGAGAAGAGGGGGGGGGGGGGGGGGGGGGGGGCGACCGGTAACGCATCAGGCATCAGTTTCATGTTTGACTACTGGCGTTTCGTTCCTGCGGCAGCCGGTTATTCGTACCGGAACGACGCTTGTTTCAACGGCCAAGAGCTGCCAAACCCGCTCGATGCAAGAAGAACTGCAGTATTTGAAGCATCCCTACCACAACAACTACCGGCGTTTCGGGTTCGAATCCCGTCCACGACGACGTTCGTGGCCATGGATGTGCAGGAGGTGCATGCTGGAAACTGCATTCTCCGAAACCAGTTTATGCCGTCGAAACATCAACTGGGCCACATGGAACAGTTGACGCGCTATGCCCCACAAGGGGTTAGGGCAATTGAGAGTAGAGCACCGCGGATATGTGCAGTGTGCAAGTCTACACTGTCACTTTTTCGTGGGAGAGATTTCCCTTCTACTCAAAAGAATGGTTTTCAAGCGAAATAAACTGCAAAGTAATTGTTTTCGCGTGAAAATTGCTCATATTGATGTGGAGACTTTTCTTCGAATGAAATATGGTCAGTATTGACAGAGCGAACATTTTTCGTGCGAACGCAACTTTTGACAGTTTTTGTATCAGATTTCGCACGGGAAACTGATCTTAGTACCAAGCTTAAAGGCTCATATCAACCTTTTCCTACAAAAATGGCTGCGGATCGGAAATAGATTTCTCCTCCATATGCTTTCCCTTCCGATAAAATAAATACGGACAACTGTCCGTCCCTCCGGATCTGAAAGGTATTCAGATCCAAAAGCTGACAGTTGTCCGGACATATTTTACCGGAGGGGAAAGCATATGGAGGAGGAGTCTGTTCCTAAACCCCCCTCGCACGACCGCAGCTGTTATGGTGGAGTAATTTCACCTACAGCCATGGCCAAAAGTATTAGGCACCCCTTCAAAACACATGTAATTTGAAACGTGTGTTAAAATTGATAATTTCTTTTAATATTTACGATACTGGTTTGTTCAAACAATAATAACAGCAATAAATGATCTTCTTTGAAGAGCCATGAAACATCTGGCGTGCAAATTCCAGGAAATGGGGTATTTGAGAAATTGTTGATAACATTTTGTCAGTCTCCATTTGTTACTTATGGGGTGTGGTTACTTGTTTTTGTAATTTATTTGCAAACTAGACACTCTGTGCAATACAATATGCCTAAAACGAGTGAGCTTGGTATTGAAAAACGCTTTAGAATTCAGTTATTACATGAACAGGGCAAATCACAAGTTGAGATTGCCAAGCTAGTGAAATGTTCTCGGTGCGCAGTGATGCGGTTTGCGGAGACCAGTTCTCATGAAAATAAGCCAAGAACAGGCAGAAAACGCGTAACTTCAAAACGCCAGGACAGAAAACTTGTCCGCGACTCTTTGAAGGAGCGTAAAAAAACATCTTCTGCACTTGCTGCTAACCTGTCGGAAAACTTGGGGAAAGTAATAAGTGCTCGAACGATAAGAAGGCGTCTCGCAGAAGCAGGCTTGAAAGGTTGTAAAGCTAGAAAGAAGCCGTGGCTTTCAGCAGCCAACAAAAAAAATCGCTTGGAATGGGCTCTTTGGTACCAGCATTTCACAGAAGAGGATTGGGCAAATGTTCTGTGGTCCGATGAATCAAGTTTCCAGGCAAGCTTAATTATAACCTTTTTCAAACAACAATAACCGTAATTTTTTACGGAGGCCTCGATTTCAGAAAATTTTTCCAAAAAATTGAAACAGGTTTTTTGTATTTTCTAACAGGTATTTGGAACACCTGGTGTGACTTTTGTTAGGCGGCGCGTTGGTGAGGAATATCATCTAGATTGCGTGGTGCCTACAGTTAAACATGGAGGAGGCAGTATCATGGTTTGGGGTAGCATGGCTGCTGGTGGAGTCGGCGAGATGTTCGTTTGTGAAGACCGTTTGAACAGTGAAAAGTACATAAATGTGCTGGAAACTGTACTAATGACTTCGTTAACGCGCATTTTTGGTGACACGAATCTACGTGGAGTCAAATTCCAACAAGATAATGCTCCTTGTCACAAATCGGCGATTACGATGCGCTGGTTTAGAGACAACAATATTGAATTATTAAATTGGCCAGCGCAGTCCCCAGACCTGAACCCTATCGAACACCTTTGGGGTATTCTGAAGCGTAACATACAGAAATACCCCATCACATCAAAAGTGGCGTTAAAAGCAGCTTTGATACACGAGTGGAACTCCATAAGTACCGTTGACTGTACAAAGCTCGTTAGGAGTATGCCCAAGAGGATTGTTGTTGTAATAAAAGCAAAGGGTGGACCCACAAGATATTAATGTATTTAGTTTAATTTCATCGATACATAATAATTTCGAAAAAAAACTTTTTTTTTTTTCATTTAAACAAAAAAATATTCAGTTATTACAGGGTGCCTAATACTTTTGGCCAAGGCTGTATGTATACGGTTTCGTATGAAATATGTTAGTATATCGAGGTAGCGAAAAGTTTAACAGTTATTGTATGAGATTTCGCGCGAAAAAGGGGATTAGTACACGTTACAAAGAAGGTTAGATTAAAAGGGTTGCTTAAGCACACTTAGACAACCACTGGACCCTTAGATTCATTAACCTGAGACCAACTCAATCGTTGAGCCAGCCAGAGCTCACCATGAAGCGATGAAGCTGACCAACATTTACCAGTTTCTGCGGCAGCCGGTTCTACGTACCGGAACGACCCGTTTTTCGACGTCTCAAGAGCTGAGAAACTCCCTGGATGCGAGAAGAACTGCAGTATTTGAAGCATCGCTACCACAACAACGAAACGTCAACTGGGCCACATGGAACAGTTTACGCGCTATGCCCCACAAGGGGTTAGGGCAACTGAGTAACATTTACCTCTTTCAGGTCACCCAGATCGGCGAAGAAGTAGGAACCAAGGAGGTCCTTTCTAAAACTCGCTAGGTCCGGACAGGTACACAGAATGTGAGAGGTACTTTCCTCCTCGTCCCCACAGCTCCTGCAAAAAATCATTATATGGAAGACGAAGTCTCCTGGCTTGCTTCCCAATTAGGCAACGTCCAGATAAGACTCGTACGACAGTTCTTAGATGATTTCTGCTTAGCATTAGCAACCCAGAGGATCGTTTGAGATCCAGTCCACATGACATGTATTGTCATTGCTCTATCTGATGCAGGTCCTTTCATACGCTGCATCTTTGATAGCCGATTTACAAGCAGCTAGATAGAGGCATCCTGGTGCCCACACTCCTTGTTGTAGTCGCGACGCGCTGATATCCGATGAGTGATGGGCGTTGAAGTCACCAAGTAGGAGACGATATCGGCCAGCTAGCAGTGGTGTGATATTGACACTGTATACCGAGGGACAACTGGATACAGGTGGAATATTAACCTTGTAGATTTCCATATCGATATTGACCGACTGACTGGCAATGGCCTGTGCCTCAAAGATATTGTCGGTGACTGTAACGTCGATTTCACGATATACTGATTAATGGATTAGAAATGCAGATGATGTTGTAATTGCCATAGGAGTTGAGGAACGAATTGGTGTTAAGCTTCGTCTCCTGTATAGCTCCAATCATGACGCGGTGTCTGTCCATGAAGTCCGATAATTCTGAAATTTTTCGCTGTAACCCATTGCAGTTAAATTGCACAATTGATACGGTTTTGAGATTCGCAACAGCTGGTGCAGGTGTCAGGTTGTGTTGCAATGGAATTCTGTTGGTAATATGGTTCACTGGAATCGAGGGGGAGGGCTGGAAACTTCACACTAACAGATGGTGGTACGTTAGGTGTTTGCGATGACGCTGATGCTTGCTGTCCTCTGAATCTACATTGGCTCGCAGTGAAGGAAGAATTCTATTGTCAGCGCCGTACTTAGAGTGTGGGGCGTAGGAGATGATTGCTGGCCCTCATTTTTACACAGATTCGTAGTGAAGGAATGGCTTCATAATTTATAATGAGTTAGACCAGAACAGTTTTTCAGATGGCACCATTTATCGCAACAGTTGCATTTCGCAGATATGGAATTGCGTTGAAGCGGCCTGTTGCAAACGCAGCAAATTCAGGGACTCGCGTTGGTTTCAATATCGGCATGATGTAGGATAATTAAGAGTAGTAGCGCAGTCTCGAAAAATATGACACACACACACACACATTTTCTTCCTTCTCGCATTAAAAGGGTTTGGCAGCTCTTGGCCGTGAAACTTGTCGTAAAACGGGTCGTTCCGGTACGTAGAACGGGCTGCCGCAGGAACGATGAGAACTAGTCGTGGCCAGTGTTGTGAAAGTTGTTTTTCTTATGTCGTGCATATTATCAGCCCGTGTCGGAAGAATGAGTACTCTGCTTTGGAGACTTAGGCCCAAACCAGATTGAACGCAGAATGCAGCAGCAGCGACAGAAGCAACAACAACAGGTAGATCTGTCATCGCCGCCGTGTCATCCCGACAGATCTACCTGTTGTTGTTGCTTCTGCCACGGCTGCTGCATTCTGCGTTCAATCTGGTTTGGGCCTTACAAAAAGCTAAATAGAAAACAAATTTATATTTGCGTAGACTTTGTCGAAAAAATGGACGACTGATATAAATCTCAAATAGAAAAATTGTGAAGCAACAACTTTTAGATACCGTACTTTAACCATCCACTATTTTTAAGACCTCTCTTTGACGTTTCGGCAACCAACCAAACCAACCAAGCCCGGTACTTTTAAGATGTCGAATTTTCGTAACACATGTTAATCGTCGCATATTGATAAAACAAGAAAACAATTGACAACGTACGCAAATGATTGTGGGCTTCTTTCAAGTTCGTCCGGGTCGTGTAAAATTCCCCATGAGATAATTTTCGAAATAACTGTGCTAATAAATACTTTAATGATTGCCTAAGAATGTACAACATTGTGCTAGTTTTTTTTTATTGTTGGTAATTATATAGAAGAGATTGTTCTCGCATTTACTTACCTACCTGTTGCTTACTGATTTTCTGCATTATTTTCTTTTTGGCGACACACTCTCCCGATGTTGCCCCAGTAGGAAACGACTGACATAGACATCATAGAGTAATGTTTGTCAGAATAGTTTTTGGCATAATCAATCACCGATGAAAAGGTCGCTCCTACGGCTGCCGGTTCTACGTACCGGAGCGACCCGTTCATCAGCAATGGCCAAGAGCTGCCGAAACCTTTTAACGCCAGAAGACGTTGCTACTACAACAACCGAGGGCGACTCCGAACCAGTCTCTACGGCGCCGCCGGGCCAAATCGTCGCAATCGCTTAAAATATGGGTCGATGTCGCGTCATCCCTTTCGCAGAAACGACAACGCGACTCTGTTACGATATCCATGATTCTAAGGTGTTCTTCCAGGCATGAGTGTCAAGTCAGAAGATCACAGATGGCTCTCATCTTGTTCCGGTTCAACTTTAGCAGGCCAGTCGATCTGCTACGCGTGTAGCCTGAGATGAAAAGCTTAGCCTGTCTCAATCCTCGGTGATTATCGCAATGAGCAGTAGCTTCACGGCGCTCCCATTCTCTGATAAGGTTCTTGATTGTGCAAGTTGGAGTCCCGCTAAAGGGCTCTTGTCCGCAAAGGGGGCACTGACAACGTGTCGTGGATGCAAGAGTTGCGCGGCCAAATTGGGTATACCTTACAACATTTACTGTCGAAGCTGTAGGAATGAGGAAAAGAAGGAGACTGATCCATTTCTTGTGCAAATGCACGGCTCTAGCAAGAATCAGGCATCAAGAATTGAGCAGCGCTTTTATTTAGATATATCCGACATCTCCTCGAAGGGTATCGGAGATAATACGTTTCCCCAACTCCACGGGATGGATCTGAGGACGAATACTTCAGAATACTGATAACAATGGTTTATTCCTCTTATGAGGCGTGTGGCATCAAAAAACGGCGCTACTTTCGTTTTCTGCTAGGTAGTAAATAGCCGACGTCGTGGACGGAATTCGAACCCGAAACGCCGGTAGTCAGACATGAAACTGATGCCTCTACACACTCAGCTGTCGCCCTACCTACCGCCACTACCCTGAGATATTTCTAATGGACGGATTGGTGGGCATCCGGAGATGCCTGTGGGGACGGAGCCTTAGGTAGCATAATGATCGTGAAGGTCGGGCCGTGCTATCTGGCGAAGAAAAAGGCCCGTCAACGAGCTAAGCAGCGGCCTATGCTTGCTGTAGCTCAGTTCAGGAGATGTGGGCGGGGTTTTCGCCGCTCGTTGCCCCTGTTTTTTTACGTATTAACAAAAATTCACAGGCCTGGGGAAGACAACACAAACAGGGGAGGTAAAAATGAGGAATAAAAAAAATAGTCGATAAGGATGGAATGGTTGGCGGACGGATCAGACGCCCACGCGGTCGCACCCTCGGCCTCTGGTTTCGTACCACCAACAGATCACTACTCATCAGGTGCTGCTTCGATCTGCCGGTGGGAGCAGCACTACCAGACCATAATATGGTTCATAACATATTCTTGCCATAGCAGTTTACTGTCGAGAGTGACGCCCAGGTATTTGGCGTGATATCCCATGGGTAGGGGAGAGTTCTACATTTTGGGACGTCGATACATGATCGCACATTGCTAATCTCTCATGAAGAGATGTAACATAGTTTGTCCAGTCCGTTAATTGCGGGATATGTCTCACTCGTATTTCTAATACTGAAACGTCCAGGTCAAATCTAATGTGCATGTGCAGCCAAACGGCTGGCAAAGGTAATATCAAGCACCTTCTGTCTAGAGCTCCTTAAAAATCTGGGTCTATTCTCCTTGTTGTAAATGCTGAGATCTAAACTAGTGATTAGGTGAAGAATGTACTCTCCGCTGTTGTGAATATCAGTGCTTCGTTCCTGCGGCAGCCGGTTCTACGCACCGGAGCCCTTTCAACGCCAGTAGCCGTTGCTACTACAACAACAACGCACCGGTGGGACCCGTTGCATCAGCAACGGCCAAGAGCTGCCAAACCCCTTCAACGACAGACGCGTTGCTACTACAACAACAGTGTGTTTCCCCAGGGAGGGGGGTGTGGCTGTCAGTGAGTGGACAGAGGGAAGCAAATCTCATTCCAAAATGGCCTGGCACGGGCCCGAAACTAACTGCAGGCCACCGGCAAGCGCGCCTCCGATTTGATCGAAAGCATATCAATTGGAGCGTCGCGCCATGTCGCTCCGTCTTGTTCACTGACGTCTGCAGAATGTGTCTGCATGACAGTGACTGGAGAGGCCGGGTCTACAAGCGTCCGGGCGAGCGATTTGCGCAGTGCTGTTTCACCGAAACAGTTGCATACGGCAGCCGCTCCTGCATGATGTCAACTGATGTCCTTATAGGGAAAAAACCGAGCTCGTTTTCGTGCCCGGATGAGTAGGGCCGACAGCGGATTGGCTTGACCCCTCCAGGGACACGGACGCGTCAATATCTCTTGCATTTCTATACCTTATTGACGTTTCGATAACACATTTACTTTTCGGACGTGCCGTTGCTAGCATACACCTCCTTTCCGAAATGTAGCCTACGCAGGATTTTTCGGCGAGAATTTCGTTTTGATGCACGACAATGCCCGTGAAGTGAATATACGGACAATGGACTGATCTGCACTGAATTCAGACATGAATCCCATCGAGCACCTGTTTAACGTGTTCAAGAGAAGGGTGCGAGCCAGAAATCCAGTCCCTTCACCCACAGAACAATTGAAGGCGGCTTTATTAGAGGAGTTATTGTTGTAGCGGCGCTTCGAGCTCAGATAAAAATATGTGTCAAAAATTCTGACTATCCATGTTGGTAGCCTCTGTGTCCAGGTGGAGAAAAGCAGGTGCCTCGATGCGGCTCTCCCATAACGCAATAGGAGTTAAGCGCGTGAGAGCTGCTGGACAATTAAATATGTGCTCAACGTCGTATGGAGCGCGAGGCTACATGCTGGACAGGAGTTTTGCACTTCACTGTCGATGCGGGATAGGTATGAATTCAGACGCGAGCACCAACATGGTTCAGGTTGCTCTTGGGAGCCGAGCTTCGTCCGGAGATATGGCGGGCGGTTGTGCATTCAATAGCTTGTTCGGTTTTAGTTTCGCGATCGAGGAAAGCACTTCTTCACTGTGCAGCGTAGTGATGGCCGACTTATTGCTGGCGTTATCGAAGGGAACTCTTTAAAACCTTTGGACTTCCCTTTCGCGGTCGCTCATGTTGCGTCTAAGGTGAAGCGGCGGTGGGGTTTTGTCCATCAGGTTTGAGTTAGGATGTTCATTTCGATAACAGCGAACAAGACACTGCTTGGTGAGAAGAGTGTTGTACCTTTTTAAGGGCGTCATTTTGGTCTCTTGATGCAGATGGTCCAGTGACAGTTCTAAGAGCAATGTTCTGACAGGTCTTAATGTTTTTCCATTGAGTGTCGCATAAATTTTCTGACCATATGGGAGCCGCATAATTGACCACAGATCTCCCGATGGATTTTTATGTCGCGAGTAGGGTCTCCTTATCTTTCTCCCAGGAACTGCCAGCTAAAGCCTTGAGGACTTTGTTCCTGCTTCTCATCCTGTCACAAATGGTTGACGCATGAGCCGAGGAGGTGGCCATGCTGTCAAGGGTGACACCGAGAATTTTTGGGTGGTTAATTGTGGGAATAGTTTGATAATCTACCGCAATATCCAGTTGTAGCCAACCACTTCCTTGGTCCAGGTGGTAAAAAGAGTAGCAGAAGACTTCGGCGCTGACAGAGTAAGATTCTTGCTGATGAAGAAGTTGTTGAGCTCTTCAAGATATTCATTTATCTGCTCGCACATTTGGGTGATGTGTCATTGCCGGTTGCCAAAATCGAACAGTCATCAGCGTAACTGACAATTTCAAGTCCGTCAGGTGACGTCGGAAGTCCTGACATATATAAATTAAACAGAGTGTGAGATAAGACTCTTCCTTGGGGGACACCCTGTTTAATTTTCCTTAGCTTAGATTTCCCATTTCTAAACTCCTTGTAGGATTGTCTTCCGGCAAGGTAATTTGCGATCCATTTGATTATTCCGGACGAAAGAGATGTACCGCAGATGTCAGACAAGAGAAACGAGTGGCTGACAGTGTCGAATGCCTTTGACAGGTCTAAAGCCACTAGAATGGTTCGTTGACATGGACGTGCTTGGCTAAGGCAGTTGTGTATTCTCGTGTGATGGTATTCAAAGCCGTAGTTGTGCTGTGCATTCTTCTAAAGCCATGTTGATGCCATGATAGGGTGGAGTAGCGCTTCAAGAGTCTTGGCCACAGGAGATAACAGTGTAATGGGACGGTATGATTCGCCTTGCGTTGCTTTTTTTCCTCCTTCCTTTATGCCTGCTTATTGGGCACGATTTGGCAGTAGATCTCCCGAGCGCTGCTGCCAGGGTTTGCGCCATGGCGTCCAGCTCCCGCCTACTAAATGGCTGGCACGGTAAGGAGGCGTAACACCTCCTTGAGGACAATCCCTGAATAAACACCAGTCGATTATTTTTCGATTCCTAAAAACCGAGTTATTACTATTGCCCTCGTCTAGTCGAAACTGCAAGTACCGGCGATCCGAGAATGAGTGCTCTGCCGACACTCTTCAATCCCGCAGTAAATGTTTAATGTCTTCCGAAGCAGGGGTGAGGTCCTCTTGCCCGCCCTTAGTGACAAATGTTGGCAAGTAAGGTTGGGCTAAAGATGAATACCAACAAGCCCAAGGTTCTTAACCCGCCATTGCGAAAAAGAAACCCTATTGCCATCAATATTAATGGGCAGATTGCGGAAAAGGTGGACCAATTCGTCTACCGGGTAGCATTGTTGCCGAAAATGGTGGTACGGAGCAGGGCATCGCTCGTCGTTTCAACCAGGCTAAATGCGCTTTCGGCATGCTGTCTAAAATCTCGCAATACAGTTATCTCAGCATTAAGAACAAGCTGGGTTTATTTCACTCCCTCGTACTGTCCGCGCTGTTGTATTGTATATGAGAGCAGCATGTGAAAAGTGTCCGTAAAGTTTACCAGAAAGCTGCAAGTTTTCGTTAACTCGTGTCTTTGTCGAATTTTCTGGCCCGGAACAATATCAAATGAAGTGCTCAGTCGGCGTACGGGTCAGATATTAATCGAAGAACTGATAGCAGACAAAAATGGCAGTGGATAGTGTAATGAACCATATTCTGGTCGGGCAGTGCTGCTTCCACCGGCATATCGATGGCAGCACCTGATGAGTATAATGATCTGTCGGTGGTACGAAACCAGGGGCCGAGGGTCCCATTACACCTGGACCCCGATGCGACCGCGAGGGCAGGTGAACCGTCCGCCAACCATTCCATTCTTATCGACTCATTTTTTTATTCGTCATTTGAATTTCTATTAATACGTAAAGGACAGGGGCAACGAGCAGTAAAAATCCCGCCCACATCTCCCGAACTGAGCTGGAGCAAAAGCATGTGCCGCCGCTCAGCTCGTTGAGAAGCATTCGCTTCTAGCGTCGCCGGACCTTCACGGACAACTTCGGCAATTTTTGGGGCGACCGGTAGCGTACCGGCATTTCGGGTTCGAATCCCGTCCACGACGACGTTCGTGGCCATGGATGTGCAGGAGGTGCATGCTGGCAACTGCATTCTCCGAAACCAGTTTATGTCAACGAAACGTCAACTGGGCCACATGGAACAGTTGACGCGCTATGCCCCACAAGGGGTTAGGCCAATTGAGTACAATAGGTCACATATTGCGGAAGGGTGGTAGCTGCATTGTTGCTGGATATGCCATGAAATGGGACCCCATTCTTAATGAATGGCCGACCAAGGGGTTGTCCTAGAAAGTCATGGCACCGATCTGTGGCGAAAGAGTGTGAGTTTTTGGGTAAGTCGTAGGGGCAGATGCATCCCATTGACCAGAACCGAATACGATTTATTCATCGATGAAATCATGCATTCCAATTCCAATCGGTTCCTCGAATTTCCGGCTGGGTATTTTCTTTTTGTTTGTTTCTGTAGCTTACCAGCTGAAGCTGTGGGGCTTAAAGTGAAGATTTGATACAAAATTTGCAACGTCAGATACGTGTTTGTGTTAGAATATTCGGTATACATATTGTGGTGATATGAAGTCCATTGTTTGGAAACGTAAACCCGCAAAGAAAAGTGACCGGTAGAGCAGTAAAAAGTTGCGGTGTCGTCGTATAATATCAATTGCAGCAATTACATTTTGTCAGTTATGTGAGCTTTTGTATAATCTCTGTACAGGACAAAAATATGCACGTGTTTCGTTCGTATGACACACTTATTGAAGTGTGCAAGCATCTTCTATTTATTATCTCCACTAAAGTGTGACCCATAAAACGCTGAGTGCAACACAATATGTCACCTGTACCGTCGCATGCCTGTCGTTTACAATTGTGTATTTTTTAAGTAGCGTCATAGAAACAAAAAGAAATTTATTTCAAGGCTCATATGCGAATTTCTAACTAACCGTTACCCCTTTCTTCATTCTCACTTACAGGTTATGGCAAATTTAAATTTCCAGCAACCTCCCAGAAGTATAGCGTCAGCTCGAACTTCGGCAGGTTTTGGTGGCAGTTCACTGCCCGGACATGCAACACCTCCGGCCGGAATGTCAGGAATTTTTCCACCTGGTGAGTATTGCATTAGCAAATTTCAACCCAAATTTTCAACGAGTGGCACGTGTTATATGTGATGTTTTAATGAAATATCAAAAAAAGACAATCTATTTTTCTTAGGCGGTGGAAACTATGGTCAATCGCAACAGCTGTCGCCGAATCGAAATGTCCAGTTGTCGGTGGGCGGTGGTACCGGAGCGGGTGGTGGCGGTGGTGGTGGCGGCGGCGGAAGTGCCAGTAGTATGCAACAGCTGCAAAGTGGAGCCCGTGGCAGTACAATATTCGGACAACGATCGTTTGCTGAGCGACGTATGCCCGGTGGATTGGGAGGCGGTTCGATGGTAAGTTGTTGTGTTAGAGTCGCAGGCACGTCCCTCTCTCTCAACTTAATCGCCTTCCATACTTCCGTTACAGTCGAATATGGGATCTTTCATGCAATCATCACGTGGTGGATACGGGTCTGGCAGCGGTGTGGGTGGCGGTAGTTCGCTTAATGCTTTCCATTCAGTGTTTGGTGGAACTGCGGGTGAATCTTCGGCGCCAGCATTTGATCTCTCCGAATTCCCGTCACTGAGTCGTGGCCAGAATGACCAATCACTGCCTCAGACAAATCCATTGCAGCCACCCGGAAGTAAACCTTATGGTAATTTTCTCCTCTCTTGTGAGTTTATATCATATGATATGAGATATGATCCTATATATTTATATATTTACTTATATTTATAGTTGTGTTGTTGTTGTTTTTTTTTTGTTGTATTCCATACACTGTTAATATTTAATTTTTATCATCACAACATTGTCGGTTGTAAGGCTGAGTTTAGAAGCTGCGGGAGCCGTCGCGGTTTAGAAATTTACGTTGAATTTAAATGGAACAAACCGCGAGATTGCATTTAGATTCAATGTAAATTTGTAAACCGCTGCGACTGCCGCAGTTTGCATAAACTCGGCTTAATACGAGCTCGCTCTGTTCGTTTTGGGGATGGTTCTAGGTATCTTAGAAGGTGTTTAGATTTAGACATTTAGAGTTCATCATCACTGTCATGAAAAATATGTTCCAACTGTCGAATTTTCATTTCATTTAACTGTAAAAACGAAAATGTCTCTCGTTGCGCACACATCAGTTTGTAATTTAAGTGTAAATTAAACTAAGCAAGTCTCTGGGTTATCATCGAAATTAGGCAATCCGGAAATCTTTGCCGACCGACTCTAATTGCCTTGACCCCTCCAGGGGCATGGGCGCGTCAACATCTCTAGCATTTCTATGCTTTGTTGACGTTTCAATAGCATAACTACTTTTCGGAAGTGCAGTTGCTAGCATGCATCTCCTATCCGCGCCGTCTTTATACTGACAAGCTCGGAGCACTGTGAGAGTTCTATTAGTACTCACAGGCAGTTTTTGATCGCGCCGAGATTTGATCTCCGAGCTCTAGATTAGTATCGTAGAGCGGTGACCGAACGATCACGGCCACCGAGCGCGACCGGAATTTAGTTTCACTATTCTACGGGCGACCGGTAGCTCAGTGCGTAGAGGCGTCAAGTCTCATGTCTGATTACGGTCTTTACGGGTTCGAGTCTCGTGCACGACGTTCGTGGCCATGGATGTGTGGGGTGTAATAATAAGCCACAACATCTCCCGACTTGTCTCAGGTAGGCGGCTAAATGGGAGCAGGAAATGGTATGCCAACAAAACGTGTCAGCTAAGCCACACGGAATAGTTAACGCGCTATGCCTCTATGCGTCAGGAGCGAAGGTAATCGCATACGCAGACGATGTAATTGTGGTTTCGGGAAATTTTTCTACTCATGATGAGCGAAATCATGAGTGGAGCTTTGAGCATAATAAAAACTTGGACTGCAGGGTGCGAACTAAGTGTGAACCCCCGAGCAAAGCCGAGCAAGTCCTCTTTATCATAAGGACCAAAATACCGGAGTTTCAATTCCCGCAACTCAATGGCCACTCTTTAAAACTACCACCCAACGTTAAGTGTCTTGGAAACTCAATTGGAAGATAAACATTGAGCATCGTACAAGGAAAGCCTATATAGCCCTGTATGACTGCCGGAGAATTTGCGGCAGAAGCTGGGGTCTTCAACCAAAGATGGTTCTATGCCTGTACACGGGTGTAGTGGGACCAGTTCTCGCATACGGAGCACTGGCATGGTGGCCAGCACTTCGTAGGAAGTATAATATTGACCTATTGAATAAAGTGCAAAGAACCGCTTGCATCGTAGTCACGGAAGCTATGCGTTCATGTCCAGCGGACGCACTTGATATCATCATAGGGGTCTACTCTCTTTAGACCTACAAATAATATTCAACGCCGCGTGCGCGTCTGACTAAGAGAGTGTGGATGTTTGACTTCCAAACCTTATGGGCGCAATAATGCACTGGAGCCTTTAAGAGACTTGTTGCAAACAGATTATACGAGGGTACTCAAGGAATTTCCGCTTTAGGAACTACAAATCCCCGTGTGTGGACGACGCTTTAGACGACAAATGCCCTCAAAAATACGTTTCAGTCTCGTACGAGATGGATACGGATTTTTGACCATTTGGTGACTAGAAAACCGTATTGATTTGGTCACTGATTGGGGGACGGACTGAACAAGGTTTTATTGCCATTTTAGACGACAAATGCACTAGAAACCCTACTCGATCTCGTCCCATGAAAAAGGAGACGAGATAGATATGGGTCTTTCCGTCATTTAGGCACTAAAAACCCTACTCGATCTCGTCACTGGCTTGGGGACGCACTGAACACGGTTTTCGAAATACGCGACGGGGAATCTGTAAAATATTCACTAATGGCTCTTTTCGGAGGATCTCGGACAATCAATTTCCTTTCGCGTTCCTGATAACGCAAGTGAATTTCAAGCTGAAGTGCTGGCAAGAAGGGAGGCGGCACAGGTACCACTGGGAGCGTCGCCATCTTCACCGATAGCCAGGCCGCGATTAAGGTTTTGGAATCAATGACAATCTCATTGAAATTAGTAAAACAGTGCCGCAGCGAGCTGGTTGGAGTGACCGAACTCTTTGGAGTTTCTCTTCTATTTTTTATTTTGGGGCGACCGCTAGCGCAATGTGTTGAAGCATCAGTCTCATGTTTGACTACCGGCGTTTCGGGTTCCAATCCCGTCTACGACGACGTTCTTGGCCATGGATGTCCAGGCAACTGCATTCTCCGAAACCAATTTATGCCAACGAAACGTCAACTGGGCCACATGGAACACTTAGCGCTACTTGTGTTTTCTACTGGTAGCCAATCAACCATGCCCCACTAGGGGACAGTGGGTGTCTCGCAGATTGCTGTTTGGTTGTAGATGCAGTTGTTCCACAACCTTATCTTTATTCTCCCATCTATACAATTTTGGGGGCATCTTTTTTGCCTGGCATTATTAGGGGGAGAAATAGAGAGGTACGTTCTCAATTGCCATGGACGCCTGGCCTAGCGTATTCCAAGCCGAGATACATGCCATTGAGGCCTGTGCCAGAGAAATTCTGCACACGACACTCAATGGCGCAAACATCGCTATCTGCACTGACAGCCACGCATCCGTTAAGGCTCTTTCCCCACAAATTTTCATCGAAATTAGTGAAAGAGTGTTTTGATAGTCTTCAGTGTTTCACAAACACCAATCGTCACTTTATGTTGGGTACCATGCCATTAGGGCGTTTAGCTGCCGACAAACTCGCTAGACAAGTCTCCCCGGCGAAATTTCTCGGGCCTGATCCTTACTGTGTTCTGAGTTGGGTTATAATCACAAGTGTCGGAATGGTCTGCCAACGAAAGACTGCGTCACTGGAATACTCTTTCATGTTTGCGGCAGTCCAAAGATCTTATAAACCTCTACTGTCTCAAAGAAGCTAGCCGCCTGGGCAGAGCTGATCTGAGGTTAATGGTTGATTACCTCACGGAGCACTACTGGGTGAGATATCACCTCAACAATGCCCGGCGTTTGCCCATTCCGGGTTGTTGTTTCTTGGAGATTCCATCGTGAGCTCCGTTGTCATTAAGAGCGCTACTAAAAAGGATTTACTGGCCTTTATCAGGCTGGTTGAGGGTCTTTTGGTTAAGGCTTTGGCACAATAGATCTCATGGTCACATTGCCCAACTTTGGGTATCTGCCCTAGGAAAAAAATGTATATGTGGTAGGTTCGCACTGCCTAAAGCGGACATCGACTTAACACGAGTGGGGACCAACGTCTTGTCATTGTTTTTACCACTAATCAGGCAGAACACACTTACCGTTCCATCCGCCTTAAGCGGAATGACATTTGAGTAGATTTATACTGTGGAAACCTATCGTGCTCCGCTTTTCCGCTATACTATATGCACTCAAGTGTCTTTTCTCTTAAGGCAGTATGAAATCTGCCGTGAATAAGTGTAGGACACGATGATCGTTTTCACTGCATTGGCACCATAGATATATATTGAACAGATCGGTAATAGTACTATCCCCACTCTGTGCTTCAGGTTATTTTCGAACCGACTCGCGCATGTGCACTCCTACCCATTTGCACGCGGTCACTATACGTTCGGTAAATGTCGTTACGCCATCGGCCACTCAGCCACAATTTTAACATTTACGAAGCATTTGGCCCCTCGCTCCTCGGGCCCCTGGGCCAAATATTAATACGTGTTGTGTGTGTTTCACTGCGCAGACGCGAATATGTCAACCATAACTCGATATTCAAATTTTCACCCCCACTCTGTGCCTATTTCATATATGTTCAATATACATATATCTATGATTGGCACAGAGGCTCTGCTTGCGGTGAGTCATTCAATTAACATTGTGCGTGTATTTGACTCCCATTCAATTTCAATGCATTTTAGTGCACTATTATTGCCACTCTGCTGAGCGCTCAGCCAACATATGTACACATCGATGCACAGTGATCGAGACGTTGTTCAAAGCGCCGTTCAAAAAGTGTAGCGCTTGTAAAATTTTCATTGTTCTTCTTGCCGTCGTTCACTAAACTACAATCTCTTTTTCGGAGAAGTAGCGAGGGAAGCAAAATTATGCGAAGATATTTGTAAACGTACACATGTCCACTGTTTCGCTTATGTACCATTGCTGTATTGCTTGCACTCGTTGAAACGATTTTGGGGCGACCGGTAGCGCAGGCATCAGTCTCATGTTTGACTACCGGCGTTTCGGGTTCGAATCCCGTGCACGACGACGTTCGTTCGACGTGCAGGAGGTGCATGCTGGCAACTGCATTCTCCGAAATCAATTTATGCCGTCGAAACGTCAACTGGACCACATGGAACAGTTGACGCGCTATGCCCCACACGGGGTTAGGGCAATTGAGAGAGAGAGAGAGACTTACCACCTTGTTCATGAGCTTCATCGACGATTTCATGAGGCCGACGCTGGTGAAATATTCGATGAAAGTCATTGACGAATTCACCAAGGCGTAGCTGTTGAAATACTTGATGAAAGTCATTGACCATTTCATCAGGCCGTTGCTGATGAAGTGCTTGAAGAGAGTCGTTGATAAACTTATCAGCTAATTCGCGGATGATTTTTTCATTTTTTTAACCGAAACACTCATCGATGGCTTTGATATTTGCTCAACGATCTTTAGAAGAAGAGAGCTGTGGTAGCTCAATGGAAGGAGAATTGATCTCATGTTCGTGGAGTCGCGAGTTCACATTTTTTTGTACCATGGCGACTTTTCTGATGAACTTCCTATGACCTTTATCAAGCATTTCATTAGCTGTAGCTTGATGAATTGGTCGATGACACTCAACAGCTATGGCATTATGAACTCGTCAATGTCTTTCATCAAGTATTTCCTCGGCCACAGTTTGATGAATTGGTCAGTTATACTCATCAAGTATTTCACCTGCTACGACTTGATGAATTCGCCAGTGACTCTCATCAAGTATTTGATCAGCTACGGCCCGAACAATAGTAATGATGGCTTACACCCCCCACCCCTCCCATCCCCTCCCATCCCCTCCCCTCTATCTACGGTCCTTACAACGGGGCATTGGCCAGTGGGAGAGCACGCGGGCGGACTGGGTGGGTATTTCGTACAATGTACACCGCCGGAGGAGCTGACCGGCGGGATGGTTCTGAGAACACTCTGCGACGACTAACATGGAAGACTCTGACAGAATAGGTTTCCCTCCTACGTGTATCTAAGACCCACTGCAGTGCTACTTTTATTGTTGTTGTAGCAACGCCTACTAGCGTTGAAGGGATTTGGTAGCCCTTGGTTGTTGCTGATGAACAGGTCGCTCCGGTGGGTAGAACCAGTTGCCGTGGGAGCGTTATTGTTGTAGTAGCAACGCCTTCTGGCGTTGAGAGGGGGGAGGGGAGGTTTGGTAGCTCTTAAGGTCTAGACACACAGTGTCCGTACCAGGGCAGCGCCGTAGTCGCCCGTATACTGGCGATCTACGGTAAGCGAATTGTACCATATAAAACAGTCTGCTGGTCCACACTACCCACACGGACAACAGACCGTCACCTGCACGTCACGGGGCGGACCGTGCCCGTTTAGTTTGGTTTCATTTTTCTCGCTCACGGAGAAAATTGGATACACACATAGCCGAACACGGAGCAGCCGCCGCCGGGTGCGTTGTTGTGTAGCCATCATACGGCGAAGAAAATGTACAATGTTGAATAGATAGACAAAAGTTTGCATTGCATGCAATTAAAGTCGGTAGGAAGAATCGCGGGAATCGGGGACACATGGAAAACACACGGTTGGTCTCGGTACGGGTACTGTGTGGTTTCGCTTGCAATGTACGGTCATGTGTCCGATATACGGGCGACTACGGCGCTGCCCTGGTACGGGCACTGTGTGTCTAGACCTTTAGCCGTTGTCGATGAACGGGTCGCTCCGATGCGTAGAATTAGCTGCCGTAGGAGCGGTGCTACTTGTGTCCTTCGCATCAGCGATATTCAACCAACCAATGATCAGCTCAGACCTATTCTAAAAGCACGCGGCGCCTTTCCGATACCCGAGAGGCGGCGGTTTCGATTCCTGTCACGAGCATATTTAAACGATTGCCTTTCCTGCCGGCGTCCATTTGGCCAGGATGGGAATTATGTTGCCCTCTCCTTGTGGTGTGGTGCGTTAGAATAAGTCACAGCCTTTCTCGGTTTGTCGCAGAATGCGGCGAAGTGGGCAGGAGGTGTATGCTAACAACATGCATCGTCCAAAATCAGTTACATATATGGTAACGAAACGTCAACTAAGTTCTTGGAGGGGATTGCTCAATTGCCCTAACACCTTGTTGGGCATAGGGGGTCAACTGTTCCATGTGGCCCAGTTGACGTTTCATTGGCATAAACTAGTTTCGTAGAATACAGGCACCAGCATGCACCTACTGCTCTTCCATTCAGCCGCCTACCTGCGAAAGTCGTAAGATGCTGTGGCTTATTATTACGCCCTGCACCACAGGGGCAAGACAACACAAACATCCATGGTCACGAACGTTGTCGTGGACGGGATTCGAACCCGAAACGCCGGTAGTCAGACATGGGTCTGATGCCTTTTTCGTTTGATGAACGACGAGGCCAATGATTGTCGCATACTCCCGACAATTGAGTTCGTCGGCCAGGGCTCGCCATCAAGGCTTGTTATAGTAAGAATTTTGTTGGACTTGGTAACTTTACTATCGTCCTCCGGAGACGACAGAGCCTGAGTCTACTGCGAAAAGCATTTTGCTGCGTTTCACTCACACGTTTCGTGTATGTCCCGTTGATAGCGCTAAATCACAAAACTGATGTGTACAAAACGAGATTCGAATACATTATTTATGGTGCCGGGTAGTTTACTGTCATTGCCGTGAAATGTAACGTAAATATGAACAATTGGTCCTTGTTAAATCCCATTATGAATCATCTGAATTAAGTTTTGTATAGTAGCTAGTCATATTACGTCAATTTATATAATTGCTAGTAATTGATCACATCATTCTAATGATTGCCTTATTTTACGATTTCTTCAATAATATAATCTCGTCCTGTCCTGCAACACATCAATCATCAAATTAAACAAATAGTGGGGATGGTTAAGCAGCCCACGTCCGAACAATCGGAATTTACAATGTCAAATGAAGACTTTCCCGCGCTCCCTGGTACCCAAATAACGGACGGCACGTCAACATCAAGTGGCCTGACGGGTAGCATAGAAAGTACGGATAAAGGATCTGTGAACGTATCGGGTAATAGTATCGGTGGCATAGAGATACAAAGTGACTCGATATCAAGTAACGACAAAGCTGTTAAACGAGGCGTTCAAACGTCATCGGATGGTAAGTCTGCGTGCTTGTGTGTGTGCCTGTGTGTATGTGCATATGTGTGTGTGTGTGCGAGGACTTTGGCCTATATATTTAGATTATACAAAAGAAAATGTCTAGAAGTGTATTTATTAATTAATTTTTTCTATCATTTTGTCTAATTTCAGGCAAAGTCACAAATATACCCGCTAGTATGGTTAATAACCAGTTCGGTATGGTTGGACTGTTAACATTCATTCGTGCAGCGGAATCTGATCCGAACTTAGTGACGCTGGCGATGGGACAAGATCTGACTGGTTTAGGATTAAATTTAAATTCACAAGAAAACCTACATCCAACATTCGCTGGTCCTTTTGCCGACCAACCGTGCAGGTAGACATTCATTTTGTGTTTGTTTTGTGTTAAAGATCGCCACACACGACAACCATTTTGGTCGCGAGCATGTATCGAACCACGTCGAAATCAATAGAAAAATAAATCTTCTCGTTTCCACCGTTCTATGATATTTGATCGTTCGTTGGAAGTTCGGTCGTGGTTCGGCGCAATCATGTGTGGCGACCTTAAGCGCGTTTGGACGACAAGCATTCAACAAACATATGAAACAGATATTTTAATCACTCTCCTATTTATCATTATATTCCACAGAGCCCAAGATATAGAACATAATGTGCCGCCCGAATATCTGGTCAACGTGGCGATACGAGACAAACTTGCGAGTCTGACTTTAAAGAAATACAAAGATGACCTACTTTTCTTCTTATTTTATACAAATGTCGGTGATGTGATGCAATTAGCAGCTGCTGCAGAACTGTAAGCACAACTCTACTCAAATCTATGCAGATTTTATATCACAGCATAACTAACAAAAATGTTCTCTTTCTATTTCCTTTTTTCCTTTTCTTGTTTCATCCCTTTCTCTCATAACACAGACATAGTCGTGAATGGAGGTATCATATAGAGGAGAAAGTTTGGATAACACGAATTCCCGGCGTTAATCATTACGAGAAAAATGGTACAAAAGAGCGAGGAACATTTTATTTTTTTGATGCACAGAACTGGAGACGAGTACCCAAGGAGTTTCAAATCGATGCAGAAAAATTAGATAAATGTCCAAATCTAAGTGCACTAGTGAGCTTAAATGGACAGCCTGTATAATATTAATTGAAAATAAGGATAAAAAAAAGAGAAAATAATACAAAAAACAAAAATCGAAAAGAAAACAAAAGAAAAAAATCCAAAAAAATAACAAGCATGAAAAAATAAAAACCATTATTTAAAAAAAAAAAACATCATCTGTCTTTATTGTTGGCTTGGTTGGGTTGAGTATAGGACTGTCAGTTCTTAATTTTTTTTAACAAATGACGTGGACACTCTCTTTAACCGTTACCGAGTTTTTTTGTGAATTATGTCAAATAGCTTGACTTGTCGAGCAAAATCAAAATTTTCCACTCCCCCAATCATCATCATCATCACCGTGGCGCGACAGCCCGACGTCGGGCCTTGGCCGCCTGGATCATTGTCCTCCAATTATCTCGGTCCCGTGACCGCGTCCTCCAATTTTGGGAGCCCAGCAGCTGCGCGGCGTCCACACCTACTGAGCTCTCCCAACGAGATCTCGGTCGTCCTCGCAGTCTCGCTCCGTCGACTCGTTCTGCATTCATTACTCTCTTAGGCATGCGATCATCGGCCATTCTTTGTACATGCCCTGCCCATTGAAGTCGTTGTAATTTGACGATTTTCGAGACTTGCATCGTACATTTCATACAACTCATGGTTGTACCGGATGCGCCATCCATCTCGATCGCAAACAGCCCCGAAAATTCGCCGTAGAACCTTACGTTCAAAAGTGTCTAGCATGTTTTCGGAGGCTTGAGTTTGGGTCCATGCTTCGCAGCCATAGCATAGCACTGGTCGTATAATGGTTTTGTACACGCGGAGCTTCGTGTTTCTGTGCACATGCTTCGATTTCATTATGGGGAGAACCGAGAAAAAAGTCTTATTAGCTAACTGTATCCGTCGCTTGATTTCGTCAGTTTCGTTGGCGTCCCTTGACAAGTTGCAACCCAGGTAAATGAAGTTGTTCACGAACTCGATGTTGAGGTCCCCCACATTGATGCTTGGTTATGCAGGTGTCCTTGTCACCGATTGCATCATTATTTTAGTTTTACCCTCGTTAATACGTAATCCAACTTCCTTTGCAGCGGTATCGAGCGTATGCAGAAATTCTTCTGCGTCAGCCAAACTTCGGGACATGATGTTGATGTCGTCGGCGTACGCTGCTAATTGTGTCGACTTGATGAGTAGCGTCTTGCTGTTGTCCATCTTCATGGCCCGAATAACGTATTCCAGTGCTAGGTTGAAGAGCGTCGGTGCCAGTCCATCGCCCTGTTTCAAACCAGTGCGTGTTTCAAATAGATCAGTAAGTCTATTCTGGATCCTGACTTGTGAGACGGAGTTGGTCATCGTCATCTTTGTCAGTCGCACTAATTTTGCCGGTATACCAAATTGCAGCATGATGTTGTACAGTACTCCACGATCGATACTCTCGTATGCCTGCTTGAAGTCGACAAAGATTTGGTATACGTTTACGTTGTATTCCCAGCACCTCTGGAGTATCAGTTTGACTGAGAAGAGCTGATCGGTTGTGGAGCGACCAGGTCTGAAACCGCTTTGATATTCGCCAATGACTCGTTCTGCGTACGGTTTTATTCTATTTTCCAGAATTTTCGTCAAAATTTTATAGGACGTACAAACTAGTGAGATGCCCCTGTAGTTCTCACACCGCAGTTTATCTCCCTTTTTATGAATTGGACAGATGATGCTTCTGCGCCAATCGTCTGGAATCTCCTCGTTCTCCCATACTCGCAGGAGTAATTGATGTATGGCATCAACTAGACTCGTTCCACCGAATTTTAGCAGTTCAGCTGGAATCTCGTCAGCGCCCGGCGCTTTATTTCGTTTTAATGACCGCAGGGCGAGCTCAACTTCCTCTACTGTCGGGGGTTGAATGGGTGGGCCTAGATCAACAATATCGTCGAGAGCTTCCTGTGTGGGGATGTTAGATGGTCGGGTTAGAAGCTCTTCAAAATAAGAGGCCCATCGCTTGTTAATACCATCGGTGTCGCTGATGATGTTTCCATCCTTGTTCTTACAAAGGCTAGTCCTGGGTTGGTAGCCGTTCTTAATTGTATTTACTAGTTTGAACGCTTGTCTGGTGTTCCTATTAGCTAAGTTTTCGTTTATGTTCAGCAACTGCTCGTCAAAGTATTTACATTTCTTACGTCTAATTATTCTATTCGATATTCGCCGTAGCTCGTCATATTTTTCTCTTCTGGCTCTGGTTCCTCGTTGAATCCATTGTCTGTAGGCCTCGTTTTTCGCGTCAAGTGAGTCTTTGCATTCTTCGTCGAACCAGTCATTTCGCGCTCGCCGGGCTTTGTATCCCACGACCTTCTCTGCGACATCCTTGATGGTACCCTTGAGTTCTTCCCAGAACCCATGGACGCCTGTGTTGCTGATGTTGTGTAGCATAGGTGATAGTTTTTCCTCAAGGGCGGTAGTATACGCCACCGCTGTAGCATCACTCAAAAGCTTATCAACCGCAAAGATTTTGGGAGGGCTGATTCTTGATTGGTGCACTGAAGAAATTCTACATCTGTAGGTCGTCTTCACCAAGTGATGATCTGAGTCACAGTTTGCTCCTCGATAGGAGCGGACATCCATGACACTAGACGCCCATCTCCTGCAAATGAGGACGTGGTCAATTTGGTTGACGGTATGTGCGTCTGGAGACTTCCAGGTCTGCTTGTGAATGCGTCGATGCGGGAAGCACGTAGAGCTTACGACTAGATTCCTGCTGCAGGCGAAGTCGATAAGTCGCTGGCCGTTATCGTTACACTCTTCATGGAGGCTGCGGCCTCCAGTGGTCCCCCGGTGCCAACTTTCATTTCCGACTTTCGCGTTAAAGTCTCCCAGCAGCAATTTGATGTCGTTTGTTGGAAGTGAGTCGAAGAGAGTTTCAAGGCGGGCGTAGAACTCATCTTTTACTGCGTCTTCTTTAACTTCAGTGGGGGCGTGCACATTGATGAGCCAGAGATTGAAGAATCGAGTCTTGATGCGAATCGCACACAGCCGTTCATTTATGGGTTTGAAGTCAGTAATATGCGGTTTGAGGCGATTGTTCACTATAAATGCTACTCCAAACTCCTTGCGGCCTGATGGTTTGCCACTTGTAAAAATTGTGTGCGATTTCTTGTCATTAATCTCGCTGCCAAGCCAATTTATTTCCTGGACTGCAGTAATGCTCAGTTTGTACTTTTTGACCTGTTGAAGGAGGGCCTTCTCGGCCCCCGGTTTGTTCAGGGAGCGTACATTCCAGGATCCGAAAGAATAATCCTTTATTCGTTTGCGTGGTCGTCGTTGTTGATCCGTCCAATCCGAGGCTTTTGTTCCAGGTTTCTTGACATGGAGTGGTTTTTACAAGGACGAGTTGTCAGCACGCCGCTTAACCCCATTCAGGGGATGGCCTCGGAGATAGCTGCTTCAGATGGTTTAATAAACGTGCTGGAGCCCACACAACTATGTAGCAGGTCCAACTACGCAAGTCATTCCATCCTACTAAACCTGAGACGCTTAGGTGTTCGTCAGCCATTCAGGCTACAGCTATCTACCTTTTCCAAACTGTCTTATCGCTATGTGTCTTGGGGGTAAATAATTACAACAAGGGATGAAACTGGGTCCCACCGACTCAGAAAAACTAAAACTGTCGACCGACTCATGCTCAAGATATACCTATATAATGTTTTGGTGACCCCATAAGGTGTTAAGGGGACGAAGCCGAAAGTAACATTGAAGGTCCGGCGGCGCAATAAGCGAATGCTCCGCAACGAGCTGAGCGACGGTACATTGTTGTTCCAGCTCAGTTTCGAGAGATATGATGGGAGGGTTTTTCCCCCTCGTTGCCCCAGCCATTACATAGATAACATATATCATGTGTCTTGGAGGTAGAAAAGCACAACAAAGGTTGAAACTGGGTCACACGACCCAGGATAACCTTCACCTCATGCCACATCTTGAACGAGAAACAGGGGAGGAAAGTTATCGTAAAATTCAATGCATAGTATAGCCCGACGTCGGTCCCTGGACGCCTGGAACATGGTTTATTAAGCTTCGCGAACATTTGAGCATTCGTGCGCGCACGAACTGCCTCTCGTGCAGTGGACTGTCACTATCACTAAGGAGTGTACGAGTTAGCCAAATGTGGCAGTGCCAAAACTTTTTTTTACCGCTTTCCGCATAAAAGAAGTCAGGCTAATTGGCCTGTAGGACCTCGGATCTTTGATGCGGTTCCATTTTTGGAATGAAGACCACTCTTACTTTTCTCCACTTTTGTATAAACTTAATCAAATTTAAAATGCATTTGGCTGCGAGATACGGTTGTGTCAAGAAACCATTCCATAGAATAGCTATGACCGTATGACCAACTCAATATCGATTTCCATCCGAAATTAGCTTAAAATACAATAGTTTTAAAATTTCAAAGATTAAAAAAATATCAGTTCATGCAATTTGTATCTAATACTAACTATTAAAATATTTTAAGCGCTGCCAGATGGTCAATCAATCAAATGTTGATAGCGGGTGTTTTTGACGACTAGTTTTTTTTATTTCATTAGCACCTGTGAACACCTGTGTAAAATCGTAAAATGAAATCATCTAATTATAATGGTTTACGAAAAAAAACGCAAAGATTAAATCACGGGTAGACTACTTCGTGTCACCAAGAGAAGTGCTGCAAAATTGTTTGGGTCATATTCTGCACTTTTCATAAATTACAATATTAAAATCATTCTCGCCTGGCTGGCGTAATCTCGGCCCACTTTGGCCGGCTGTTTACCCGTAACGGATGCAAGCATCAAGTCGGCGGGTATGGATGCCTTGGGCAGGTGTTATGCCAGCATCCTGATTTTTAACATAATTAGTATGGAGGTTGCCGAGAACTCGCAGCCTCGCTCCGTCGACTCGTTCTGCATTCATTACTCTCTTAGGCATGCGATCATCGTCCATTCTTTGTATGTACATGCCCTGCCCATTGAAGTCGTTGTAGTTTGACGATTTTCGAGACTTGCAGCTCATCGTACATTTCATACAACTCATGGTTGTACCGGATGCGCCATCCATCTCGATCGCGAACAGCTCCGAAAATTCGCCGTAGAACCTTACGTTCAAAAGTGTCTAGCATGTTTTCGGAGGCTTGAGTTAGGGTCCATGCTTCGCAGCCATAGCATAGCACTGGTCGTATAATGGTTTTGTACACGCGGAGCTTCGTGTTTCTGTGCACATGCTTCGATTTCATTATGGGAGAACCGAGAAAAAAGTCTTATTAGCTAACTATATCCGTCGCTTGATTTCGTCAGTTGGCGTCCCTTGACAGGTTGCAACCCAGGTAAATGAAGTTGTTCACGAACTCGATGTTGAGGTCCCCCACATGGATGCTCGGTTGTGCAGGTGTCCTTGTCACCGATTGCATCATTATTTTAGTTTTACCCTCGTTAATACGTAATCCTACTTCCTTTGCAGCGGTATCGAGCGTATGCAGTTCTTCTGCGTCGACTTGATGAGTAGCGTCTTGCTGTTGTCCATATTCATGGCCCGAATAACGTATTCCAGTGCTAGGTTGAAGAGCGTCGGTGCCAGTCCATCGCCCTGTTTCAAACCAGTGCGTGTTTCAAATAGATCAGTAAGTCTATTCTGGATCCTGACTTGTGAGACGGAGTTGGTCATCGTCATCTTAGTCAGTCGCACTAATTTGGCCGGTATACCAAATTGCAGCATGATGTTGTACAGTACTCCACGATCGATACTGTCGTATTGCCTGCTTGAAGTCGACAAAGATTTGGTATACGTTTACGTTGTATTCCCAGCACCTCTGGAGTATCAGTTTGACTGAGAAGAGCTGATCGGTTGTGGAGCGACCAGGTCTGAAACCGCTTTGATATTCGCCAATGACTTCTGCGTACGGTTTTATTCTATTTTCCAGAATTTTCGTCAAAATTTTATAGGACGTACAAACTAGTGAGATGCCCCTGTAATTCTCACACCGCAGTTTATCTCCCTTTTTATGAATCGGACAGATGATGCTTCTGCGCCAATCGTCTGGGATCTCCTCGTTCTCCCATACTCGCAGGAGTAATTGATGTATGGCGTCAACTAGACTCGTTCCACCGAATTTTAGCAGTTCAGCTGGAATCTCGTCAGCGCCCGGCGCTTTATTTCGTTTTAGTGACCGCAAGGCGAGATCAACTTCCTCTACTGTCGGGGGTTGAATGGGTGGGCCTAGAACAACAATATCGTCGAGAGCTTCCTGTGTGGGGATGTTAGATGGTCGGTTTAGAAGCTCTTCAAAATAAGAGGCCCATCGCTTGTTAATACCATCGGTGTCGCTGATGATGTTTCCATCCTTGTCCTTACAAAGGCTAGTCCTGGGTTGGTAGCCGTTCTTAATTGTATTTACTAGTTTGTACGCTTGTCTGGTGTTCCTATTAGCTAAGTTTTCGTTTATGTTCAGTAACTGCTCGTCAAAGTATTTACGTTTCTTACGTCTAATTATTCTATTCGATATTCGCCGTAGCTCGTCATATTTTTCTCTTCTGGCTCTGGCTCCTCGTTGAATCCATTGTCTGTAGGCCTCGTTTTTCGCATCAAGTGAGTTTTTGCATTCTTCGTCGAACCAGTCATTTCGCGCTCGTCGGGCTTTATATCCCACGACCTTCTCTGCGACATCCTTGATGGTACCCTTGAGTTCTTCCCAGAATCCATGGACGCCTGTGTTGCTGATGTTGTGTAGCATAGGCGATAGTCTTTCCTCAAGGGCGGTAGTATACGCCACCGCTGTAGCATCACTCAAAAGCTTATCAACCGCAAAGATTTTGGGAGGGCTGATTCTTGATTGGTGCACTGAGGAGATTCTACATCCGTAGGTCGTCTTCACCAAGTGATGATCTGAGTCGCAGTTTGCTCCTCGATAGGAGCGGACATCCATGACACTTGACGCCCATCTCCTGCAAATGAGGACGTGGTCAATTTGGTTGACGGTATGCGTGTCTGGAGACTTCCAGGTCTGCTTGTGAATGCGTCGATGCGGGAAACACGTATAACTTACGACTAGATTCCTGCTGCAGGCGAAGTCGATAAGTCGCTGGCCGTTATCGTTACATTCTTCATGGAGGCTGTGGCCTCCAGTGGTCCCCCGGTGCCAACTTTCATTTCCGACTTTCGCGTTAAAGTCTCCCAGCAGCAATTTGACGTCGTTTGTTGGAAGTGAGTCGAAGAGAGTTTCAAGGCGGGCGTAGAACTCGTCTTTTACGGCGTCTTCTTTAACTTCAGTGGGGGCGTGCACATTGATGAGCCAGAGATTGAAGAATCGAGTCTTGATGCGAATCGCACACAGCTGTTCATTTATGGGTTTGAAGTCAGTAATATGCGGTTTGAGGTGATTGTTCACTATAAATGCTACTCCAAACTCCTTGCGGCCCGATGGTTTGCCACTTGTAAAAATTGTGTGCGATTTCTTGTCATTAATCTCGCTGCCAAGCCAATTTGTTTCCTGGACTGCAGTAATGCTCAGTCCAATCCGAGGCTTTTGTTCCAGGTTTCTTGACATGGAGTGGTTTTTGCAAGGACGAGTTGTCAGCACGTCGCTCAACCCCATTCAGGGGATGGCCTCGGAGATAGCTGCTTCAGATGGTTTAATAAACGTGCTGGAGCCCACACAACTATGTAGCAGGTCCAACTACGCAAGTCATTCCATCCTACTAAACCTGAGGCGCTTAGGTGTTCGTCAGCCATTCAGGCTACAGCTATCTGCCTTTTCCAAACTGTCTTATCGCTAAGACATTGGCCGTCAGCGAATTGATACACTGTCGTTACCAGGGGGCGCCTACGCGGAGGACTATGGAAAAGGTCTTTGCCCCCCTTACACCGGTAGCCGACAATATTACAGTTTGCCCTTTTCTCCGCAGGCTTTCTCTCGATGTTGCTATTATGGGAGATAGCAACATCTATGTATTATGTATGCAGAGCATAGATATACATTGAACAGATTGGTAATAGTACTATCCCCACTCTGTACTTCTGGTTATTTTCAAACCAATCCGCGCATGCGCACTGCTACCTGTTTGCACGCGGTGCGCTATACTGATTCAAGTGCATATTGTGGAAATCGATCGACGAATCTTCGGTGTAACAAGGGACGGTATGATGTTTTCCCTTGCGAGACTTCGATCTCGTAGTAGGCACGGATGATAAAACGGTTAATCTTCTCTGTCCATTTCACTCGTTGCCTAAGCGAGTCTGCAGCCGTGGCCGCCTGGATACCAGGCGAAACAGTAGCCACAAGTGAAGGAGGGCTTCTCGATGGTGCTGGAGTAGCACGCGTCTTACCATTTCGTTCGGGTGGACTCGCGGAAGTTCGGCTCCTTCAATTTGCTGACGACTGCCCCTCTTGTACAGAGGGGAAGCCCTCGCCGGAGACCGGGGTTTCCTCTGACACTTGGACAGATATCCCTACCCCTCTTCTTCTGGACATGTTCCTCGTTTCCATGAAGTTTTATCTCCTATACGGAATACCACTTTGTACCTATGGCAGGTTTGAATGGCGCCGCTTCTAACGTGAAAAACAAACGCCCACCTTCATGCTGTCTGGCTACCAGTTTAGGATGAAGGATTTTATTTGTTGTTTGGTCCACGAATATTATTTTATTTCCCATCTACCCGATATATGTATCGAGCATTCCTCTATCCGCCAGCTGAGGACGCGCACTCTAGGTATACAACACCCCCCGAGGGGTTATTATAATATATTGTATAATATTATTATAATATTCAGATGCAGAATGCACAAAACAATAATAAAATCTCGCTGCTTAACACGGATAAATTGTTGTCTATTCTTAGCAATGGAATTAGGTTTCGCTTTTTCCACCCATCGTTCATGCCTTTGACACATGACACTATCTGGAGTAAATCCAAAATCTCCTCGTACCTGATAAACATGAATTCTACGATATGATTTTTTTCAGCAATTACTGGCTAACTCTACCAATAACCAGCGACTAATATTAATCCCCGAATTTCGCCCCCCATAGTTAGAAATGTTTTTACAAATTTCTTTAAATCAAATAATTGAAAACAAACAAAATCGAGAGAGTGATAGGAGCTGCGTACACTAGTATTAAAAAAAGAAGTTGCGACAGCGATCGTGGATAAACACCTGTGAGAAAGCCGGTGTAAACCTCTAATCTGCAGGGTATTAGCAGGGCTTTCGACTGATAATTTTGATTTTGTGGGCGGTAGGTTAAACAATGGTGCTGTTGCGCTGGCCATATGATAAGACACAAGGAGGAAACTAGTCTCACAGTTTTAGTATAAAAGCGGTCGAATGGTGGTAGTAAATCATCAATTGTGTTCTGTTCAGTCACGATTTACAGCAAAATGAAAATCATCATCGTTCTTCTCGCCTGTGCCGGTTTGGCCATGGGTACGTCTTAGCATCAGGATAGCCAGTGGACATAATTGTCGATACTAAAAGTGAATATTGGAATTTTCCAGGTCAAACCTCGCCAGCCAAGGCTCTCGAGAACACCATCATTGGCTTGAGGGATCAGATGCCATGCGGTTTCCCAGATATGGGTCTCCCCCCATTGGCTCCACTCAAGATTGACTTCTTCGACTTGTACCACAAGCTCTGGGTTATCAAGTAAGTATTGCAATTCGTTGTTGATCTGTTTGCTGAGACTGATTCACATCTGATTGTTCTTTTGCACAGGATCTACGGTAGCATCAGCAACGGTGCCGTCAGGGGCTTGAACGGTTTCGACCTTAGGAATGTTGCCTTGAGCGTTCTCACCTTGAAGGCTGGCATGGGACTCGACTTCCCCGCCATCCACATTCAAGGTCGCTTGAGCTTGCAATCGTGGCTCATTAGCTTCTTGAAGATCAAGAGCTCCGGCAATTTGGACATGACCCTTAAGGGATTGCATATCGACCTTGGTGTTCGTTTCGGTATGGTCGATGGTACCATGAGATTGATGGATTTCGACCCAACCATCGATTTGGAAGATGTTCAATTCGATTCCACCGGCTTCACTCTCTTGAAATTGACCATGAAGATTGTCAACAAGGTTGCCAGGACTGTCGTCATGAACGTGTTCAGGGATAACAAGCAAGCTCTCCAAGAGACTGCCCAAAACATCGTCATGCCAGCCGCTAACGAATACTTGAAGGACATGACCGTTGCTGATTTGCTTAAGATGTTGACTGAACAAAAGGAACCAGTTGTCTGCATTCCACCAGCCTATTAAGGTGGTTTTTGCTTTAATGGCTTTTAATAAAATTCTATAAGAAGGCAGAAAAGTATGACTCTTCTTTTACTATAATATTTAAAATTTTGTTTTCATCGATGGAAGAAGCTGTGATGAGTCAACCGAATCAATTTTCTAGATGCTTATTTGCTTAGATTGATCGTCACTGAATCATGGCCGTACCATGACCATTCATCACACTCGTAACTTTTTGTTCTCTCGAAAATCAAAACTTTCGAAGGCACTTCTAACTTAACGCCAAGTTAGCGGTGAACTATCACGTGGAAATATCATATTTATTAACAATTTTATTAATTCAATTTCTTGGACTATATTTAGGCTTTACAAAAAGCCTACATTCATTGAATTCCTTCAGGAACTTGTTCTTTTACAAAAGTTTGAAAATAATGGCACTTCTAGCTTAACTTAAATTATCAAGCGCTTCCCTTCCTCTTCATCTTTTATAAAAATTTGACGACATGGAATTTTAGCGCTTTTTCTGGGCTCTTGAAATTTGAGTATAGTATATATGCCCACGTTTATATCGTGGAACTAAAAGCAGTATTAACTAGATCATATTTGATTTAGTTTTAATTCGTTGAGTGTTTATACCGACCGGTACTAAAATAAAAGTAAAACCAGACCGAAGCGTATATACCCTAAACTTGTACAGACCTAGTGGTGATACCAAAAGTACCAATTGGCAACGACTATATGCATTGAAAGTGAGTTTTCTATATGGCAGTTTATAGGGGAGGTTGGCGATCATTCCGAAGGATCTTGACAATTTTCGAAATCAAATAACTAACCCACACTACAAATATTTGCCGAATTTTTCAAGTCGCTAGCTTCATTTTATCGAAAGTTATCGCTTATTTTTATTTGAAGTCTCACATGTAGGAGAGGTAGAGCTTTCCTTGGGCGGATCTTGCGCATTTTCAATAACCACCAACTGTATCCTAGTATAAATATTTGACCAAAATTTCATGTCACTAACTTCGTTTTATCGAAAGCTATCGCTTATTTGAAGTTTCATTTGTAGGGAAAGTACGGGTTTCGTTCGTCGGATTTTACGGATTTTCAGTGTTAGCCAACCGGATTCTACTACAAATATTTGAGCCGAGTTCCAAGTCACTAGCTTGATTTAATTGAAAGTTATCTCCTATTTTAAGTTTTATTTGTAGGGGAGATTGGGGTTCCTTGGGTTGGATCTGGCCCATCTTTAATACCAACTAACTAAATCCTACTTGGGCGACCGGTAGCGCAGTGAGTTGAGGCATCAGTCTCATGTTTACTCAAATTGCCCTAACCCCTTGTGGGGCATAGCGCGTCAACTGTTCCATGTGGCCCAGTTAACGTTTCGTTGGCATAAACTGGTTTCGGAGAATGCAGTTGCCACCATGCACCTCCTTCACATCCATGGCCACGAACGTCGTCGTGGACGGGACTCGAACCCGAAACGCCGGTAGTCAAACATGAGACTGATGCCTCAACACACTGCGCTACCGATCTCATGTTTGGCTACCGGCGTTTCGGGTTCGAATCCCATCCACGACGAAGCTCGTGGCCATGGATGTGCAGGAGGTGCATGCTGACAACTTCATTCTCCGAAACCAGTCTATGTCAACGAAAATTGAAAAATAATTGTGTGGCCTAAACCTGCTCTACTCTATACGGCTCTTGAAAAAAAACCCGCCTAATATGAGGTTAGTGTCAAGTTGTGAGCGAAGCGAACAACGAGAGCGCAGCAGCAAATTTTGAAATTTTTGTATGGCCATCGTTAGATTTTTCCAATTGCAACTGATTATACGACGCGTTAGCAATTTCGTGGAACAATACATGAGCCAAGATACAATACAGCAACTGCAACGGGACATGCTTTTTATATCGCGCCAAGTGTGTTTAATGAGCTACTCCTAAATGTATGTAAATCACCAAAGTTGCACTCTTTTCAAAATGCGCTCATAATGCATTATTTGGAGAACGATTTAGGCTTGTAGCTTTTAAATTTACTATAGTCCTAATTTTTCTTGTTTTATATTATGCAATTAAAATTTAACACTTCGTTATATGCAAAATCCATGACGTTTACTCATGATAATGATGAAATTGGAATAATAGAATATTATCATGAATTTGTTATTCGATCCGTCTCACAACTCGAGCTTTTGTTTTTAGTGAGGCGGCTAATAGTACGTTAGATGATTTGTGTCTATTTATATCTTTTTAATCTTTTATTTTACGAGTATGTTTGAGTTGTACCTATATTTTTTTGAATATAAAATGAAATTACAAATTATCGATAATAAATAAATAACAAATAAATAATAAATAAATGGCATGGAAGCGAATTGGAAAGACCCCGTTGTGGCACTGTGAAGGCAGTATATTGTTTGTATTCGTCAGCCAGTACGCCGATTTTAAATCTAATGATGACAAGTACTTGGCACTGCCTAAGTTATCCAGAGTATCGGAAATATATGGCAGGCGCAGGACCGAACCAAACATTATAAAGATACACTACTTCATACAAATTAATGCGAGTGACTCTCTCTCTCTCTCTCTCTCTCTAGTTCCTGTTAACCCCTACCTGGAAGGTGGAAAGTTCCACCTCGTCTTGTTCATCTCCGTCACTTTCAACTGACTCCACGATTTGCCTATTGAGTTACCCTCGACCTCAACTGATCTTCTGCAGATGTTTCTAGATCATCCAACACTGCGACTTGCTTTGGTTCCCTGCGGGTTCCAATCGAGGGACTGTTGAGCAAGGTTGTTCGGCCCTTTTCGGAGATTGTGACCTATCTATTGCCACTTTCGCCTTTTAATGGAAGTGCCTATCCTGTCCTGACCAGTATTACTAAAGGTTGCCACCCATTGACGTGGTTGTGGGCCAAACTTCCATCGAACCATCAATTTCATAGGACATGTGGAAAAAAATTCCCCCTATTTCCACCGTTCTATGATATTTGATGGTTCGATGGAAGTTTGTGGTTGTGCTCGTCAATGGGTGGCCACCTTAAGGAGGTCGTCGTTAGAAATGGCCTGCGGCCTCCGTATGTGTAGGATGCGCTGTAGACACTTGTTCAAAAAAGTTTGCAATCTAGTTGTTATCTAATTGGTCACCTTCCAAGCTGAGCAGCCATATAGCCATATAGAAGCACTGATTTTACGCTGGTTTCAAAGATCCGGAGTTTGGTGCATCTGCAAATGTTGTTATTTTCGAAGAAAGGAGTCAAATTGAAAAAAGCTGCTCGATCCTTGTTGATGCGAGACTGTACATCAGCATCCGCGCCATCATCTGCTGTAACTACGCTTCCGAGGTAGCAGAAATTTTCAACTTTCTCGACTGCTTGCCCCGAAACACAAATTCCGCTTTGCATTCCTGGATCCAATCTCAAGTACTTAAGTCTTGGCAGCGTTGATTTTAAGCTCCGAATTACGGCTTTCGCAATGGGGAAAAAAAATTCCGCTTTAGGGCCTACAAAATCCCCCGCGTTCTAGTTTCTTACCTTCTTAAAGAGGAAATGCCACAATTCACGAATTTAAAAATTCTTTCTAAATGCGATAGAGAGAATTCTCCTAATATTCGCGAAATAGGAATGTTCCGAGGTGTTTTTTGGTTAATATTTTTGCATTACCAGATCTTGAAATTTTGGCTCAAAAATTGTCAAATATGGGGTAGGTGTAACGATAAGATTAAAGATTCTAGCATAGACGCAAACCAATCGACCGTCGCCCGGGCAAATAGGAATGTTCCGTATTTTGAAATGTATTTTTGACGATGTGATCAATTCCCAAAAATTCCAATTCAATTCTATAACTTTTTTCGTGTGTTGAATTCAACACACTGAAAATTTCATGTGTTGAGGTCTCAATATATCCAACACACCTTTCGCCGGTCCTGGTCATCGTAGTCGGGTGGAAAGAGTTCAACCTTTTAATTCTGAGACGATGCTATTACATCTGGTAAATCTACACGTATTCGCTCTGAACATCGATATCAATCGGCTCTACCACCGCCCTAAACAAGTCTCGTCTTTTTTAGGCCTCTATAGCAACGGAGTTTTTCGACAGACAGGGTTTTCTCAGAAAGCATAAAAGTAAAGTGCTTTCTTTTGTGGTGGTAAAATGGAACATTATGGGTATTGCTATTATTCTAAGGGTCGTTTTCTCAATGTCTGGTTAAATCTTATCCTAAAGATAAACGCTAACCGGCCCTCATCTTCCGGTTAAGAATTTATCGGACAATAATTCCAAACAGCTGATACGTACTGCTGAGATTTTGACAGCTAGAACTGTTTACGTTCGCACATTCAAATGAGACAATTAAACTGGTCACAAGGAACAGAGTTCTGGATATTCATTCGAAAGAAACGGATCTGAAACCAACTCAGCCTCAAAATAATGCTGAGAGGTGGCACAGGCGTAGAATAGAATTGAACAGGTGGCAGAATTCCGCCAAGAAAATCAGCTGACTTTCTACTGCATTAGCTGCGCTGTGGACTGCATTATGATATTTTTAGCGTTGCATGCGCTAAGGTTAAATTTAGTGTCCCGGGTAGCTAACTGGCAGTTTAACCGGACATTGTGAAAACGGGCCTAAATCTCACAATACAAGTATGTAGCTAAGGAGAGCTTATGTGCAAGGGGAGATTTTGATTCTGTTTTTTGCCCTTAGTGTAATCGTCTTTGATCTTTGATTTTCCGAAACTTTTGAGAAGCATAGTTTAAACAAAATGCTAGGTCCCTACACTACTCATAAGTTTAAAGGGAAAACGAAAAAATAATTGTTCTGTGATGTCAAATTTTGCGAAGATCACAAAAAATTGACTTACGAGTGCCTAATATGTTTAATGTTGGGTTCATAGCTCCCAAGGGCCGATGTTGGTTGCGCTACTAAACCTTGCTTACGCAGAATACAAAAAAGCAAAACATTGTAAACCTACTCCATGGGGACTATACGAAAGCCTTTGTTTACCTCTAATCAGCAGCAGGGTCTTAAGCTGGATTTCGTGTGATAATTTTTGATTTGTTGGCCAGCAGGTGACAAAATGGATTGCGCTACGCTGGCCAAATGTGATAAGAGAGATCGTATTGGCGTAAATGCACAAAAACCGGCTGGTATAAAAGCGATCGGATGGTAGTACCAAGCTAACAATTGTGTTCTGTTCAGTCACGATTTATTGCAAAATGAAAATCCTCATTGTTATTCTCGCCTGTGCCGGTTTGGCCATGGGTAGGTCTTATTGCCGGGATATCCAACGGACATAATCGTCGATTCTAAAAGTGCATATTGAAATCTTCTAGGTCAAACTTCCCCAGCCAAGGCTCTCGAGAACACCATCATTGGCTTGAGGGATCAAATGCCATGCGGTTTCCCAGATATGGGTCTCCCCCCATTGGCTCCACTCAAGATTGACTTCTTCGACTTGTACCACAAGCTCTGGGTTATCAAGTAAGTATAAAACTCGACATTGATCTTCTTCTGCTGGTGATAATTCACACCTCGTCTCGTTTTTTACAGGCTCTATGGTGACATCAGCAACGGCGCCGTTACAGGCTTGAACGGTTTTGATCTCAACGATGTTTCTTTGAGCGTCCTCACCTTGAAGGCTGGCATGGGTTTAGCTTTTGACAGGATCAATATTAAGGGTCGCGTCAACTTCCAATCCTGGCTCATCAGCTTCTTGAAGATTAAGAACTCCGGCAACTTGGACATGACTCTCAAGGGATTGCGCGTCAACCTTGGCATTCGTTTCGGTATGGTCGATGGTACCATGAGGTTGATGGACTTCAACCCAACCGTTGACTTGCAGAGCATTGAATTCAACTCGACTGGATTCACCATGTTTGAATTGACAATGAAGGCTGTTAACAAGATTGCCGAGACCGTCATCATGAACTTGTTCACCGAAAACAAGGATGCTATTGAGGAAACTATCCAAAATATCGTTTATCCAGCTGCCAATGATGCTTTGAAGGATATGACTGTTGCTGATTTGCTTAAGATGTTGACTGAACAAAAGGAACCAGTTGTTTGCATTCCACCAACCTATTAAGGTGGTTTTTGCTTTAATGGTTTTTAATAAATTTCTATAAAAAACCCAAAAACATTGACTTTTTTACTTTACTTTGGAGGTGCATGCTGGCAACTGCATTCTCCGAAACCAATTTGTGCCGTCGAAACGTCAACTGGGCCACAGTTGACGTGCTATGCCCCACAAGGTGTTAGGGCAATTGAGAGATGTTTTTATCACAACACGTTGGGGTAACTTAACTCGTGGAGCAATAAAACGATCAAGAGCAGCTATCCAGGTTAGCTTTTTGTCATGTTCTCTATCCTGATCGGCTTCAAAATTGACAGTTTCTTTCAGAATTCGTTCGTTTCTGGTTTCTGTTCATGTGATAAGCAATTATGAATACGGCCGCCTAAATTACGAATGAACTGTACGAATTAATTAATGCATAATCGTTGGAACTTGACACCAATTGTCAAATTAACGACCAACACACCAATAGGCGCGTTTTTTGGTACAATTGTACAATCTATCGAGAGCAGGTTAGCCACCCCACTGACCCGTACAGGTTTAGGTTAGGTTAGGTAGAATGACAGCCTAACGGCTCCGCATAGACCGCTGGGGTCCATAGCGATACCACTTATATCAAGTAGTTATCCCGTGTCGTTGCTGACCCCTACCAGAAGATCGGGATCTTTTAGGAGGATCACAGTTCATCAATGTCTTTTCGCCTCCCAGACAATGCAAGCGTATTTCAAGCTGAAGTGCTGGCAATAAAGGAAGCGTGTAGGATGCTGAAGCACAGCACAGGAACCATTTTCTCAGATAGCCAAGCCGCGATTAAGGCTCTGGAATCAATAACAATCTCATCGAAAATAGTCAAACAATGTCGAAGTGAACGGACCTCTTCACGGTTTCTCTTCTATGGGTTCTAGGACATAGAGGGGAACGAGAGGGCTGGCGAGACAAGGCTCTGCACTACACGAGTCCTACACGGTGACTGTCCACCCGACGTTTTGTGCCGTAAAAAAGAAGATTCATACACACGCGCTCGGTGGCCGTGCATGCTAGCAACTGCACTTCCGAAAACTAGATATGCTACAGAAACGTCAACAAGGCATGGAAATGCTAGAGATGTTGACGCGCCCATGCCCCTCGAGGGGTCAAGGCAACTAGAGATACACATTTCATGACACGGGCTAGTGAAAGATCGGGCGCACTGACAACGTGTGGCACGTCTAAGAAACTATGGCCATCAAATGATGCACGTAATTCGAATGTCCTTGCGAAGAGAACCCGTTCGGATATCGCACAAGTTACAGCGGTTACGACGGGCATTGGCCGGTGGGGATGGACGCGGCCAGAATGGATATACCTTACAACATGTTCTGCTGAAGCTGCAGGAATGAGGAGAAGAAGGAAACTCTGATCCATTTCTTGTGCAAAGGCCTGGCTCTTGCAAGAATCAGACATCAAGAACTGGGCAGTACATTCTTCCAAGACATATCCGACATCTCCTCGAAGAGTATCGGGGAGATAATACGTTTTCTTAACTCCACAGGATGGATCTGAGGACCCTCATAACGTTCTTGATAGCAACGGTTTTATTCCTCTTATGAGGCGTGTGGCATCGAAACCGCGCACACCTAGTGCTACTTATGTTTTCTTTTCCTGCCGGGAAGTAACAGCCACTCTAACCAACCAACCATGCCCCACTAGGGATTAGGGCAAAGAGTAATCGGAAGACATAAGTATTTCTACTGATGGCTCAAGAACAGAAGAGGGCTTTGGCGGTGGCTCAGAAAGGCTAGTTATTTGCCTGCCACTCCGTCTTCCTGATTTTTGAAGAGTCTTTCATGCGAAGATTAAGACAATTTCTGAAGTTTTGTCACGGTTGGGTGGTAATATTTTATTATATCGGTAAGGGATATCAAGGGCGATTAAATCCCTTGACGCCGTTTTTTTTCACTTCGAAAACCGTGGTGGGGTGTCGCGCTACCCTTAAGGAGTTCTGAGTCCTGGTCACAGTGCTTTCATGAGTAACTGCAACAGGGACGAGCTAGCTTGCTCGGGAATGACCAGCGGGGTCATGGATTACTTCCACACTGTCAGGATGGCTCTAGTATGGAAGAAGCTAGTGAAGACAAATCTGGGCAGCCGAGCTAACATCAGGTGGCGATCAAGCGGTACCTGTCATGTTACGAGAAAATTTGGCCGGATTTTAGTAGACAGCTCTGGAAGGTCGTGGGGGTCATCACGCGACACTTCCTAATCGGTGAACGGTGAGTACTGTACCGACTTCCATATACAATTACTATTATAAAAGCTGTGGGCACAAGGAGGAGGAGGAAGCCATCTATCACAACCTGCGCTTCTGTCCTAGTCTGGTCGGTATATATTGCTTCATCAATAGTTACGGTTGGTTTGGCTACTAGGCTCTCGAGGTATAGAATCATAAAGAAGCCAGAGGAGGATATCCTCTACATCGTTAGGTGGGGCTTATTTCTCCTCGTGATCCTCATATTGTATCCATGCCTCATTACAATGCCCTCTTCTTTTGGTAAATCGATGCTTATTCCATCTACACTAGATTTTCCACTGCAGCCTGTTCTGATCACGACAAAAGTAAAATTCGAAATAACCGCGCTAAAATTTTCCGATAAATTATAAGAATGAACAGACCGCATGAAGACAATAGGAAAGCCTTCTTAGCCATTAATCAGCAGGGTCTTAAGCTGGATTGTCGGTAGTTTTTTTTTATTTACCGGCCAGTATACAAGTAATGGATTTATTGAGTTAGCCATAAGATAAGGAAAAGCGTATCGGCAAAATAGTGATCAACTGGCCGCTATAAAAGCCGTCGGATTGTAGTACCAAACTTACAATTGTGTTCTGTTCGGTCACGATTTATTGCAAAATGAAAATCCTCATTGTTATTCTCGCTTGTGCCGGTTTGGCCATGGGTACGTCCTACCATCAGGATATCTAGCGGACGTTATTATATTATACAAATCTTTCCAGGTCAAACCTCGCCAGCCAAGGCTCTCGAGAACACCATCATTGGCTTGAGGGATCAAATGCCATGTGGTTTCCCAGATATGGGTCTCCCTCCATTGGCTCCACTCAAGGTTGACTTCTTCGACTTGTACCACAAGCTTTGGGTTATTAAGTAAGTAAACAAAACTAGATTGATTTTCTGTGCAGATATGATTAACACCGCATCTCGTTTTTTTACAGGCTCTACGGTAGCATCAGCAGTGGCGCCGTTAGGGGCTTGAACGGTTTCGATCTCAACGAAGTTTCCTTGAGCGTCCTCACCTTGAAGGCTGGTATGGGTTTCCATTTCGACAACATCAACATTAAGGGTCGCTTGGAATTGCAATCTTGGCTCATTAGCTTCTTGAAGATCAAGAGCTCCGGCAACTTGGACATGACCCTCAAGGGATTGAACTTGAATCTTGGCATTCGTTTCGGTATGGTCGATGGTACCATGAGATTGATGGACTTCAACCCAACTGTCGATTTGCAAGGCATTGAATTCAATTCGACTGGATTCACCATCTTTGAATTGACAATGAAGGCTGTTAACAAGATTGCCGAGACTGTCGTCATGAACTTGTTCACCGATAACAAGGCTGCTATTGAGGAAACTATCCAAAATATCGTTTATCCAGCTGCCAATGACGCATTGAAGGATATGACTGTTGCTGATTTGCTTAAGATGTTGACTGAACAAAAGGAACCAGTTGTTTGCATTCCACCAGCCTATTAAGTCTTGTTCATAAAAAAAAAATAAATTGTTATAACAAATAACTTTAAACGAAATTCTTTTATTGAGATTGATTTTGGTTTAAGTTAATAAATTCAATAACAGTTTTCACAATAGTCGCGTTCGCGACAATCAGCTAGAGCTTTAAACTCTGGTAAAGATGTGATCCAATACGAGGCTTGAATCATAGACCGGTCGTTTGAATGGGAACTTTGGTTCGGGTGAAATCTCTCTCTAATTGCCTTGACCCCTCCAGGGGCATGGGCGCGTCAACATCTCTAGCATTTCTATGCCTTGTTGACGTTTCAATAGCATATCTACTTTTCGGAAGTGCAGTTGCTAGCATGCACCTCCTATCCGCGACGTCTTTATACTGACAAGCCCGGAGTACTGTGAGAGTTCTATTAGTACTCACAGGCAGTTTTTGATCGCGCCGAGATTTGATCTCTGAGCTCTAGATTAGTAGTATCGTAGAGCGGTGACCGAACGATCACGGCCACCGATTTCTGTCGGTACGCAAGGAACGTAGGACGGAAAAGCAGAGGGCATGACTGGAATGGGCGCTCCACTTTATCGCCGGATTATCGGATAAACCCTCTAGTGACAAAAGACAATAGTAGTGGCAATAGAGAGTGCTGGCGGTTGTTGATCGTAGCAATGAGGATGGCTGTATTTCAGTGGATAACTGGAAGACGGTTGAGGGAGTAATTACGGTAAACTCCCGTAAGGTGATGGGGGCGAATCAGGGTCCACCTCCTGACTGTAAGGATGGGGGATGGTTTCAGAGACGTAAAATTATGCATTTTGCTGACGAGGTAGGGTAGGTAGGTAGGTCTCCCATCAGTCGTGCGGGGGAAGTGTGGCCAGAGCGAAGCTAAATGTTGTGACGCGGGATGCTATCCCGTCTCGTCCGAGAGCCCGTGCCTGGTTACCGTGCCGTTTCGTTGACGACGCGGAAGAAGTGCTTTATCTCCTTCGAACATGCAATCGTGACACTCCGATCTATGATTGGATGGTCGTTAAGTGGATGATATGGTTAAGGCCCTAACGGGGACCTTTGATTTTGCTGTGTCTAGATCGTGCCCCATCAGCAGGCAAAGAGGTAAAGAAAACCAGCGTGGTGGAATGCACAAATCTCTGAGCTTAGAGTTGTGTGCAGGAGGTCTTTTGTACAAATTTAAGAAAGTGGTTTGGCAGTCAATATGATTGAATAATATGAAATTTCGTAAAGATTATTTTCAGAAATAAAAAAGTTTTTCTAACAAAAACTTGCTTTTGGAACGGTTGTTCCTATGACAGCTATATATTGTAGTATAATAGAGTAGTCCGAATTCAATAGACAGACAGATGGACAGACGGACAGATGGACTGACGGACCAAGCTTAATCGACTCGTCTCATCATACTGACCATGGTCGGGGATGCTTCCTTCTCTGCGTTGCAAACTTCATGACGGATGTGATACGGATCCGTGAAGGGTATAAATATTCATAATGCTACAAGAACGAGTTAAGAGGGTTTGTGTTTGCTGGGCTCCGCTGAATGACGCGAACCACTATGCGTCGCGCTTGGTCAATTGAAAATGTTCCGTTTTCCCCCTGTGGTCAAGGCTGTAAGACTAATCCACAGCCATTCCCAGCTTATCATAGAAGGCGAGTAAATAGGTAGACATGCTGTATATCCAGCAACTAATGAGGAGAATGCACTTTTCAATGAATATTGGGTGGGCTCAGAAGCTACCGAGCAATTTCTGCTCAGGTGAACATGATCAAATAATAACCGACCAAAAAATATTTCTGCTCACCGCTCACGCTCTTCTTCTTTATCCTTGACTTTATATGAATAAAGTGTGTGACAACGAGGAGTGGCGTTCGGCAGCGGTAGCGGAGCCGCTCGCGAGCTGTGTGTGTTTTTGAAGTGAAATGAACGTTAAAATCAAATATTTGGCTGCCTAAATTTTTTGTTTTTCTAATATTTAATAGAATAAGTAACTGGCGCAACAGTCCAATTTTGGACCAATCCGACACGTAAATCCCTTTTTTTTAACGAAAACTACCTATCGAACCGGAGCCCAGTGAATAGAAGCCATAATAATAATATTTACTTTTGAAAAATTATTCAAAGTATCTAATTCCTAATTGAAATATGCAGTATGCATATTTTAGCTATATTTTATTTAAAATAAATATAATTCCTAACGTAAAAAAATGTTTTGATAAACAATAAGTACTTAAATGACCGAAAAAAATAATTGATGCTAATAAATCCATCTAATCGTCATTCTAAATGTGATTACATAGAATAATGAAGCAAGTTTATGTTATCTGTATAATTATTATTGTTTTGATTTTGTTCATTCGCGAGCATTGCTCGTATGTCAATTTTCTTTTTTAAATTCAATAATCCCAAAAAGCAGATATACTATATATACATAAATATGGCTTACTAATTTCACTGATTATTTATAAGTAGGATAAATACGCTACTGATATACATACGAGTATTAAAAATAGAGAAAGTGGTAAATACTCGTACGTAGACTGTAGATATTTGTAGTACGTTGGGCGTCAGGAATTCATAACGTTTATTTAGGAATTGTAAATACCTGTGTGGGACAGATAAGGCCGGCCGCATCTTGGACGTAGGCAGGGCAGAGCAGCGCAGCGCGCACATGGCATTGTTGTTGTAAAATCAGATTTTGACAATTGTTACAACAACAATGCCATGTGCGCGCTGCGCTGCTCTGCCCTGCCTACGTCCAAGATGCGGCCGGCCTAAGAATTGAGTCGGGATATAATTGCAGAGCAAATAAAAACATGGACTTGAATGGCTCAATATACTACATGGGCTGAAAAGTCCCGGGATTTTTCAATAGGTGGCACCACTAGAAAATGAACATGACTCATTTCGAGAGGCTCATCTGTCACTAGTTTATGTATGAAGTTTCATGACATTTCGTCCATTCGTTTACAGGCTACAGGCGTTTGAGTGACGCTACTTTCGCCTTCGTAAAAACAGGAATATCGCATCTTGATCAAACATTGTGTTTTGATGGGAAAAACTTCTGAACAATCATTGCAATGGTTGCAGAAATGTTATCCCACATCTGCTCCTTCGAGAACAACAGTTTATCGGCGGTTTAGTGAATTTAAAATGGGCCGTTCAAGCACCAAAGACGCACCTCGCTCTACAAATCAAAAATGAACGCAAAACTGGCTGATATTTTCACAGCTACATACATACGTTACTCGGAGTGGAGCATTTCTAGTTGACCGGGCGACGCATAATGGTTCGCGTCTTTGGTCAACAGTGGGTTTTTAACATAGAGAATAAATATGGAGGAGCAATCCGCATGTACTCAACACTAAACTACTTGAAGCAATTCCAGTCGTAAAAAGTAAACAGAGAGACACACGCCCTCCACTGCGCAACACCCGCGCAGTCTATATGAAAGCACAGGAAGCACGTAAGATGTCATCCCCTCTCCTACTTTTCCTGTTGGAACAATAACATTCCAGTCCGTCTCTCTGCCGCGGAACACCAGCCCGGTCCATATAGAAGCACGCGAGATGTCAAATTTCCATCCCCCTTCCTCACTTGTGCCGAATTACTTCGTTTCTCTCGCTCTTTTTCATTTCCTCTGATACTCTCTCTTCAAAGGTTTTTAATTAGGATGATTTCGCACTCCCCTTGCGTGGGCTTCGCTCGCTACGCTAGCTCCGCGGTTTAAGGGGTGGCAATCCTCAGTATGACGCCAAAGAACGCTCGCTACTCTCGCTCTATACGCTACAGCGCAAAGCGACTATTAGCCATGGCGCGAATCACGACGCGTCGGCCGGTGAAATAGGAATGTTTTGATTTGAACTACTAAAATATTTTATAAAACGTTAAACATATTGACATAAACAGTTTTTTTGTCCCTCCTGTAAAATTTACTTTCTTGCAGTTAGGACGTTTCACACTTTTACCAGTGAAATCTAAGCTTTAAAGCTAAGCTTATAATATAGCTGCAAAGCTTGCTCTACAAAGCCCTAAAATCTGCATTGATTTATTTATATATTGCATTCAATGTTTATCATCACTTAAGTTGTGACGTACTACTGCTAAATAATGCATCTTGTGATTGGCACAGATTTAGCAATGTCCAATTCAACCTAATAATTTCTATATATCCATAAAAGTCTATAAATCATTCTTAAATCATTTCTAATATTGCATCAAAATGATAGTGGATAATTCTACCAATTTAAATCAAATATCAACAAATGGAGCTGATAAGATAAAGTGAATTAAAATATTAAGTGCCAAGTCTCTTCGCTGAACGTCATACAAAGACGATGGGAAATTCGAAAATAAAAAAGTCTACGAGGTGTGATAAAAAAGTATCCGACTTTTGTTCATAAATTCAATGTTTATTATGATATAATTATTTAATACATATCCCCTTCAAAGGAGTCTCCTTGGGCTGCCACACACTTCTTCCAACGCTTCTGCCACTGTTGGAAGCATCGCTAGAAGTCCTCCTTCGGTATGGCTCTCAGATGGTCTGTCGCATTCGACATAATGTCCTCTCTGGTCTGAAATCTGGTCCCTTTTAGCGGCATTTTTAGCTTTGGGAAAAGCCAAAAATCGCACGGAGCCATGTCAGGAGAGTAGAGAGTTTGACAAACCACTGGTGTGTTGTGTTTTGTCAAGAAGTTCTGAATTAGGTGTGAAGACTGTGCGGGAGCGTTATCGTGATAGAGCTTCCAACTGCCTACTGCCCAAAGATCCGGGCGCTTGCGTCTCACTGCGTCACGAAGGCGACGCAGAGCCTCTTGGTAGTATTCCTTGGTGATTGTAGTGCCGTGTGGTGCGTACTCGTGATGTACCAAGCCACTGGAGTCAAAAAAGGCGGTTAGCATGACCTTGACATTGCTGCGGACTTGCCTTGCTTTTTTGGGCCTCGGGGAGGAAGGATGCTTCCATTGTGTTGACTGGAGCTTGGTTTCTGGGTCATATCCATAAACCCATGACTGTGATTTTTGGCTTTTCCCAAAGCTGAAAATGCCACTAAACGGGACCAGATTTCAGACCAGAGAGGACATTATGTCGAATGCGACAGACCATCTGAGAGCCATACCGAAGGAGGACTTCCAGCGATGCTTCCAACAGTGGCAGAAGCGTTGGGAGAAGTGTGTGGCAGCCCAAGGAGACTACTTTGAAGGGGATTTGTATTAAATAATTAAATCATAATAAACGTTGAATTTATGAAGAAAAGTCGGATACTTTTTGATCGCACCTCGTACGTTACATCGTTTGGTTCACGTTTGATTTGCATTTTTTTTAGTGTATATCAAGAATATTTAAATTAATTAAATTTAATTATTTTAATAGTGGTCTGGATAGCACAACGGGTATGACATTCGCCTTCTGGGCAGTGGACGCCCGGGCTCGAGTTATACTGAAGACAGTGGTATTTTCGATAAAAGGGGATTTATGTATGTGTCAGACTATCAGTCCACTCATCTGTTAAATAAATGTTGAAGTACTCATTCTGGGTAGTTAACCCGGTCAAGCGTGTTGCTGATGACACATACCTTTAAGGCGATATTCAGATTAGCTACATTTTCAGCTCCGACGCAGCCACGCACAATAGCCAAGCATAGTCGATCGTATCGCATGCTGAGCGATGAGTGTGAATCCGCCCATTTGATGCTGTGTATCTCAACTGAAATTTCAAGCAGTCGTGCAGCGCGGTGTCGTGTGTGTGAATTTCGCCTAAGTACACTGTCAACTCATAACTCATCTAGAGGCGTTGGCCTATTGATTGGAGTATTGTGCCAGTTATTAATTTTATGTATATCGAATTGATTGTTTAAAAATAAAACTTTGACGTGCTCGGTAGCCATTTTGCCATTAGTAAAAGATTCAAGAGTTGCCTCCTGAACGTGCGAAACAAGAAGGGTGCCGATATTGGGATGGGAAGAGACCATTATCTAATGATCGCTAATGTTCGATTGCGTATTGCAGCCGTGCGCCGCCCCAGCGACGAAAGATCCAGGCCCCGCAAATTCAACACCGCTCGACTAAAAAATCCAGCTGTCTTACAACAATATAATGACCATCTTGCGCAAAAAGCGGCTGAGATAACTAGTCACCCAGATAGTGACATAAACGAAAACTGGGATGCCATAAAAAATGCGTACATTGATAGCGCAAATACCATCCTTGGCCCAAACCCGGATTGCCGGAATAAGCCCTGGATGTCCGACGCTTCATGGCAGCGGATTGTTGAAAGAAAGGAGCTGAAAGTTCGTTTGGCTGCAGCCTCAGACGACAATCGAAGCAGCATCGAACTCCTTTACCGTCAGAAAGCTCGAGAAGTTCAGCGTAGTGTGCGACGCGATAAAAGAGTTTATGCCAATTCTCTTTTAGCGTCAGCAGAAGAAGCCGCTTGAAGTAACAACTTAAACGCCGTATACGGTGTCATCAAGGAGTTTACAGGTGGTCGTAACTCCTGCCAACATCCGGTGAAAGATAGTAATGGAAAGCTACTTATCTTGGAAGAAGATCAAATGAGGCGGTGGAAAGAACACTTCGCCGCGGTCTTGAACCGTGTAACCTCTGGTGAAGTTCCCCCTCATATAGATAATTTAGCTAGCCATCAAAATGTGCGTATACGGTCCACTGCCCCGACTAAAGAGGAAATAGTCACTGCAATTATTGCACTGAAACGAGGAAAGGCCGCCGGACTTGACGGTATCCCTGCCGAACTTTATCAAGCAGCCCCAAGCGTAACTGCCGATTTGCTGCACCCACTTGTTGATAAAGCGTGGAATACAGAGACCTTTCCCACTGAGTGGAAGGAAGGTTTGATCATCAAACTTCCAAAAAAGGGTAGCCTCACAGACTGTAATAATTGGAGACGCATTTGTGTGCATCCTGCCGTTGCCAAGATAATAGCTAAAATCGTCCTGGAAAGACTAAAGGCCCACTTAGAAAGCACAATTGATGAAGAGCAGGCTGGCTTTCGATCCGGATTCTCCTGTGTCGATCACATTAACACCTTGCGAATCATCATCGAGCAATGCGCTGAATACGATTCTCCGCTTCACTTGCTTTTCATCGATTTCGAAAAGGCTTTCGATAGTGTGAACCGGGATTCTATATGGGCGGCCTTGCGCAGGAGAGGCATCCCTGAGAAGCTTGTGGCTATTATTAAGGCAACCTATGACGGCGCGAAATGTCGCGTTCTGCATAAAGGCAAGGTGTCGGGGGACTTTGAGATTCGCAGTGGAGTTGGGCAGGGGTGCATCCTCTCACCGATCCTATTCCTCATTGTGATCGGCGATGTGTTGCATGCAGCCCTATCCGGACTCGACAGAGGAATTCAATGGACTTTGACATCTTATCTACAACATCTTGACTACGCTGACGACATATGCCTACTCTCCCACAAAATCATGGATCTGTCCGCAATGGCGTTAGATCTCGAGAAGGAGGCAAGCAAGGTTGGGCTAAAGATTAATACCAACAAGACCAAGGTTCTTAGCCCGCCGTTGCGAAAAAGAAATCCGACACCTATTGCCATCAATATTAATGGGCAGCCTGTGGAGAAGGTGGACAACTTCGTCTACCTGGGTAGCATCGTTGCCGAAAATGGTGGTACGGAGCAGGACATCGCTCGTCGTATCAACCAGGCTAAACGCGCATACGGCATGCTGTCCAAAATCTGGCAGGGCAGTTATCTCAGCATCAAGACCAAGCTGGGCCTGTTTCGCTCCCTGGTACTATCAGTGCTTTTGTATGGGAGCAGTACATGGAAAGTTTCCGTAGGAGTTACCAGAAAGCTGCAAGTTTTCGTCAACTCATGTCTTCGTCGAATTTTAAGAATTTTCTGGCCCGAAACAATATCAAATGAAGAGCTAAGTCGGCGTACGGGTCAGATGCCAATCGACGAATTGATACGCAGGCGAAAATGGCAGTGGATAGGTCACACATTGCGGAAGAGTGATAACTGCATTGCTTTGCATGCCATGAAATGGAACCCCATTTCCAACCAAGGCCGACCAAGAGGGGGTCCTCGAATCACATGGCGTCGATCTGTGGCAAAGGAGTGTCAGGTATTGGGTAAGTCTTTTGGGGAGTTGCGCCCCATTGCCCAGAACAGAGTACGATGGCGCGCAGGAGTAGTTGACGCGCTATGCCCCGCTAGGGGTTAAGGCAAAGTAGTAGTAGTGGTTAATAAAAACTGCTTGTGGGTACTACTAGGACTCCCACAGCACTCCAAACTTGTCAGGCAGATGTCACGAAGAACGAGAGGAAGAAAGAAGTGATAATAATCGACACTCATTCGCAGTCGGATCGCTGTAAAGTATCCACTGGGAAGCGGAAAGGAGGATAGTCGTTATCCGCCTTTACAAATAGTTTGAGCTAGTTTGACGTTGGTTGTTAGTTACGCGTGTGTTGTTCGTTTAGTAGTTAGTCATCCCTGTATAAAAAAAAAATAGAGTGTGTGTGCTTTCAATCGAAGTGTTTTCATTATTCAGCACAAGAATATCTAACGAACCTGGCTTCGGTCAGAGGAAACCTTACAATATCAATGGTAAAGGGGCAGCGAGATTGTGAAAACCCCACCTACATACATCTCCTGTCACTGAGCTACAGCAAGCTCACGCCGCCGCATTCAGGCTGAGGGGTTTTCGACAGATGGCGTCGCCGGACCTTCACGGTCACTTCGGCAACTGTTCACTCCGTTCCCATGGACACTTAGGTGTCTGAAACACCAGTCCATTACAGCCGAATTTTCGGAGCAGTTTACGACCTAGGTGGATGGGCGCCTCCGATACAACCATAAGCTGTACGAACTGTACAATGAGCAGGAGGTTTCGAGAATCGTCAAACTACAAAAACTTCAATGGAGAGACAACAATGGTCATGTACAACGAACGGACGATAACCAAATGCCTAAGCGAATCTTGAAAGGACACAGCAGCGGAGAAAGGCCGCGAGGAAGACCGAGAGCTCATATTGGAAAGATTCTGACGCTGAACAACTACTGGACTTCCCAAATTGGAGGACGCGGTCATCGTTCTGTATTGTTTTAAAGTACATTTATGTTGGAGCTTTGACAAACGATAAGAGCAACGCTGATAGAAATGGATTCCTGCTTTTACATAGAGCTGTGCGATAAACGTTTAGAGCGTCGCTGAGAGTAGTTCTTATCAAAGGGTCGCCAAGAAAGAGAAAGCAAATGCGTTGTTTAGCGCTGCTCTTATTGTTTGTCGCAGCTCCAGCATAAACGCAACTTTAGGTGGCTAAAAAACACATGATTCCACTATAAATAAATGAGATTTATTTTTCTGTATTTATAATGACAAAGAATACATATTTTCAAATTAACACAATTCTTAAATCTTTTAAAGATCAAAAAAACAAACTCGGTTCGTTATAAAATCACAAGAATTTCGTATTATTTCAATTATAACAAAACTGAATCATATAAATGATGGCACAATAGACCTCCTTCGGTCACAGTGCCTACCTTTAGGGTGAGTAGCCGATATCTTATCATATAAATGTTTGTATGTACTCGTATTTGTAAATGGGAATTGTGTTTCAATGATTTCATACGTTATTTCGTATGAAAAACTAGAGATTGTTACATTATATAGAAAGACAAAAAAAAACGTAAATATTTAAGCGACAGAAGCAATAAAAAACGTATATTTAAGCGACTGGGGCAAATCTGTTTACCGGAGCTTTATTGATCAGCGCTAGATTTTGCATAGTCTCCAAATCCTTAATAAGCATTGCCAATGTCTTTTTGGTTCGCGAAAATTCATTGGGATCCATATCGCCTGACGGATCAAGTGATTCCAACTCTGAAATGACAAAAACCAGATATTTAATTTGAGAACGCAGACAAGAATAAGTTTCCTCTCCTACCATTAATATCCGACTCAATATCCTGCAACCGTTCAACTGCCAACGACTGCTGTTTCTGAATATGTTCCAAGAGACGATGCTGACACTCGACCGGATCAATTGCCGCCTCCGGTTGCGGAATATTTGGCAGCTGTATTTTGATTTCCTGCTTTGGGTCCGTTTCCTCCTTCAACTCTAGATTATCAGCTGATCCTACGCCACCCGCAGTTATCATGTCTGACGGACCTTCTCCCGCAGATGTTTCCTCCTTCATTGCCGCCTCCATATCGTCACATTTTTCCACTTTGGTTTCGGTACTGCGCGGCGGTGACGATTCCCACTTTTTCGCCCACAAATACATTTTCGGATGATCCTTGTTCTGGGCCATGTTGATTTTGACACGAAGACTGTGCAAGAATCGTTTCAGTTCCACCAGATTGCCCGTGAGCGTGTGGCTTGTTCGCAAAATGTTGAAGCGATCCTGCAACTTGGGATTGGGGCCGTGATAGTTGCCGGTCGGCAGCTTGCCTTCGTACAGCCAGTCCTGATCGTGAATGTATTGCATACTTTCGCGTCCCAGCAGTGGGTTGCGACAAATGTAGCAGACATACTTGTCGGGCACCTGACACTCCTTCTCGATTCCGTTGCAGATGCCGTGCTGCCAGCACAGACAAAGTTCGCACTGTATCATGAGACCGTCCTCCTCGCCGAACTGGCAGATGCAGTTGATTATTTCCTCCTGTCGCATGCGCACTATTTTGATGACCTCACCGTTCTCTTGGATGTATTTCGGGCTTTGATTGGGCGGTAGCTGCGACTGATCGGGAACACTTACTGTTGTTGTGTTGCCGTCCATGTTCGCGTCCTGTACAGGGGTCGGGTGTGAGAGTTTGGCCTTTTTGGCGGCTCGTTGCTGATGCTCGGGCGTCCGGTTAAACGAGTGTCGCGTCTCCTCGGAATCGGGCAATTGGAATGATGATGTGTCGAACAGATTGGATGTGCTTGCTGTGACATATTTTTTCGTGAGACGTTGGCGTGAACTCTTGCGATCGCCCGATTTCCGGGATGCCGATTTCGAAGTCGATGGCAACTGAGGCGTGGCCATCAGCTCGTCCGCAAGCGAAGACATTTCGTCACCCGTTGGATGTATGAATGATGATGGACTTGCCGGGAGTGTTGTTGAAGCGGCCGTGATATCGGACATTGTGACATCCATTAATTTCGACGAATCGTCGGCTGTCGTTGACATTAGAAAACTATCGACAGACGTGCTTGCTGCGTTTGCCGTGAGTGGAGTGTTTGTCGATTTGCGATGAGTGCGATTTAGAATGTCCTGCTGATGGAGTTTTGCAAAGTATTGGGAGTTGGGAAGGTAGTTTTTGGGTAGCGGCTCGTCGGGCGGATGGCCGATGGTACGTTTGCAGGCCAGCTCTTGCATGTTGGGACAATCGCCCAGAAATCTGAAATGTTGGGAGTGAGGTAGAATTGCGATGGAACGCGTGAATGCTTTAACTTACTTGACAATATCCTCGTGGTAATGTTTGATGTGAATCTGCAGGTGGTTCTCCTTGCGGAAATTCTTGTTGCAGCCTTCTTTCGGACAGCGGAATAGATTGTCGATGATCTGAACTTTTAGCGACCCCACGTAGACTGTGGAAGAAAGAAAAAGTTAGCCGCGAAGGAAGGCAGTTTGAGAGCGCGCCACACCACTCACCATAGCCGTCATCCAATGGTGGAATCGCCTCCTCCACGGACTTTACAGGCGGCGGCGGTTCGAATAGCGGCGATGGAGTCGCCGCCGCCGCCGTCGACGCGGCCAGTATATTCTCCACTGCTGACGATTGCCCCGTGTTTTGCAAGAATGTTTCCGGCTGAAGCGGTGGCAGAGGCTCTAATAGTTGCGGCGGTGGTTTCACCGGTTGCGGAGGCTTATAGTCCTTCGTGTAAGCATATGCGCCGATATCTTTGGCACGGCGTCGATGAATGCTGAAATCATACACGTCCGGGTTGTAGTGCTGACCCAAATCCTCTATGAAAAGTTTCAGATCGGCTTTGGAGCGGAAGCGTTTTGCGTTCTCATTCACCAGAATCACGTCCCACTTGCCGAGAACATTGGAGCGCTGGTACATGTGTTTTGTCCAGCCGGGCGGCAGACGCCAATCGTCCACGATAACAGTCGGTTTCTTGTGATCGCCCACTGTGAGATATCCTTCACGTCCGATCGGTTGATCGTTGACCCAATGACAGCACCATTCGCCGTCCTTCGGGATCTCGGGCAAGTTGAGCTCGGCAAGGTTCAACGAGCTCATCGAAATGAGTGGCCAGTCCTTGCGCGGTGTTTGAGTCTTTGATTTCGGTTTCTCGGGCGTGGAACTGGCGGTCGGTTTCTGTGCCATCACGGGGCTCGTTGACGCCCCGGCCGGCGATTGTTTATTAATCGGCACCTTTAGCTTGCTGATGTGAGCACTTTTCAGCACTTTCATGTAGCCGTCGTCGAAGAGGATCTCGTACATGTCGTTTTCGAGCACTTTGTGCACCGTGGCCGGGAAGCGTCGCGCGCCACTCCAACGTGCCAGGCACTTTTCACCGAGCACAAATACGTTCGGGGATTTTGTGGGCGTGCTGATTTTCTGGCGCAGGCGACTGCTGTTCATGGGAATCCATTCTTCGACACCGCTCGGGCCTTTTGATTTGCCACTCTTCTCGAACTGTATGAGGACCTCTCGCTCGTCGTTGTCCACCTCCACCACACGTGCTGTGTGCCATACACCGTCGAAGTCTTGGGCTTCAAGTCGCACGCCCGGGACGAAACCGGATACTGTCTCGGACTTGCGACCGCCCGCTGGCGCGGGTATTGTTCCTATCGGGACCAGATTTTGAATATCGGCAGCGGCAGCCGTTGGAGAGGTGACGGTGAGTTTCGGCATTTTGGCGTCTGATACCGTCGGAGAGTCCTGTAGCGCTCGTTTGAGCATAGGTTTGTCCGCCGGACTCTCCTCCAAGCCCGCGGCGATGGAACCGGCCAATGCCTCCCTGAAATACGACGCAATAATTATTATTACTCAAAATAATTTGACAACACGCAGGTGGCGAACTTACATTTCACTTTCCAGTTGAACTAAAGGGTTTGGCTTTGGCGCCACCGCTTCATTGGTGATCGACGCTTCATTCGATGTCGACGTTTCATTCGACGTCTCCGTCGCAGGAGTGGCAGGAGCTTCACCTGCCGTGGCGGTGGTGTTGGGCGGAGGAAAACGTCCCCACGGAAAAATGGTCGGCACCGCCCCCTGCTTTAGCAAATACTTATTCGACTTGGCCGGCTGGAAGTCGACACGTCGAAAATGTCGCGAACACACTAGCACACTTTTTGTGATGTTCTTTTCCGGATTTATGCGCGAATTGGCAATCCAAATTTCGCGTGTCTTCGAATCGAACGGGAACGAGTGAAATGTGACGCCCTGATGTTGCGGATTACTCGATTTTGACGTGCAACCTTCGATTATGCAACGACGCGTCATATTTTTTGCGGTTTTGTTTTCCTCTTATATTTGTTTGATTGTTGGGACACGGTGATGATGGCTTGCGTCACAAAACACACGCTCTGGGGTGATGCGAGATGGTGGCAACACCCGTGATGATCGGCGGCGCGAATGTATTTCTTGGCGATGATGCGGTGTTACGAACTAGAGGGAAATACGCGGTTCTGAACACTATGGATGGGTAAAACTATCCGTTGGGAATAGGTTTTTCTGGTTTATAGGAAAACTTCACAACTCTTGCACGCATTTATTCAATTTGAAAGCGTGATAAAACGCCGTCGGCACAACGCACAATCAGTTATTGTGAAACTCATCTGTCATTGGGAAAGCCTGCATTATCGACACTTGTGTTGTTGGAATGGAAGAGGTTGCGGAGAAGTTAGCTTAAAGAATGATTTGACTACAATTGCAATAACGGGGAAAAATAGGATTTAGAAGTTCGTTTGTATTATCGGTTAACGATTTTTAAAGACAACAGTGATACAAATATATACAGAGTGTGTGTCAAAAGTTTAATATTTCTATTGACTTTATTTCCAAAGCCTATTTGCTGTTATGCGTCGTATATTGCATAGCATGTGTGTGTCATATTGGCCGAGTTCCTAGAGGGGACTGATTTAGGTCCCGGGAGTGTCAAAGATCCAAAATGTTTGTTTATTTAATTCATTTCTGTTCAGTAGGACTAGAGTCCTCATTGCTGAACAGAACGGAGTACAAAAATAATTAGGCCCTACATTGTAGGAATGATATGATTATCTATCAGCAGTGGCTTCAAAGTAATGCTCGAACCAGATTGAACGCAGAAAGCAGCAGCAGCGACAGCGGCAACGGCAACCAAATGTCAAGTTAGAAAGCATGAGTTTCCCTTAAGCCACCTATGTAGATTGAACGCAACGGCAGCGACAGCGGCGAAAGCAGTTCCCCCTGTTGTTGTTATTGCTGCCGCCGTTGGTGTTTTCAATCTGGTTCCGTCATTTCAAACTAAACATAAATATTTGTAAGACCCGATTCATGCTTTTTAAACAAAAAAAAAATAAAGCCGACATTGAATTGAATATAAAGTTTGGTAACCAGTCCATTGAAAGAGTGAATATTATTCTCACTCTTACTATAGATGAGAAGCTTACATGGAATGATCATATCGATCAAATCAAATCAAAACCATGCCCATTAATTGTCTTGCTTAGACGAAGAAAGTACCTTAATACTCACCTTACAAATATGATTTTTTAAACACACATTGTGTCCATTGTGAATTATGGAATATTTAGCTGGATTCAGACTTCGGCTAGAAATATTTCAACTATCAGTAGAATGATCAACAAAGCGATTCACAACTTATATCCAAGAACACCTAATATAGAAATTTATGAACTATCCGGCAAACTTCCGTTAGAAAAAATTATAGTTCTGGAACAAATGAAAACAATCTGGAAGATTGTGAAAAACAGAACTAAAACATCCATTTCACTAACGTTGAACAGAGAAGTTCATAGCCTGCATTCATGTGAAAAATTTTCGCTACGGAACGCTACATCCCCTCCACTACACATTTGAGGAGACGCTACCTGTCAACATTTCTTTCGTGATTGAACCGCTACATATGAAATGTCTGACAAACAGGTGACAACGCAAATATTTGACAATTGCCAATTTTCCATCGCAAAACATTTCTTTGGCACATCACGAAACAAGGAAATATCAAATCAAAGACGAGAAGACAGTGAATTTACATAGACGGGGATTCTATTTGCGCTTTTGATGTACACAAACGTCACAACGCACATACCAGCTGCGAATTGTCAAATCTAGCGCTACATGCCCAGAGAGCGTAAAAAATTTCTGCTACCAAGGGGAAGTAACCGCTCCGGAGCGGATGGAAGGAGCGGTTGCAATCACGACCGGGAGGGGTTGTAGCGCTACGGAGCGCTCCGTAGCGCTCCGTAGCGATCCGGATAAAACGAGCGTGGTGAATGCACTCATAGCTACAGTACTCGAAACGCTGCAAACTTCAGAACACTTTCAGCTAATAGCAACAGAATTCTAACCGACCCCATTAGGTCATGATATTTTTATATTTTTTTGTCTTGTTTTGTATGTTTCATGTTTTACCTCCTCCAGTTCCCTTTTCCCTTCCAGGGAAATGATGAAAACAGCTTTGGAATTCACTGAAATGATGAAGAAAGCGCTATAGCGCATTGATTCCTTAATTCCCTGTAAAAAATACAGAAATAAAAAGATTAAAGTAATTTGAAATAATAAGGGATGTAGAAAGCCAACGCTACTTTCCAGACAAAACATCTAAACCCACCTGCACTCCGAGCAACGTTGTAAACCGGCTAACAGGAAACCCAATATGGGAGTAAAAATAACCATTCAAACAAAAAACATGGCAAGAAGAATATCTGTCCAAGTGTAGGAGGGAGCCGCGACCTCCGGCGATGGCTTCCCCTCTGTACAGAGGGGCAGTCGCCAGCCGTAAATGGGAGTACGGGCGCCCGCCCATCAACCAGCAGGAGGCCGACTGCCGCGAATACATCTGCACAAACTGGGACTAGGTGTACCCCTCCAGCTCTTTGTGCATCACCAAGTAGCTCTCCTTCTCTTGTGGTTGATGTTTCGCCTGGCATCCAGGCGACCTCAGCAGCGAGCTCGCGTAGGCAACGGTTGAAATGAGCAGGAGAAAAGAACCTTTTTATCATCACGCCTTGCAAGAGTTCGATCGCGCAGTTGTCCGTTGACACATTTTAGAGGTTTATTGAGCGATTTCCGCAATTTGTGCATGTGTCAATGCAGCGGGTCTCAGATCAGTACCGCTTCATTGAGCGCAGGAGTGCAATACAAGAAACGACAATGGCAAGAATGCGACTTGAGGTTATGGAGGCAACTCGAAATCGAAAGTCGGCGGGACAAGATGTGGCATCCCCCTACCACCATCACGTCACTCTGCCCCGCAGACACTAGACAAAATGCACTACTTTACCGCCAAGTGATATTTTCTGCTGAAGTTCACGACGAATATGAAAGAGCTTCCTTGCAATATCAGGAAATAGATCCCTTTGCACAGACCTGGAATTCTTAGGCTACATACAGCCACTCTAACCCACGATACTCTTTCCCAAATTCCCAGCGAAATCGCGTCCAGACTTAGCTCAGATACGACGTTACTGGAACTGCAATCCTTCGTATAGTGTGGTGCAGTAGCGGCTATCAGGTTATATAGTTAGAGGATCCGTGAGAGCGTTGTCGACGTGAGACAAAAACAAGACCCAGCCCGGAAGATTCGCCTTGAGCAGAAGAGAGAATCTTTACGACGGCATATTAGCCAATTGATTCAATCTGTCACCGGCAATACCTGTAGGTGGTTGAACAAAAAAAATGGAAAAGATTCTCCGTAAATATTGCACTCCGAAACTCCTTTGGTGGAAGTACTAAAAAAAAGAAACTCGTAAGCATCACAAATCATCTCCGACGATACATGCTGAGCCTCTCCAGACGTTGTAACGGACGGTTTGGTGGGCATCCGAAGATGCCCGTGGGGACGGAGATTTAGGTAGCATAATGACCATGAAGGTCGGGCCGTGTCATCTGGCGATGAAAAAGGCCCCTCAACGAGCAAAACATCGGCCTATGCTTGCTGTAGATCAGCTCGGGATATGTGGGCGGGTTTTTCGTCGCTCGTTGCCCCTATCCTTTACGTATTAACAAAATTCATAGGCCTGGGGAAGACAACACAAAATGGGGAATAAAAAAATGAAGCGATAAAGATGGAAAGGACGGAATGGTTGGCGGACGGCTCACCTGCATTCGCGCTCGCATCGGGATCCTCGGCCTTCGGCCTCTGGTTTCGTACCACCGACAGATCATTACTCATCGGGTGCTGCCATCGATCTGCCGTTCGAAGCAGCACAACCAGAACAGAATATGGTTCATTACAGCGTGTTCAGACCGCTGCTTTCACCAAAAGCCAGCGGAACTTCTACAAGTCTACCACCGAGGAGCAACAAGCCAGCCCCACAATTAATTTCTCAGAACCTGGCGCCGAACACTCAACACTCCTTACATATTGAGTGGATCGCGAAACCATCCGCCATGCCAGCTTGCCTGGTAGATTCTCGGCGTTAGCGTGTACTGAGCTCTCCCAACGAGCTTTCGGTCTTCTTGGCTGTCTCGCTCCGTCGTCCTTTCATTACTTTTTTAGGCATGCGGATATCGTTCATTCGTTGTACATGCCCTGCCGATTGAAGACGTTGTAGTTTGACGATTTTCGAAACTTTCAGCTCATCGTATCGTTCGTATAGCTCCTGGTTGTATTAAAATGCGCCATCCATTTCTGTCGTAAACTGCACTGCAACTGCACCTGTCCGTACATATTAAAAGAAATCATCCGGGGCTGTTTTCGATCTGTCGGTGGAAGCAGCATGACCAGAATATGGTTCATTACATGAGACCTACCAACACTCGTATCAAACGGCATTTCTCTATCATATTTTGCAAGGTTGCACCAAATTTTGTCGTTAACCGTCCCAACTAAAAATGATGTGTCACAGTCTGGGTATACTTGCCAAATATGGAAGTTTAAATAAAACATCAATATTACACATCATGCTAAGCAGAGCAAGATGATATTATGAATGAAAATTTACCGGCCCCATATGCCAATCGACATGGTTCGTCTCCCTCATTAGTAATGCGAGCAAAATTCATATCTAAATACAAAAATAGACTATGAATTGTTGCGCCTCATATCAAATTCCGTTTTCTTTTCATTATTACAATAACGGACAATTTATTATACTCGTACATTCATTATCGATCGGTTCTGCTCTCTTATCTTTAACCTATTTATTAAACTGCAACACTCTTCCACACATCGATCTAGTTAGTCGAATCTTTTATTGTTACTACACCGAATATTTATTCCGTTCTCGTTTCGAAACAGATTGGATGTTGTCCGTTTAGCGTAATGCGTTAAAATGTAGTTTGCTTATTAGTCGTTGGTGAAAATGCAACAAACAAGTATGTTTACCTTACCAGCATAATCAACTCACCACCGTTCAACTAGAATCTCTGTGTTCTCGTATTAAAATCATTAAATAGTCAATTACCCATAATTCACCACTTTCAATTCATTTACCATTACCACTCGATAGTGGATACCCCAATTGTATTTCCCGGGGCAGCATAATAATTCAAACCCCATTTGGAATTGGGTGACCGATAAAAAATACAATGCCCCAGATTGGCGCGCGGCCGGTGGTGGCATTCAAAAGAGGTCGATAAAGCGGGAAGAGGTCGATAAATTGGGAAGAGGTCATACACTGTGCACTAATCACAATCAGTTCGTCTAGTTCAAATGGATGAAAAAGATATGCAACTGACTGCACTGTTCCTGCAAAATAGGCGCAGCTTAGGTCAATGGTACTCAATTCGCAGGTCAATAAATTTACCAATAAAGATATTCGCGCGCATATACTCTTAAGCCGGGATTAGATGATCGATTTCAATGGGCACACACAACTTTGCAGCTTGTTGTTGCGGAAGCGCGGAAAAAATTCACATCCACGCTCTATTATAATTTTTGGCGAAAAACAGTTATTTTTTCTTAATCAGCCGGATCATGGTTTCGATTGGGGGCTTTTGTTCGTACTTATGCCGTTCTTGTAGCCATGGTATTGTTAAGGTTGGGATTTCTTCAGTAACGCAGTCTGCGTATATGGATATAAAATTTTTTTTGGAGATTTCATTTTGAATAACGACTTACGAGCACATTTGTTGAGTTCTCGTGGAAAATGAAAAACTTTGTGGGTATCTAGAAAGCTGCGAGAAATTCCTAATCTTTTATGAATTATGTAGTTGATAGGAATTTCACTTGTAAGGTAATTATGGTTTTAGCCGGCTTTTTATTGGCTGTACTTGAAGATAGTGTATACGGGGAAGAGAAAGTTCATTATTCAGTTGGAATGTACGTACATTGTGGACTCGTTTAAAATTCAGCACTTTTAAGGGCATTTCGGTCCTGGCTAAAACTTCATTTAGGGTCCACTTACTCTTACGTGCAACCATGCACTTTTTGCTCTTCTAATTCCAAGTCAATTCATCATATCGTTGCACCATTAGAATGGCCGAACTTAAACTAAATCCTTGGATCGGATTTGAAGTGATACACCTTAGAAGGTCCCGTTACGATGGCACTTTCACCACTAAGTATCGACATTAGGCATAGTGCATAATTGGGTGCTGGTTATGTGCTAATTAGTTGCTCTATTCCCGAATTTATTGGCCAGGCGGATTCGCCAAACGCGTGGAGTCACGTTAGCACCCCCACTTTTTTATACAATATCTATCGCACTCAAATTTGATGTAAAATGCAACCCATAATTAATTGCTAATTTGTTGTTCAATTCCGGAATTTTTTGCTCTTCCCGAAATGTCAGGATAATGTGTTTTTGAGCGATGGTTCTAGCGTTACATTACGCTAGTACTCCCACTTTTTAATGCGGCATTTATCGTCTCCAAATTCAATGTACAACGAACGCCATAAATATTTGCTAATTTGTTGCTATATTCCCGAATTTATTGCTCCTGTCGATTTGCCAGGAGTTCAGCTTATAAATAGGGAGGACACCATATTTGTGTGATAGATGTCGGCTCCTATCGAGGAGCAAACTGCAACTCAGATCATCACTTGGTGAAGACGACCTAAAGATGTAGAATTTCCTAAGTGCACCAATCGAGAATCAGCCCTCCCAAAATCTTTGCGGTTGATAAGCTTCTAAGCGATGCTACGCCGGTGGCGTATATTACCGTCCTTGAGGAAGACTATGATACACAACGTCAGCAACACAGGCGTCCATGAGTTCTGGAAAGAACTCAAGGGTAGCGTCAAGGAGGTCGCAGAGAAGGTCGTGGAATATAAAGCCCGGCGAGCGCGAAATGACTGGTTCGACGAAGAATCCAAAAATTCACTTGACGCGAAAAACGAGGCCTATAGACAATGAATTCAACGAGGAACCAGAGCCAAAAGAAAAACATAAAAAAACTACGATTGGGGTGAACCCCAATCATGCAATACTCTAGATGAATTTGAACCTGGTTAAAGCCAATAAATAATTTTGGTTGCAATCTCGGATGCATCGTTAAGACGTAAGACGTAAGTCGTTAAGACGTATTTCATGAAATAGTGCAGTTTGTATGGGAGGGGGTAGAAGGAGGGTGAGGATTACAATAAATTTTATAATGTAGGTTACAATTATCATAAAAGTGATTTATTCAAAATTTCAAAGCAAGATGTTTTATAGTTTCTGAGAAAATCTGATTATTGTAAATTATCAAAAATGTGTCATTTTGTTTGGGAGGGGGTAGACGGAGTAAGGGTAATCGATTAATTTTTTTGAATCTAACTGATATTGTTAATTAAGTGTTAAGTACAAAATTTCAGTATACGTACTGAGTAAATTGGCTTAACGTATTTCATGAAATAGTGCAGTTTGTATGGGAGGGGGTAGAAGGAGGGTGAGGATTACAATAAGTTTTATAACATAGGTTACAATTATCATAAAAGTGATATATTAAAAATTTCAAAGCAATACGTTTTATAGTTTCTGAGAAAATGTGATTATTGTAAATTTTCAAAAATGTGTCATTTTGTATGGGAGGGGGTAGAAGGGGTGGAGCGATTTAGCCCGTTCACGAACTTAGCCTTCATTTTTTGTCAAAAATAACGTGTGCAAAATTTGAACTTCATAGCTCAACGCGTTCTCGAGCTAGAGAGGTCACGGACGGACGGACGGACAGACGGACAGACGGACAGACGGACAGACGGACAGACGGACATCCGGTTTTGAGATATTCGAGTGATAATATGAACTTCTGTATCATTCATTTTTTTCTGCGAGCCTTATTTCTTAGCGTTACAAACTTTGTGGCAAACTTATAATACTCTCAGATTTCATCTAGAGTATAAAAATATAACGAGCTAAGGCGAATATCGAATAGAATAATTAGACGTAAGAAACGTAAATACTTTGACGAGCTGTTACTGAATATTAAAGAAAACTTAACTAATAGGAAAACCAGACAAGCGTACAAACTAGTAAATACAATTAAGAACGGCTATCAACCCAGGACTAGCCTCTATAAACAAACAGCACCACCTGACAGATCACTACTCATCAGGTGATGCTTTCGATCTGCCGCTGGAAGCAACACAACTAGACCAGAATATGGTTTATTACCGGTCCCTTCAACAACCAAAAACAGGACCTCATCCCGTAACGCAAACGACTCTGTAACTCGGTCCAGGGCCGTCGAGAGAAATTCCGGGCCCGGTACTTAACTTTTGTTGGGGCACCTATGTGGCGACCGGTACCTCAATGAGCAAAAAAATGGTCAAAGCGTAGGTTTTCCTATTTTTTGTAGGGGCCCATATATAGCGACCGCTAGCTCACTGCGTCAGAGTGGGATGAAAGGGCAAGGAGCCAAATAAAAGCGTAGTGCGTAGATACGTTTTTTTTTCATTTCTTCAAATTTTCGGGCCCCCGAGAAAAACACGGGCCCGGGGCGTCTCGCCCCCTCCGCCCCCCCTCTCGACGGCCCTGCTCGGTCTATCAAATAAAAGTCGACAATAATATAAATGCGGTATCAACAGAACGACTGAACCCTGCTTATTTGCCAAATGCTGATCTTCTGGATGAGACCGTCATCATAAATCAATTTATCGTCAACAAGGAAACCGGACCAACTAGAACTTATGCATCATCACGGACGCAAAAAGCTGTAACGTTCAATATCCCATAGTCTTCACTCGGAGGGAGGTATTGTGGCGCCTCCAGAGCATTTTCAAAAATGTCATAATTATTGAACTGTTAATTCATTCGGTTGTACGTCGCCATTAGATGATAATCGTTTTCCCTATTATTAAAAGTTTTGTCACTGGGATTTACATCCGCCATCATTGGATTAACTCCGCTACACATCTTTATCCAAGAATCTGCAGCTATCAATACTCTGAGAATACATCTCACTTCTGACGTACACATTAATCACGCCGGTCATATGAGCATTCTAAAACAAATTTCTGGAATGCAGATCTGCTTAAGATCAGATTACTTGACCACGGAGGCTTGCTTCGGCAGGAAATTGTCAGCTCTTATCCCGGATCGCTCGGAATGGGAAGATGGCAATCCCTGCCATGATCCTAGGTTTGTTATGTGGTTTCCCGATGGGTCTGAAACTGAACAGGGAGTTGGTGCTGGGGTCTATGGACTGAACATCAGGATTTCATCGCAATGGGGTAGCATCCCAGCGTCTTTCAAACAGAAATCCATGCCATTGAAGTCTGTGCCAGGGAAGTTCTAGATAAGAAACTCCGTGGTGCTCACATCGCTATTTTTTCAGATAGCCAGGCGGCCATTAAGGCGCCTCCTTCACATAAGTTCTCTTCGAAGCTGGTGAAAGAGTGTTATGAACTTCTACAAATTCTGAGTTCCAATAACCGAGTAATATTGTGTTGGGTGCCAGGGCATCATGGCATCGAAGGAAACGGGGGGGGGCAAAAACTCCTTTTCCATAGTCCTCCGCGTGGGCGCCCCCTGGAACGGCAGTGGTCACATACCATTGCCAACCAACGTCAAGCCGCCAGTGATGGCGGTGCGATGATTTGGTTGAGGTACCCCTGTGGTGTGGGGTGTGAAAAAAAAAATACCACGGCCTTTCCCTTTGAGAGCCTGTCGTTAAAACCGACAATCAAAGGACAGAATGTGTATGCCAGCAACTTGCACTATCCGAAATCTTTATATGCTGACGAAACGTCAACTATGCCTCGGATAAGGACTGACTCAACGGTTACGACTTTTAGCTATCGTACAATGACAAAGATTGGATTCTGGAATGTGCGTACTCTCCTGGACAATGGATCAGAAGGTCCCCAGAACGCACGATTTCTTCAATTAGAGAGTGAATTTCTGAGGTACAAATTAAATATCTTAGGAGTTAGTGAGATAAGATGGTGGAACAGCGGAGAATTCATCTCTCCAACGGGCAGCACTGTAATGTTGTACTCCGGTAAAGCTACCGGTAGTCGTCGTGAGTCAGGTGTGGGGCTCCTTTTAACCAGAGCCGCGCGAAACTGTCTCTTATCCTGGGAACCGGTCTCTGACAGGGTCTTGACCGCCAGGTTCCGGACCAAAATGAGGAACATCTCAATAATACAATGTTATGCTCCTACTGAACCCGACAATGTCTTGGCAAAAGACTCCTTCTACGAAGAACTAAACGCCGTTCAGAGCAGAACACCTAAAGGTGACATTATAATGGTTATGGGTGATTTGAATGCGAAAGTTGGCGCTGATAACTATGGGCTCAGACATGTGATGGGGAGACACGGTCTTGGTGATCGTAATGACAACGGTGAAAGATTTGTAGAGTTCTGCAACTTTCACAGTCTCTTCATCGGAGGTACTATGTTTGAGCATAAGGACCACCACAAAATCAGTTGGTCCTCTGTTGATCGGCGCAGAACACAAAATCAGATCGACCACTTTGCCATTAGTAAAAGATTCAAGAGTTGCCTCCTGGACGTGCGAAACAAGAAGGGTGCCGATATTGGGATGGGAAGAGACCATTATCTTATGATCGCTAATGTTCGATTGCGTATTGCAGCCGTGCGCCGCCCCAGCGACGAAAGATCCAGGCCCCGCAAATTCAACACCGCTCGACTAAAAAATCCAGCTGTCTTACAACAATATAATGACCATCTTGCGCAAAAAGCGGCTGAGATAACTAGTCACCCAGATAGTGACATAAACGAAAACTGGGATGCCATAAAAAAATGCGTACATTGATAGCGACAATACCATCCTTGGCCCAAACCCGGATTGCCGGAATAAGCCCTGGATGTCCGACGCTTCATGGCAGCGGATTGTTGAAAGAAAGGAGCTGAAAGTTCGTTTGGCAGCAGCATCAGACGACAATCGAAGCAGCATCGAACTCCTTTACCGTCAGAAAGCTCGAGAAGTTCAGCGTAGTGTGCGACGCGATAAAAGAGTTTATGCCAATTCTCTTTTAGCGTCAGCAGAAGAAGCCGCTAGAAGTAACAACTTAAACGCCGTATACGGTGTCATCAAGGAGTTTACAGGTGGTCGTAACTCCTGCCAACATCCGGTGAAGGATAGTGATGGAAGGCTGCTTATCTTGGAAGAAGATCAAATGAGGCGGTGGAAAGAACACTTCGCCGCGGTCTTGAACCGTGTAACCTCTGGTGAAGTTCCCCCTCATATAGATAATTTAGCTAACCATCAAAATGTGCGTATACGGTCCACTGCCCCGACTAAAGAGGAAATAGTCACTGCAATTATTGCACTTATACGAGGAAAGGCCGCCGGACTTGACGGCATCCCTGCCGAACTTTATCAAGCAGCACCAAGCGTAACTGCCGATTTGCTGCACCCACTTGTTGATAAAGCGTGGAATACAGAGACCTTTCCCACTGAGTGGAAGGAAGGTTTGATCATCAAACTTTCAAAGAAGGGTAGCCTCACAGACTGTAATAATTGGAGAGGCATTTGTGTGCTTCCTGCCGTTGCCAAGATAATAGCTAAAATCGTCCTGGAAAGACTAAAGGCCCACTTAGAAAGCACAATTGATGAAGAGCAGGCTGGCTTTCGATCCGGATTCTCCTGTGTCGATCACATTAACACCTTGCGAATCATCATCGAGCAATGCGCTGAATACGATTCTCCGCTTCACTTGCTTTTCATCGATTTCGCAGGAGAGGCATCTCTGAGAAGCATGTGGCTATTATTAAGGCAACCTATGACGGCGCGAAATGTCGCGTTCTGCATAAAGGTAAGGTGTCGGGGGACTTTGAGATTCGCAGTGGAGTTCGGCAGGGGTGCATCCTCTCACCGATCCTATTCCTCATTGTGATCGGCGATGTGTTGCATGCAGCCCTATCCGGACTCGACAGAGGAATTCAATGGACTTTGACATCTTATCTACAACATCTTGACTACGCTGACGACATATGCCTACTCTCCCACAAAATCATGGATCTGTCCGCAATGGCGTTAGATCTCGAGAGGGAGGCAAGCAAGGTTGGGCTAAAGATTAATACCAACAAGACCAAGGTTCTTAGCCTGCCGTTGCGAAAAAGAAATTCGACACCTATTGCCATCAATATTAATGGGCAGCCTGTGGAGAAGGTGGACAACTTCGTCTACCTGGGTAGCATTGTTGCCGAAAATGGTGGTACGGAGCAGGACATCGCTCGTCGTATCAACCAGGCTAAACGCGCATACGGCATGCTGTCCAAAATCTGGCAGGGCAGTTATCTCAGCATTAAGACCAAGCTGGGCCTGTTTCGCTCCCTGGTACTATCAGTGCTTTTGTATGGGAGCAGTACATGGAAAGTTTCCGTAGGAGTTACCAGAAAGCTGCAAGTTTTCGTCAACTCATGTCTTCGTCGAATTTTAAGAATTTTCTGGCCCGAAACAATATCAAATGAAGAGCTAAGTCGGCGTACGGGTCAGATGCCAATCGACGAATTGATACGCAGGCGAAAATGGCAGTGGATAGGTCACACATTGCGGAAGAGTGATAACTGCATTGCTATGCATGCCATGAAATGGAACCCCATTTCCAACCAAGGCCGACCAAGAGGGGGTCCTCGAATCACATGGCGTCGATCTGTGGCAAAGGAGTGTCAGGTACTGGGTAAGTCTTTTGGGGAGTTGCGCCCCATTGCCCAGAACAGAGTACGATGGCGCGCAGGAGTTGACGCGCTATGCCCCGCTAGGGGTTAAGGCAAAGTAGTAGTAGTAGGCTTCGTCTTCTCTTTTCCTTGGGCTGGAACCATACTGTGGTCTGAACATCACCTCAGCCAAAATCATCATCATCGTGGCGCGACAGCCCGACGTCGGGCCTTGGCCGCCTGAACCTCAGCCAAAATGGTTGTTAGAAAATGGTCTGAGGGGCTAAGGCAGCTATACTGGCATGATCTTCCGGGGCTGCGTCAATCGAAGGAGCTTATAACGCAATTCAAGTACCAGCTGCTCGAATTAGTCGAGCCGATCTAAGGGTATCGGGCCATCAGTGCGTGAGATAACACCTAAATAAAATGGGCCTATCTAGCGAAACTGAATGTCGCCTGTGTATGGAGGATAATGAAACCACTACGCACATTTTGTGCGAATGCCCGGCAATTGCGCGGGCTAGGATTAAGTTTCCGAAACAGGCCACGGTGAGCCCTGCAGTTATCAGGAAAGCTCCCGCAAAAGACGTTATGCCATTCGTAAAAATGGTGGAGAGTATTTTGCAATAATATCGGCTATGGCACAATAGACCCCTCCATGGTCGCAGTGTCCACCGGATGGGTAAAAAAGCCCCAACTTGTGGTAATAATAATACATCCGCGTTTTATTTAGTAATCAAAGTGGTTCGCTGTATATGCACCTCCTATCTAAGCCGTCGAATCCTCTGATTTTACTTTCTTTTCTCTTGCCTTTGATAAAAGGGGCAAAAAGGTAAAAATACCGAAAATCTATTTTTTTTAGGGACATGTGAGTCTTACCCAGAGCATGCGAAAAACTCCACGTGAGTTCTTAATTCATTCTTAGTATGTATTTAGCGTATTTGCATTTACGAAAAAAAAAAGAAAGTTAGAAATGATTTGAACAAAACATGTTTTGGAAATCTTAAAATGATCTTTACAATAATAATTTACGGCTCAAAAAATATACAAAGGTATCTTGCAGCCTTGCGAAGAATATCTTTCATTTCTTTAATATTATAAACCCTATCCAAATTGCGCCAATCTCTATGCCAACATTTCAATGAATTGATGATGAAAATCAGATCGCTCAACTCATTGCAAGCAGCCGCTTTTAAAGAGAGCACCTTACCGAAATAAAAATATCTTTTAAGATCCAAATCTTTTGCCTCGATACCATTAAATTGAGTGCGAGTACATTTTTTAAGCTACCATTGCTGCGGCCACCAATATTCATATTGCTCGCATTGTCTGCACGTACGATATCATCTTTATCATTCGAAATACGATTAAAACCAAAAGATAGTCGAAAAGATTACTTTTTTTTTGTGGATAACCGTTAAATACATTTCTCCATACAAGTATGTTGAGCTGAATTATTTTCACAACTTCAGCAAAAGTACATGTGGTCTGGTAATGTAAATGTAGATTATTCACGAAAGTCATGAGTCGAAATTGTTGACCCCATCGCATCGTCCACAAGCAAATTGAGTTCGTCTGCGTCTTTACAAATAGGTTATCAATGCAAAGACCGAAGAGAGAGTACTTCTACTACTTAATATCGCATGAAAGTCTAATTGAATAAAAAATCAAATAAGACCGGCAAATTAATAAAATGGAATGTATAGAAATGTGGAAATTAACAGCAACGACTCATCTTGAATTTTGTCAGTCATGGACGGACGGGGAAAAATCTGCAACTCATTAGATATCGGTCGAATAGTTCCGATATAGAACTGTTCCTGGTTCCAGTTTGGTGTTTTTTCGCGGTGAAAAGAAGGCACTGCGAAAAAAAAACACGCCAAGCCATAGCGTTATTAAAAACATCTTTTTTCATCTCACCATATTCATGCAATATCATAATGAGACGCCGAACATTCATTGTGCTTCGAAAACGGTTAGTGAATCTTATGTTGATTTAATTAGAGCGCATTTCTCGGTAATATTGGCGCAGTACAGTACGGTCGAAGGCTCACCGCATAGATCAAGCGGACTACGTTTTTAGTAACATGTATCTGAGGCCCGGTGAGTGTTCTTCAGTTATGGTGAAAGATGCGGAATCAGGGAAAGCAGCCGGTGATTTTCGTGAAGGTCATGCTATAACGTAATATAGCAACTACGAAAATACTGGTATATAGAATGGACGAAGCGCAGTAGTGTTTCGTCTGGTTGGCACTAAATCTTCATGCTCATGGTACAGTGCTTGGATTCAAAGATGACGATAAAGCTGAAGATGATGATAGCGCTATGATACTAATGATGATGATGTTTCAACCGACAGATGAATTGCTTCATCTAACAAAACGTTTCTTCCAGAATCCAGTAAATGGTCACTGATCGCATTCTGAGGTAGATCAGACGCGGTTTGTCTAGTGTTGCCATTTATCGGAAGCTTATTCCGTAGGTTTATGAACGATTACTATTGTAATGGGGATTATAAATTTTGTAGACATTGTTGTGAAACACGCCCACCACCGCCACTTCAACACATGGCGCTCAACATGGGTCTATTTGCCCTAAAATGTATAGTCTTAGGTTGAATTCGCACTGCCTGCTATGGAATGCAATTTTTTTCAAAGCAAAACAAAAACCTCGTCAACTTCAATGTAAAGGACTGTAATGAACCACCTGCAATGAACCATATTATGGTCTGGAAGTGCTGCTTCCACCGGCAGATCTATGGCAGCACCTGATGAGTAAGGATCTGTCGGTCGTACGAAACCAGAGGCCGAGGGTCCCATTACACCTGGACCTCAATACGAGCGCGAGGGCAAGCGAGCCATCGCCCAACCATTTCATCCTTATCGCCTCATTTTTTTTATTCCCCATTTTTACCTCCCTTGTTTGTGTTGTCTTTCCCAGGCCTATGCATTTTTGTTAATACGTAAACGACAGGGGCAACGAGCGGCGAAAACCACGCCCACGTCTCCCGAACTGAGCTACAGCAAGCATAGGCCGCTGCTTAGCTCGTTGAGGGGCCTTTTTCTTCGCCAGATGGCACGGCCCGACTTTCACGGTCATTATGCTACCTTAAGCTCCGTCCCCACGGGCATCTTCGGATGCCCGCCAAACCGTCCGTTACAGGACCTACTACTACAAAAGACTTTTGTGGGTACTCTTTTCATGTGCCCCGGCTACTATAGCTATACAATACACAGATACAATCGATGATTTTGGGGGCCTGTGATTTGTCAAATATTTGAGTCAGCTCTTGGATGTACAATCGTTACCATTCGTCTCCTTCCAATGATTCGTCGGATGACCTGTTCCTTTCAAAGTCATTTACTATAACATTTTTCAGAAGCCTGATTTGGGGTCCAAGACAGCGTGACTTGCGTCAAAGCAGGTTGAACTATTGTCTTCAGAATCATAAATTTAAAAAAAGGCAAAGAAGCAGTCATACAATTTTCCTGTTGTGTGCAGTATTATTCTATTTGGGACGATGTACTTTTAGTCGCGAACGCCATTCACGAAGCCTTGGAAGTCCAAAGGATGGACGGACTAAACAACCAAATCCGGTTTCCATTTTCGTAAATGTGTGTGCAAATCATTCTCGACTGCTGTAATCAATTCCGGAACAGTTTACTTGTGCAAAATACTGGCTTGAGTTGGGCACCAAGCAAGGATGAATCCTATATCCAAACATTGCGGATTGGTGATAGACGAGCTACCGAACTAACAGTTCTACCAGATGTTGCGGTCTTTGTAACCGACGGCTTCGGGGCATCCGAAGATGCTCATTTGGACGGAGCTTAGGATAGCATAGTGACCGTGAAGGTCGGGCCATGCTATCTGGCAAAGAAAAAGACCCCTCAATGAGTTTAGCAGCGGCGTATGCTTGCTGTAGCTTAGCTCGTAAGAAGTGGATGGGGTTTTCGCTGCTCGTTGCCCCTGTCCTTTAGGTATTAACAAAAATTAATAGGCCTGGAGAAGACAATACAAACAGAGGGAGCAAAAGTGAGGAATAAAAAAGAAAAATGGGGCGATAAGGATGGAATGGTTGGCGGACGGCTCAGATCCTCGGCCTCTGATTTCGTACCACCGACAGATCACTATTCATCAGGTGATGCGTTTGATCTGCCGGTGGAAGCAACACGACCAGAATATACGGTACACACTATGGGCTAAGAGGATTGAATGATGTAAGCAATCATCTTTCAATCCTCTTAACCTATAATAAGTGCCGTGACGACCACGTGAAGATATTCTTTCAAATTTATTTAATTCCGATTGGGACGGTCTATCACGGTTAAGAAAAGATTTTCTGAATTTTCTCCGGAGATTGCCAGATGCGTCACTGCTATTACTACTACTAATTTTCTCAAACCGTCCAGTGGGTCACCATCTCTAGAAATACCTTATCGACTTTTCGTTAGCATCGGTATGTCACAGTGCATTTTAAAAATATCAGTAGTTCAAAGCTGTCTTCGTCAGCTTATTACGTGCTCAGTTAAGAGTGGTAACAATACGTGAACTACCAAAAACCAGATAAAGGTTTCAGAATTTGGAACTCTGCGCTGCAAGGTTAGCAGCAGATGTACGGAAAAGGATGCAAACTGATCTAAACCTGCAAATAGAGGTTATTTATTTGTGAAGTTTCATATTGGATACTCTTTTGCTCTAATCCCTAGTGGGGCATAATGCATCAACTATTCCATGCGGCTTAGCTGACGTTTCGTTGGTATAAACCAGTTTCGGACGATGCACGTTGCCAGCATGCACCTCATCATCATCATCGTGGCGCGACAGCCCGACGTCGGGCCTTGGCCGCCTGGATCATTGTCCTCCAATTATCTCGGTCACGTGACCGCGTCCTCCAGTTTTGGAGGCCCAGCAGCTGCGCGGCGTCCACACCTACTGAGCTCTCCCAACGAGATCTCGGTCGTCCTCGCAGTCTCGCTCCGTCGACTCGTCCTGCATTCATTACTCTCTTAGGCATGCGATCGTCGTCCATTCTTTGTACATGCCCTGCCCATTGAAGTCGTTGTAGTTTGACGCCAGCATGCACCTACTGCTCCTATTTAGCCGCCTACCTGCGGCAAGTCGGAAGATGTTGTGGTTTAATATTACGCACCACAGGGGAAGACAACACAAATATCCACGGTCACGAACGACGTGGACGGCACCTGAACCCGTAACGACCGTAGTCGGACATGAGACTGACGCCTCTAGCACTTAGCTATCGGTCGCCCTTCGTATTAAGGTGACCAGGGACATTATAATGATCGTTGGTGCAACCTCCGACACTCGGGCAAGATCGGTTGTATAAGAGCCTTACCCTGGTATGCCGACAATGCCAGGGCGGACACTAACTTTCGACTTAGTCGTTGGATACAAACATGGGATTGAATTAAAAAAAAAAAAAAAAAAAAAACAAACCAAACCGACACTTGTGCAGAGTCTAATGGCTTCTCGTCGGTTGAGTACATACTGATCCCCCAGTGGAGGACTTCCAACAACGAAGCTGACGGAGCCGAGCACACCAGCCTAAAGAGTGGCGCAAGCTAGTCGCAACAAGAGAATGCCCTCTGCAAAGGAAACACGTATGGCGAGTACCAGCCACAGTAGGAGCCGAGCACACCAGCCTAAAGAGTGGCGCAAGCTAGTCGCAACAAGAGAATGCACTCTGCAAAGAAACACGTATGGCGAGTACCAGCCACAGTACACTAATACGCTGAAATGCTCCGGCAAGGACGGGACCAGTAAAGAGCACGCGGAGCATGAGCCAGCCAGAATATGCCCTTGTCGTCCGATGCGGTTTCGTGAGGAGTACCGGTAGCCCATAGTCATAGCGACCATAAATCGTAACTCAAGAGGCTCTCGAAAGCGATTAATTGAAAAATCCTAACCAAAAGTCTCTGTTTGTTCTAACAAAGATCGTGAAGAATGAAGAAGCCGATACAATTCGAGGACGGACGGGACAAACTCAGCTACCAGTCAGTCATTCACTAACACGAACGATACTTTAAGGAGAGAGAGCAACAGAAGGGCATTTATGCGGAATTGATCTCAGGATGAGGCTATTCATAGTACCAAGCGTAATAAGCTAACAAGGATCGAATCATCTACCCCGCAGTGCGAAATTTCAGCCCGAATCTTCAGCGAGGTGGTGAAGGATCAAATTAGTGGCTGGTCACTGGAGCAGGATAGAAGCTATTTTATCAAATATGTTACTGGAGAACCTTTATCAGTCGACGGTTGCGTGTAATCAGGTACGAGGACATGAAGTCTCTATATATACTGTGCGATTGTGTCAGCAGGATTGGTGAAGCAGTGGAGGGCTAAAACTACGGCTAAAACCCATCCAAGTAAGAGAGATTCCGAATAGGCCAAGGGCTCGCGGTTGGTTGTCCAACGTGAGCATCGATAATACAAAGCTGCAGCACTATCTGCGCATGTTAAGCCCAAACAACCCTGTGCAGAATTGGGAGAAGGATCAATACCCTCAACTTTCAGCTTCTCATCAGTGAGGAAAGTCTCGTACCGCTCAAACTGCCCGGCCATAGCCTTGACTTTGGCATCAGAAATGCACAATGTGCCATGCTTAAATTGAACGATCCGGCAGCTATGTCACTGTGCCGTCTCTTTTCGTCATTTTGTTGAGCCGTTCATGAAGGAGGACTCGTTCATGTGCACATTATTATTACCTTAGCAAAAGCTAATTCCAGCCACACAAGATGCATCCTTAGCTAAATAAATCCGAATGTGCAGTTGAACGACTGACTTTCCCAAAATTAATAATTACAACTCGGAGGCTTAAATTAACACTAATGTGTCAGCGACATTGGCTTTTTTATACGCCCAGCATACTTAACACTATTTCCATTCACCTTTCATTTAATCGACACATATTTAATAGTGACGGCTAGTATCCATTCACACCCAATTGGCAGCTCACTAACGGATAGCCACCTCGGGGCGTTGAATCTTTCACTACTTTGGACAATACTGTACCATCCATCCATCCACCACTATATGGCATGTTATTGGCATACACCTGTGGCGTTTAGCGATACCAAACATCTAATGTTCACAGTCTATAGCTCGACTATGCATAATCTAATTTCGACTAATTTTCAGCTTGAGCTAACTTCCCTGTACTCAGCATACCCGTATCTTTCATTACCGGTACCCATCCCGTAGATATATTATGCATTATCACTTTGCTCGAGATATTCGGAAAAGTTGATTCCGTGCATTCCACTGTCTTCTGGGCACCACACCGCACCGCGCTACTGTATCTAACTCTTCCTCAATCCTCACCACAGTGTGATGATGCCGATGCATCTTTTGATGATGATTATGTGGATGATGCTGATGATGATTGGTACTGATGTGTGTGCTGAACATCTTCACTACTATTCGCGTACCACGGAGTATCTACCCGTACGTTTTACGTTACGCGCTCAATCGTACTCTATGTTTTGCCATTTCTTCGTGTTCTGCGTATATTGTTACTGTTTTTTTTTTTTCCTTTTATTTTCTAATCCCAAGCACTTTTCGCGGCTATTAGGAGCGCGAGCCACCAGTCAGCCCCAGTCTTGGTGTTTTTGCCTCGAAAGCCGCGCAATATGATGCGATGACTAGGCTGGAAATAGTTCTATGCGATCCGGAAGGAAAACACCTGGACAAGATCGATAGCTTCACATTCAGTTGTTGATTGTTGATCTGTGCACTTGTTGCTTGCTTCCTAGACTCTTTGATATTGTTCTTGTTAATATCGGTAGTGGATCACTTTGGATGTTCGTTATGTTAATTAAGATCTTGGATCGGTAGATAGACGACTGTCGTATATTGTGTATGGAACAAGAAGATACAACGTGTATGTTATAGAGTTCGAATTTTGTGAATCGCGAAGAAGACAAAACAATAAAAAATATAAAAAATAAAACCATAATAGTGTTGTAAAAACGGCAGATATTCAGATTGGTGATAGTGTAGTTGTGTTGCAGTTTGGGTGTAACATTGAAAGTGCATTTTATGAACGTGGGAATAAAAAGCGAAAACGTAAGATACAGATAAAAATAGTTGAAATACTTCCTAATATATGAAATTAAGACATTTTTTATTTTTAAAATTTAATCTCTTGAAATTAAGAAGAATTATTGAAAAGAGGTTACTGCCTTAAGTCTTTCGTTTTCGCAATATTGAAATTCGAGTAAATTTTCTATCCCTTAGCCGGAACCCTCTGCTTTTTATGGCACTACAATTTCTAGAAGAGCCAGATATTCTTTACAGTATTGAAAGGATAAGGTATGTAGTATGTGGCCAAACTAAATCGTCATATTTCGATTTCGGAAATTGATGTGCAAGTTTACGGGGCGAGTATACAATCGAATCCTTCTTTGCAATGTTGGAAATTAACCAACTTTTATCACTAAAAACAGAGAAGAGGTACTTGATATTACTCTGTTTCTGGGGATATTCGGCATTTGGTACGAAATTGAAGAGTGTCGACGGATAACTCTCTCTTTGATTACCGCTACATTCAATTCAGCCTCGATGATCTCCGAGAGAATACTCCTGTCATTTTAAATAGGAAACGCACTAATTGAACTCCCAGAGACTATTCCTGTCATTTTAAGTAGGAAACGTACTGATTGAACTAAACATCGAGAGATTCTTTTGAAAAGTTTACCCTCTCCTCCAGTCCAACCGCGAAATGAGCAAGGGCTGGATGATGATCGTGCATACACTAACGAATGCACTAAAGAAGGCTGCCTACAAATCATGTCCCGTCAGTAGACAAAAAGGTGAAGTAAAACCAATTTGGTGAAATGCTTTGATCTCCGAACTCAGTGTGACTTATAGGAGGCTTTTTAGTAAAGCGAAATTATCAAGATTGGAAAAAAAAATACAAAAAATGTCTTGCATTATTTAAGAAAGAGCTAAGGAAAGCCAAACGTAATTAATGGAGGCTTTTTTTGTGTAATGTGAGTGTATTGAAGAGTCTAGCCACACCATTCAGCTTCGTAAGGTTCTCTCCACAAATCCATCCATTCCTAGTTATCTGTTGAAACAGCACCGTTCGTGGGCATCCTCTAGCAAATACTACTTTACCTTAACCCCTAGCGGGGCATAGCGCGTCAACTACTCCTGCGCGCCATCGTACTCTGTTCTGGGCAATGGGGCGCAACTCCCCAAAAGACTTACCCAGTACCTGACACTCCTTTGCCACAGATCGACGCCATGTGATTCGAGGACCCCCTCTTGGTCGGCCTTGGTTGGAAATGGGGTTCCATTTCATGGCATGCAAAGCAATGCAGTTATCACTCTTCCGCAATGTGTGATCTATCCACTGCCATTTTCGCCTGCGTATCAATTCGTCGATTGGCATCTGACCCGTTCGCCGACTTAGCTCTTCATTTGATATTGTTTCGGGCCAGAAAATTCTTAAAATTCGACGAAGACATGAGTTGACGAAAACTTGCAGCTTTCTGGTAACTCCTACGGAAACTTTCCATGTACTGTTCCCATACAAAAGCACTGATAGTACCAGGGAGCGAAACAGGCCCAGCTTGGTCTTGATGCTGAGATAACTGCTCTGCCAGATTTTGGACAGCATGCCGTATGCGCGTTTAGCCTGGTTGATACGACGAGCGATGTCCTGCTCCGTACCACCATTTTCGGCAACAATGCTACCCAGGTAGACGAAGTTGTCCACCTTCTCCACTGGCTGCCCATTAATATTGATGGCAATAGGTGTCGGATTTCTTTTTCGCAACGGTGGGCTAAGAACCTTGGTCTTGTTGGTATTAATCTTTAGCCCAACCTTGCTTGCCTCCCTCTCGAGATCTAACGCCATTGCGGACAGATCCATGATTTTGTGGGAGAGTAGGCATATGTCGTCAGCGTAGTCAAGATGTTGTAGATAAGATGTCAAAGTCCATTGAATTCCTCTGTCGAGTCCGGATAGGGCTGCATGCAACACATCGCCGATCACAATAAGGAGTAGGATCGGTGAGAGGATGCACCCCTGCCGAACTCCACTGCGAATCTCAAAGTCCCCCGACACCTTACCTTTATGCAGAACGCGACATTTCGCGCCGTCATAGGTTGCCTTAATAATAGCCACAAGCTTCTCAGGGATGCCTCTCCTGCGCAAGGCCGCCCATATAGAATCCCGGTTCACACTATCGAAAGCCTTTTCGAAATCGATGAAAAGCAAGTGAAGCGGAGAATCGTATTCAGCGCATTGCTCGATGATGATTCGCAAGGTGTTAATGTGATCGGCACAGGAGAATCCGGATCGAAAGCCAGCCTGCTCTTCATCAATTGTGCTTTCTAAGTGGGCCTTTAGTCTTTCCAGGACGATTTTAGCTATTATCTTGGCAACGGCAGGAAGCACACAAATGCCTCTCCAATTATTGCAGTCTGTGAGGCTACCCTTCTTTGGAAGTTTGATGATCAAACCTTCCTTCCACTCAGTGGGAAAGGTCTCTGTATTCCACGCTTTATCAACAAGTGGGTGCAGCAAATCGGCAGTTACGCTTGGCGCTACTTGATAAAGTTCGGCAGGGATGCCGTCAAGTCCGGCGGCCTTTCCTCGTTTTAGTGCAATAGTTGCAGTGACTATTTCCTCTTTAGTCGGGGCAGTGGACCGTATACGCACATTTTGATGGTTAGCTAAATTATCTATATGAGGGGGAACTTCACCAGAGGTTACACGGTTCAAGATCGCGGCGAAGTGTTCTTTCCACCGCCTCATTTGATCTTCTTCCAAGATAAGTAGCTTTCCATCACTATCTTTCACCGGATGTTGGCAGGAGTTACGACCACCTGTAAACTCCTTGATGACACCGTATACGGCGTTTAAGTTGTTACTTCTTGCGGCTTCTTCTGCTGACGCTAAAAGAGAATTGGCATAAACTCTTTTATCGCGTCGCACACTACGCTGAACTTCTCGAGCTTTCTGACGGTAAAGGAGTTCGATGCTGCTTCGATTGTCGTCTGATGCTGCAGCCAAACGAACTTTCAGCTCCTTTCTTTCAACAATCCGCTGCCATGAAGCGTCGGACATCCAGGGCTTATTCCGGCAATCCGGGTTTGGGCCAAGGATGGTATTTGCGCTATCAATGTACGCACTCTAGCAAATGATAAAAGTTGTAATGATGGGGGTCGGAGGACGAGGATGAGAATCTGCGGACTTGTGGACGAAGTGCAGACTGATCAAAGGAGCAAATGATAGTCCCAATGTCTCACTGTTCATGCGAATTACCGACATAACCTAAACACAACCTTCAATCTTCGGTTCAGCTGTCCTGCAGTGGCCCCAACACTAATTTTACCATGTTGCTCTAGGTATGTGCGTTCCATTTCGCTAATTCGCTTGTGCAAGATCCCAGGCAGCTCGCCCCGAGAGTGCCGAGAAATCGCTAGGCATAATTCTCACCCTGCACACGGAATAAGTATAAAAAAGAAAAAAAAAAGACTCTCAGGTGAATTCCCCAGGTAATAAACCATATTCTGGAATTGCTGCTTCCACCGGCAGATTGAGGGCAACACCTGATGAGTAGTGATTTCTCGGTGGTCCGAACCCGGAGGCCGAGGGTCCCATTACACCCGGACCCCGATTCGAGCGCGATGGCAACTGCGCCGTCCGCCAACAATTCCATTCTTATCGACCTATTTTTTTTTTAATATTTCCCATTTTTGCCTCCCATGTTTGTGTTGTCTTCCCCAGGTCTATGAATTTTTATTAATACGTAAAGGACAGGTGGAACGAGCGACGAAAACCCCGACCACGTCTCCCGAACTGAGCTATAGCGAGCATTGGACGCTGCGCTTAGCTCGTTGAGGAGCCTTTTTTTCGCCAGATGGCACGGCCCGACCTTCACGGTCATTATGCTACTTTAGGCTCCGTCTTCACGGGCCCACCAAATCTTCCATTATAGATTTGAAGATTTTTTTTTAATTACGTGAAATTAAAAAGAGGTTACCACCTTAAGTCTTTCGTTTTTGGGATCTCAAAATACTATCAAATTTTCCATCTCATTGTTAGAGCTTTCTATTTTTTTTTATAATTAATTAAAGATTCTGAGCAGTGTAATTTTCATGAGGTTTGTCATTAGCTTTCATTGCTTAATTAATGTTGGCGCCTTATCTTTGGCTTACATATTCTGATTGCAAATAAACTGATTTTTTTTGTTGGGACTCTTTTAACTGTATGTTACATTCATCTATAGGTACAATCTACTTGTCAAATTTAGAAGATAGTTCAAATAATGACAACGGTTATATGATTGAATGTTTTTGTTCAATGAAATTGTCGATCGTAGTCACGATATCACCAGAAAGATAGAAAACATGCAATATCTGATATTACGAGTGTATCCGTCCATTATACAGCGATGGAAATGTAAAAGTAATTCAGTGAAATTCACACGCCAAGATTTATTCTGATGAATATTATCTTAATGTACATTTTTTTTTCGCGAATCTTTATTTTCCTTTGATATCCGTGAGCTCGAGTATGATGAAGAAGTTTTCTGCAATGCGAAATCATTTAGCCTTAATTGCAACGCTATCATTTTTCCATTAAATCCGGTGGTCATTGAATCGTCCGAAATCTTGAGGAAATCATAAGATCATCCGTAATTATTACCATCTTCGTTGGTTCAGTTAACCGTTGCTGGTAAATAGTGTAATCATTTTAATGATATTTTGAAAAGTGCGGCTAGCGCATGACATAGGGCGTTTTTGGGTGGATATTCCGAAGTAACGAGATGAGCGAGTAAAAATTTGAGCTTCTGTAGTTCATGGACCTTCTAGATTAAGCTAAACTTATACTCTGACTAATACGGGACAAAAATTCTGTATTTCAAATTTCGCCACACACGCAAGACAGCTCTTTAGCATAATCTTTTTCGCGGATCGTTTCATCAGCCTGGATAGATATATATCTCTTGCCTAAGTTTTCAGTGATTTTTTTTCGGACGCATTTTGTCAAAGGTGGTAAATATTGTCACCAACAAATTTGCGACATACGAACCTGTACAAATATCTGTCGGATAACCTGTATGGCAACGTTCATACCGCTTGATGCGAAGCCTATCTACTAACTTACTTATTAGACATGTCGTCCCCGGTGGGATATGACTTCAGAAAGTCGTCGCCTTCAATAGTCTCGGTCTTCACATCGCTGTTTCCAATCTCGCACTGAGCGCTTTTTAAATCTTTCTCGCGCTCTAACTCCTTTGCCGTTGCCAGCAAAGACCTCTTTGGGGATTCGGTGTTCGTCCATTCTTTGCAAATGACCTGTCCACCGCAATTTACGAATTTTCACAAATATGGAGGCCTCTGGTTCGTCAAACAACTCGTACAGCTCGTTGTTGTACTTTGTTTGCTATTGGTCTTCATCGCGCGTCACTTCAAAGATTCGACGAACGACCCTTCTTTCGAAGGCGTTTATCATCTTTTTAGATATTTCAATACCGGTCGGAGTATAGTTTTGTGGACTTGGTGCTTCACTTTTCTGTGGATGCAGCTGATCTTTAGTATGTGAAGAATTGCGTAAAGGGTGTGGTTTTCGAGCAGGATCCTTCGTTTGATCTCCAAAGTTGCGTCGCCGTCTACCGCGATGTTTGCCCCAGGGTGTATGAAGTTGTCTACCTTTTCAATGTCGTGTTCGCCTATCTCCGACACGCTCGATCTACTTTTACGTTGTTTTTTTGTGTTAGCGTCTTCGTCTTCGACTTATTAATTTGTAGATAAACCTCTTTCGCTGCTTGATCGAGTGCTAGCGGTGAATCTTTTTCTTCCCTGGGCTATATTGCCATGATGATAATGTCATCTGCCCCACTATTTGGACAGTCGATATTAAAAGGGTCTTGTTATGTCCAGTGGTAGCTTTCGAATCAAATATTCAAAAACTAGGTTGAACAGCATGGAGGCCTTCCACCACCCTGTTTCAGTCCGACTCGTGTTTCAAATGGTACGGTCAAGATGTTGTTGATTCAGACCTGCGATATTTTGTGTGGTATACTGGTCAGTCGGACTAATTTAGTTGGCAGGGCCGGTCAAAGTCTAATTCGAGGTGCAGGCAAGCATATTGCTCCGCTTTCCCTCCTTCACATATTGTTTCGGTGGGGTGGGGGGCCTATCCGATTATAACTCCTTGTTCAACTAATAGGAAATCGCACGTGACATTTTAATATAGCCCGCTTGGAAATGTCTGTACCTCTTAAAGTCGACCATCAGTTTGCTGTCCTCGTCATTTGTGCAAGAAAAAGTATCCCCAGGTGAATCTATCTACATATATTCTAACCGAAATACAGATGGCGGATGGAGTTGTTAACGAGCTATGGTGGATTTATGGCAAACTAGGAGATACAAGTTACCTAAAGGCTTTATCCACGTCTATCTGTCTATCTACAGTAAAAAAAAATAGTCGAATAATGGTTGAAATATCCCGGAAAAATTTTGCGCCCAATGTGGGGTTAATGTGACTTTATCTTGTTAGTGAAACCGAAATGGGTGCGTAGTAACAATGAGAGCAATGAGGCAGAGCGATTAGGATCTATCCTAGGCCATATCATCCTCGTTGTTTGCCAAATATTACCGTCGAGCCATCTACAATAGCATTGGCCCTGTTGATCACAGTGGACTCGATTGCAATTTTAAACACTGCTATGGATGTCCTAACGTGGTTAAGATACATATCAGTGGTTCCGATTGCCCCTTGACGGGTCAGCTCATCAGTCTTGCAATTGCCCTTGAAACCACTGTGGCCCGAAATCCAACAAACAGTAATATCAAAGAAGCTGCTCATTTCTATTAGTGTCGAGCGACAATTTACAATTTGATGTAAAATTAACCGATTCAAGCGACCGTATCGCCGCTTGACTGTCTGTGTAGATAGTAATGTTCTTAAAAGTAACGACACGCCTCCCCAGCTAGGACAGAGCTTCCGCGATCGCTGAAATCTCTGCCTGGAAGACGCCGCAGTAGTCAGGAAGATGGACCGATACGTTAATATTTAGTCCCTCCGAATAAATGCCCGCACCCACTCCTTCATCGGTCTTGGAGCCATCTGTGTAGATGGCCAAGGAGTCAGATGTAATAGGGGTGCTGCCCGCCCATTGATCTCTAGAGGAAATCAGGCTGATGTGGTTGCTGGCAAAAGTAACTTCTGGAACGGTATAGTCGGTTACTGCTGGAAGATCCAGACTACCCAGAATAGCGGAGTGTCCGCTCCTCAGCGCGCACCACTGTCCAGTATCGCAGGCCTGTTTTGGCCGCCAGTTGTTTCACTGGAAGCAAGTTGAGCAGCATGTCTAAGCCAGCCGACGGAGTAGTTCTCAAAGCCCCAAGTGGAGCTAATCATAGCAAATCTTTGCACTTTCCCTAGTAGGTTATGCAACCTGCAATGTAACGTAATTTGTTATAGGTAGGAAACTTCGCGCTCCTACAATAATGACACCTTGTTCAAATGCACAGTCTGCGCATACGGTAGAACCGGGCACGGTGGAAGCACTTGGACAAGGGCGGTTGTGAGAGTGACTTCTCCAGCAGCACTTTTGTCTAGACTGTTTTGCATGGTACTAATTATCGTCGATAAGTCACTCTTATCGGAGACTGAAGCCCAAGATTCGAAACTGAATGGTTCATGCGTAAATTTTGAGCTGTGATCGTCCTAATAACCCAGAACTCACGCCTTGCTACCACCGCAACTAATTGATGCAAAGCAAATTCTGTATCGTGTATTCGCATTGGCAATCCATAGATCTTCCAGCCCATGAATGGTGGATCGTAAAATTTGATGAGCCTGTTGATGTCTAACGATCGCTGGCGAAGAAAAAGGCCCCTCAACGAGCTAAGCAGTGGCCTATGCTTGCTGTAGCTCAGTTCGGGAGATGTGGGCGGGGTTTTGCCGATCGTTGCCCCTGTCCTTTACGTATTAACAAAAATTCATAGGCCTGGGGAAGACAACACAAACAGGGGAGGTAAAAATGGAGAATTAAAAAAAATAGTCGATAAGGATGGAATGGTTGCGGACGGCTTAGACGCCCACGCAGTCGAAGCTGGGTCCGGGTGTAATGGGTCCCTCGGCCTCTGGTTTCGTACGACCGACAGATCCTTACTCATCAGGTGCCGCCATAGATCTGCCGGTGGAAGCAGCACTACCAGACCATAATATGGTTCATTACAAACGTTGTAATTTAAATTTGAACCTAAAATAAATTTATAGCTTAAATGTGCCATACATGCAGCGATCGATCGGCCGATCCGTCGCGCGATATTGATATCGGCCGATGGATCGGATGGATGCGTTTATCGTTGACGATTTTTTTGACAGTTCCATATAATTTTGATCAGCTGATATTTTGTGGCGATCCATCGGTCGATCGATCGGGCGACGGATCGCTCCGTGTATGTGGGGTATATATCATAACATTTTATTAACTGAAATCAATTTGCATCATCTTATTTAGTAGGTATATTCAATCAGCTTTGATAGCCACTTGGCCTACAGGCACCTCTTAGCTACCTTACTTACGTACGCCTCTCGACCGCTTCAATCCATTCCACCCTCTTATTACATAACTTATCACGCACGCAAGCCCATATTAATTAATTAAGTTTTTTTTATAATTTCTTTCTTTCTCCAGCACGTGTGTTCTTTCAAAAGGGGTGTCAGTTGCAGTTATAGCTCACATTTGTCTGCCGGCATAGTGTGCAATTAAAGAGCTTCTTCTTCGTTCTTCGCGTGTTTTTCTTTTCCAACACGAGGCAACTAACGTATATGATGGAAAAGTAGCAAAACTTCGACCTGAGTTGTTAAATGCAAAAAAGAAACAACAACAACAAATAAATTTATAGAAAAGCTTGTGATAAAAACACGTAAACAGATAATCTAGATAATACTTACAATGTGGTTCTCGACGGTCGCGTTCTTGGCAACAACGGTAAGTAAAATAAAATTGAAAATTTTCTTTCTCTTTTCTATCATTTTTCTCAGTGTTCAGCAATTTTCCTATAGTTTATTGGATTTTTTTTCTACTCGTACGCTCAAATGCCACCTGTTCAGAATTCAGATACATTTCTACATCTTTAGATTGTGTACGAGTAGTTTTGTAACGACATTTGTTTATAATTTTCACGGCTGGCTGCTATCCCTAAAAGATTTTTTTTAAGCGCAAAATGCAAAGCAGTAGGCAAAAATTCCATGTAGAAAAATATTCTTTTGGCGAAGAAGATACTTCGAACTTACCCTACCATGGATGACGCTAACAATTATCTCTTCATACATAGTTGACTACTGGGTGTACGTAAACTTATATTTTCATAGTTTATGCTATTAGGCAATTTAGTCTTTTAGTTTGTACGTATTTATTGGAGTCATAACGTCAGATCGGAAAGATGCAAAGATCTGTGAGTTCTCGCGTATGGCTGAGGTTTCATGGATCGATGATCAGAGAGTACCTCACTTTCAGCGTCAGTAAAAAATAAAATAATAAATCACAAAAAAAACGCCATAGCAAAACCTCTTCGTCGGATACACACTTCTTAATTTTACGCGGTTGGATAAAACCAATTCCCTCGAGTTGGAAGTGTGCCCATTGGACGTGGAATCAGGTTACCTGGTGACATTTCACGGTTGAGATATGATTGATTGGACGCTTCAATGACGACACAAAATGACTCTCGACTCATCTGATTTGATAAGTAGATCTTTTGTGGATAATGGATAGATATAATGCGTCAGTTGCTTGAAATGCGTGTGGTTTGTGATACTCTTTGTTTTGCGTAAATGTAGAAAAGAGAGTGAATAACCCAGTTCTGGATTTGTGATTCGGTAGGACATAGCTCGGAGTGAGGCAATTTGTTTTGATTTTCATTATCAATATACAAAGATAGGTAGATAAAAGGGCTTAGAGTTCGAACCACAAGCACTACTACTACTTTGCCTTAACCCCTAGCGGGGCATAGCGCGTCAACTACTCCTGCGCGCCATCGTACTCTATTCTGGGCAATGGGGCGCAACTCCCCAAAAGACTTACCCAGTACCTGACACTCCTTTGCCACAGATCGACGCCATGTGATTCGAGGACCCCCTCTTGGTCGGCCTTGGTTGGAAATGGGGTTCCATTTCATGGCATGCAAAGCAATGCAGTTATCACTCTTCCGCAATGTGTGACCTATCCACTGCCATTTTCGCCTGCGTATCAATTCGTCGATTGGCATCTGACCCGTACGCTGACTTAGCTCTTCATTTGATATTGTTTCGGGCCAGAAAATTCTTAAAATTCGACGAAGACATGAGTTGACGAAAACTTGCAGCTTTCTGGTAACTCCTACGGAAACTTTCCATGTACTGCTCCCATACAAAAGCACTGATAGTACCAGGGAGCGAAACAGGCCCAGCTTGGTCTTGATGCTGAGATAACTGCCCTGCCAGATTTTGGACAGCATGCCGTATGCGCGTTTAGCCTGGTTGATACGACGAGCGATGTCCTGCTCCGTACCACCATTTTCGGCAACAATGCTACCCAGGTAGACGAAGTTGTCCACCTTCTCCACAGGCTGCCCATTAATATTGATGGCAATAGGTGTCGGATTTCTTTTTCGCAACGGCGGGCTAAAAACCTTGGTCTTGTTGGTATTAATCGTTAGCCCAACCTTGCTTGCCTCCCTCTCGAGATCCAACGCCATTGCGGACAGATCCATGATTTTGTGGGAGAGTAGGCATATGTCGTCAGCGTAGTCAAGATGTTGTAGATAAGATGTCAAAGTCCATTGAATTCCTCTGTCGAGTCCGGATAGGGCTGCATGCAACAGATCGCCGATCACAATGAGGAATAGGATCGGTGAGAGGATGCACCCCTGCCGAACTCCACTGCGAATCTCAAAGTCCCCCGACACCTTACCGCGCCGTCATAGGTTGCCTTAATTATAGCCACAAGCTTCTCAGGGATGCCTCTCCTGCGCAAGGCCGCCCATATAGAATCCCGGTTCACACTATCGAAAGCCTTTTCGAAATCGATGAAAAGCAAGTGAAGCGGAGAATCGTATTCAGCGCATTGCTCGATGATGATTCGCAAGGTGTTAATGTGATCGACACAGGAGAATCCGGATCGAAAGCCAGCCTGCTCTTCATCAGTTGCGCTTTCTGAATGGGCCTGTCTTTCCAGGACGATTTGAGCTATTATCTTGGCACCGGCAGGAAGCACACAAATGCCTCTCCAATTATTACAGTCTGTGAGGCTACCCTTCTTTGGAAGTTTGATGATCAAACCTTCCTTCCACTCAGTGGGAAAGGTCTCTGTATTCCACGCTTTATCAACAAGTGGGTGCAGCAAATCGGCAGTTACGCTTGGCGCTGCTTGATAAAGTTCGGCAGGGATGCCGTCAAGTCCGGCGGCCTTTCCTCGTTTTAGTGCAATAATTGCAGTGACTATTTCCTCTTTAGTCGGGGCAGTGGCCAGTATACGCACATTTTGATGGTTAGCTAAATTATCTATATGAGGGGGAACTTCACCAGAGGTTACACGGTTCAAGACCGCGGCGAAGTGTTCTTTCCACCGCCTCATTTGATCTTCTTCCAAGATAAGCAGCCTTCCATCACTATCCTTCACCGGATGTTGGCAGGAGTTACGACCACCTGTAAACTCTTTGATGACACCGTATACGGCGTTTAAGTTTTTACTTCTAGCGGCTTCTTCTGCTGACGCTAAAAGAGAATTGGCGTAAACTCTTTTATCGCGTCGCACACTACGCTGAACTTCTCGAGCTTTCTGACGGTAAAGGAGTTCGATGCTGCTTCGATTGTCGTCTGATGCTGCAGCCAAACGAACTTTCAGCTCCTTTCTTTCAACAATCCGCTGCCATGAAGCGTCGGACATCCAGGGCTTATTCCGGCAATCCGGGTTTGGGCCAAGGATGGTATTTGCGCTATCAATGTACGCATTTTTTATGGCATCCCAGTTTTCGTTTATGTCACTATTTGGGTGACTAGTTAACCACAAGCACTGCGACATTGGGTTTATTGTGCTATTGCACTTTGTACCGAGAAGCTACACTAGATCATATGACGACCTTCTCGATAAATTGATTGATCTAGTCGGGTTTTATGGAGGAGGTGTTCTTAACCAAAAGGGATTTTACACAAAAGCATCCGGTGCGTCGTTGGGCAAGACCTCGGCACAAACATCGGAAACAAACTAGCTAGCTAGCTGACCACCTGACTAAAAACCTGTGCTTCAAGCATTTGCCAGTGGAAAAGGACTACTCTTATAGAATAAGAGATGAGTCTTCTATAGATGGAATCCATTCCAATCTGAATCTGAAATCGGCTCACGCGCGAAGCGATTTTTCTGCAGCGCTCCAATCTATTCAGTTCGAGTACTCGCGATATTCTCAGAATCCAAGGAGCGCTGCCTTTCCAATAAAGGTCCTTAGGGTGTAGTTAATCCTCGCAGCCACAAATGCGCTTTGAAGGAGCACTTCCAAAATGTATGGAGGGCGAAGTACGCGGTGAGCCAGTGGAAAAGGACCATAATTCTATAAGAGATGAGTCTTCTAGATAGAATCCATTCCATTGAATCTGAATCTGAAATCGGCTCACCACGAGCTTCGCGCACACCTCGCCTTCACGATTTTTCTGCAGCGATCCAATCCATTCAGTTCGAGTTATCGCGATATTCTCAGAATCCAGGAAAAGAAAGAAGATAAAAAGAAAAACAGAAAAAAAAAACATCGCGCCGCGAATTCGCACGTTGTTGTGTAATTTAACTATATATACGTTACGTACCGCACACAGTGTAGCTCAGAGGTCGTGCGTGCGTGCATTCCATTCGCATATCTTTCGAGCAATATCGCCGCGAATCGCAAGCGGGTGTTATTGCGCGCTGCACTATACGGTTGCTGGGTTGTTTTTTTTTTGTCAAAAGAAAAGGAAAACCAAAGTTAAAACCGTAAATCGGCGACAGTGATGATTTATTCGCGCAGTTTTGCGCGTGTCCTATAGCGGGAAACAAAATCAGAAATAATGAGAAATCAGCCCTGCTTCGCCGGCCGCCGGAACAAACAAATGCCAAAGAAAAAAAACCAAAACAAACCGTGTCGAGTGATTACATTCACGCCGTTTCACGAGATTGAGGCTGCGCGCATGTTGGCTCACGTTCGCGTGTCGCGTTCACGTGTTTTATGTCAAACGGTTTGAGTCTATGGTTTCCAACCAAAGACGTGAATCTGTCAATATGACAAATGCTCGGCTATTGTCGTAACAACAAATTGAGTTCGTTATCGTGCTTTAAAATGGATTATTAGGTAAGCATTGAGTGGCAAAACAAACGACTGGGGAGTAGTAGGATGTGCATAAATACACATTGCATACTAAATTATTGGCGTTAAAACACAATAATGAATCCAATTTGGTGATACGACAACAGCCGAGCATCTATCAAATTGACAGATTCGCATCTTTGGTTGAAAACCATAGACTCAAACCGTTTGACATAAAACACGTGAACGCGACACGCGAACGTGTGCCAACTTGCGCGCAGCCTGATTGAATTTCACACGCGACACATACGTTTTACGCACAATGCTAGGATCTGGGACAATATTCTATTAACCGCTCGTGATTTTTCCGCGGTTTATTTAATGTTTTTGTTTTATTACTCAGATTCACAAATTAACAGCATTTTTTTTTCTTTCGGCGCACACTTCTTTTTCTTCACCGGAAACACTGTACGATCGCCCGGTCACAATTTTTTTTATTTTCCAATTCAATTCAAAACACCCGATACGATGCATACACTTTTCGTTTGACACGATCGCCAACAGAGTAGTGTTCGTCTTGTATCCGTAACAGAGTAGTGTTCGTCGTGTATCCGTAGCAGTTTGTCCGGCGCTGTCACGGAAACGGATATCCTTCGATTGGGATATTTCTCGCGGGCTTTCAACTTCGGCCAGTAGCGAATTATGTCCGGGCGGATCGTCGGAATCCTATAGACACTTGTCGCGGGTTGTCAGTGATCGGAATTGCGAAATTTTCATAATTTCCGCTGGTAACCTGCGGTGCCGGTCGCTAACAGAGTTGTGTTCGAACTTGCATTGTAGCCGCTTGCCTGGTGCTGTCACTGAAGCGGAAATTCTTCGATTGGGATATTTCTCGCGGGTTTTCAACTCCAGCCGGGAGCGAATTATGTCCGGGCGGATCGTCGGAATCGGAATATTTTCAGTTTCCGGGGCCCGGGGTGAAAAAAATGGTTTTTCACTTGATTTTCGCATTTTTAGCCCTTCCCATATATTCAAATAATTGGAAGTGCCCGGTCCCGTTGTCCGATCTCAACCAAATTTGGTATGTGGATTTCTTGAGTAGTCCTTAGCACAGCCTGGCTTTTTGGATTTTCGACTTATCTAACGGTACTTTTTGTGTTTTAAAATCAGAAAGCTTCTCGCCTAAGTCTTTTCTAAGAAAGTTTGTTCCTTTCCTCCGGGCATTTACCGTGGTCCGATTTCGATCAAATTTGGTACATACATAGCTTGATTGCGTGATTCTCAGCATACCCCGATGACGTTTTGGTGATGCTGCTGGTGGGCGTAGGGACAACAGCATCTTCGCAACGAGCGGCGAAAACCCCGTCCACATCTCCCGAACTGAGCTACAGCAAGCATAGGCTGCTGCTTAGCTCGTTGAGGGGCCTATTTCTTCGCCAGATGGCACAGCCCGACCTTCACGGTAATATGCTATCTTAGGCTCCGTCCCCACGGGCATCTTCGCATGCCCACCAAACCGCCCGTTACAACAGGCCGACCAACACGTCATGGGTGCGAGTTCCTACACGAATGCAAATTGCAACGTGCAACTTGCTTTGGCATAGCGCCAGTGGCAAGCCTCTAGCAGATCGAGGAAAAAACTTTTTATAATGGATTATCACATTCACATGAAACCTGAATGAGAACATGCAGAGATTATTCCCTAATTAATCTGAAAATCACACCTTTAAATTAATTACATACTCCGGTGCAAAAAATAAACAAAAAACCATCTTGCCCTCGTAAACTTTGATAGAAACTGGAATGTAGCTGACGAACTTCCATTATTTAAAAATTACTGGCTATCTTTTTTTTTTTTTGTGGCCACTCTGAACACCTAAATTCGAGAAAAGATCTCAAATGTGCAATTTGACGTACTATCTATTTCTATAAAGTATTTGCAAGAAAAAACTTTAGCACGATTGAATCTGTTAAAACCACATTAATTATCATCCCATTAATCCCGTCTTGATCGAACATACGAGTTGTTCATTTTTGAAATTATCCCATTCTTACACTCATTAAAAAGGCCAATTTAATAGTTTGTTTACTTTTTTTGGCTAACGAAAAGGTTAGTAGATGTATATCAAGAAGAGAGATCCGATTAATTACAGTCATTCGTTTTGATTGCATTTACTTTTACTTGTAAGATTTTTTTTTTGCAGACAGCTTTTGTTTTTAATAAATGACATACGGACGATTTTTTTTCAAATCGCTTTCAACACATCTTCGGAAAATCAATCTGAGAAATCAGAATTAAATAATTACATATACGGGAGTGTGGTAGTAGCTACAAGTGTCTGACTTTTCACACGGTTCGATTAAAAGAAAGTTAATTATGGAACGATGAAGGAAATTAAAAATTAAAAGTCAGTTCGAAATAATTCTTTCTGAATGTTTTCATATCTTCGATTTTTATAGTTTTGAAAAATAGAGGAGATCACTTCGATGTGATTTTTTTTAAGTAGGATAAATGATCAAAAATGGAATGTATTCATTGATGATACAACGAATGACAGTTATACATATTTGGGGCGACCGGTGGGTCAGTGCCTTTGAAGAGAGAGAATCAGAGGAAATGAAAAAGAGCGAGAGAAACGAAGTAATTCGGCACAAGTGAGGAAGTAGGAAAGGGGATGGAAATTTGATCTCTCTCGTGCTTCTATATGAACAGGGCGGGTGTTCCGCGGCAGAGAGACAGACTGGAATGTTATTGTTCCAATAGGAGAAGTAGGAGAGGGGATGACATCTTACGTGCTTCCTGTGCTTTTATATAGACTGCGCGGGTGTTGCGCAGTGGAGGGCGTGTGTCTCTCTGTTTACTTTTTACGACTGGAATTGCTTCAAATAGTTTAGTGTTGAGTATATGCGGATTGCTCCTCCATAGTTATTCTCTATGGTCAGTGCGTAGAGGCGTCAGTCTCATGTCTGACTACGGTCGTCACTGGTTTATGTCCCGTCCACGGCGTTCATGGCTATGGATGTTTGTGTTGTCTTCCCCCTGTGATGCGGAACGTAATAATAAGCCACAACATCTCCCAACTTGTCGCAGGTAGGCGGCTAAATGGGCAGCTGGCAGCATACATCGACCGAAACTAGTTTATGCCAACGAAACGTCAGTTAAGCCACGTGGAATAGTTAATGCGCTATGCCCCACTAGGGGTCAGGGTAAATGAGTAAATAAGGCTCTTTAGCGCTCTACTTCCGCGAGAGAACTATAGGTAAAGGTTGGTGTCTGCAACTCAAACTACTGCATTGGTTTTAAGTAGCTATCCTATATTCATGTTTGGGGTGGTTGTCTGGTGGACTGCTCTGTGTATAAAGGCTAACCGTAGTCTGCATGGGAAGGTGCAAAGATTGGCCAGCGTTGCCATTTGTAGGGTACTTAGTAACTTAGTTCTACTTCTTATGCTGCCCTGAACATGTGGTGAACATTTTTGGTGAACGTATGGTCGTGAGTACGGCTATTCGACTAAGTGACACTGGTCAATGGATTACTTCAGGTGCTGGTCATGCTTTCATTCTGAGCAATTGATTATTCGGGCAACTACTGATGACACCCCTCACAAATTTATCAGCCTGCTACCATCACGATGATCAATGGGAAGAGTACGCACTTCCGCTGCCCACTTTGCTTATATCTATCGAGTGCAGTGAAGGGTTACAAGTACACAAACAACATGTGGCTTAGTGTTTGTTACCCTACCGTATATTACACAGACATGTAAAAAGAAACGCGCCATAAGTGAAAATATCAGGTTATGGAATTAGCAGAACTTCATATTAACAATTTGTGAATTTAACAGGTTAGCAGGTTAAGGTTGATCATGACAAATAATCAGGTTTAGAGTATAAATTCCCCCGAAAGGTTTGCCGGTTTCGAACACTAATACGAGGTACGTCTCATCAGACGCCTCCGCAACGTACCTTAGATTAGTGTAACAAGCGTGAGGGAGAACGACCAGACCGATGATGTTCCACCTTATGTAGGCCAGCCAAAATTACAGGGGTATGTACCGTATCTCACTGGAAGCTTCAAAATGAGCTTAACGATAAGGATTGTTGTTCTTTCTATCCACTAGTGACATCTACACGGAGACAGACTTCGATAACATTTTTTTTTCCATAGGACGGGGTAAGATAGCCAAAGGTGGGCGCTGCGCTCATGAGATCTAGGGTGCCATGCTCTTAATTAGTCCGAAAGACCCTCAATCAGCCTGATAAAGGCCAGTAAGTCCTTTGTAGGAGCGCTCTTAATGACAGCGCAGCTCACGATGGAATCTCAAAGAAACACGAACTTGGAACAAGAAACCGCAGGGCATTCCCAGAGAAGATGTTTGGTGGACTCAGTGTCCTCCAGGCAAAGCCGGCATTTCGTTTAAGTGGACAGGCCCACGATGCTTTGTGAGGGAACCAATCATTAACCTAAGGTCAACTCTACCCAGGCGGCTGGCTTTTTTGAGACCGTAAGGGTTTATAAGATCTTTGGACTGCTGCAAAACTGGAAGAGTATCCCGGTGATGCGCAGTCTTTTGTTGGCAGACCATTCCCTTAGTAGTGACTTGAGTGTAGCCCAACTCAGACAACAGTAAGGATCAGTTCCGAGAAATTCGCCGAGGAGCGTTGTCTAGCGAATTCGTCGTCAGTTTCGTTACCGTGAACGCCCTATTGGTCTGGTACCCAATAATAAATTAATAACTAATTTCGATGAGAGTTTATATGGGGAAAGAGCCTTAATGGCTGCCTGGCTGTCAGACCAGGTAGCTATGTTAGCGCCATTGAGTTTCATGTGAATTTCTCTGACACAGGCCTCAATGGCGTGTATCTCGGCTTTTAATACGCTAGGACAGATGCCCATGGCGATCGAGATCCTGGTGTTCGGTTCAAAGACCCCAGCACCAACTTCCTGTCCCGTTCTTGACCCATCGATATGCCACATGCTATACCTGGGGTCAGGACAAAGATTACCATTATTTCAATCCGAGCGAGTGGGGATGGAGACCGAGAATTTCCTACCAAAGAAGAGCTCCGTAGTCATATAATCTGATCACGAGCACAGATCTACATGCCAGAAATCATCCCCCCCTCCAGAATGCTCATGTACCTCCCTGATTGTACACATATGCACTTCACGTTAGCTACATTAGTAGACCGAATAAAAACATGCAGCGGAGTAAGGCCAACAATCGCCTCAATAGCTGATATCAGACATGTACGCATGGATCCTGCCATACTAAGGCATGCAAGACGTTAGTTTGGTACATAGCTGTATGGTGCATCGTTGCTGCGTTTTGGGCCACCATACTAGCGCAGCATATATAGCAACTGGCCGTGTAGCCATCAAATAAAGGTCATTTTAGGGGGAGTCCCCAGGTTTTGCCGAGCATAAAAGTTTCGACATGAATGCTCCAGGCTCTTGACCTCGATGGAGAAGTTTTCAAAAAAACGGTCTGTAGGATTTCGGTAGATCCTTCGGCTTATTTGCTCTTTTCGAAATAAACACAACGTTCACCGCTCAACAGCCAAGGGGTGACAATTAAATCGAAGCTGTTCTGCAGTAGAGCAGGAAAAATGCCATCGGCACTAGGTGCCTTAAAGAGATCAAAGGACTCCACGGCCCATTGGACCTTTTCTTTATCGAAAATAACCGCAGAGAAGCTCCACAACTGGATAAGCGGACCCGATGGTCCGCCGATGGGATGAATACATAGGGTTTAGCTTGTACTGAGCCGGAAAAGTGAGTGTTTAGGAGGAGCTCGAGTGTTTCCTCTGGACTCTCAGTGAACGATCCGTCCTGCTTCTTAAGCAGTCCGATACCATTAGTGTACTTCTTAGACAGGGCTTCCTGCGTGCGTGCCGCTTCAAGTAGCGACTAATTGCTCTCACAATATTTCTTCCAACTCTCCAGTTTGGAGCGTCTGATAAGAAGATTATATTTGATGAGCGAGTCTCTAAATTCACCCGATTAATTTTTTCGTTTTGCCTTGTTGATATTCCTTCAAACCTGGGCTCCCTTGCGCCCCATAGCTAAACTACTGATACCGCGAACTCGGCCATCGACCACCCAGGGATCCTGGATAAGTGCTAGAGTGGTTCTGCTATCCTCAACCTGCACAGTGTGGCCGATGCAGCTTTTGCATGGTGCAGGTTAGCTTGGAGCACCTTAATGGTGCTTATTATGGCTAGAGAAGGTTGAGAAGTTGACAAGGTTTCTTCTCTTCTACCGAGACTTGGCACCTTCACTGGAGCCTAGATTGGGCGCCGAATATTTTGAGGTTTTTTTCGACTATTTGTGGCTATAAAGTGTCACTGACGTGAAAAAATAACCTCAAGGTTCTTCGTGTCAGGTGTAGCGCATTGGGGCGACCGGTAGCGCAGTGTGTTGAGGCATCAGTCTCATGTTTAACTACCGGCGTTTCGGGTTCGAATCCCGTCCACGACGAAATTCTTATCCATGGATGTGCAGGAGGTGCATGCTGGCAACTGCATTCTCCGAAACCAGTTTATGCCAACGAAACGTCAACTGAGCCACATGGACCAGTTGACGCGCTATGCCCCACAAGGGGTTAGGGCAATTGAGTATATGCAGATGGACTCCGGCAATACGCTCAACCGACTAACTTATCCCGAATGGGTTGTTTGTTGTTTTTTTCATTCGTGTGAACTCATAGTCCGACATGAGAAACCTCTTTTCCCGAAAAAATACTGCCTTCAGAAGGGTTCAAGCCAGGTGCCCTGTGCATAGAACTGTCGCGCTATCCTGACCATTTCATATGGGAGTTTTAATTCCAGTATGGAGTCCATTATCAAGTTGAGATAACATAGAAGGTTACGAAAACCTTTTGGTTTGTGTATGTCGAAAATCGCGCGTGCGATTTTTTGACCAGGCCGATGATTCAAGCTGCGCTCCGCTCCATTGGTTGTTATCTGATAGCTCAAATAATAGCCCGACACATAGGTTAATTGGTGGGAGCACTGAAATGACCGCATAAAACCGCTTTTGGGTCATTCGGATTTGCTGGGCTCAATATTGGATCAGACAGAATAGATTATGCCATTTGTTTAGCAATTTATCTCGGAGAAATGCAAAATTCACTTAAACAAAGGAAAAATTGTATTACAATCAAACAACATAATGTTTTTCCACAATTCCCTATTCATTTGCATATGATTAACCTCCATTCAAAACCACCATCAGATGTTCGACCGATAGCATAAAAATAGCTTCAACGCAGCAACACTAAGTAATTTTTTTCCGAGTATTTTGAAAACTCGAATAGTTTTCAAATAAATCTCCATTAAATTATCTGCAAATAACCGACCATTCCACTAACTTACTTTATTGTTCTAATCGATGCTTAAACATCTGCAATAGCAATCTTCGTAAAAACACGGCTTCTCGAGTTTAGTTAGTACAAGTAAGGTAATTGGAAATAAGATAGTGAAGGCGTTTATCGAGTACATAATTGGCCCCAGTGACCTAGAGCTTTAGGCAGAGCAGGCGTTCACTATCCAAATCGTGTATCTATAACAAGATGAATGAACAATCTTGTTGCAATTGAGCTTGCATTGAATCGGTGTATATCTATCGGGCTTAAATACTTGCTTGTTTAGATACGTCTCAATTCTATGGAAACGCTGCAAAAGCACCCATCACACAATCACGAAACAATTGATTGCTAATGTGAAACAGTTTTCTTTGCCAGGGAGGAAAAAAATGGAATAACAGCAGTTTAAGAATTAACTCGACCGTAAGATGCCGTGAGTAATTTTCTTAACTTCACCGGGAACTTCAAGTGGTATAGTATGGATGAGATGGAAGACGACGACGCTGACGCTGACGACAACGCATGTTGGTTTTCTTGAATGCTTTACCCGTATGCAATCAAACGGAGTTTAATCGGTAGTAGCGCACACATTTTTTTTTTATTTAGCAGGTGCAGTGTTGACTTAGTGCACTAAGAAAGGATGGGTGACCTGTGGGAATATATCGGATCCCCGGATTGGAGTATGCACAATATCTATTATGAGTAGTGTGGGAGAAAGTGGCGTGAAATCTTCTTTACGTAGTGGAATCGTAAGTTCTGTCCTTTGTTGAAATGGGTTCAATTAAACGAAAACGTTGAAGTAAACAAAATCTTTTATTGGCACTTTTTCTCCATTCACAAAGGCACAAAAAAAACTACATGTTACTCGAAATGATCACCCTTGGCTTAATGATTGTATCCTTACGCCAATTTAGCTATAGTTGGCCAGCGGATGGTGGTAGACGGCTCTGCAAACTAACCCTCAAATGAATTACCCCCGCCTTTGGCATATCCCCAAAAAATGTTTCATATGACATGTCACCCAATTTGGGGGATAATTCGCATGATTATCTTGCCAATAGCCTTCCTATAGCAATAGAGTGCCATAGTGACCCTTTTTGCGCGCTCCTGAATATTCAGTTTGAAGTTAAGTTAGTTATGTTAGGCCCATGAAGTGTAATGGACGGTTTGGTAGGTATCCCAAGATGCCCATGGAGACAGAGCCTACGGTAGCATAATGACCGTGAAGGTCGAGCCGTGCCATCTTGCGAAGAAAAAGGCCACTCAACGAGCTAAGCAGCAGCCTATGCTTGCTGTAGCTCAGTTCGGGAATCGTGGGCGGGATTTTCACAGCTCGTTGCCCCTGTCCTTTTCGTATTAATAAAAATGCATAGGCCTGGGAGGCAAAAATTGGGAATAGAAAAATATAAAAAATGAGGGGATAAGGATGGAATGGTTGGTGGAGGCTTAGTTGTCCTCGCGTTTGCATCGGGGTCCAGGTTGGTTTCATACCACCGACAGAGGGGGGCAAAAACTCCTCTTCCATAGTCCTCCGCGTGGGCGCCCCCTGGAACGGCAGTGGTCACTGACCATTGCCAACCAACGTCAAGCCGCCAGTGATGGCGGTGCGATGATTTGGTTGAGGTACCCCTGTGGTGTGGGGTGTGAAAAAAATACCACGGCCTTTCCCTTTGAGGGCCTGTCGTTAAAACCGACAATCAAAGAACAGGATGTGTATGCCAGCAACTTGCACTATCCGAAATCTTTATATGCTAACGAAACGTCAACTATGCCTCGGATAAGGACTGACTCAACGGTTACGACTTTTAGCTATCGTACAATGACAAAGATTGGATTCTGGAATGTGCGTACTCTCCTGGACAATGGATCAGAAGGTCCCCAGAACGCACGATTTCTTCAATTAGAGAGTGAATTTCTGAGGTACAAATTAAATATCTTAGGAGTTAGTGAGATAAGATGGTGGAACAGCGGAGAATTCATCTCTCCAACGGGCAGCACTGTAATGTTGTACTCCGGTAAAGCTACCGGTAGTCGTCGTGAGTCAGGTGTGGGGCTCCTTTTAACCAGAGCCGCGCGAAACTGTCTCTGACAGGGTCTTGACCGCCAGGTTCCGGACCAAAATGAGGAACATCTCAATAATACAATGTTATGCCCCTACTGAACCCGACAATGTCTTGGCAAAAGACTCCTTCTACGAAGAACTAAACGCCGTTCAGAGCAGAACACCTAAAGGTGACATTATAATGGTTATGGGTGATTTGAATGCGAAAGTTGGCGCTGATAACTATGGGCTCAGACATGTGATGGGGAGACACGGTCTTGGTGATCGTAATGACAACGGTGAAAGATTTGTAGAGTTCTGCAACTTTCATAGTCTCTTCATCGGTGGTACTATGTTTGAGCATAAGGACCACCACAAAATCAGTTGGTCCTCTGTTGATCGGCGCAGAACACAAAATCAGATCGACCATTTTGCCATTAGTAAAAGATTCAAGAGTTGCCTCCTGGACGTGCGAAACAAGAAGGGTGCCGATATTGGGATGGGAAGAGACCATTATCTTATGATCGCTAATGTTCGATTGCGTATTGCAGCCGTGCGCCGCCCCAGCGACGAAAGATCCAGGCCCCGCAAATTCAACACCGCTCGACTAAAAAAATCCAGCTGTCTAACAACAATATAATGACCATCTTGCGCAAAAAGCGGCTGAGACAACTAGTCACCCAGATAGTGATATAAACGAAAACTGGGATGCCATAAAAAATGCGTACATTGATAGCGCAAATACCATCCTTGGCCCAAACCCGGATTGCCGGAATAAGCCCTGGATGTCCGACGCTTCATGGCAGCGGATTGTTGAAAGAAAGGAGCTGAAAGTTCGTTTGGCTGCAGCATCAGACGACAATCGAAGCAGCATCGAACTCCTTTACCGTCAGAAAGCTCGAGAAGTTCAGCGTAGTGTGCGACGCGATAAAAGAGTTTATGCCAATTCTCTTTTAGCGTCAGCAGAAGAAGCCGCTAGAAGTAACAACTTAAACGCCGTATACGGTGTCATCAAGGAGTTTACAGGTTGTCGTAACTCCTGCCAACATCCGGTGAAAGATAGTGATGGAAAGCTACTTATCTTGGAAGAAGATCAAATGAGGCGGTGGAAAGAACACTTCGCCGCGGTCTTGAACCGTGTAACCTCTGGTGAAGTTCCCCCTCATATAGATAATTTAGCTAACCATCAAAATGTGCGTCCACTGTCCACTGCCCCGACTAAAGAGGAAATAGTCACTGCAATTATTGCACTAAAACGAGGAAAGGCCGCCGGACTTGACGGCATCCCTGCCGAACTTTATCAAGCAGCGCCAAGCGTAACTGCCGATTTGCTGCACCCACTTGTTGATAAAGCGTGGAATACAGAGACCTTTCCCAATGAGTGGAAGGAAGGTTTGATCATCAAACTTCCAAAGAAGGGTAGCCTCACAGACTGTAATAATTGGAGGGGCATTTGTGTGCTTCCTGCCGTTGCCAAGATAATAGCTAAAATCGTCCTGGAAAGACTAAAGGCCCACTTAGAAAGCACAATTGATGAAGAGCAGGCTGGCTTTCGATCCGGATTCTCCTGTGTCGATCACATTAACACCTTGCGAATCATCATCGAGCAATGCGCTGAATACGATTCTCCGCTTCACTTGCTTTTCATTTGCGCAGGAGAGGCATCCCTGAGAAGCTTGTGGCTATTATTAAGGCAACCTATGACGGCGCGAAATGTCGCGTTCTGCATAAAGGAAAGGTGTCGGGGGACTTTGAGATTCACAGTGGAGTTCGGCAGGGATGCATCCTCTCACCGATCCTATTCCTCATTGGGATCGGCGATGTGTTGCATGCAGCCCTATCCGGACTCGACAGAGGAATTCAATGGACTTTGACATCTTATCTACAACATCTTGACTACGCTGACGACATATGCCTACTCTCCCACAAAATCATGGATCTGTCCGCAATGGCGTTAGATCTCGAGAGGGAGGCAAGCAAGGTTGGGTTAAAGATTAATACCAACAAGACCAAGGTTCTTAGCCCGCCGTTGCGAAAAAGAAATCCGACACCTATTGCCATCAATATTAATGGGTAGCCTGTGGAGAAGGTGGACAACTTCGTCTACCTGGGTAGCATTGTCGCCGAAAATGGTGGTACGGAGCAGGACATCGCTCGTCGTATCAACCAGGCTAAACGCGCATACGGCATGCTGTCCAAAATCTGGCAGAGTAGTTATCTCAGCATCAAGACCAAGCTGGGCCTGTTTCGCTCCCTGGTACTATCAGTGCTTTTGTATGGGAGCAGTACATGGAAAGTTTCCGTAGGAGTTACCAGAAAGCTGCAAGTTTTCGTCAACTCATGTCTTCGTCGAATTTTAAGAATTTTCTGGCCCGAAATAATATCAAATGAAGAGCTAAGTCGGCGTACGGGTCAGATGCCAATCGACGAATTGATACGCAGGCGAAAATGGCAGTGAATAGGTCACACATTGCGGAAGAGTGATAACTGCATTGCTTTGCATGCCATGAAGTGGAACCCCATTTCCAACCAAGGCCGACCAAGAGGGGGTCCTCGAATCACATGGCGTCGATCTGTGGCAAAGGAGTGTCAGGTACTGGGTAAGTCTTTTGGGGAGTTGCGCCCCATTGCCCAGAACAGAGTACGATGGCGCGCAGGAGTAGTTGACGCACTATGCGGAAGCAGCACTATGTGGAAGCAGCACTACCAAAATATGGTTCATTAACGGTGTTTCATTACAGAAGTTTGTTCTATCAGATACCGCCAGTCTTACTCCTTGCAAGGTTGGGCCTGTCACTAGCGGAATGTTGGAATGCTGGTAGTGTTGGGTTTGCTCGAGACTAGTTTGTGTCTATGATCCGGTGTGTAAGTTTTGACTGACCTCATATGAGACCACCTCCCCACGCCCGTAACCAATGAGAAATTTCCATTGGCGGCTTAATACTCCACCATAAAAAGTTTCACTTGAAAATGATAATTTGGAATACCAACGATGCCTCTATCATAATCGCCTCTCCCTAACTTGCATTCGATACCCGCATTCACTACAATATGTTATAATGTACAGTAACGCATAATTGCACTACTATAAGTGGAAAATTATGTTTCTCTTTCGTTTCGTATGTACACATACGAGTATCGTACATTAGCCGACTTCTCCACTCTCTAAATGTATGTTATCAATTTGTTGCAAATGTTACAGAAGCCATGACCGAGATAGGCATCATCGGTAGGCCAAAGTAAAATAGCATTTCTTATCAGGTCGTTGTGGATGATGTCTTTAAAGAGGCTTCCATCATTGAGTCCAGCCAGTCCGTCGTATACTTGTCTTCCACCGCAGATACAAGTGCACTATCTGAAGCGATGTACTCATATGTGAAGTGTAATTCGAGAATAAATCGCCGGAGAAAGAAATCCAAGATATTCACCATGCCTATTAGCTACAATACGAAGATACAGCACGTTACTATGTTTGGATGATAAGAATGAAAGTAGATTCCAAGTGTACGGTAACAAGAGGCTGGTACCGTAATGTCCGCACATTCTGCGCGTAATTACCACATGATGATAATGATGATGATGAGGTGTGCGTTTTTCTTATCCATTCCCACTCTCACAAATACAATAATCTTTTTCGCTCCATATTTTGGGATTAGTGATCAGATCAGCTGGCCATGGTCATGAATCTAGCCACGGTTTAGGAATAGGAACTAAAAGCCAGCAAAAAACTATCTAATTTTATCCCAATATGAATTATGGGTCCACAATAGATGATTGTTTCATTGCCGTTTCCATTTCTGGATTTCTTTACAAATTTGGGTCTTTGCAGATACTATTTTACTAACATCGTTTCTTTCACTATAAATACAATAGTACCGTATGTTATTGTTTTCAGTTTCACACATACCGCTTGTTTTTCTATTTCAATTGAAATTTGATTTGGCTCTAATTGAGAGTTTGCCTGCACGAGATTTGTGTTTCAGTCTCCTTTTTTGTACGGCTAGATATTTTTTGGAGGTATCTTAATTTGATCAAAGCATCTGTGACGTTGATGATCTTATAGCCCGAGAATGGTGGTGGTACGAGTACAAGCGGTCGAGGTGGAAAGGTTAGCAACACTTTTGTTTTTAGTGCAATCGCTGCTGCCCTTCTCTCAGAGATTCATTCCTTTCAACGACTTTCCGATCCGCCGACGCCTCTGATGTTTCCAGGCGTCGACCACGGTACAGTCTGCTTGTTTCGTCAACCAGAATCTTCTTCTAATTTGCCTGGTATTGCAGAGCACTGGCCCAAATAGGGGAGGCATACAGTAGAAAAGAGGTTACCACCCTAGATAACAGAAGTTTCCTGCTTGGTGTTGGGCCGCCTATATTTGGCTTAAATCTTGTTAAGGCGACGGTGGCGCACGCTGCCTTCTCGCATACATACTTCAGGTGCTCTCCAAGGCTGAGCCTCGCGTCGATCATAACCCTCAAGTGCCTAATGGCTGGCTTAGAGGTTATGACACTGCTTCCGACTCTGATGTTCAGAGAGGTCTTTTTCCTGCGCTTACTGATAAGAACAGCTTCCGTTTTTTGCTCGGCGAGCTCCAATCCAACTGTTTCCAACCACAACTTATTAGTTGTGATCGCCTCGCTGGCGTACATTTCTACATAGCCCGATTCTTTTACGACGACGACTGCCGCTATATCATATGCAAACCCGCCTACTGTGACCTCTTCAGGCATCGGGAGGTTCAAGATGGCATTGTACATGAAAATCCACAGCAGAGAACCAAGAACGGATTACTGTGGAACGCCCGCTGTTACCGTGTACACCTTAGTTCCCTCACCAGTATCATACTGCAGAACACGATGTAAAAGGTAGCTCTTGATCATTCCAGCTAGGTAGTCCGGCACTCCTATGTTTTGCAGAGCGGCATGAATGCACCCCCAGTTTGCGGAATTGAACGCGTTCTTGACATCGAGTGTCACCACTATGTGTCCCTTCGTAGTGAATCGCTTGCCAAGCTGGTGACCGTCATAATTGCGTTCACCGTAGACCGCGCGCGTCTGAAACCATACTGTTGATCCGACAGGCCCCCTTTTTCTTCCACCACCTAGGATAGTCGGTTAAAAATTATCCGAATGCGTCGATGAACTGTCACTCTTATCAGCCGTTCCCCACGGGTTTATATCCGCGTCATCGTAAAGCTGATTCTTTTTAATCGCAAGCTTCAGTAGTCTACGAGCGGTTTTATATGACTGCCGCAGATCATTATATGCCAGTGTTTTATGTCGATCGCTGACTAAGACGGCGTGCTTTCAGGCACTTATTCCTCAATCTCGCAATCTCTTTGGTCTACCAGTAATTCTCCCTCCGTAAATTTAAAGACTTTCTTCTTGGCATGGAGGCGTCACATGCTACTATCGCTAAGTGCTTTGCAATCTGCTCGGTCCTCTGTTCTGCCGGTCCTACGATGGGCCCGCTCTGAAGCAAGACCTCCTTGAAGGCTGCCTCATCGAAGCTTTTAACGGACCGTCCCCATGCCGGCGATCTTTATTGTACTCGGCGTGTCCCTCCTGCTATTGTAAAGAAGATTGCCTGGTGGTCACGTCTTTGCTGCCGCACCAATCTACGGTTGGTGCCAAAGAGCTACTGATGAACGTTAGGTTAATACAATTATCGGTCAGTGCCTTGGAGAGCATGCTAGGAGGCTTTGCCTTCCTTTTAACTACCGTTATAGACTCTACAAAGATGTTGATGAGGAGAAAAGTTGCTCCCATCTCCTATGGGTTTATCTGGCTTTGGCGGGAAAGAGGAGATCAACTCTCGGCTCGAATTTTTTCTCAGAATTAGAGGTACTGGAGAATGCCAGTATTAGCTGCCTCCTTCGTTTTATCACCATTGCAGGTTGGTTTAATAATTAGTTACAGTTATGGGTTTATTTAAAACTTTGTGATATGACAATGGACCATGTTATCGTCTAAGTGTGATGTGCTTGTCATAGCAGCCAGATTACCTACCTACCTACCTTCCATCTCAAAACCCCAGGTTCATATACTATTATCGAAAAATCGATTTGTAGGTCTCCCTAATTTACAGTAGCTTCAATTAGGCGATGACAGAAGAATCGACGATTTTTAGATACGTGGATTTTGTACGTGCACAGTTCTTATACTTCCATTTTGAAGTTTTTTTAGAGAATCATCATCTTGCAATTGAGATGTACCTATAGAAAGAAAACGTTGTTTTTCTAATACATCTCAATAACTTTCACACCTATTGGTATGCTTCCTGGCATGTAGCCTGGTAAGCTAGAAACCCAATGATTGAATGAAGCGTATTTTTTTCTATAATGTCGGAATCCAATCCAGTCTTTTCCAATTTTTCTTTCGCTAATTGGTAATTTGACGGTGCCGATTATTTAAAGGTTCTTTTTGCTGATGATATTTCAAAGAAGACTGCTTCAGTCTGTGAAATCTTGGAAAAAAAAACAGAACTCTCCAGTCAGTCTGATAAAATATGTATGAGGAATACACGAGTATATCACAGAATGATGGATTACTTTCGCTACTTTTTTTGCGGTGTATTACAGAAAAATCCGTAAAAATGCAATTTGTAGAGCGTGAAATATTATTATTAATTTCTTTTTTTGTTGGAAAAGACACTGTTGACTGATTGGTCGATGAAATTCATGGAAATAAATGCATAGAGCATTTTTTTTTCGTTATACATTTGTTATTTTGACCATTTATTTTGGTGAATGCTTTTGCAATGCATTACGCACAGTTATGAAGAGAAACAGAAAAATGTCCGTTAATTTTGCCCCATTACATTTGTGCAAAAATTTCGTTAATTCATTGTTGGTGTTGTGCGGTGTGAGTTATGGATAATGTTTGAGACGGTAGGAACTTGCTAATGAATTTCACATTTGCCTCAATGATGCTCTCTCCTTGGAAGATATGTGTTGAATGTCTTCAAGTTGTGAAAATCAGACACAACTAAAAATTTTTTTTTTTAATATTCAATTTTCAATGCCATTTCATACTGGAGAACATTTCTAGTTGACTGGACGGTGCATAGCGCCTTGGAGCAATAATGGGTTTTAAATTGAATTGATTTAAAAAAAAAGGTTATGTTCGTCTTTAGGAATAAAAGTCCCCAAAAATCGGCCTGAGTCTGGCTTCGTTCCATAGTGCAAGGCACGAAATCATCAGGCCTCGAGGCACGTGGTGTGAAGACGCCTTTTATTCTTAAAGAGTAGTACCATAAGGAGAGTCGTATGGGTTCGATGCCTGCTCCCCGCAAACACTTTTATATTTATGTTCGTCTGTCAAGTACATTGACATATACATATGTAATTAACATGACAAAACCTGGTGAGAGGAGGATATAATGTGTCTAACCTCAAAACTCAAAGTATATAACAAATGCAATGTGAGCTAGTCTCTCTGAACTCGAGCTCTATGTTTAAACATCGCACTGCGTTATGAAACGACGCCAAATTGAAAATACTATAGTCTGTGAATATGTAGATTAGATTAGATTGTGAAATGGGCGTTGAACCTCGCAGGGTACAGAGCACTGAGGCTGGATGGCCTATTGTGCTATGACATGAGGCCTAAACCTATCGATCGAATTCGATCGAGCTTATAAATTTTCTCAGGAGGTGCGGTGGCACTGAAGCGGTATCATCAGCCTCCGGGTAGGCGGCTCCAAAGCAGTCTCTGCGTCGCCAGGCCAAGGCGTCGCAATCGCATCAGATATGGGTCGATATCTCGTCGTCCTCACTTCCTCCACCTCCAACGATCAACGTTACAACTTATGGTGTTTCTCTGTTGCCAAGTAATGCTTGTGGGTCTCTTCGTGTCTGTTCTCCGCCTCGTCAGTTATTTGTATCCCGGCTTGCGTATGATACAACTGAACTTGAAGTTCATAACTATATTGTGAGCAAGCTTGGCTACAATCCATCTTTGCTAAACTGCCAAAAGTTAACGAAAGATAATATTCCTAATAAGGTTGTTGCATCTTTCAAAATTACGCTACCGCACGACATACAGATGCCTTGCAATGACTCCTTCTGGCCACCAGGTGTTTTACTCAAGGACTTCGTAAGGAGAAATTTTCCTCGCCGACGAGACGACCGAACTCCGAAATAATTAAAACAAACATTTTTTCTCTGTATTACCAAAATGTACGCGGCTTAAGGACCAAGCTTCGTGACCTCAATCTATCTGCTTTAACTGCTCAGCATGACATTCTGTGTTTGTCCGAAACTTGGCTAAATTCATCTTTCAGTAGTGGAGAGTTCCTCGAAGATTTTGTTGTCTTTCGCTGTGATCGCAATTACGAACTTTCTGGCGGGTCTCTTGGTGGTGGTGCTCTTATCGTCTTGAGGGCCAACATTGAGTGCATCCTACTATCCGTCACTACTAATGAACCTTATGACTGCGTAACTGCTATAATTCGTGCTTCTAGTTCAACTTTGCTCGTCGTCTCTTGCGTTTACATACCGTGTAATGCTGCCTTGCCAGTCTATGAGAGTCTCTTCTCTCATTATGCTAACATCATCAATATCTTACACCCCGATTCTCCTATTATTATCTGTGGTGATTTTAATATGCCATATTTTAGCTGGCCTGATTGCCCGGGGCTGCCTTTATCCTCCTCGTCGCCTAGACTTTTCTTGGCGCTCTCATCTTTTATGGATTTCTGTGCTCTGTCACAATACAATGTTACTCGCAACTTTATGGATCGAACTCTAGATCTCGTCCTTAGTAACCTTCCTTTAGACTGCCTGTCCACCAGTTGTATTGCTTCTCCTTACGTCCCCTGTGATCCTTTCCACCCTCCACTTGAGTTTGATATAAAGATCTGCACTAAATCCACTTGTGGGCGTGAAAAGAACCCCCATCTTAACTTTCGAAAGGCTAATTATGATGCTATCTTACTTAGACTGAATGAAGTTGACTGGTCAAATATTTTGCTTGCTTTAGATTGCAATAGTGCCGTCGATACCTTCTACAGCATTTTATACAATATAATTCATGAGTTTGTTCCACTGTACTCTTCATTGCACCGCAAAGGACCAATATGGTTTACTCGAAGCATATATAAAAGTATCAACAAAAAAAACCGTATACGTTCTCGATATAAACGTTTCAAGCGTCATTCGGACCTATTACTTTTTCGTCAACTTCGAACTAAAACCAAACGCCTCATACGTGATGCACGAACTGCTTACCTTGATAGCATCGAAAACAGTGTCCGCAACAATGAGAGCCAGTTATTCTGGTCCTACGTAAGAAATATGAGATCTTCTGGTTCTCGTATTTCCTGCATATCCTATGGCAACCAAACAGCCAACTCACCCAAAGAAGTTAGTGAATTATTTGCCACATATTTCTCCAGCACTTTCCGTCAGTCTAGCAATTCCAACTCATTTTGCTCTGAACATCTATCCGTAAGGTCGACACTGACACCTATTGAGCCTTCCTACGTTGATTTCCTCATATCGTCCCTTAAACGCAGTTCGTCTTCCGGGCCTGATGGTTTACCCAATTCTTTCCTTAAAAAAATTCATAGCCCCATATCCCTACCACTAGTCATACTGTTCAATAAAAGTCTTCAAGAAGGTATTTTCCCCTCACATTGGAAGTCGTCCTACATAGTACCTATTCCCAAAGCAGGTAATCCTAATGATGCCACCAATTATCGTCCTATCTCCTTGCTCTCTAGCTGCTCTAAACTCCTGGAACGGATAGTTTTTGATTTCATTTACGACAGCTTTGGACACTTAATTTGTCCAAATCAGCATGGGTTCTGCAGGAATAAGTCTACAGTTACTAACTTGGTCGAATTTGTTGACTTTGTCGCTAAATCTTTTGACAAACATCTTGACGTCCATGTCATATACACAGACTTCTCCAAGGCTTTTGATACGGTCAATCATGGGATTTTGCTCAATAAGCTGCTCAATCTAAATTTTCCATTTCTACTAAAATAGTTTCATGGCTCTCCTCCTATCTTTCTGACCATTCATCCAGCGTCGTTGTCAATGGTACAGTTTCGTCTTCCTTTTGTCCATCGTCTGGTGTTCCGCAGGGTTCTATCCTAGGTCCACTCCTTTTTATATTTTTTATTAACGATCTGCCATCCCTTTTCAAAAATCTTTCTTTGCTTTATGCGGACGACTGCAAACTCTACTCGGCAGTATCTTGCCCGGAAGACTGCCTTGCGTTACAATCAGACATCAACCTTTTATATGATTGGTGTCATACTAACCAGCTGCACCTTAATGTCTCCAAATGTAAGGTAATGGTTTACTCGCTGAAATCCAATTCTTTGTCATTCTTTTATCAAGTGAATTCCTCCTACCTTGACAATGTGTCACTGTATAAGGACCTTGGCGTCACTTTTGATTCAAGGCTTCGATTCAATTACCACTATGAACTTATAATCAAAAGGGCATCGAAAATTGCAGGATTTGTCTTACGCTGCTCGCATGATTTTCGCTATATCTCCACCTCTGTAAGCCTCTTTGTTTCTCTTGTCCGTAGTATTTTAGAATACGCCTCTGTCGTATGGTCCCCCTCGTATTCAGTTTCAATCACCTCTATTGAATCCGTTCAACGGAAATTTACCCGAGCCTTAATATACAAATTTCATCTTTCTTACCTTACCTATGATGAACGTCTTAGCTACCTAAAGCTGCTGTCCCTAGAAAAGAGAAGAATATATCTTGATGAATGCTTTCTTTACAAGCTATGTCGCGGATTGCTACATTCATCACTCTCTAATGTTATTTGCTTCCGTGTTCCGTCCTATAACACGCGTTCGAACATTGTCTTCGATTCTCCCACTGCTGAACTCTCAGTATATATGAACTCTCCGTTAATTCGTATCATAAGAAATTACGACAGATTGGAGCTGGGTCCTTTAGCGGCTTCACTTTTCGCGTTTAAACGTGTGCTTCTGCAAAAATTTTCCACATTTGAACTATGATATTTTCATATCTTACCTTACCTAACTTTTTAACTTTACTATTTGACTTAATCTTTTAACTTTAATCTCATTTTTATTTACATTAGTACATTGAATTAACTTCTTTTTTCTTTCTATATTTATTTTGTTATTCTTTTGTTCTTACTTATTATTTTGTCAATCAATACTGCTTCTATATATTTGTACCATACTATACTGTTTTTTTGGGTTTGTATTATCCTGTCAGTTATAGCTTGAATAAATAAAGAAATAAATAAAAACGACAGCTCGAGTCCGAAACAATTCCCATGATTTTTAAGTGATCTCTCAGGCATGAGTGTCCAGATAGGAGACCACAGATGGTTCTAACCTTACCGTACCGGTTTAACTTCAGCAGCTCTATCGATCTACTTTGTGAATAGCCTGAGATGAAAAGCTTAGTCTGCCTCAGTCCTGGCTGGTTGTCCCAATGGGCAGCAGCTTCTCTGCACTCCCAGCCTTTGATGAGTTTTTTTTTTATTATGCGGGTTGAAACTCCGCAAAAGGGCTCTGGTCCGCAAAAGGGGGTAGCTGAAGGTGTTCTGGCCAGTTCGTCAGCCTGTTCGTTGCCATTGATGCCAGCATGGCCAGGGACCCAGAGTAGTGTTACTCTATTAAAAGAGCCTAATCTATGCAGTGCGTTTTCGCAAGTATGTACGTCTTAGATGACGTCGTCCTTCTTAACAGAGCTTTAATGGCCGCCTGGCTTGCCATGGATATTGCCAAACTTTTGTTGTGGTAGCCGGTCTTCAGGTATAACTCAGCGCATGCCTCGATGGCATGCACTTTCGCCTGAAAGGCAGTATAAAAACCTGATGATTGGGACCCACAACGCCTGTTCCGGTTCCTTCATTGGTTTTCGAGCCATCCATGAACCACTTGATGATGTGAGGGGGCAAGGTTGGCAAATTTTTCGTGCTAATGCCCTTTGTTCCATGCTACGGCCGTGAACCTTTGGTTGCATGATATTTCTTTCACAAGATTGTCTGATTCTTGTGACTATACTGTCATAAAGCCAACTGAATTGTACTGGATTTAGCTCTACATTAGCATTGTATGCAACTAGTCTCGCGATTGCCATTTTAGCTTCTGTCTTTATGTGAATGTGTATCGGCTGTAGGTCGAGCAGTACGTCAAGAGCGAATAGCCCCTGCCACCATTAGGCATGCAACTCTCTGGACCTTGCTTAAAATGGTCTTGCCAGCAGCACTAAATGCTCTTTTCCACCAGGCTATGTAACACATGAGGGAAATCAAATGTATGCTGTACCCATTTGTATGTACAATACATTCATTATAAGCCTTCTAATATTTGCACAATTTTCCCAAAAAGAGAACGGCTGGCTTAGATCAATGGATTGAGAGCAGGTCTTATCGATCGAGTGGTCACTGGTTTAAAGTCTGCCTGGAACGGCTTTTGTTAGCGTGTTCATTTTATTTTGAACATTCATCAAGTAATATTATAATTTATATTCGGTTGTAGTGGATATTTTACGTGAGATGAGCTTAAAAGTGGACAGAGATCAAGGCATGGTCGTGCAAACCATCCATAACATCTAAGCTTCAAAATCTCCTCAGTAGTGATTAGAGATGGCGCGTGCTCGATACTAGCTCGGGCGGGGTTCTATTAAGTCAGTCTGCCTCGTCATCGCTACAAAAAAAAAAGATATCACGCGTCGGCTCGCGTGCCGTTGGTAAACGGGATGTCCCTCATCTCTCTCTGGTCCCTGTTAGGGCATTAACCACGACTACTTTCCACCTCGTCTTGTTCAACGGCATTGTTTTCGGCTCATTTCATGACTTGCCTATTGAGGCACGTTCTCTCATAACCGATCTTCTCCAGGTGTTACTAGATCGTCCCTAATAGGATATCAAAAAAAAAAACCTAAATGACCGACGAAACTCCTAAACTTCTCATCCACTAAATAAAAAACAACACAACAATTATCCGAAAAACAATCTCCACGAACAAAACTTCCGTATCCAAACCAAGACCCAGGGTCGGTCAATCCTCCCAGATCTGCCGCCCTCAACGGTCCTCCGCTACACACCGCGCAATTCAAATATCCCAACATCTCATGCAAAATGCCCTTGACCGGGTCATCGCTCGAGATGCATGCTGTCCACTCCTTGTCAGCATAGTCGCCAATAGCACCATAGATGTGCTGTGCCGGCTCCACAACTGCATCAGTATAGATTTTGTACGGTTTGCAATCCACACCGTTTGATCTATGCATTGTATACAACAGGTTGGAGCGACCGGTAGCTCAGCGCGTAGAGGCATCAGTCTCATGTCTGACTACCGCCGTTTCGGGTTCGAATCCCGTCCACGACGACGTTCGTGCCATGGATGTTTGTGTTGTCTTCCGCCTGTGGTGCGGGGCGTAATAATAAGCCACAGCAGCTTCCGACTTGTCGCTGGTTAGCGGCTAAATGTGTGTCTACAAAAAATAGGCTGTGTGTCTTCTACACAGCTCTGGGTATTTGCGTACTCATCTCACACAACTGTAGTTATCATCTAGCATTACTCATTCCGTTAGGAGTGTGCCGCGTTAGTAAAAGATTCCAGATAAAGAATGTACTCGACCTCTCCTTTCATATGACATCCCACATGTCTATATAAATAAATAAATAACTGGCGCAACAGTCCAATTTGAACCATGGCCTCGAGATGAGTTAGTTTCATCTCATTTTATACATCGTGACGGTATGTCTTGTGCAGAGGTGTGTGATCAGCAACACGCTCAACCGAGCTATTTACCTTATAAATGGGTACTCATTTAACAGCTGAGTTGGCTCATAGTCCGACACGTAAATCCCCTTCTTTTTTGAAAACTACCGTACTCAGTAGAAATCGAACCCAGTGCGTAGAAGGCGAATGTGCTAACCATCCGGACTATATGCGTTGCTCCTTTCGGATTCTTTTGCAAAAGATTTTTTGAAACAAACGTGTTTTTGGCTCTCCGACCACTACAGATTACGCCATAATAAAAAAAAACCTCGATCGGTGGTGAGAGAAAATTAAGATATAACACAGATTCGTCGTGTAGCAAGCACAAAACATCCACCCACCAAACGGGCAAACACGCAAACAGCTCATCCACTATCAGGATTAATGTCCATCAATACATACCCAGTCCAGACAAAAATCGAAACTTGTTTGATCCTAGATCGAAGACTGTATACTAAGGAATCGATGACTATATCGATAAAACGTCGGAGACATTTGTATGGGCATGGCCGCTTTTGTGAGACCGAAAATGAGGACAGGAGTCGATCTAAAATCGATGACGGTAGTCGATGTACTCGTAGAATCGATGACTGGAGTCAACGTTGAATCAATGGCTGCGTTCTGCGAAACTTACAGGATCAGACAATTTGACAGTGAGTAACAGAGATGTGAAGTATTGTATATCCGTAAGTTGAAGAGAGAGGGTCACTTATCTGTCAGAATCTTTAGAGGAAAAATTTACCGGAAAAATTTGTTGGTTCGTTTCCCCAGCCCATGATTTATAAACAAATACATCTACCACACTCTCTGTCTCTTTCGCTCTGGTGCAATTATTAAGAAACAGGCTTAACGAAAATTGGTTGGTTGTCATTCTGCTCTCTCGTGTGCGTCAAATGTGTGAATGTATCAGTTAAATGCATCTCTCTTTGACTTACGGATACACAATGCTTTGCTATCTCTGTTGCTTACTGTCATTTCCTTAACCGGTCAGGCTTTCAGGACCGCGACCAATACTGTGATCGGATTCGGATCGATGACGGTAGAAATGTGTAGAATCTATTTAAGCCCGATATACAATTCGTCCGGAAACTAAAAGTGTCGTGAAATCTCGTGTAAATTTCACACGGAACTTTTAACAGAAAAATTCATTTTGAGCCGGTTTAAAAATTTTGTATTGATTTCACGGAACTTTTCATTCAACGGCGGACTGTATACCAGGCTTTTAGAAAACATAAAACAAAACAAATTCCGTATTTGATGATATGACAATATGCCTCGCCAAAGATACTTTAATGAATTCAAATTTCAGGCTAATTGATTACCAGAATCGATGTATGATCGAAGACATTTCGATTCCTTCAAAGACAAACCGATGGCAAAGGTCGATAATCGAGAACATTTGAATTTTTCCAGCTTCGGAGACAAACCGATGAATGGAACCGCTGTAGGATCGAAGACTTTTCGATTCCACTGGGTATCGGAGACAAATGTCTTGCTGGGATAGTGAGTAAACTTGTGTCGTAAAGCGTCAAAGAAGAAAAAAGAAAGAAAATGAGCTCAGAATTGTGGCACTTTAGTTGTGGTACTTTCGCTTTTAAAATTGAATCTAAAAATATTCTTTATTTCACATTTTCACGTCTTTCCACACTGCTGGCTATTTCACAAGTCCCGCAATCTCCCAAATGCTACAATTTCACCACGTTGTCTTTTAGCTTCGCTGTGGTGGCTATGGCGGCGCTTGTGTCGTTTTGGAGTGGCGGTTATTTAATAAGTTTTAAAACGAAATTTGAAATACAAACTGTTACAACTGAAATATAAACTGTTACAGAATAAATATATTAATTAACATGCTTCTTGACCCCTTTATTCTTATCTAAAAAAATATTGTTACACAATAGACACAAGCTGAACAAACTGTTTAAGCATATTTTTTGCTGTCTTTAATTACTGGCTTTTATTAGCAAAATTTTATCGGTTTTCCATTCAACCGTGTGAAATCATCTAAAGTAACTGACCTATCCATTGCATAATTTACCGGTAGATTCTTGAAGGAAAAGAAGTACAGATAGTATCTAAGACAATGGCTACCATGGCCATTTATCTACAAAGAACTCAGTGGCTACAGGGCCACAGTTATTCATACCATCTAGACGGCAGGTCTATACTTTTTTCTACTTTAATGAGCCACTCATCATCATCATCTTCTACACATTCGCCATAATGTTATTTTGCATTAATTTACCATATTGTATAGCATAAATATTTCTGATTTTCTTTTGTGTCCAATCGTTTTAACATCTTGTTTTATATTCACTTTTTTTTTTGTATTTCGTTCAAGCAGTTGGTCGCTATTAGTGTTGCACAAAATCACGATAATTACGATGGTAAGTTAACTAAGTCGACACCGAGAGTCACTATGACTTGATTACACGATCATTATCCATACACATACAGTGGTACGGATAAGCGTCACTAATCGCGTTATCTTGCAATCTTTTTTTACTTTTGAAAAACTTATGGTTTATGGTTGAACAATTTTTGCAGTTAACGGTGTACGTTGCTCGTTTGCATCGCAAAATTCCAATGTTGGTGACCTGATTGTTGCCCGATTGAAACGACCCACTGGCTTTAAAGGCTCGCCCCTGTTTGCCGACGATCGATCTATAGATCCTGGCACGGATAAAATGTGCACCATTAAGCCTGACCCGAATGATGTATCCAATTTGTATTTTGACATGAAAGTGACGGATTTTAAGCGATGCGGTGTATTGAAGAGGAACGTAAGTTTGAATAATGGCACAGTTGGAGATGCGAGTAGTTCAGGTTGACTGATATAATGCAATTTGTTACAGGGATATGTTCATATACGGATATGGTTCCCGCAATTTCCCGGAGTTGTTATGCAGTCGGATCAGGAGGTGATTATAATGTGTCGACCACCAGAACCGACCGTTATTGAAAATAAGGCTGCCGGATTTGCTGGAAGCTTGTAAGTAATAATTTTTGTTGTATCTGGATAGATATTTAGGTAACTTACGCACAGAATCAATGAGGTCGGTGAGTCGAAGAACCCACAATGCTTTTAGCATAGGACCCGAACTCACTCAAGTACAAAGTTAAGTCAGGCGAATTGTTGTTTTAAACTGAACACTCAAAATCATTATAAATTAAAATACAAAAGCACCATCAGTCCGATACATCGAAGCCATTTTAATTCACGCCATTTTCGGTGAAGAATGGTTTCCTTTTGACATGGATATGTCTTATAGCTGGGGGTCATCCTAAAAATCTGTCCGTCACACGGAATGTCTGTTTTTCTACTCGGGGGTCAGAAGAGAAAACAAGCCCATTGAAAATTTTTCTTTTCTGGTTGTGCATGTCGTTTGAGTGAATTGGTCATTGTGCATGACTGTCGCTTGTAAATCCGCGCGGGCGGCGCGCTTGCGGGGATCCTGTGTGTACATGTTAGGATGTTGATTTGATAGCGATAAAGGTTGACGTTGTGGACGGCAAGAAATAACATAGTGTACGGGTGAACAGGCGCTCTCTGTGCTCTCTATCCCACGCTCTCAGTCAACGCGACGCCATAATCAAAACTCCTGCATACACACCATACTATACATTCAAAATCCTCAAAAATATAGAGTACGCTTCGTACTACCTCACTTGAATGTATGCGAAATTTCACTCAGGGCAGCGGACCTCCTCCTCTCATTCATTCATATCATTCTCATTCCCACCATTTTATTAAACAAATTGTGCACTCCCGACATGCACATGCATAGACCCAATCTGAGGTCACAATGAATGAAATTCCATTTTTGCTCATTATTTAGGTCAAGGACGTCCAAGGACTTCCAATGACTTTCAATTTCCACCAATTCCCATTCATCATTTAATAAAATAGCACGTGTTGTACTATCTGAATCACTAGGGTCCCAGAAAAAGTAGCAAGTACTGTGTTTGTGCATTTGCAATGGCGGCGATTTGAGGTCTGACTGGTCCACAATGTGGGCTCCCACCACACGTGCAATAAATATATAGAACAAAATGGCGGATTTATACTAGGCGAGTTAGAATCTCTCAAGCCCCGAAATAAAGAAATATTCGTTGCAGGATGTTATATGTTATGATGTACATTCAGAGGTCTGCAGAAGATCAAATGCCCCCTTCCGCAAAAATTCCAAAATGTTTAAAATGGCTGGAATCCAAACAAATAAAATAGCTCGCGTTGTGCTACATATCTGAATCAATAGGGTCCCAGACAAAGTAGCAAGTAGTCAGTTCGACTAACATTTGAACATGCGCACACGCAATTTGAGAGTGTGTACATTACATAGTTCCCGCCCCCCCGAAGATAGAGAGCGAGAGCCATCCCGGATGAAGTTCATTCTATCCACGTCGGGTGATCCAGCAACTGTGGTTGTGCATTTGCAATGGCGGCGATTTGAGGTCTGACTGGCCCACAATATGGGCCCCCACCACACGTGCAATAAACATATCATAAAACAAAATGGCGGATTCGTACCGCGCGAGTTAAAATCTCCTAAGCCCCGAAATAGAGAAATATTCGTCGCAGGATGTTATTGTTCCGGGCAGCTCATCGTGACATGATGTACATTCAGTGGTCTGCAGAAGATCAAATGCCCCCCCTTCTGCAAAAATTCCAAAATTTTTCTTGTGCATTCTCTTTGTGCGTGTGCTGGAATGTTTTGTTTACTTTTGTTAGTTTCCCTTTCTGTTTGCCGGACACAATCGCATAGAGTCGCACGCGTTACTTGAGAAACGGATTGTGTGTTCCGGACCCGGACTGTTGATTAAAGGGGCGGGATGAGGCGGATAGTGTGGGAGCGATTTTGCAATAGATACACAAACACAATACACGTCCGATTGGGAAAATATGGTGGGAAGCGTGATTGCGATTAGCAGAAACTTACTCAGAGAAATGTCGATAGGCTGCAGTCTGCAAACTGTACCGAACGGGTAGATGGAACAGGGTGCACGAGATGAGGTGAATATTGCACACACGCGATGCAAACGAAAACGAAACGATCCCGCGAGAGAAAGGAGCCCGAGCGGACAGGACAAAGCAAAGCAGAATTTATGACGAGTATCTACACTGCCACCGGATACATCGGTACATGGATATGTCCTATGCCTAGCGAAAGCTTGGGACGTGTTTTTTCGAATGATTTCATCCAGTATAAGTATACTGGGATCTTTATAAAACTTACGTCGATATCTTCAACACAACAGGTTCCACGCAGTCGGTAGTCATAGACATATCCATGTTCCGATGTATCTGCATGCAGTGTAGATACTTTGTATCTTTTTTTCAACCAGCCATCTATGATGACATCAACCATGGCTACCGTGTGGGTGTGATCCGGCTTTGACCCGGTGGAACGAATTCATGGTGAACCACACCATGGTAATCGAAGAAAACGATTAGCATTACCTTAACTTTCGACCGACTTTGGCGTGGTTTTTTCGGTTTCGGCTCATTTTTTGCGCGCCATTCGCTAGATTGTTGTGCAGTTTCGACGTCGTATTCATAAACCCACATCTCATCACCAGTAATGATGCGTTTCATGAATGTAGGGTCATCAGCTACGTTCGCAAGCATCTCTTTCGCGACCTCTACTCGACGTTGTTTTTGCAAAAAATCGACAGACAAAATTTTTGCGTCGTAAACAAATAGCTGCCAAACACCAAATTGACATATCTCGATCGGACTTCACACGAATGTCAAAGAAGGTTGTACCAACCTAGGAAAAAAAATGTTACCGATTTGATTTATGCGCGCAGTTTAAATTGACCATTCCGTGTCAAATTTGATCACAGGGTATTGTATGACCTTTTTCGCTGCAATTTTACGTTTGCACTAGTAAGGTTGTATGTATTTAAAACTTTTCGAAGATGTTTTTCCTGTCACGTTGGAGATAAATATCTCTCGCCCAAATCGTCCTTTTTCTTTTCTTTGTCTCCTTTTCTTCAATTGGCAAATACATATGAGCTAATGCTCTCTCTCTCTCTAATTGCCCCCAGGGGCATGGGCGCGTCAACGTCTCTAGCATTTCTATGGGTTGTTGAAGTTTCAATAGCATATCTGCTTTTCGGAAGTGCAGTTGCTAGCATGCACCTCCAATCCGCGGCGTCTTTATACTGACAAGCTCGGAGCACTGTGAGAGTTCTATAAGTACTCACAGGCAGTTTTTGATCGCGCCGAGATTTTATCTCCGAGCTCTAGATTAGTATCGTAGAGCGGTGACCGAACGACCACGGCCACCGAGCGCGACAATATATGTGCTAATTGCTCCTAACAACAATGTAGGTTTTCTAAAAAATTGAGACAAGGCCCATAGATAGATAGATAGATATAAAAATTCGAGCTACTTTCCCAGCAGGAAGGCACTGCGACCATAAAGATCTATTGTGCCGTAGCTCATTAATCCAAAAGACCGTCCACCCTTCTAATAAAGGGCAGTAAGTCTTTAGCAGGAATCAACCTGAATTCTGCAGTGCTGATAGTAGCCTGCCCGAGGAGTGATATCCTAAAACGCGCGATGGCGGGACATTCGCACAAGATGTGCTTGGTCGTTTCCACGTCTTCCAGACAAAGACGGCATTCAGTCTCGCTTGACAGACCCATCTTGTTCAGGTGATATCTGACCAGGTGATGGCCAGATAAGTACCCCACTAGGAGTCTTAGGTGGGTTCTACTCATTTGAGTAGTACCCTTGTGACTGAAGGGCATTATTAGCTCCTTTGATTGACGAAGCCCTGGAAGGTTACTCCAGTACTGTTGATGCAATCGTGCAAACCAATCTGTGATCCGCAGGTTGGCCGAGGCCAGTCCAAAGCCACAGTAAGGCTCAGGTCCATGAAAACGACTGGATGATCCTTCTCTAGCAAGTTCTCCGCATCCTCGTTCCCGTCAATGCCCTGGTGGCCTGGCACCCAACACAAGAAGACTCGGTTTTTGGTTGCCAACAGTTGAAGGAGATTGTAACACTCCTTCGCCAATTTTGAAGAGACCTTATATGAGGAGTGCGCTTTTATAGCTGCTTGGCTGTCTGAGTAGATAGCAATGTGAGCGCCGCGAAGTCCAGTTTCCAACACAGTTAAAAATCTCGGTATTTTTTTTAAACCTGGTCTTGGACTACCACCATTTTTAATAATTTTAATTCTATAATCTAAACCCTTTCAAAGTTTACTTCTATTTTAAACCAAATTTGTAATAAATTCTAATACAATTCAAAGTTTACTTCTATTTTAAACCAATTTGTAATAAATTCTAATACAATTCAAACCTTTTTGTATTCTTTTTGTTCTCGCATTAGTTTCTAATCTAAGTTTAATTAAAAGGTAAACCCCACAAAGTATATTTTTTGAGTCTCAAGTCTCACTATAACTACTCGCAGTCAGCTCAAAATATTATGCTGCGTGGCCGAGTGGTCTAGGTCGCAACTCTACAACACGGAGTTCACAGGTTCGATGGGCTTAATAAAGGATTTGGAAGTTTAGAAAATTGAAAAAAAAAAAAATTAATGGAGAAAAAACTTAGAGGAGTTAAAAAAACGCAGTAAAATTAATATTTTTTCATAGATTATAATATCTGTAGATTAAATTTTAAACCAACAATTTGATTAAAAAAATAATGCCAGATAAGTTTAATATTTAAACCAGTGAAGTTTACGGAAGCAATTGTAATACTTTCATTTTATTAAAATCTAATACAATTTTGGTGTCGTCATATATGTAACCCCAATTAGCATTGATAATAGACCAGGATTTTTAACTGTGAAGATTACCCTGGCGCAGACCTCAATGACGTGGATCTCAGCTTGAAAAACGCTGGGCGAGACTCCCATTGCGATCGAAATCCTGGTGTTGGGTCCAAAGACACCTGCACCAACATCCTGTTCCGTTTTAGACCCATCGGTGAACCACTTGATACATCTAGGGTCTGGACAGGGTGTGCCATTTACCCATTCAGAGCGGTTAGGGATGAGGGCTGAATATTTTCTGCCGAAGCAAACCTCCGTGATCATTTAATCTGATCTCAAGCAGATCTGCACGTCAGGAATTTGATTCAGAATGCTCATGTGACCGCTTTCTTCACTACGCACGTCGGAAGTTAAACGAACAACAACAAGACCCATAGATTTACATTCCAATTCTTTAAAAGAAATTGACGGCCAACAACTAAACGATACCGAACACGTAATCTTTCTGACAGTACATTCGCTGTCGACTCGTAACCGCGACTCGTGTAAGCACGGCGTCGTCATTAATTCCGCATCAGCCACTTACGCTTCGATAGCCGTTCGGCCCGCTTCAAACGCGTAAACTCGACCCTCGTGGAAACACTAGTCGCGTCTGCGATCAAGGGGTAAACATTACGCGAACGCGTAAACGCGTTTCGTGTATTAGAACCTTTACGTGTAAACATTAGTTGCATTGACGCGACTCGGGTGAAAATTACGCGTCCCGTGTATCAGAAGCTTAATGCGTGGTCTAGTGGCTAGTTTGGTGCGTGGTCTAAAAGATGGTCTAATAAAATAAAATAAATAATTTACGCAACAGTCTAATCTGAAACATGGCCTCGAGATAAGTTTCCCACATCTCATTTTTTAGATCGTGACGGTGTGCCTTTTGCAGAGGTGTGTGATCAGTATTACGCTTAACCGAGTCTTTACCATATAAATGGGTACTTATTTAACAGTAGAGTGGGCTCATAGTCCGACACGTAAGTCCTTTTTTTTATCGAAACTACTGGATTCAGTAGGAATTGATCCGAGGCCCAGTGCATAAAAGGCGAACGTGCTAACCGTTGCGCCATCCGGACAACAAGGCTAGGTCTAATTGATGGTACAATACGTGGTATAATGGCTGGTCTGATGCGTAGTCTAATAGGCGGTCTAATGACTGGTCTGATGAGCGGTCTAATGCGTGTTCTAACGGCTAGTCGGTCTAGTATCTGAAAACCCCTTAAAAGATGCTTTCATTCGGTGAGTTGATGAGTCCGACTCACGGGCATATCGTCTGATAGCTTCCATTTAAGTCCACGTTAAATCCATGAGCCGATGAGTCTGTGAGTGGATGAGCTCATGAGCCCGTTAAAAGCCCGTTGAGTGAAAGTTGCCTTTATAGTAAAAATTGCAATTAAGGACCACCAGTTTATCTTCAATTGTAATGAGGATTTTAGTAATGTTTTATTCACCACTTCGATTCACATAGAAATGCACTGCTGATCAAAATAGTTAATTATTGTACTACCATTAAAAAATTCGAAAAATTATTAATAACAGTTTAGCTTAAAAGTAGAATTCCATAATATTAAATAAACTTTAGAACTTCTTTTGATCCCAACAGTCACAACAGTGCCCGTGTCTCGGGTATTGTCGAAGAAACACCCGGTCGACTCGAATACGAAGTATCCCTCTACAAAGAATCATTGGCCCAGGCCCGTATCGGTGGACCCTCGTCGGGCGCATTGGACGACGAGGACACGGCAATGACAACCGACAATGAGCTTCCCGTGGATCAAGCCGTTCCGATTGGTACCAAGCTGCAAATCCGCGCTCGAATTAGTACAGAATCAGCTTGGAAATACGTTAAGTTGATGGAAGTGTCTGTTTCACCTGACCCGGATGATGCTCATGCAGCCGGAGCCGTGTCATTGGTTCGAGACGGTTGTCGCAATCAGGACTTTGTATCGATAATTCCACATCAGCCCGCTCGCTTTATGGATCGTCCGTATGAGGTGTTCCTTAGTTTTGAGGCGTTCCTGTTGAGCTCGATGCGCGAACGTGCCACCCTTTGGATTCATACTCAAATTAAGGCTTGTATGGACATGAAAGATTGTCAGCCGGAATATTGTAGCGATCCTTTCCAAAAGACCGGAATGGGCAGGAGACGTAGGAGTATTGACGACGGTAGGAATAGTACGAGGGAATATACCAGATTTAAGGAGAATATCGAATATACGGTGATAATGCCAGGAGACTACGATGCTCAACATGGTGATAGTGATTGTAGAGGTTTGCTATTGATGGCCGCACTTCTGGCTGTGCTTTTAGCAGTTTCGATTGGATTTGTAAGTATAGATTGACGGCGAATTGTATCGCGTTAGCGGTCTTGAGTCTTTGCTTATTTTTTTAGTAAAGACCTGGGTCTGCCTGTTTCGTATCGCCAAATTGTGGTAATTGTTGAATGTTAAAACTGATAATTCGATGAGAAATGTAAAACCTAATAAGATCTGATTATTTGCTTAAACACATGACAATAAACTCAAGTTGTTGATACGATAAAATTGCCGACTCTCTGTCAAACAAACGAAATTGTGTCTTGGCTAGAAAAAAGCAGAAGCGCAGCCCGTTAACAAAGAAAAAAGAAAAAACCGCGAATGCGAGCCAATTTGCCGATTTTCTGGTGAAGTTCTGATGTAATTCTAATAACATTAATCATTTACTGTCCTTCCAGACATGCACACTCGTCTTCAAATTACAAACACAGCGTAAATCAAATTTGGATCAATTTACGTCGGCGTGTAAAGGATATGCTGGACGAACGATTGTTCAATAAAATAGTGGACGAAAACAAAATGCAATTATTTTCACACGAATCTAAAATAAGAGTCAACTACTTATTTTAATTATTTATTTGTTAGTTTGTTTCATAGCTTAAATATTTGATTTTGTTTGATTCGTTCCTTTGGGCCTACTACACACTCTGCGAAATACGAGGACGGATGCTTTCATGAATAGTACATAGGCGCATGCGTCACCAGGTCAGCTTTCTTCTTTTCCCTCGAGTTGGACGATATTATTGAATATGAAATATGTGAATCAAAATTCACCATAGCAAGTAATATTCAAGAGGCATAAAAAGGTGAAAATCCGATTCATTTTCGGTATCGCAAAAGCGGCCATGCCCATACAAATGTCTCCGACGTGTCTCCGATAAAGTCATCGATTCCTTAGTAGACAGTCATCGATCCAGAACCGATCAAGTGTCGATTCTTGTCCGACTGGGAATACCCCAGTCGGCCATTTGTCTCCGATCCCAGTGGAATCGCAAAGTCTTCGATTCCTTACCGATTCCATTCATCGGTTTGTCTCCGAAGCTGGACAAATTCAAATGTTTTCAATTATGTATCGAGTTTGCCTGAAATTTGAATTCATTTGAAAGTATCTGTCATTTGGCGGCGTATGTTGTCATATATGAAATATGGAATAAAGGAATATGTATGTTTTTTTTGTAAGCCATGAATACAATCCGCCGTTAAATTAAAAGTGCCGTGAAAACAATCACGACACTTTTAGTTTCTGGACGAATTGTATATCAGGCTAGATTCAACCCATTTATACAGCCATCGATCCGAATTCGATCTGTGTCGATTCCTCGTTGGCTACAGTCATCGGTCCGGAATCGATTCCAGTCATCGATCCGGATTCGATTCCACGTTGACTACAGTCATCGATCCCAATTCGACCCCAGTATCGATTCTACGTCGACTCCAGTCATCAATTCTCCATCGACTACCGTCATCGATTCCGGATCGATTCCTGTCCTCATTTTCGGTATCGCAAAAGCGGCCATGCCCATACAAATATCTCCGACGTGTCTCCGATAAAGTCATCGATTCCTTAGTAGACAGTCATCGATCCAGGACCGGTCCAGTATCGATTCTTGTCCGACTGGGACTCTACTAATATCTACCAGAGGGAAAACTAGATTAGACTCGGTAAACAGTTGATAGAGCGCTAATCTAGAGCTATCTATCTATCTAGAGAAAATTTTTTTTTTGTAGTTCTGTATCACTTTTTCTTTCTCGTCTAAACGCAGCTTCATAAAAGATGACATAAAACAAGTTTCCAATATTTGATGTTATCTCAACCTAGTGTATCCTTACAATTTTCTTGCAACCGTGACATGACACTTCTATCGCGGTAACCGACATTATAAAAAGAAACTAAGGTATAAAAATAAGCTCTCGTAGTCATTAATTATTACCTTGATATGCGAAAAAAAAAGTGTAGCGACATTAAGCGAAAATCAGATGGTGTAAATCGTGCCGCAATATTTAAGCCATTGTCCGAATCTGACAAAACTTATATCGGCTCAATTCATGATGCACATCAGCTGACCAACTGTTGGGAGTTTTTTTTACAAATTTTCTCTGCTGACTTTCTTAAGATCACAACCTGCAATTTTCTCTATCACAAATATTTCTCTACTGACTGGGGTCAGCATATTCTGACAGTTCAGAAATTGCAGCCACGCTGTCATATTCATACGATTTTTGTCAGTAGCCAGTTTTGAGCTGTCAAATTTTACAACTAAACTAGATGTCACTGCTCGTTAGAGTAAAATAAACCGCTACAAAGCTTCTTCGACACTTCTGGCACAGTATGTTGCGACTCTGCTCCGTCATGAACGTAGCCATTAGGTGTACAAAACGACTGACCGGTCTTCGATCCAGGTCTCGTATGGGATCAAATCGGATCAGAGTTGAAAGTGAATTGGTTGAACGTCAACAAATTTTTCGGTAATTCGCCCCCTATTAATTTGTATATGACAATAACAATAATGAGTAATTCCGCCCCATTTTCAGCGTGTATCTATATGGTGGATGTTTGATTTCGCTCATCGCAGATCCGTGCGGTTCGATTCACTCTGGATCACTGTCTGCTTGTATCGAATTCGGCTATTGTCACTCCGTTCTTTCATCTTTCTAGAGTGTGTAGCATGCTTTGTTTTTAAATTCAATACATACTGCTTTTAATCATTTATTTATGCGCATGTAAACAACATATTTGTAATTTTTTAAATAAACAAATAATCATATTTCATTTTAATTTAAAATTAAATTAGATTTTAGATTAAGAAACTTTTGTTTGATTAATTTATTGAAATTCTAGATGAAAAGTGTTTCAATTTATTTTAGACTATAGTGAAAATTCAAAGAATTTGTTTTTAATAGGTAACGAGCAACCAAAAATGTTTTAAAATTTGCAAATCCAAAAAAAAAAAAACAAACGCAAAGAGAAAATCATGTTTCCGTTCAAGGAATAAAGACAAAGTGACTGAATAAATGAAAAGTAATGGAAGATGTTAATTTGTACGTAGCTAGTTGGATTAAACAAAAATTAAATAATAAAAAAAGAATTTTAACATGTTTTCTTTTGGGGGGTTAACCGGTGTTTAGTATAAAAAAAAATCCAAATTATAATTTTCTTTTTAAAGTATGTTATAAGCAATGATGTCGTGCATTATTTTGTGAATAAAATTAAGTATTAGAAAAATTAAAACTACTGAGTTTTTTTTTTTAATGCCCGGTTCACATTATTCCAGTCCAGTAATCCAGTCCAGTGCTGTACTGGATCATATCATCTACATGATTCCAGTCCAGTAGTCCGGCGAGTGTGTTGTTGATTGGTAACTATAGTGACAATCATTTCTAGGCGAGCTGGAATGAAAAAGTAGACCGACAATCCAGTCACTGGATTGGATTGCTGTTCAGTGCCGGTTCACATTATTCCAGTAGCAATCCACCGCTGGACTGGATTGGTTACTGGAATAATGTGAACCGGGCATAACTAGAGTGCAATAGCTTTTAGATCGGCCAAAGATTTGACAACTTTTTGTGTCAAATTTTTCACTAAAGTGTAATAGCAAAATTTTTTTAATTTGACAATCACATTGGCTGATATGAACAAGTAGTAAAATGCAGTATACTACATATTTTGTAGCAAACGCTGCTTTGTAGTATGACTGCTATGAGAAAATAGGCTTGGTCCTAAAACCGGTCCACCGGTTTAAAACCGGTCTTCTGTTAGTATCAGTCCCGAGATTCCCAAGTACCGGTTTCGAAAAAAACGAATCATTAAAAAACGGCTTATGGCCATAAAAACCGACTCATGACCTGTAAAAAAACCGACTCGTTGGAAAATCGATTCACCAAAAGACTCATCCGACAGTAGAGGAAGTTGATCTCGCCTTGCGGTCACTAAAACGAAATAAAGCGCCGGGCGCTGACGAGATTCCAGCTGAACTGCTAAGATTCGGTGGAACGAGTCTAGTTGATGCCATTCATCAATTACTCCTGCGAGTATGGGAGAACGAGGAGATCCCAGACGATTGGCGCAGAAGCATCATCTGTCCAATTCATAAAAAGGGAGATAAACTGCGGTGTGAGAATTACAGGGGCATCTCACTAGTTTGTACGTCCTATAAAATTTTGACGAAAATTCTGGAAAATAGAATAAAACCGTACGCAGAACGAGTCATTGGCGAATACCAAAGCGGTTTCAGACCTGGTCGCTCCACAACCGATCAGCTCTTCTCAGTCAAACTGATACTCCAGAGGTGCTGGGAATACAACGTAAACGTATACCAAATCTTTGTCGACTTCAAGCAGGCATACGACAGTATCGATCGTGGAGTACTGTACAACATCATGCTGCAATTTGGTATACCAGCAAAATTAGTGCGACTGACAAAGATGACGATGACCAACTCCGTCTCACAAGTCAGGATCCAGAATAGACTTACTGATCTATTTGAAACACGGACTGGTTTGAAACAGGGCGATGGACTGGCACCGACGCTCTTCAACCTAGCACTGGAATACGTTATTCGGGCCATGAATATGGACAACAGCAAGACGCTACTCATCAAGTCGACACAATTAGCAGCGTACGCCGACGACATCAACATCATGTCCCGAAGATTGGCTGACGCAGAAGAACTTCTGCATACGCTCGATACCGCTGCAAAGGAAGTTGGATTACGTATTAACGAGGGTAAAACTAAAATAATGATGCAATCGGTGACAAGGACACCTGCACAACCGAGCATCAATGTGGGGGACCTCAACATCGAGTTCGTGAACAACTTCATTTACCTGGGTTGCAACCTGTCAAGGGACGCCAACGAAACTGACAAAATCAAACGACGGATACAGTTAGCTAATAAGACTTTTTTCTCGGTTCTCCCCATAATGAAATCGAAACATGTGCACAGAAACACGAAGCTCCGCGTGTACAAAACCATTATACGACCAGTGCTATGCTATGGCTGCGAAGCATGGACCCTAACTCAAGCCTCCGAAAACATGCTAGATACTTTCGAACGTAAGGTTCTACGGCGAATTTTCGGGGCTGTTTGCGATCGAGATGGATGGCGCATCCGGTACAACCATGAGTTGTATGAAATGTACGATGAGCTGCAAGTCTCGAAAATCGTCAAACTACAACGACTTCAATGGGCAGGGCATGTACAAAGAATGGACGACGATCGCATGCCTAAGAGAGTAATGAATGCAGAACGAGTCGACGGAGCAAGACTGCGAGGACGACCGAGATCTCGTTGGGAGAGCTCAGTAGGTTTGGACGCCGCGCAGCTGCTGGGCTCCCAAAATTGGAGGACGCGGTCACGTGACCGAGATAATTGGAGGACAATGATCCAGGCGGCCAAGGCCCGACGTCGGGCTGTCGCGCCACGATGATGATGATGAGTTTTGTTGAAAACACATCTTTTTAATGAAATGCAATTATGAAATTCCATATATCAGTTGGCTGATTGTCTCCTCATAGAAAATCACACTAGCTCTTCAAGTTACCCGGATGTAGCTACTGCGATAACATTATTTTTAACATTGCCAGTTACAGTGGCAGAGGCAGAAAGGAGTTTTTCGAAAGTTAATTAAAAATTATCAGCGAAACACCATGACCGAAAGTAGGTTAAGTGACCTGGCGGTATTGAGCATTGAAAATAATTTTGCTAAATCATTAAATCTGGATGAGATCATGGAAGAATTTATAAATACCAATGCATTTAGAGTTGAAAAATTTAAATAATATTTCCTACGATCTATCATAGAAGTACAATACAATACAATTTTGTAAATACACCTACGACTGCACCGATTTCTAATCATGAATTATTATATTAGTAATTTTACTACTAACAAACTACTGAATTTGGTATGTTATGTACAATTAATAAATACTCCGCGTTTTTTAATTTGGAATATTACTGAATTGTTTCTTGGTTATTTATATTATTGTGCTGCGTTATTTTGTTTTGAATATATGTAGATATTAATTTTGAATATTTTATAATTGTTTTCTGTTAATATCGCGTTATTAAAACTTTATTATATTTTACGCCTACGAACTTATATATGTACATCTATAGTCATATAACTATATAGCGAAAACCGGACAAGGTGAACCTACATAAGGGGGCCTACTTAAGAAGATGGCGGGGGCCCCGTGCCAAGTTGTTCCGCCACTGGATAGAAGATTATTTTTTTCCAGCTAATATTAATCGAAATGGATGTATGTACTACATAACAGCAGCTATCAACATCCCGAAAAATTATGTTCAATCTGCTTACAACATGATGTTATTTGTTTTTATTTAATACAGCAAAAAACAATAAAAGAGTACAAAAATTACATCTTAGAAATACGAGTGCCACTTTTTCCTTCCAAGAAATGTTAGCATAACAACATTTGAAAGTTTTCAGAAATTGCATATGATAATAGCAATTCAGGTACAAGCTACAAGACACAAATTGAAATTAAAGATGATGAAACTCCATTGGTTATAAAAAAAAATAGAGAAATTTCATTAAATGCATTGCATTGTCTAGGAACTATAATCCATCCGAAAGTTTTCCTTAGCTTTGCTGTCGTAGAAAAAGAAATCCTGTAAAGATGTATACATACTTTGTTTAGCGAGTTAGAATTTTTCTATAAATTTAGCTGTAGCACGATAGACCATCATTTGCATACTCTCCTTCAAAAAAAAACCCTCAAGCCATCAGTTGCAAAAGTGCGCCTATTAATTTATTGTCATACACAAAAATATAGTACGTTAAGTAATCGTTGGTATGTCCATTGAATTTTAATAAATTTTATTTTCATACAATTATCGCGAAAATTACTCATGAAAAGTATTTTTGTTCCACAAAACTATGCGCCAGAGCCAATATGCATGAAAATGTCGCGGTCTCGCCGTCATCGCGTCATTAACTTGATTGATATAGGCGCACGGCTTTTGGCACGTCTTCAAGCCCTGTCCATGTACGGTCGTCAAACCAAGCCTTAGAAAAACCAATGACCACTAAACTATTGTTATTGGCATCAACTTCAAAATTGTTATACTTCAGTACGACCTTGGCCCCTAAAATACGCGTACCTATGTATCTGCCAACAAGTTTTCATGTACGAGTATGTAGCGACAATATTGAGAATGAAGAAAGTGAAATACCATATTAAATAATAGGATCAAACCGGCCGACAGTAGTAGGTATAGGCTCGCATAAAAATTCACAAAGAAGCCACTCAGCATTGAACCCTTGGGCTGGGGCATACCGCATACCGGTGGCATTTCAGAGTTCAACCTATGTAAAGTATAAGCCATTTATTTTAATCAAGAACCGATTTTTTATGTGATGATGATTTCATTCCTCATCAGATTAATTTAATTGTTGAAATTTCGACGATTATGCAAGCGTAGCTCTGGCATGCAAATGAGGATGGTTCCTCTTTTGGACATGGTCACCACGAGCATACTCGTAAATCAAGTCTGGGGAATTATTCGGAAGTTCACGATTATGCAAGACACACTCATGTGATTATATGATAAAATGCAGGTCAGAAATTAATAAGGTTTATTTTCCTTCTTTTTTTAAATTTTATTTTTAGCAATCACGTACCATATATAGTCGCAGGTCGATGAGTTAATGTGCTAATGCTTATGGACGATTTCAAAGTCAAACATAAAATAATTGATGATTTATTAGCGCACAATTTATGATTTGATTATCGTGGATTTAATTGTGAAATCAAGTCACGAGGCTAGAGGCTACTGAAGATGGCCTCAGCTGATGAATAGTCACTCAGTGTAATAGTAGACACAGCTTTAATGAAGATTCTATATTTTTAAAAGTTTTCACGTACTCTGCATTTTAGTCCAAAATTGATCCAGAAATTTGGGGGAAATATGTTGAGTTTTTGTCGAAAGTTGAACTTTTTGTTTCTGACACCTGATCTATCAACTTGTACGCTAACGGTATGCAATGTAACTCAGTGCTGGTCTAATCGTTTTTTAACTGCTCTGAGCTGAGCACTTGTGTTATGAGCAATGCTACCCCGGTGCTGTCTAACACAGCTCAATCCATAATCGGTACATCCCGTTCCGCTAATTACAACCCTAGACTTATAGTATAGGGTGTATTGTTTTTGTCACGACGAAAATATGTAACACTTTAAAGGAGGCTCCGGAGGTATAGCAATGTAATATATAAATGATCAGGGTCACCTCCTGATTCGATTTAGCCATGTCTGTCTGTCTGTCTGTCTGTCTGTCTGTCTGTCTGTCTGTCTGTCTGTCTGTCTGTCTGTCTGTCTGTCTGTCTGTCTGTCTGTCTGTCTGTCCGTCTGTCTGTCTGCCTGTCTGTCCGTCCGTCTATCTGTCCGTTCGCACGATAAGTTTCGATAGAATAAAGCTAGAGCCTTGAAATTTTGGTCAAATGTTGGTAGTATGATCTAGTTGGATGGTATTGAAATTGGGCATGATCAGGCTAAGAGAACGCCTACCTCCCCTACATATGTAAAATAAGTAAATGTATCTATAACTTCCGATTAAAAAATCATGAAAAGCTCTAGCTTTGGTATATTGCTAGTAAGGATAATCTTATACTCTCCTGGGAAAATAAAATCGATCAGTTGAAAACTAACGGTAATTTTCTTACAAAAAGCCCCGTACTACCCTACTTTTCAGGTTTTCTGTCTATAACTCTTGAACCAATTGACGTAGACATCTGATTTTTGGCATGTAACCCTGAGGGAAGAAGCTGCTTAAGGCTCTGTAAGTTGGGCATAATCAAATCAAAGAAACGCCTACCTCCCCTACAAAATTGAAAAAATTAAATATTCCTTTAATTACGATAACTTTCGATAGAATGATACTACCGAGTTCAAAATTTGGTGGAATGTTGCTAGTAAGACCTACTTAGTTGGTATTGAATATGGGCAAGATCCGAACCAAGGAACCCCCCCCCCCCTTCCCCTACAAATGAAACTTCAAATAAGCGATAACTTTGGATAGAATGAAGCCAGTGACTTGAAATTTTGGTCAAATGTTTGAAGTGAGATTAAGTTAGTTGGCATTAAAGATGGGTAAGATCCGACCTAAGGAACCCCTATCTCCCCTAGAAATGAAACTTAAAATAAGCGATAACTTACGACAAAATAAAGCTAGCGACTTGAAATTTTGATCAAATGTTTGTAGTAGGATCCAATTAGCTAATATTGAAAATACGTAAAATCCGACCAACGAAACCCCTACTTTCCCTACAAATGAAACTTCAAATAAGCGATAACATTCGATAGAATGAAGCTAGAGACTTGTAATTTTGTTTAAATGTTTGTAGGGTGATCTTATTGGTTGGTGCCAATGATGAGCAAGATCCGACCCAAGGAGCCCCTACTTCCCCTACAAGTGAAACTTCAAATAAGCAATACCTTTCGATAGAATGAAGCTAGCGCCTTTAAAAATTCGACAAATATTTGTAGAATGGGTTAGTTAGTTAATTGATTTTGAGAATGGTCAAGATCCTACCGAATGAGTGCCAACCTCCCCTATGAACTGGCCATATAGCAGACCCATTCTTAATGCATATGGTCGTTGCCAATTGGTACTTTTGGTATCTCCACTAGGTCTGTACAAGTCTAGGGTATATACGCTTCGGACTGGTTTTTATTTTTAAATCGACCACACAGATGGGAGAGAGATAACTTTTATGTTTGGCGAACTGGTAACGTGTCATTCTTTATAATAAAAATAGTATGCCTAATGACGAAAGTGAGCACAACAATCCAATTAAAGTGTTGCCAAGGTACCTTAAAACCAATTATAAAATGCCCGATGCGTTCAATGGTTGCTTATAATCATCACAAGGGGAGGCGACGTTCATCATTTCTTATCTTGATTTCTCGTAAAGTTATAACCACACCGTTATTATATCCATTTCTCCAAAAAGTATAGGTTTACATTCGGGGGCGACCGGTAGCTCAGTGCGTTGAGGTGTCAGTCTCATGTCCCGTCCACGGCGTTCGTGGCCATGGATATGTTGTCTCCTCTGTCGTGCGTGACATAATAAGCCAACCACTTCGGACGAGCTCGACGCCTACATTCGAGACGCTATCGCTGGAATAACGCCGCAGTTATTAGACCGAGTTATCAAAAATTGGACCGACGATAAGGAATCGATCCAAAAGCGATGACGATAGTTGATGTAGAATCGATGACTGGATTCAACGTAAAATCGACACTGATCCATTTGATACAACATATGTTGCGAACCACGGCTCTGTGTCGAGCCGCCGTCACTGCAACAAAAAAATTGTTTTAACCAGGATGCTTTTGGCTCGGTGGCACCGGTCAAGGCTAGACTAGCGGAGGTCGTGGGATCTGAGCCAAAGCACCCTGGTCCTAGATTAGCCACCTAGAACATTAAATCACGAGGGAAGGAATGGGAGGAGGGGAGGAAAGTGTCCATCCATCGGGACACGGAAGAACCCAAAGTGACAAAATTGATTAATTAAACATTATAATATATATTATATTTAAGATAAAGACAAGAAATCATGAAATTCAATAACCAAAAATTTATAAAAGCTTATAGAAAAACTATAAAGAATTCTTTCAAAAAAATGAATAAAATTTATCACGAAGAAAACAAAATAGAATCAAAAATTGAGAAAAAATATATATATATGAAAATAGTTAATAAAAATGATAAATAAATTATATAAAAATAACAAATTTAAAATATATAAAAAGATACGTAAGAAGCACTCATACGAAAAAAAAACAAAGTATCTACACTGCATGCAGATACATCGGAACATGGATATGTCTATGACTACCGACTGCGTGGAACCTGTTGTGTTGAAGATATCGACGTAAGTTTTATAAAGATCCCAGTATAGTTATACTGGATGAAATCATTCGAAAAAACACGTCCCACGCTTTCGGTAGGCATAAGACATACCCACGTACCGATGTATCTGGTGGCAGTGTAGATACTCGTCATAAATTCTGCTTTGCTTTGTCCTGTCCGCTCGGGCTCCTTTCTTTAGCGGGATCGTTTCGTTTGCATCGCGTGTGTGCAATATTCACCTCCCCTCGTGCACCCTGTTCCATCTACATGTTCCATCTACCCGTTCGGTACAGTTTGCAGACTGCAGCCTATCGACATTTCTCTGAGTACGTTTCTGCTAATCGCAATCACGCTTCCCACCATCTTTTCCCAATTGGACGTGTATTGTGTATCTATTGCAAAATCGCTCCCACACTATCCGTCTCATCCCGCCCCTTTAATCAACAGTCCGGGTCCGGCACACACAATCCGTTTCTCAAGTAACGCGTGCGACTCTATGCGATTGTGTCCGGCAAACAGAAAGGGAAACTAACAAAAGTAAACAAAACATTCCAACACAGGCACAAAGAGAATGCACAAGAAAAATTTTGGAATTTTTGCAGAAGGGGGGGGGGGGGGCATTTGATCTTCTGCAGACCTCTGAATGTACATCATGTCACGATGAGCTGCCCGGAACTATAACATCCTGCGACGAATATTTCTATATTTCGGGGCTTGGGAGATTTTAACTCGTGCAGTACGAATCCGCCATTTTGTTTTATGATATGTTTATTGCATGTGTGGTGGGGGCCCACATTGTGGGCCAGTCAGACCTCAAATCGTCGCCATTGCAAATGCACAACCATTTGGATAGAATGAACTTCATCCGCGATGGCTCTCGCTCTCTATCTTCGGGGGGGGGGGGGGGGTAACTATGTAATGTACACACTCTCAAATTGTGTCTGCGCATGTCCAAATATTAGTCGAACTGACTACTTGCTACTTTTCCTGGGACCCTATTCATTCAGATATGTAGTACAACGCGCGCTATTTTATTTGTTTGGATTCCAGCCATTTTGAACAGTTTGGAATTTTTGCGGAAGGGGGGCATTTGATCTTCTGCAGACCTCTGAATGTACATCATAACATATAACATCCTGCGACGAATATTTCTTTATTTCGGGACTTGAGAGATTCTAACTCGCCTAGTACATATAAATCCGCCATTTTGTTCTATATGTTTATTGCACGTGGGGTGGGGGCCCACATTGTAGACCTCAAATCGCCGCCATTGCAAATGCACAAACACAGTCGCTGGATCACCCGATTTAGCTCGAATGAACTTCATCCGCTCTCGCTCATCTTCGGGGGGCGGGAACTATGTACACTCTCTCAAATTGCGTCTGCGCATGTCCAAATGTTTTTCGAAATGACTACTTGCTACCTTTTCTGGGACCCTAGTGATTCATATAGTACAACACGGGCTATTTTATTAAATGATGAATGGGAATTGGCGGAAATTGAAGGTCATTGAAAGTCCGCCCGTTCACCCGTACACTATGTTATTTCTTGCCGTCCACAACGTCAACCTTTATCGCTATCAAATCAACATCCCAACATGCACACACAGGATCCCCGCAAGCGCACCGCCCGCGCGGATCTACAAGCAACAGCCATGCACAATGACCACTTCACTCAAACGACATGCACAACCAGAAAAGAAAAATTTTCAATGGGCTTGTTTCCTCTTCTGACCCCCGAGTAGAGAAACAGACATTTCGTGTGACGGACAGATTTTTAGGATGACCCCCAGCTATAAGACATATCTATGTCAAAAAACATGTTTGTACGTACAGAAATGTTGCCTTAAAAAAATAAGTCGTGAAATTGCAAAATGAAAATCATAATTGTCCGGATGTCATAAGTTTTAGGGGCTCAGTGAAATTTAAATAAAAACGACTAAATAAATAAATCCCATAATATTATTTACCCAGAAATTTTTTCATGTATCCGTGTGTGTATTTATATTGTCCATTAATATGATCTATGTACGTTGATTTGGTGATATGTATGGGCCGAATATGCAAGTACATAAATGCTTGGAGTGATCCGCGATATTGGAGAAAGTGTTACAATGAACACTCTTCTTTTTTCGTCTCCGAACGAAACCAATTTATGGGTATGTTGTCGTCTGCCATATTGTAGGGAAGAATGCATTCGCAATATTTACACTTGTAACAGTTTTTTTCAACAAAATTCCATAGTCATAAAAAATTAAAATATTGAGAATTTTTCTTTGTTTTGATAACATAAATTTTGTAGTGCACACATTTTTTTACATTCAACGGAATATTCGGAAAGGTTTTTTTTTAAATTAAAAATAAGATAAACGAAATGCACCTAAAACGTGTGGCAGGAGCAATAAACCCATTTTAGGTCAAAAATCAGCTCAGTCAACAAAAGTAGCAAAAGTAAAATGCCATGCAAATCATTAACGTTACATAAACTCTAAAAATCGTCACTGTCAGCGGATCAGAAGATAACTCGAAAAAATAGCTTACGACGAGGTATTCCACTTAAAATGCAATGCACAAGATAAATTTACAGATAATTACAATAATTCCGATTAAGATTGAAGAGTTCAAAGCCATAGCGGAGATATTAAGCTTAGGCCCGTACAACATCAGGCCAACGATATTAGCAGATTCGTGCAAATTTTTAGTACAAACATAGAGCACCCACTGATCTGCTGCCGAGGAAGCTAAGAAATGCGTTTTCGCTCGTCAACCGTTGCGCACAGTGGGAGTTTCGTAATAAAAAGATGATGAGAAGAAATTATAGCATGCCATGCCATATCAGTTAACATTCCATTGATGGATGAGATCAAGAGCTTTCATCAAATACACCAAAACTTCTGTTACTTAACATCGCACAGCAATTAGCTGCATGATATACAAATATGAATTGCCTCTCCAAAATTCAAGCGTACTTGTACGCGGTGATGAAGACATCATTTTTGGTAAACACATCATTATACCGGATTGTCTGCATATTTGTTGTCATCGCTTGCAGCACCTTCCATGTTGGCTATTTAGTGTGATGACATTGATTGTGGCCATTTTACAAGATCATCGCAGTTTCCATGAATTTATTGGAAACTTGAACTTGATCGCGAAGTTGAAATTAAATTATTTTAGATTAGCACATGGTTGCCAGTTGATGGAACTATGCAGTTTTTCGATGGTACAATGTTAAAGATTAACCTCAAGCACTCTTAATGTGCCTCGGAGAATCTGCTCGTTTTCCTAAGTGAGGAAGACATCGACATCGGTCTTGGAGCCCTGTATTCATGCTGAGCCTGTCAAGGGGCTTATGGACAAGCAATATAGGTACAATCCCTTCTACAATAATAGCAACCTGGCTAGACCAAAGTAAACCAAGAACTTGCATTTTAGCCAAAAAATGCATTAGTGCCATCCTCTGCCCTAATTTTAGATAGTCTGATCTAACAGTTGTTAGAATGGAGGTTCCAGAAAATTGTGTTTGATTTTATACAAACTAACTACTAACCTCGTGGTGTGCAACAAGGGGAACTCCCAACCTTCGTTTTTCCAAGTTCGGGAAATAATATAGGGTGACAAGAAGTCCTAGACGTTACACTACTGACAACAACAACAATAAATTTATGGTTGAACATTGAAGAGTATCCGATGTGAGATCACAATCGCAATCACAATTGGATACTTTCATATCACAAGCGTTATAGACACCCCAAAATTATCGACTGGAAGAGTTCAGATATATCTTTAGCGAAACTCTCTAGTAAACCCAACCCCTCAATAAGCTTCGTGGAGGAGCAGAACAAGGAGATTGCGTTTCAAAGTTTCGTATCCGGCGAAAAGTAGTTAGATAAAACTCTTCTCCATGGTGGAATGTGTGTTATATATACATATACACGAATTATATTGTGTTATACATACATAGACATGAATCATATTCTATTCCATTTTGAGTTATATAAATTAACTATCCAATATATGTAAGTCAGTCTGATGTAGACCACGATTGAATAAATATATAGCAAGAAGTTTATACCGGTGTTTATTATTAAAAAAGAACGAACCCGAATATAAAACATGGTGTCAGGTGTGTGAATTTTGTGTGAAGTACAAAAGTGAACGAATAACGAATGAAGACACGCAAAAAGATGGAGGAAGAAAATAAACAGCTTCTAGAAAAGGTACGCAAACTTCAAGAAGAATTGGAGCATAAAAACAGCAGTCCGGCAGTGGTCAATGCAATTAACATACCGTTACCTGAAGCATTGAATATCAGGAGTGGTGATGTAGTCCTGAACTACAAACATTTCGTTCAACAAAATTATATTCTTGCTACCGGCCTCGATGGTAAACCCGAAGAAACCAAGAAGGCAATTCTCCTAACCGCCGTAGGATCGGATGTCTTCAAAATATATAATAATCTCCCTTTAACGGAAGAAGAAAAGTCATCAGCGCAGAATGTTCTGGTAGCAATAGGAAAGCATCTAACGCCGCAAGTGAACAAGCGGTACGAACGAGCAGTTTTCAATTTGGCGACACAAGGCGAAAATGAATCCTATGACGAATATTTCGCACGATTGCGGGAATTGAATAAAAATACCCAATACGGCACTTTGTCCGATGATATCTTACTGGACAAGATAATTTGTTCCGTTAAAGATGTTAGCCTGCGTGAACGTCTTTGGCTAGACACGGAAATAACATTAAAAAAAGCGATCGATATCTGCAGAGCGAAGGAGACAACTCTAAAGCAAATAAATGGTCTCAACAACAACGCCAACGAAATAGTTAACAAAGTGTATAACAAATCTCAGAATACAAATACATACAAAAATTCTAAAAACTGCAAATTCTGCGGCAGACAATACCACAAAACATTACAAGATTGCCCAGCCAGGAAAGCAGCATGCAGAAAGTGTGGAAAACAGGGTCATTTCGCAGTAGTGTGCATGTCGACCACCACACAAAAGGAGACCAACAAAGTGGTTAAAAGCATACAGAACACACAATCAAACGATGGAAGTGGAACTTCGAATAGCGCAACTGTACCAGAGCTAATACTAACAACAGTGCACGACACCAATAAGATATTGAAAGCAGAGCTATATTTTTTGAATTCAAATACAAACAAATATATCAAAACAAATTGTATTCTCGATACAGGCGCTTGATGCAATATCATAGGCCTGAAAGATTTAAAAGAGCTGCTGCAGACTCCTACAGTTAAAGCTAATCCTCTCTATGCTAAGGAAACTGACTAGAGAGATCCTTAACATTTGTCACAATAACATGTAGGTTTTAGCAGCCATATAAAGACTGCCTAAGAATATACAAAAGGCCATTAGGGCGGCGAAACTCCAGCAAGATCCTGTCCAAAAAGCGATCTGATTCGTATAGAATGTAGAATATAATGTCTGTAGAGAATGGATGGCGCTTGGACGGAGTTCTTTTGAACACACAATTTCCTGGATGCAAAGTAACATGGAATTAAACTGGATCTGGAACCCTATAACGCAGAGTGCATACAGAGTGAAAATGTCCTTTCCGTCATTACTGATGAAAATATATTATGGGCAATCTACAGTTCCTCTCCGTACAAATCTCTCGGACCAGACATACTACCCATTATGCTTCAGGAATTGCAAGACTTAGTAGTTCCCAGGTTGCTAGTGTTCTTCAGAAGCTGTCCCCTTGTCGCTACGACGGGGAACGTGGTCATTCCTCAGTCGTAGCAACGATTTCATGTCGTGTTCATACCAAAGGCAGGAAAGCGAGGGCATGAAATTGCGAAAGATTCAGGCCGATCAGTTTATCCTCCTTCGTACTAAAAACGCTTGTGCTCAAATACTTCCACATACGGCAAATCCTGGAGGGATCACAACTTTCGAAGTCGCAGCACGCCTACCTCAAGGGATAATCTACAGAAACGGCTCAGTTCGAATTTGTGTGCACCATCGAACAGAGCCTTCAGTATAAGCAACATACACTATCTGCTTTCCTCAACATAGAGGATGCATTCAACAATACACCCATCGAATCTTTAAACGACGCCCTGTCAGACTTGGGAGTCGAGGCAGGGCTCGGTAACTGGATAGCAACTCTACTTAGATCTAGAATAATTCATGCAGACTTAGGAAACAGCCCCCTAACCAGATTCGTATACAGAGGGACACCTCAGAGAGGCATCATTTCCCCTCTACTCTGGTAAGTTGTCATAAACAAGATCCTAGCTAGGCTTGACAGGGCAGGGAGTAAAATGGTCGCGTACGCAGATGATGTGGCGATCGTAGTGTCAGGGATGTGCGTCTCTGTGATTAGTCAGATTATGGAAAGGAAGGGCTCTATGTGTCAGCCACAAGCTGTGGCCTGGGTGTCAGCTTAGATAAGACTGAATTGATGTTATTTACCTCAAAAAAAAAAACAAAGTACCACATTTTACCCTCCCTAAGCCAAACGGACATCAACTGCAATTATCGCCCAGCGTAAAATCTGTAGGTGACATTCTAGACACGAAGCTAAGCTGGAAGTTAAACATTGAAGAACGGATAAAGAAAGCCTGCGTAACTTTCTACGTCTGTAAGAAAGGTTTCAGAAGAAGGTGCCTTATGAAGAAAATGTTCCTTTGGTTGCACACAGCAGTTGTCCGTTCGATTCTTACATATGGATCTTTAGTCCGGTGGCCAGAGTTTACTAGAACATACAACGTAACAAAACTTGGTAGGGTGCAAAGATCGGATGTGTTGGTATTACAGCTGCCATGCGCGAATAAGCCCGGGAGAAGCGCTAAACGTGATCTTCCTATTAACGATATTTTTATCAACAACAACTGGCGACGGGCAGTGCAGTGAGGCGCAAAGAGTCGGGAGGCTGGACTGCCAAACCATACAGCGACATTCAAACCAGTTGCCACAAGATGTGGCCAAGGTAAAACCCGATTTAATCGTGCCCAAACTAAGATTTACAAGTAGGAGAAATGATTTTCACCGACGGGTCTAAAATGAACTGCGGTGGTGTCGGTGCAGGGATCTTTTCGGATGCACTGAATACCTCGGAATGTTACCGCCTTCCAAATCATGCCAGAATTTTCGTGGCGAAAACGCTCGCAATTATGAAGGCTTGTCGCACTCTCAGAGATATACTAAAATAGATAACCACAACATCGCCATTTGCCCGAACAGCCAAGCGACTATGAAGGCACTACACTGGGAAAGTACATCCTTCAAGCTTGCCAATCTATGCGGGGAGGAGTTGGAGGTGCATGCTAGGCTAGGCTAGCTGTATCTCCTATTCGATACTTCTTTATACTGACAAGCTTGGAGCGCTGTGGGAGTTCTAATTACCCCAGCAGTTTCTTTCTCGCTGAGGATTGATCCTCCGTCTCCCCAGATATAGCATCGTACAGCGGTAACCGTGACCATACGGCTACCGATTACATCAATGTGTCCCTTAAAAAGTCGCCTTCTACCAAAAGCATTAACAAGCATAAGCAAACTGTCAGAAGAAAAAAAACGAATCCAAAATGGTGAAGGGCGAGTATAGTGCTCAGCGACCATAAATTCCGAACCGCGGCCTGTTTAGGTGACATCACCACAATAAGCAATTGTTTAATGACCAGAGTGCAGGTCATGCCAGAGTGGTACCATCCAACTGATCTGGTCAAAACAAATATTTGTTGCAGTGACGGCGCGACGTAGCGGGGTGGATTGAAAAGGCTATTGTTCGGAACAGGTTACCAATAGTGACAGACAAATCGATTTCAAGAAGAGATTACTTCTTATCCGCATCTGATCACAATATACTACAAGTATTAAATATGCCTTCAGACCTAGTAATCGCAGAAATATGCTACAATATACTCCATACTACCATATTGGAATGCGATGAATGAAACGCCAAAAATCCGGCTCGAATCATTCACATCAAAATCAGCAAATCAATCGTATCATTAAATGCTTGAAAATAACTCATTTGAGATACTTAGCACCCAATAAAGCGGTTAAATTTTGCAAAAGGCTCATGTACCTCCCACTGATGTATAGGTGTCCCATAGCTGTGGGGTCATGATGGGATCACTGTGAAATTTCACTTTCAACCATTATCCAAAATCAAGTTATGATCTTTTCGTTTTTACCATTTTACCGTCTCGTATTTTAAGATATAAATTGCCCGAAGGAAGGCTAAAGGCCAGACCACGATACGTACAACTAATATAAGTCTTTCAAGTACCTACGAGTAAGTGCATTTTTCAGGGATCAGTCAAATTTATAAGCCGCTAATACCTGCATCGTCTGAGTACTTACTGATTGGTATCTGCTACATTATCTTATCATACTCACGAACTACGAGTGTTGATATCTTCCTATACGTATATCTGCTTATATTCATAATAAGTTTAGTTTGCTAAGTGTTTATGCTTTCGACCGGTTGACAAATATTTAGCAAAAATCTATTACACGCCATGGTACGGAACGGAGGTAGTACGACATGGCGTGGTGGTTGATCGTGACCATAGCAAAGGTACACATAGTACGTAGGTAAAGTAGTCGTATTAGAAAATTTCACTTTTGGCGCGCTTTACCAGACACGGAGTGTAAATGTTGTTCGTATGTGTGTATGTATTACTTAATTCAAATTTAAAATTGAAAGTTTTCAGCCGCAAATATGTAATTAAGGCATTTTTTCAGGAATTTTAAGTAGTCGACGAAAGATATGGGTGCCTTATAGGTTGCGGGCTACACGTCGTTTTCAATTTTCATGTAGAATAGTTTACCGAAGTTATTGTGATCAATTACGTACTTGAAATATGCAAAATTTGCAAGGCATATTTAATTTTAAGTATGTATGCATTTGTCCGAGGGTTACTCGCCTGAATCTTTCGTTTAGCTGAAGGTCTATAATTGGGTAAGTATGTTTTGTTAGCTGTTTTGAAGTAGGCTAATTTGCAAAGGTTATTATTTATTATCTAAGCAAACACATGACAGTGCGAAAATGTGATACGCTTCAACGGTTTTTCGAGCTGACTGACTTGAGGTTTGAAGCCATTTAGGATCTGTTCGCCTCACGGGTATACTTTTCACAAGGTGCCACTTCAACGCTCCTACATTAATATGCATAATTTTGTCCGACACATTTCACAGAAAAAAAGCGGAGCTAAATTCACATATTTGTATTTTCATTATAGTTGATTATTCATAATTAATATTTTACCGAAATGTCTTATAGCGTCTACAAATTTCAAGATATAATTACAAGTAATTAACGAAATGCACACATTGAATACTGAAAAATCTGCACACAAAAGCATTATTCTTTTTCTTCTTTTTCTTTTGCTGAGTGAACCGCAATTAAATGAAAAAAACACAACAGTTTTTTTTTTGGAAGCGGAAATAGACGGTGATGAGTATTATCTTACGTACGTCCGTGTTCAATTTCGCGGTAAAAATAATTGCATTTGAAGTTTGGGACTTCAAAAAACTTGCTGTGGCCTCAAGGCTTTTTTATTAAAAAAAAATTAATAATCTTTCTGCTGGGAGATTTTTTTTAGGCTTAATTAAAATTTAGATAAGACAGTTAGATTTAGCTTTAGATTGAATTGAAAACTCAACTAAAACAATAATTTACAGAGTTAACTCCCGGGTTTGACAGAGAACACTGATTCCGATCCAGTGTGTCAGAGATGTTAAGTGTTGGCCATCCGTGAGTGAGAGGAAGAAAGCCGCGGTATTTGATCCCAAATAATGACGACTTCAAGTGGCATTAACTAGGGAAACGAATAGTATTTTTTTCCGGTAAATTTATCTTTTAAAGGTCGACGTAATTCGGGATCAAATACCGCAGCTCTTTTACTCTCCCACGGATCCTCCACTGAATCAGAATCAGTGTTCAATCAGAAAGGCGCCCAATCAAACAATCAATATTAGGTAGAACTCGACAGATTAACGACTGCAGTATTAGTGTTAACGACTCTACTACTCCTTCACGCCATCGTACTTTGTTCTGGGCAATGGGACCCAACTCCCCAAAAGACTTACCCAGCGCCCTACACTCGTTTGCCACAGATGGACGCCGTGTGATTTTAGGACCCCCTCTTGGTCGGCCTTGGTTGATCGAATTCGCCTGCAGCAGAAGACTGGTCGTAAGCTCTACGTATTTCCCGCATCGACACATTCACAAGTAGACCTGGAAATCTCCAGACGCACACGCACGCCAATAGATAATACAAGCTAGTAAATACAATTAAGAATGGCTATTAATCCAGGACTAACCTCTGTAAGGACAAGGATGGAAACATCATCAGCGACATTGATAGCATTAACCAACGATGGGCCTTTTACTTTGAAGAGCTTCTGAATCTACCATCTAACATCCCCACACAAGAAGCTTTTGACGATATTGTTGATCTAAGTCCACCCATACAACGCCCGACAGTAGAGAAAGTTGATCTCGCGTAGTGGTCACTAAAACGAAATAAAGCACCGGGTACCGACGAGACTCTAGCTGAACTGATGAAATTCAATGGAACGGGTCTAGCAAATGCCATACATCAATTACTCCTGCGAATATGGGAGGACGAGGAGATCCCCGGAGATTGGCGTAGAAGCATCATCTGTTCAATTCACAACAAGGGAGATAAACTGCGGTGTGAGAATTACAGGGGCATGTCACTAGTCTGTATGTCCTGTAAAGTATTGACGAAATTCTTGAAAATAGAGTAAACCGTGCGCAGAACGAATCATTGGCGAATATCAAAGCGGTTTCAGACCTGGTCGCTCCACAACCGGTCAGCTTTTTACGGTTAAACTGATACTTCAGAAGTGCTGGGAATTCAACGTAGACGTATACCAAATCTTTGTCGACTTCAAGCAGGCTTACGACAGTATCGATCGTGGAGTACTGTACAACAACATGCTGCAATCTGGTAAACCAGCAAAATTAGTGCGACTGAAAAAGATGACGACGGCCAACTCCGTCTCACAGGTCAGGATCCATAATAGACTTACTGATCTATTTGAAACACGCACTGCTCTGAAACAGGGCGATGGACTGGCACCGACGCCCTTCAACCTAGCACTGGAATACGCTATTCGGGCCATGCATATGGACAACAGCGTGACGCTAATCATCAAGCTGACACACTGACACAATTAGCAGCGTACGCCGACGACATCATCATGATGTCCCGAAGATTGGCCGATGCAGAAGAACTCCTGCATAAGCTTGGCACCGCTGCAAAAGAAGTTGGACTACGTTTCAACAAGGGCAAAACATAAATGTAATGATGTAATCTACGACAACGACATCTGCACAATTGAGCATCAACGTGGGGGACCTTAACATCGAGTTCGTGAGCGACTTCATATACCTGGGTTGCAACTTGCCTAGGGACGCCAACGAAACTGACGAAATCAAGCGACTGATACAGTTAGCTAATAAGACTTTTTTCTCGGTTCTCTCCATAATGAAATCGAAGCATGTGCACAGAAACACGAAGCTCCGCGTGTACAAAACCATTATACGACCAGTGCTATGCTAAGGCTGCGAAATATGGACTCTAACTCAAGCCTCCGGAAACATGCTAGACACATTTGAACGTAAGGCTCTGCGGCGTATTTTCGGGGCTATTTGCGATCAAGATGGATGGCGCATGCGGTACAACCTTGAGTCGTATGAACTGTACGTTGAGCTGGAAATTTCGGAAATCGTCAAACTACAACGACTTCAATGGGCAGGGCATGTATAACGAATGGACGATGATCGCATGCCAAAGGAAGTAATGAACGCACAATGAGTCGACGTAGCGAGACTGCCTAGACGACCGAGATCGCGTTGGGAGAGTTCAGTATATGCGGACGCCGCACAACTACTGGACTTCCGAGATTGGAGGACGTGGTCTCGTGACCGAGATAATTGGAGGCCAACGACGTCAGAAGAGGAGATAGTTTTATTTTTAATTCAATATAAAAGCTCATCCTGCAGACAAGTATCCACGCTTAGCCCTAAGAGTGTATCGGTGCCTCTGGGTGGACGTTGATCATATTGTTAAATTTACTTTCGAAACGATTCTGTCGGAAGACTCAGACACACGGAGTAAATTGAATTTTTATCTAGCTGGAGCCCTACATATGTATTGTATATTTGTCAATTATATCTGAGAACATTATCATTTTCAAAGAAATTCTTGACCTCGTAATGAAGGGACTTTCCACCTACTCATTTCACGGAAGCAACTAACTATGACCTACCTACTGATGGCCTAATGGGAAAAGTGTCTTCAATTTTGAAAGAATATTTAATATATCTTTTATCTATGAAAATATTTAATGAATCTACGAAGTGAAGAAGAAAACGATGTCATTAATAGACGCCATACACTATGCGATCCGTTTTCCGATCGATCGACCGACGGATCACCACAAAATATCTGCCGATCTCCACCGCACACACACTGTGCGATTCTCGTGCGATGCGATAACGAATGACAATTAAAAAAATAAGTTATAACTCACTCCCCCTGCATACTAAATATTTGATATTTCAATTGCAGAGCCATTTAAATCATTAGAATCTATAAAATTTCATCATTTAATAATTTGGTAATTTGGCATTCGCTTGTGATAATCACTTACATCATCCAATCGATCGTCACCGGCGGATCGCACTGAAATATCGGCAGATAAAAATTGATCGGCCCATCAGGGCGATTTCCATATGCACAGGCCGATCCGTCGGCCGATATCAATATCGGGCGACGGATCGGCCGATGGATCGCTGCGTGTATGGCAGGTTTTAGAAAAAGAAATGCAATAATCATCATTTTTTAAACTAATCTAAAAATTCGTAATGTTCATTTCTATCAGTCACCATAATTCTCATGACGGTCATCAGCAAACAATACCACTGCGACATCAAAACTTAATTTCAAATTAATCACACAGCGATGGGTCGTCTTATATTTTATTGTTTTTGTTTTCTCGACATTTTCCACGATCAAGTACACACTATCGCCACCACCTCTACCACAATCAATGCTCTTGCTTCTTGGTGGCGCATGTTTACACGCACACACACTCCCAATCATTGTTGAAAATTTAAAATGACTTTCGCGCCATGGGTCGTGCAACTCCCACCCAAAAAAATCGTTATTTTGCCGTTTCAATATATAAGGGTGGCTTAACTGAAATTTTTTGCCAGTTAACATTTCTCGTTCGGTCTGGTTAGTATTCGTGTATTTATCGAAAATCTTATTTTCAATATTTTATCGATATTACCATCGATAAAAGTATCTTCACTAGAGAGCCCCATCTTCAACTTGGAATAGAGGTGTGTGTGTGTTTGTGTGTTTGTGATCATTTCAAATTTTCCGTGGAAAGTGAATTTTGTTTAAATACTATTGTGTGGATTGTCATGGACGTTAACCACTTATTTACATACTCGTATATGCGCCCGTATTTATTCAGTGTTCGCATCATCAATAGAAATTTTAAGTGAAAAGTGAAAATTTTCCGTTTTGTATCGTTACAGTTCGACTTTATTGTAAATCATGAAGGCATTTGTCGCTGTTACGTGTTTGTTTGGAGTTTTGAGTTTGGGAGTGGCTCAATTCCCTAATGGACGGGTTCTGGATCCGCCAGTACCAGCATTGTGTGCACAGCGAGTGATTCACGAAAGGACACCCGACGGAAAGGGGTGAGTAGAAGCAGAAACTTTGAATTTCCGAAAAATAAAAATTGTATTGAGTGGAACAGAGGCCACTATTTGGGCATGTTCCTTCGTCACTTTACAAGCTGACTACTTGACTGTACTGGTTTCGTCGCCAATGGACGTCAAGTAGTCAGCTTGTAAAGTGACGAAGGAACATGCCCAAATAGTGGCCTCTGTTCCACTCAATACAATTCTAAAAAATTAAAATAATACTATTTTAGTATTAAACCCAGTAGGGTGATTATTTTCAATGCGAAAAATAAAAATGTCCTTTGACTTGCACAAGCACTAAAGTTGTGAATTCGATTCAATTTCATTTTACCACTGTTGTGCAGATACTTCTTGTCGTGGAGAGACCCGGCCCTTAAAGATGTTCAAGAAGATTGGTTAGGTGCTCGTAACTACTGCCGTAAACGTTGCATGGACTCGATCTCTTTGGAAACGAGTAACGAAAACGAATGGATCAAAGCTCGGCTCGTTAACGAAAATGTAAGTACATACGTAGTAATACAAAAATTGTTGGAAGTTTAGGGTCCTCCACAAGAAGTCACCAAAAATTTATAATATATGAGATATATCATATAGTCGATTTGAGAACTCATTTAAGGTCGCCACACATGAACGTACACAACCACGACCGAACTTCCATCGAACCATCAAATATAATAGTACGGTGGAAATGAGGAGGAGGAGGATTTTTTTTATACCCTAGACTTTTAGTATATTATACCCTAGACTTTTAGTATAGGGTATATTGTTTTTGTCACGACGGAAATATGTAACACCTTAAAGGAGGCTCCGGAGGTATGGCAATGATCAGGGTCACCTCCTGATTCGATTTAGCCATGTCTGTCTGTCTGTCTGTCCGTCTGTCCGTCTGTCTGTCCGTTCGCACGATAGCTTCCGATAGAAGGAAGCTAGAGCCTTGAAATTTTGGTCAAATATTAGAAGTATGATCTAGTTGGTTGGTATTGAAAATGGGCGTGATCAGGCCAAGAGAACGCCTACCTTCCCTACATATGTAAAATAATTAAATGTATCTATAACTCCCGATTAAATAAACATGAAAAGCTCTAGCTTTGGTAGATTGCTGACGAGAATGATCTTCTACTCTCCTGAAAAAACAAAATCGATCAGTTGAAAACTAACGGTAATTTTCTTACAAAGAGCCCCGTACTACCCTACTTTTCGAGTTTTTTGTCTATAACTTTTGAACCAATTGATGTAGATACTTGATTTTTGGCATGTAACCCTGGGGCGAGAAGCTGCTTGAGTTCTAGTAAGTTGGGCATAATCAGATCAAAGGAACGCCTACCTCCCCTACAAATTTCAAAAAATTAAATATTAATTTAATTACGATAACTTTCGATAGAATGTGTAGTCCGGATGGCGCAACGGTTAGCACGTTCGCCTTCAACGCACTGGGCCCCGATTCGATTCCGGGGATTTACGTGTCGGACTATGAGCCCACTCAGCTGTTAAATGAGTACCCATTATGGGGTAAATAACTCGGTTGAGCGTGTTGCTGATCACATACCTCTGCACAAAAACCGTCACGATCTAGAAAATGAGATGATGCTAACTCATCTCGAGGCCGTGGTTCAAATTGGACTGTTGCGCCAGTTATTTATTTATTTATTCGATAGAATGACACTAGCGAGTTGAAAATTTGTTAGAATGTTGTTAATAAAATCTACTAGGTTGGTATTGAAAATCGGCAAGATCCGACTCAAGTAACCCCTACCTCCCCCACAAATACAACTTCAAATATGCGATAACTTTTGACAGAATCAAGTCAGCGACTTTAAATTTTGGTCAAATGTTTGAAGTGAGATTGGGTTAGTTGGTATTCAAGATGGGTTAGATCCGACCTAAGGAACCCCTACCTCCCCTAGAAATGAAACTTAAAATAAGCGATAACTTACGACAAAATAATGCTAGTGACTTAAAATTGTGGTCAAATGTTTGCAATAGGATCGTGTTGGCTAATATTGAAAATACGTAAAATCCGACCAACGAAACCCCTACTTCCCCTACAAATGAAACTTCCAATAAGCGATAACTTTCGATAGAGTGAAGCTAGAGACTTGAAATTTTGTTTGAATGTTTGTAGCATGATCTTATTTGTTGGTGGCAATGTTGAGCAAGATCCGACCCTAGGAACCCCTACCTCCCCTACAAGTGAAACTTCAAATAAGCAATAACTTTCGATAGAATGAAGCTAGCGACTTGAAAAATTCGACAAATATTTGTAGAATGGGTTAGTTCATTGATTTTGATAATGGTCAAGATCCTCCTGAATGATTGCCAACCTCTTCTATAAACTGGTCATATAGGAAACTCACTTTTAATGCATATGATCGTTACCAATTGGTACTTTTGGTATCACCACTAGGTCTGTACAAGTCTAGGGTATATACGCTTCGGCCTGGTTTTTTATCCCCCTGTTTGTGTTGTCTTCCCCAGGCCTATGAATTTTTGTTAATACGTAAAGGACAGGGGCAATGAGCGGCGAAAACCCCGCCCACATCTCCCGAACTGAGCTACAGCAAGCATAGTCCGCTGCTTAGCTCGTTGAGGGGCCTTTTTCTTCGCCAGATGGCAAGGCGCGACCTACACGGTCAACATGCCACCTTAGGCTCCGTCCCCACGGGCATCTTCGGATGCCCACCAAACCGTCCATTACAGATCTTATATGTAATGGAACCTACATAAAATTGATCCACCTTCAATTCGATGATTCGCGGTTAACTAGTTCCCTTAATTTATATCATGCGAGAATTTTATTACCGCGATAGGAGCATCAAATACGTTTTGGGTAATGCGCTTAATGTACCGCACATAAGCAAAGTTTTCTAACACATTTTTGAACAAAACTGAGAGGTGAGTTTTAATTTTTTGAATATTCAATCGAAATTATCGCTCAATGCCGAGAATCGGGAGTTACGGATACTTTTAATTATTTCACATGGGGAGGAGGGTGTTCCATTGCCGGAGCCTCCTTTAAGGTGTTACATATTTCCGTCGTGACAAAAACAATATACCCTATACTAAAAGTCTAAAAAGTATAAAAATAGTCGATAAGGATGGAATGGTTGACGGACGAATCAGACACCCACACGGTCGCACCTGGGTCCGGGTGTAATGGGACCCTCGGCCTCTGGTTTCGTACCACCGAAAGATCACTACTCATCAGGTGCTGCTTCGATTTGCCGGTGGGAGCAGCACTACCAGACCATAATATGGTTCATTACAGGTGGTTCATTACAGATCTTTGGGAGTTTTCACTGTGCTTTTCTTTGGTTTGCTTACAATTGGTTTGTTTGTCCATTGAGAATGTCTTAATGGAGGAGGACAAAACTTTCCCAATATAGAAGGGATGCTAAAAGAACGCGATTAGTCTGGTTACACGAATCTGAGGTAGACCATCAGTTGCGACTCAGATGGCTCGGACAACAGCCTCTTAGTTTCGGGAAACCAAAGAACAATTTGAAGCCTACCTGTCTGTTGATCGGAATCGTCTCGCTATTCTGTTTCATCGACAGAGCTCGCACAACGGTTTCTAGAGAGCTTGAAGGTTTGAAGAATGAGAAACGCAATTAACAGTGGATCGCGAACGTCCCAGCTGCGTCAGAGCTCTTGAAACCAAAAATCAATACATGAGAGAGCGAGCGAAGCGATCTCTCGCAACTAGTTAAAAATAAAATGGAGTGGATCATTGCGAGTCTAAGTCAAAATGACTCAACCTCGCTATCCACTACCATATAAAAATAATCAGCTTTATGCCAATTCACCCCATTGATTGATTTCGTCCACACCATGGACTTTACTCATCAGGAGCTGCATTAATCCATGTGGAGAGTGGTTCGACCAAGTCAGATGTGCATTCCGACCTAAATCAGAATACGTCCCTGATTGCAATGCTTCCATTATATAAAGTATGCATTACACGACACGAGTGCGAATTATCATCCAATGAAATTAAAGTCTAATTAAATTTATTTAATTCCTCTGATAATTTCCTGATCCGATTTAATGTCTTGTTAGGAAAAAATGTCAACGTTCTATAGACTATGTGTATCGCATCCACCTACTACAAGTAGTTTTAATTAAATACAACTTCTCTTGATGTTGCAACTCTACTAAATGTCAACAGTGGAGCTAATTGATTGTCATTGTCATATACATATGTCCGTTTTTATGTTTCGTTGTAATTATCTCTTAACATTTCATTGGACATCCACCTTGAGTACATATCTTTCATTCGCATTTCTGTGTATCTACAGGTATTCGATGGATCTAGCTGCTTATGTTAAGTAATATTGTTTAAAGGTTTCTAGCACGATCATTAACATCTGCGATCTGCAATATTGGCCATCGAGGAAAGGTGTGTCCACATGAGTTTGCAATATGCAGAGATATCTAATGACCTAATAATTCTAGCTAGGTAGGTTTAGAGACGAGAGATAGGAAAATATCGCAGAAAGTACGGTCTGGGGAATAGGGAAGGAGCTAGAAAGGACATAGCCATCGGATGTTTGACACAAAACCGCGAATTAACATAGGATAGGTGCATTGCCATGGTGAAGGAAGCATGAGTTGTCTCGCCACAACTGTGCATCTTCGTACTACTGACAGTTTGACCTTAGGGTAAAAATTCAAAATGCACAAAATCAATGAAATCGAAAAGAAGTTGTGCGCAACTTGACATGGATGTAACGACCACGGTTGTGTTACACAACTAGAGGTGGATATAACGACCATGGTCGTTATAAGCGATATGACGATGATCGGCGATAACGATGTATTCTGCTGGGTCCCTTCAACGTCGTTATTAACGAAATTCAGAATAACTCGAACACTAAACGAGATATAGTATAAACTATCTGTAAACAGTCAATGGAAAGTTAGGACAATTGTAGTGCTGCCAATTGCCCGTCGCCACACACGATCCATCTAGATGTAATTAAAGAAGTACCGTTATTTTTTGACATGGATATGTCTTATAGCTGGGGGTCATCCTAAAAATCTGTCCGTCACACGAAATGTCTGTTTTTCTACTCGGGGGTCAGAAGAGGGAACAAGCCCATTGAAAATTTTTCTTTTCTGGTTGTGCATGTCGTTTGAGTGAAGTGGTCATTGTGCATGGTTGGTGCTTGTAGATCCGCGCGGGCGGTGCGCTTACGGGGATCCTGTGTGTACATGTTGGGATGTTGATTTGATAGCGATAAAGGTTGACGTTGTGGACGGCAAGAAATAACATAGTGTACGGGTGAACGGGCGGACTTTCAATGACCTTCAATTTCCACCAATTCCCATTCATCATTTAATAAAATAGCCCGTGTTGTACTATCTGAATCACTAGGGTCCCAGAAAAGGTAGCAAGTAGTCAGTTCGACTAACCTTTGGACATGCGCAGACGCAATTTAAGAGAGTGTACATAGTTCCCGCCCCCCGAAGATGAGCGAGAGCGGATAAAGTTCATTCGAGCCAAATCGGGTGATCCAGCGACTGCGTTTGTGCATATGCAATGGCGGCGATTTGAGGTCTGACTGGTCCACAAAGTGGGCTCCCAGCACACGTGCAATAAACATATAGAACAAAATGGCGGATTTATACTAGGCGAGTTAGAATCTCTCAAGTCCCGAAATAAAGAAATATTCGTTGCAGGATGTTATATGTTGTGATGTACATTCAGAGGTCTGCAGAAGATCAAATGCCCCCCCTTCCGCAAAAATTCCAAACTGTTCAAAATGGCTGGAATCCAAACAAATAAAATAGCGCGCGTTGTACTACATATCTGAATGAATAGGGTCCCAGAAAAAGTAGCAAGTAGTCAGTTCGACTAATATTTGGACATGCGCAGACACAATTTGAGAGTGTGTACATTACATAGTTACCCCCCCCCCCCCCCCCCCCCCCCCGAAGATAGAGAGCGAGAGCCATCGCGGATGAAGTTCATTCTATCCAAATGGTTGTGCATTTGCAATGGCGACGATTTGAGGTCTGACTGGCCCACAATGTGGGCCCCCACCACACATGCAATAAACATATCATAAAACAAAATGGCGGATTCGTACTGCACGAGTTAAAATCTCCCAAGCCCCGAAATATAGAAATATTCGTCGCAGGATGTTATAGTTCCGGGCAGCTCATCGTGACATGATGTATATTCAGAGGTCTGCAGAAGATCAAATGCCCCCCCCCCCCCCCTCCCTTCTGCAAAAATTCCAAAATTTTTCTTGTGCATTCTTTTTGTGCGTGTGTTGGAATGTTTTGTTTACTTTTGTTAGTTTCCCTTTCTGTTTGCCGGACACAATCGCATAGAGTCGCACGCGTTACTTGAGAAACGGATTGTGTGTGCCGGACCCGGACTGTTGATTAAAGGGGCGGGATGAGGCGGATAGTGTGGGAGCGATTTTGCAATAGATACACAAACACAATACACGTCCGATTGGGAAAAGATGGTGGGAAGCGTGATTGCGATTAGCAGAAACGTACTCAGAGAAATGTCGATAGGCTGCAGTCTGCAAACTGTACCGAACGGGTAGATGGAACAGGGTGCACGAGAGGAGGTGAATATTGCACACACGCGATGCAAACGAAAACGAAACGATCCCGCGAGAGAAAGGAGCCCAACCGGACAGGACAAAGCAAATCAGAATTTATGACGAGTATCCACACTGCCACCAGATACATGGGTACATGGATATCTCTTATGCCTACCGAAAGCGTGGGACGTGTTTTTTCGAGTGATTTCATCCAGTATAACTATACTGGGATCTTTATAAAACTTACGTCGATATCTTCAACACAACAGGTTCCACGCAGTCGGTAGTCATAGACATATCCATGTTCCGATGTATCTGCATGCAGTGTAGATACTTTGTATCTTTTTTTTTTTATCAAACCTCGTATAGTTTGTTATTTACTCAATATTCTTCTGAAGGGACTGTTGTCGCAGGTCTATGCATAGAGAGTTGATTTTTGTTCAATGGCTGAGGGGTCCGAATCCTTCTCTAAGCCTCCGTTGAAATCGATTTACGCCAATGCCGGATACCATCGAGAGAAGTCAACACAAACATCCATGGCTACTGCAGGATCCTAACCTTCCAAGCCGACGAAGCATCAGACTATAATGACTCAACGCCCCATGACATAGGACTCTATTAACGGCCCTCTTATTTGAATATTTGCTTTTAAGTTAAACAACTTGCCGACCAAATCCAGTCAAACTAAAATCCACTCCACTTGACGCAAAATTATACAACCGGCAGTTGGCCATATTTCCGAACAAGTATAACTCTCTTCGATGACTTACATAACAAATCAAGTTCCCGGAAAAAGATACACTTTTGGAAGTACAGGAATTGGACGCGATTAATATCCGTGAGAAAGTTGTCCGCGAACAAGTCAAGACTCCATCTTACGAGCACAACATCAGGGATCGGGTATCTCATGGTTGAAAGTCATATTGCAATGTCAATATCTTGTGGTCGTGCCAACCTAAAGTTCATGTAAAAAAAATCATAAAATCCAGCATAAATATGTATGCAAAAATCTCTGAAAATATTGTGTTTAATTGATTGGAAACTGGAAATGTATGACTTTTCCTCGACCATCATCTTTTACTTCCGCACCACGCCAAAGTATCGATGTTCGACGATTTGTCTGATTTACGACGTTGTTGGGCGGTTAAGGCGTTTAGCACCAGTTTTGTGGCTCATTGGTGGATCGGCTGTGTCTTGAACCAACCAGGTACCTACGCCGAGTTCGATTGAAACCAGCTCGGAATGTCTAATCAGTTGAGTGTGCTTTACAACTTTATTTGGTTTCACTTTCTCTTCACGATCCAGCTTCGGCCATCCACCGCCAGCTGTGCTTTGTTTGCTAATAAATATTTAAATATGTAAACAATCAATAAGACACCCGGGCGACAGATCACAGACATGCAGATTTAAAGAAAAAATCTATTATGATAATAAGATTTATGTATACATAGTAGCATTTGAATGGCGCCCAATAAAGTGGATCATTGGGATCGATAGTGTTTTGGTGTGTGGTGGCACACTTATCGAAACATAATATCACAAGATATAGTAACAATCCATTATATGAATGGATGGTTAATATTTCTTCAGATTATAATATTTGAAGAAAAAGAAAAATCATTGATGAATGGGCTTCCAAAACAACAACAAACTGATAACACGCCCAATGGAGAGTTTGTAGTCAATTTGCAATGCTGATAAGCTTCGATTATGCGAATTTATGATCCGATTATAGTCAAATAAAAATTTGAATAGTCTCAAACTATTCATCACAAAAGTCTTTGATGAAAGATGTTTGATAATAGGTAAAAGTTGTTGTTATCTTATTTTTGCAAATTTTTCCTTAGGCTTAGATACATCATTTTGAATAATAGCGTGACACTTCCGCAAATATAGGTAGGTATTAGATTTCGATCTTTCTCTCGATTATGAACATATCAAATTATCTTCACGGTCATAGAAATTGAAATTATGTAGAGGCAAATTATTAATTTCCTTTCGCTCGGTGTTTTGCTGCCAATGCGTTGTAGCATTCATTCATCTTTTTACATTCAGATAAGATAGGAAGGTATGTACTCGTATATACCTATGTACTCGAATGTCTTCTGCAACATTTTGTATCCATCATATCCATGGATACTGTAGGTGAAATTGAAGAAATTGTCGGATATCACGTACAATTCAAAATTACTGTTCGTCCGTTTGTGACAATGAATTACTCGTACTACACTTTTGAAATGTTTATTTTTGCATCGTATTTACACGTAATTTTATTAACAAATTACATTATCATTGCACTAGCAATACAAATTGATGTTTTCAATAGATTGTTACAAACAATTAAAATGGTGCTACATACACAATTTTCTTTTATTCGAATGTCGGTTGTATGAGTAGTGTAATTGTGCACGTACTCGTATTTGAAGCGTTTTCTTCTTCTTTCACAAATTGGCGTGTACCATATATGGCATTGAATGATGGAATAACATAAGAGTTTTCACTTGTGCGGAATGAACTTTGGGGCAAATTAAAAGTGGATAGACAATAGCTGAGTCAGTGGCGGATCCAGAGACTATTAAGGGGATCATTTACAGACGAGAATGGTCGAAAAAGCTTTCAAATGTTTGGCGTCTAATCTGGAGTGGGAGTGATTTGAACAAGTCAATGAAACTGAAATAAGCAATCAAAATAGTCTCGTGATGCTGTGGTCACCTGACATAAAAATCGAAACTTTTTTGGACGTGAACTCCAAACTACCTTAATCTATACCTTTAACCCGAATTTTTCCTGAAATTTTATACAGATACTCTTGGAGGCCCAAAACGATAAATTGCATCATTATTTTTTTGATTCGGTTAAGGGGGTGCCCAGAACCGGATGTTGCCATATGGCAACGCTAGGAACGGTAGGGTACTGGTTGACTGGTAAATGAAAAATCGTTATTTTAAGACTCTGAATTTATTTTAAAAATCGGTATTCACTACTACAACTAAATTTATAAAAATATTACAGAAAACTTATATTATATTTGTGATGATTAACTTTTCTTCAATTCTTTGTATGGTAATTTTGGAAGCAATCAAGGCACAAACCAACGTTGCATTTTATGCATTGCGTTCTTACGATAGCTTTGCATTTTTCACCTCCACATCTTGTTCGAGTCTCTATTTTAGCAATCCAATGGTCAATTCTGTCAAATCGCAACAGATTCGTAACTGACTCTGTGGTTGGATCAAGATTTCGAGCCAGCGCGGGCGGTCGACCAGTTCCTTTCGATTCTACACCATAGTGTTTGCAGTAAAAAACTGCGATCTCTCGGCGAAATTGTAGCTGCGATGTGGTTGAGCTTTTTCTGCGATAAAGTTGCCAAGCATTTTCCAGTGCTGCATCAATAATCCATGTAAAAATACAGCTCCACCATTTCTTTCCTCGATACCCAATTCGATGTGCTGCTACATTTTGGTCGAACCTGTCTACTCCACCCATGTACTTATTATATTCCGCAACTGCACTTGGTCGAGGAATGCTAACTTTTTTCATTTTTTTTAGTTTTTCTTTTGAATTAAGTGGACAACTTTTAGGAATACGATTTTCTTGGATTGTGCCAGTCCCATTGAAACCACACAGTTTCAAATTAGTCAACATTGGCAGTCCGGTAAATAGATTATCAAAAAAAAAGTGGAAAGGTAGATGTCGAACTTCTGGAGAAAAATCGTCAATCATGGACATCAGTGGAGCAGTACACTTCCCAAATCGTTTTTCGTACTGGTTTACCGAACGTGGATTTTTCCCCTGGTATATTTCGAAATTAACCAGATATCCAGATGGAGTACAAAGGGACCATACCTTGTAACCAAATCTCATTGGCTTCCCTTTTATAAACTGCTTGCACCCATGCCGGCCAAAATACGGAATCATACTTTCGTCATAAGATAAGTTTTGCTCCGGGTGAAAGTTTTCGACAAATGTTGCCTTTAAATGATCCGTTAGTGGTCTAAGCTTCCATAACTTATCTGAGTTGTTAGGTGGAGGGTGCAAGAGTTTTTCAAAATGAATATTTTGAAGAATTTCTTCAAATCTGTTCTTTCGCATGCTGTTGTAGATCATGTCATTGCGGAGATCATTTTCGTTACTCCAAAATGCCCCATATTTGGTTGATGTCGAATATCCAGTCACGATTAAAATGCCAAGTTCGGAGTTCTAAAATGACAAAATTAATAATCATAATTAATTATGAAATTAAAAAAAAGTGTAAGAACTTACCAGAAATCGAAAAATTTGCAATGTTTCGATTGTGGAACTTCGCATATAATGCAGAACACTCGCTGATATGCTCCAATAAGGGATCGTCAAAAAACATCTCAAATAGCTCATGTGGACGAAGAGATCGACATTCTTCATAACTTGGATCGGGGAAAATTGGACTCATTCCTGGATCAGAACCTTTTATCCACTTGAAAACAGTGTCTCGATTGGCACTTGGCAAGACATGTTTCGATTCCGTACGGGTTATTTGGCTTAACCCTTTTCTTGGTGGTCTATTTGAAGGACCAGGTTCAGCGCGATATACATCTTTCCTCGTGGTTTCTTCTTGAGTTAGCCGTAAACGTTTCTCTGATGGTCTAGTTGAGGGGCCAGCTTTATCGCTATATGAGTCATTACTTGTGGTTGCTTCTAACTCAGTGCTCAATATTTCCGCGTTTTCAAACACCACTTCGCAACCAGCTCTTAACTGAGCTGCACAGAGGTTATCTGGTAATCCCACTCCCTCCTCCCCGGCATCATCCTCTCCGCTTAGGTTCCCTTCATCTTCGGGTGGTTCAATGTACATTGCACGCACAGTGTTGGTGCCCAGTCCGTCACCACTCGACTCCTCCAAAATATCCAATATATCTTTAAGGGTTAATTGTCTTTGCAAGTAGAAGAAAAAAAATCATTGCTCATAAAGTTTCTTTCGAATTTTCAATAAACATTGTGCTGTGATTCCACATAAAGTAAAATATGCTTGAACCCCTAGCGTTGCCATATGGCAACAATAATAAAACAATGTGAATAACAGCCACAAATATAAAACTTTCACAAAATTTGTTATTTCACAATATTAAACACTTGAAACAGCACAGGAATTCAAAATTTTAGTTTCCAGATCGTAACACAAACGAAATTATAGGCTTACTTACTTTTGATGGACGCTCATTTCGAATATTTTTCACGTTTTATTTTTTCACAATACTTTCACTTCTTATCACTATCAGACGTCAGCACAGAATGCAATTCTCTTGACTCCACAAGAAAGGCACATTCCTTCGAAGCCATCATTTGTTTATTTTATAAAAATCGGTCGTTGCGTTCAAGCGTTTTTAATTACTATGTGAGTATATGTTCTGCGTTGCCGTATGGCAACGTTAGGAAAATTAGGGTTAAGGTAACCATTCGCCACCATATAAACTTACCTCAGCATCTTCTTATCCAGTCAGTAAAAGGTGGAATATAGTGAAAAATTTCGCGAAAAGGCTGGGACAAATTCAACGCTCAACGTGGGGTTAGTGTTACTACCAGTCAAAGAAATGGAAGAGAACAATCCAATAGGCGCGTGTGGTATCGTAAATCACGTGACACAAGAACCGAATCTTTTTTGGATCTTACCTTAAGGATACCTTATGACTTTTTAAATGTATTTTAGCTTATTGTTCAATCAGGAAGGAGATATGGAGATGCATAATCAGCGTATATATATCTTCAATTTCCGACCAAAAAAAGTCATGAATCATGGCGCCATAGCGCTGCCCATTGACTGTAACGGCGGCTCCTTCAATGTTTTCGAAGAAAAACGGCCCAATGACGCCACCGGCCCACAATGCACACCAAACAGTCACTTTTTGCGGGTACAACGGTTTCTCAGCGGTCACTTGCGGTTGCTCACTGCCCCAGATGCGACAATTTTGTTTGTTTACATAACCGCCGACCGCAAAATCTGTGATCAGTCGGCTTTAATGGCTGAATTAGAGTATGCGCGAACAACGCGGCTTCTGCTGCCAAATAAAGTTGAACCAATGTATTTCATATGGCGATAAGTATACTGTGCGCGGACAACACGTCGCTCACGTCGCGAAAGTTGAGACGAGTTCAAATTTGTCGCAATCAACGAGCCGCGAAATATCAATTCACAATAGGCGTGTGGTTTAAAACTGTGGGTGATCATTTGTTTTGTTGTAAGTTACTGTTATGCACTTGGAAGTGCATGTTTCTATTCTTAATTCAAAAAAGTGTTTCAAGTTTGTTAGGAAGCCAGTTTTTCACAGCTCAAATGTGTCAAAAGAACGCGAACAAGAGATTTGACTATAACTGGCTGAACAGCTGATTTTCGTTGACTGCGATTTGGGGACGTAATTCGCGCACAGTATAATTCCGAGGTAATTCTTGCGTGAGCTGCTATAAGGATGGAGATGAAGGTCCAAATGCAAAATGCGCCACAATGTGCCGTAAGATAGGCCTAAATGCTGGGATCGGCGCGGAATCGACAAATTCGGGTCTTCGGCCACACTTTCACTCACAGCGGCGATGTTTTCAGTCGAACGAGCAAAACGATGATGCACAGGTGTAGAAATGTCTGTCACCGATCCTGTTTCTTCAAATTTTTTCACTGTGTGTGTAGGCAATTGTGTGCTCATTGGGACGATTATGTCGACCATAATCTGCGCGTAATGCACGAAACGTGGCCACCGCAGATTCACCATTTTGGTAGAATAATTTAATAATTTTAACGTGTTGTTCAGTCGTAAAACGTTCCATCTTGTAAAATGGCAAACCTTCAACTAAACCAATACCAGTTTGGAATACACTGACATTTGACAGATGTCGAATGGCAGGGCTTTACTTTCCGAAACACGAAATGGATAACCCGTTATTAGAGCCAGGTGTGTTGCTAAGTGCTAACCATATGGTGATGTTACATATTATAAATGACATGGTAAGTGCCTGAATGAATTCACTGCTTCCTCAATGTATCAGTTGACCATTAGCAGTAATTTATCCATCGTGTGGACGAAACTAGCGAACCAAAGATGAGATTGCGTTCATGCCGAGTAAAACGCTGGTAGTTGGCTTATCCATAGTGAGAAGCTTGTATTAGAAGTCGCCCACTCCACTCAACTCAACTGTCAAGACTCGAACGTAGAAACGAAGTTAGTTTCAGTAATTTTTGCATTTGAATGGAATGTGTAACGGACGGTTTGGTGGGCATCCGAAGATGCCCCTGTGGGGACGAAGTCTAGGTAGCATAGTGACCGTGAAGGTCGGGCCGTGCCATCTGGCGAAGAAAAAGGCCCCTCAACGAGCTAAGCAGCGGCCTATGCTTGCTGTAGCTCAGTTCGCGGGATGTGGGCGGGGTTTTTGCCGCTCGTTGCCCCTACCCTTTACGTATTAACAAAAATTCATAGGCCTGGGAAAGACAACACAAACAGGGGAGGTAAAAATGAGGAATGAAAAAAATAGTCGATAAGGATGGAATGGTTGGCAAACGGATCAGACGCCCAAGCGCTCGAATCTGGGGCCGGGTGTAATGGGACCCCCGTCCTCTGGTTTCGTACCACCAACAGATCACTACTCATCAGGTGCTGCTTCGATCTGCCGGTGGGAGCAGCACTACCAGACCATAATATGGTTCATAACAGGTGGTTCATTACAGTCTCCCCATGGGTTAGGGGCCTAAAAGATACCTTACATTAGAAGCTTGTTTGTAATTAGTATAGATTTTTTCGTACAGAATTGGAATTGAAATATCACCCGAAAAATCATCATTTTTCCATTCCCATTTCAGGTGAAATACATCTGGACCAGTGGTCGTTTGTGTGATTTCAAAGGATGCGAACGTCCCGACTTGCAACCGGTCAACATCAACGGGTGGTTCTGGACGGCAGTTCTTCAGAAATTGGGACCAACGAACGATCGCAGCCAAGGCGATTGGTCACCAACTGGCGGTATTAATCAACCACAACCCGACAATCGTGAATTGCAACAGGGTGGAGCACCCGAAAATTGTTTGGCCGTTCTGAATCAATTCTATAAGGACGGTGTTAATTGGCACGACGTTGCTTGTCATCATAAGAAACCGTTTGTGTGTGAAGAGAATGATGCCCTCTTGAAGTACGTGCGCTATACAAATCCCAATTTGCGTGTCTAGAACCGGACGCAAGGAACTTGCAGGCGTATTTAATTTCTACATTATATAGAGAGCAGAGAAAAAGAATGAAAACCAAAAATATTTTATTGTATTTTATTGTATTGATAGAGAGAAGATAGCGATTAAGATTCATCCTTTCAGTAGAGTTTAGATACACACACACACACAATTGAATCATTCGTTTCTCATTTTCTTTTTATTTATGTCCTAAACGTAATAAATTCTTATTTGAAATGTTATTTGTGCGAAACTTGAATATATGTTTTACTCAAAATATGAAAATGATTGAAGTCTTGTTTTCTCTGAATTGCTTAAGGAACAGATTAGTTCGGACGCAGAGCTAGAGGGTTCAAACTTCAAATGGCCCAAATTCGAGAACTACGGCAGCTAGACAGTTGAATTTCGCCTTAAAATGCAGCCTGAACCAAGAATAGAAAATACCATTCCGGACGAAAAACCCCGAAAATTTCAAAGCAAAGTGGCCCTGAGCTGGAAAACATAAAAGTGCGTTTTTCTCCAAAACGGAGGCACCTAGAGGGCCCAAACTTGCACTTTTTCAAATGGCTCTAACTCGAAAACTACGGCAGCTAGAGAATTGAATTTCGCCTTAAAATGCAGCTTGAACCTACCCCCAAAAATAATAGAAAATACCATTCTGGACGAAAAACCGCGAGAAATCCCGAAAATTTCAAGGCAAAGTGACACCTCGACTGAAAAAACATGAAAGTGCGTTTATTTCCTAAACGGCGGGGCAGCTAGAGGGCCCAACCCTGCACTTTTTCAAATGGCTCTAACTCGAAAACTACGGCAGCTAGAGAATTGAATTTTGCTTTAAAATGCAGCTTGAACCTTCCCACAAAAACAAAAAATACCATTCCGGACGAAATACCGCGAGAAACCCCGAAAATTTCAAGGCAAAGTGACACCTCGACTGAAAAACATAAAAGTGTGTTTATTTCCTAAACGGAGGCAGTTAGAGGGCCCAACCCTGCACTTTTTCAAATGGCTCTAACTCGAAAACTACGGCAGCTAGAGAGTTGAATTTTGCCTTAAAATTTAATTCAATTCGTATAATTGTCGCAGGGCAAAAATGATTTTAACCATTTTCAACGGTCAATAACGAACGTTCCATTATCATATGCTCCATTTTTCGAACGCTACCTATCGCATATGGTTCGCACCACAGTCGACTACAAAACACCACCGGACGTCAACTGACGAAACGTCAAACGTGCAATTCACGAGAATTTCATTCCAATCGGCAGTGAGCTACTCGTCCAATTGGTTCGCATAATCGGTCCCGCGGGAGAAGTTCTTATCGTGTGCGAATTTCATTGAAAATTACAAGAAATGGTTTCGTTATTTTCACGAAGCGCATTCCTAGCTGACGTCCTAGTGCCCAGGGCTAGTCAAAAGGTATTTAGTGTGGAATTGACGCAGTGAAAAATGCCGAAAAGTGATGGAGAAAAAGAACAGTGCCAAGACCGTGTCCCCTGACGTAACAATTTCGCCCGAGGGCGAAGACGACGGGCGAGTCGAAATGACAGATCGTGTGTGTGTGTGTTTTACCGAAGGTCCGGTCGCAAATTTAGAAAATTTTATTTTTGAAACGAGAACAATGTCTGAGAATGACCGTGACAGTGACGATGTACGGCACTGTAATTGACGGGTAATTGGCAATCGATTGACCATGGAATGTGAAGGTGACGATGACGCGTAGCACTGCTTTCTCCGTACATTTCGGCATTTGCCTGTGAATCATCACGCCACCGGCTGATTTTCATTGAAAATCATGGTTTTCTCGTTGTAGGTTTTGGCTCTAGCGTCTGCAGGACAGCGACGTCATCTCAATGTCCAGGAGCATGTTTCGTACACACTCTTGAACGAAGCCGGCATTCCCACTCCCAAGTAAGTAGTCGTGGACCTTGTCCTATTCATTCACATATAGCGTAGCCTTGTTTGAACCAGTCAGCATTTACTATTAGATCCGATTCAATTATTGTGAGAAGCGTGCTCCACTTATCTAGCATAACAGTCGATCGGGCCGGCGAAAGTCAGCCTGAACAGCTGTGCTATTTGAGCGGGGGTCCAAAGGTCTCGTTCACTGAACGGCTTCCGTTGCTTGTGCGGACTGCGTACTATCTCAATGTCCAATTTGTTGCCCCCAGATTTGTTTGGTTTTATTGGCCAAATTTATGAAGTTTGATGATATATGATTTTATAAGATAATTTTGTTGATTTACTCTGCAGGTTCGGTGTTGCAAAGAGCGGCAAAGAAGCCGAGGAAATTGCCAAAAAACTGCAAACAAAAAATCTTGTGCTCAAGGCTCAAGTGTTGGCCGGCGGTCGTGGACGAGGACACTTCAAGAATGGATTGAAGGGAGGTGTGAGGACAGTTGAAAAGTAAGTATATACATATGTATTAAATGGTCAATGAGCTCGAAACATTGTTCCGCCTGTGGAGTGGGGTGTAAGAATAAGCCACAGCCTTTCTGGCCTTGTCGTAGAAGGTGACTAAATGGACATAATGTGTATGCTTGAAGCTTACTCAATTGCCCTAACCCCTTGTGGGGCATAGCGCGTCAACTGTTCCATGTGGCCCAGTTGGCGTTTCGTCGGCATAAACTTGTTTCGGAGAATGCAGTTGCAAGCATGCACCTCCTGCACATCCATGGCCACGAACGTCTTCGTGGACGGAATTAGAACCCGATACGCCGGTAGTCAAACATGAGACTGATAGCTCAACACACTGCGCTACCGGTTGCCCCTATGCTTGAAGCTTGCATCATCCGAATTCATTTGAATGGTATGGAGAAGTACTTACGCAATACTTCCCCAACAGATTAAGGCAGTTACTGATGAGTACAATCCATTGGTAGACGAAACCAGAAGACTGAGCTTTAGGCTGATGTAGTGGATAGCTAAGCTAAGTCATTGTGAATTGTATTAGCAATAATCCACTTCATTCTTCAAAACTTGCCATGCGCTTATGCGTGATTAATACAGGAAAACAAATCAATACGAGGTTAAAAGGAGCATAACAAAAAGACGTTTGAGTTTCTTTTAAGCCAGCGTGACTTATTTTATCAATTTGCGATTGTCTTTCTCTACTCCAAAGCAAGTGATCTCTTTGTGCGTTTAATGCCTAGGACAATGAGCGGCTTAAAGTCAAGTCCACATGTCTTTAGCTAAGCTTTAGTGAGCACAAGCTCCTGCTCAGCCACTTAGTTGAGTGTCTTCCTTTCTGCCGTATTTTCACAGTCTATTTCGATAAATCGGAATGTTCCATGTCCCCGGTTTATCTACTAATTTTGGTGTTCTATTTTACTTCCTTCGTTTTTGATCTCGATTTCGAACTTCACTCCACTTTACTCTATTCCATTTCTGATTTCTCACTTTCTCGTCTAAAATTTTTCACCGATTTTGCGATTTACATTTCCAATTTTCGATTTTTCATTTCCAATATTCTATTTCATATTTATATGTATTTTCGTTTTTAATTTTCTTGTCCCCTTTTACCAGTACTTTTCCTCTATTCCTCCCTTTTCTTCTCTGTCTCTCCTTTCTATTTTTTCTTTTCCTTTTCTTCCTCTATTTTCCATTTTCATCCTCTCCTCCTTTCCCTTTCTTCCCCTCCTCCTTTCCCTTTCTTCTCTCCTTTGTCTTTGTCTCTCTCCTTTGCCTTTGTCTCTCACCTTTGCCTTTGTCTCTCTCTTTTGCCTTTGTATCTCTCCTTTGCCTTCGTCTCTCCCCTTTCCTTTTGTCTTTCTCCTTCCCCTTAGTCTCTCTCTTTTCTCTAGGTCTCTTTTCTTTCCCGTTGTCTTTCTCCTCTCCCTTTGTCTCTCACCTTTCCCTTTGTCTCTCACCTTTCCCTTTGTCTTTCACCTTTCCCGTTCCCTCCTTCCTTCCCTTCCTTTCTCTGTCTTCCTCTTTCTTCCCATTTCTTCCTCTTTCTTCCCATTTCTTCCTCTTTCTTCCCTTCTTTTCCATTTCTTCCCCTCCTTTCCTTTTCTTCCCCTCCTTTCCTTTTCTTCCCCTCCTTTCCTTTTCTTCCCCTCCTTTCCTTTTCTTCCCCTCCTTTCCTTTTCTTCCCCTCCTTTCCTTTTCTTCCCCTCCTTTCCTTTTCTTCCCCTCCTTTCCTTTTCTTCCCCTCCTTTCCTTTTCTTCCCCTCCTTTCCTTTTCTTCCCCTCCTTTCCTTTTCTTCCCCCTTTCTTCTTCTCTTGTCTCTTTCTTCTTTTCCCTTCTTCTGCTTTCCCTTTGTCCTCCTCCTCCTTCCCCTGTGTTCTCTTCTTCCTTTCCCTTTCCTTTCTTCCCCTCCTTTCCCTTTCCTTTCTTCCCCTCCTTTCCCTTTCCTTTCTTCCCCTCCTTTCCCTTTCCTTTCTTCCCCTCCTTTCCCTTTCCTTTCTTCCCCTCCTTTCCCTTTCCTTTCTTCCCCTTCTTTCCCTTTCCTTTCTTCCCCTTCTTTCTCTTTCTTCCCCTCCTTTCCCTTTCCTTTCTTCCCCACCTTCTCCTTTTCTTTCTTCCCCACCTTTTCCTTTATTTTCCCCCTTTCCCCTCATTTCCCCCTCTTCGCTCTTTCCTTTCTCTCAATTTCTATCCTTTCCTATTTTTTCCTTTCCCTTTCTTTTCCTTCTTTCACTATCTTCCCCTTCTTTCCTTATCTTTCCCTGCTTTCCCGTTTTCCCAATCCTTTCCCTCTCTACCCTTTTTTTTACAACACCACTCCCCCTCCCGTTGACTTTATTTTCTTCTGCTTTTGCTCTGTTCTCCGTCAATCTCGTTTTTCCTCTTCATTTCCTCCTTCGTTTCCCCTTTGTTTTCCTCCTTCCCCTCAATTTCTGTCCTTTCCCACTTTTCCTCTCAATTTCTGGCCTTTCCCATTTTTCCCCTCAATTACAATCCTTTCCCTTTTTTCCCTACTTTCCCCTCTATTTATTTCCTCTCTTTTCTCTTTTTCCCCTTTTCCTTTTTTCCCCCTTCTCCTTTTTTTCTCCTTCATTTCCCTTCTTTTCCTCTTTTTCCCCTTCTTTTCCTCTTTTTCCCCTTCTCCTTTTTTCCCCTTCTCCTTTTTTCCCCTTCTCCTTTTTTCCCCTTCTCCTTTTTTCCCCTTCTCCTTTTTTCCCCTTCTCCTTTTTTCCCCTTCTCCTTTTTTCCCCTTCTCCTTTTTTCCCCTTCTCCTTTTTTCCCCTTCTCCTTTTTTCCCCTTCTCCTTTTTTCCCCTTCTCCTTTTTTCCCCTTCTCCTTTTTTCCCCTTCTCCTTTTTTCCCCTTCTCCTTTTTTCCCCTTCTCCTTTTTTCCCCTTCTCCTTTTTTCCCCTTCTCCTTTTTTCCCCTTCTCCTTTTTTCCCCTTCTCCTTTTTTCCCCTTCTCCTTTTTTCCCCTTCTCCTTTTTTCCCCTTCTCCTTTTTTCCCCTTCTCCTTTTTTCCCCTTCTCCTTTTTTCCCCTTCTCCTTTTTTCCCCTTCTCCTTTTTTCCCCTTCTCCTTTTTTCCCCTTCTCCTTTTTTCCCTTCTCCTTTTTTTCCCCTTCTCCTTTTTTTCCCCTTCTCCTTTTTTCCCCTTCTCCTTTTTTTCCACTTATTTTCCCTTCTTTTCCTCTTTTCTCCTCCTGTCCCTCTTTTCTTCGCCTTTCGCTCTCTTTCTCTTCTCTTTCATTCCCTCCTTTTTCACACTTCCCAACTCTGCCCTTCCAATATCCTACCCTCTCCACAACTGACCCTAAAGAACATTACCAAATGTTAAAAAAATCAACTAGGGCGTGTTTTAATTTTCGATGATCCCTTTTTCGTGAGATCATCAGACTTAGGTCATATTAAAACGTTCGGATTCCGATCTTGTGAATGAGGAGATCTTGGGAGTGGTCATCAAAAAAGATTCCTTCCCAAGGGCAACAGGCGGCCCTTGCTGCCGTATTATCTTTTCATTGAGTTTTTAGCGCATTTCGTGTCCTTGCCTGAAGTCCTACACAATCGTTTATCTTCAGATTCTTCAATTAGCCCTTCCACGCTGTTTAAGTTCGCCTCACGACACTGTGCACGATTAATTGATGTTGTGTTTATTCCATTTACGCAACAATTCAACGTCATTGATAATTATCTATTACCGCACGATTAGATAACAGATTGACTCCTTCACTCTATGATTATCGATTTCCATTCATTCGCTTGTATCTATTTCAAAATTAATTTTCAATTTGTATGGCTTCCCTCGGATTAAGTGAATCAATCGAAACATTAATGATAGCCAGATAGTGACGGGGTCATGTTAGGGATGAGCATGGTTTATCTTTCATTAACACAGAATGAAGAATTAACAATTCAACAACTAACTTTCATGCTTTTCTCCATTCCAGCCCGACCGAAGCTGGCAAAATTGCCGAAAAAATGGTCAATCAACTTCTAGTCACAAAACAGACTGGCGCGGCCGGTCGTATTTGCAACTCTGTGATGGTAGCCGAACGAAAATTCCCTCGTCGTGAATTCTATTTTGCCGTCATGATGGAGCGTGCATTTAATGTAAGTCTGAAACGAAAACACCGTTCAAACGTTGAACATTTGCCGTTAATAGTAACATTTTTCTTCCAGGGACCTGTTATCATTGCATCATCGCAGGGTGGTGTCAATATCGAAGATGTTGCTGCCGAAAATCCCGATGCCATCATCTATGAACCAATCAATATTACCGAAGGCCTGACGAATGAGGTGGCACATCGTGTCGCCCAGCGAGTGGGACTCGAAGAATACTCAGATGATATTGCCAAAATGCTTATGGACATGTACGATCTATTTGTTAAGAAGGACGCGCTGTTGATTGAAATCAATCCCTATGCCGAGGATGCAATTGAAGGATGTAAGTTTGGAAATTTCACGTATACATACTTTCTCTTTCAGACGAGAGATGCACTTTTAGAACGCGACCACTTGTGTGCATCATTTTACACGAAAACATTAATCATATTTATGTATTTTCACATTTCTTTCATCTGGCATTCAAACATGATTGATTGATTCGTTTTCTAGCCAAATGTAAGTATTGGAACAAAGTAGCACTCTTCCCGTTTTCTATGCTAAGAACATGCTGGTGGAGGAATTGGCCGTGGGTCCACAAAATTACACATTTTTTGATTACGCTTTTACCTTACCCGCTGACACGTTAATGCACCCTCGAGTTATTAAATATGATTCGATTAACATACTTGTACATTATCAAAATTGTAAATTAGCAGTTTTGGAAGTAAAACACAATCCCTCTGTATACACGCATTAAATACTATAAATCAGTAGGTGTCAAAACAAAACGCCTGCCGCTCGAATGTTTTCGTCGTCGTACTCGATATGTTTACAAAACGCAATTGGATCAAAGTCCACACAAAATTTTTGCGAAAATGATGGACTTCCAATCAATGTCCACATACACATCCGATTCAATTCAACTTAATTAGTCATCTGAAAAGAAAGAATTGATTCAGCGTCATCTGTAATCAGAAAATCTGGGGAGGGCGTCATAATCATAACGAATGATAAGACTGCAAGCGCGGTTCAATGAATTCGCGATTAGAAGCGTTAAATGCATTCGTTACAATGATTTTTTAAATTTGAACGTTGGTGGATGATAACGACAATATCACAGCTACGGATATCATTTGGGTTAATCAGCGAATATACAAATTTTCTCTAGTTTGTATGTTCACATCGCAAAGGTCACGCGAGGTTTTTAGTCTACATTAATACTATTTTCTAGTAGGAGTTGATAGTGGTAAAGCAAGTTGCACTGATGTTTGATAAGGAAAGCAAATTTAGACAGCTGTTCAAACGGGTATTTTATTAAACATGGTTATGTATAAGTATGAAGATTCTACGAACATGTTTGCTTCCCTGAATGCAGTTCTGCAACCCGTTTAATTCGACGATTTTTTATCTTTTTCGGTCGCAATCTTCTGCCAAATGTGACCAGAAACTCTCAATATTTGTAAAAATGATTTCTCACAACACTACATACATAAATGTTTTTTGCTACCGAACCATTCGCAAATCCATTCACCAAAAAGAGCTTTCTAGCAACCAAAACGCCCGAAAAAATGACACAAAAGAGCGATGATGTTCATCGGCACTTTAGACTCGTCCCATGCAATAACATTTTAATCCATTTGCTTCCAAATTGTCTATGATTTGCTTTGAAAAATGTTGTCCTTAGCGCCCAGAATAAGATTAGATTGGATGGAGGGCAGTTGGCCCAGAGGGCTTCAGGGAATGCATCGCCGAAGCACTTCAACCGGCGGAGATGAAGTGCATCACAGTCACAGCGAATGTGCTGGGAAGTCTCATCTTCGCTCTCACAGAAGCGACAGCTTGGGTCAGAGACAATTCCCATTCTATGCAGATGACCCCTCAGGGTAAAGTGACCCGTAAGGAGCCCACAAATAATTCTAACCCGGTTTCTGCGTAGTCTCAGCAGTTCGTGGGTACGGTTGCGTGAGTGGCCAGCTATAAACAGCTTGGCCTGTCTAAGACCAGGGGTATTGTCCCAGTGCGCGATGGTTACTGAGTGTTCCCATTCCCTGATGTGCCGTCTTACACTACACAAGGGAATTCCACAGTATGGCTCCGGACCGACGAGTGGGGTTGCAGATGCTCCCCTGGCCAACTCGTCCGCTGTTTCGTTTCCTGGGATACCGGCGTGTCCGGGGACCCAGTAAATGGTAACCTTATTTACGGAGCCTAATCTCTGCAAGGCTTCACGACCACTAAGCACCACTTTCGACGAGACGGAGAAGTTACTTAGTGCTTTGATCGCCGCCTGGCTGTCAGTGAAGATTGCAATATTCCTGCCTTGGTATCCAGCTGCTAAGCATGTGTTCGCACAAGTCTCGATTGCGTGAACTTCCGCCTGAAATACCGTGGCGTACTTTCCCATTGGAATGGATATCTTGTGAGACGGACCTACGACGCCCGCCCCTGTACCCTCTTCGGTTCTAGATCCATCTGTGTACCACGTAACAACGTTTGAGGGTGTCGAGCTTCAGATTCCAATCCTTTCTGCTCCATATTTCGGTTGAGAATGGAAGTTTAAAGCAAAGCTCTCTAGCCAAATGGTCTGATGGCATACTAAGTACGTGGTCCTCATTTACCCAGTTGGTCTGCTCAGGGTTTAGTTTGAGGAAATTCTGGCAAGCTTTTAGTCTTGCTGCTGCTATTTTTGCCTCCGCCTTTATGTGAATGTGAAGCGGCGGGAGGTCGAGTAGCGCTTCAAGACCTACAGTCGGGCAGCTGCGGATAGCCCCCGTGGCTGTGAGACATGCTAGTCTCTGAATCTTACCCAGTTTGGTTTTGCCATCTTTGGTGGTTGATTTTTTCCACCAAACAACAGCTCCATATTCAACAATTGGTCTGACAATCGCCTTATAGATCCAAAGGATTATGCGAGGGCTTGTTCCCCAAGTCGTTCCCAAAAACTGCCTACAAACCCATAGGGCCTTAATGGCTTTGTCCGATATTGTCTGTAGGTGTTCCGACCAGAGTAATTTCCTGTCTAGAGTAACACCGAGGTATTTGGCGGAATCCGCCAGGAGCACTGGAGAGTTGAACATTGTAGGACATCTCATTTGTCTGGGATTTCTTTTCTTCGAAAAGGGGACAACAACTGCCTTAGCCGGATTGACTCGAAGGCCGTTGTCATTGCACCATTTTTGTACTGTGTTTAATGCCGATTGAAGAATTTCCGTTAGGACTTCTTCAAACTTTCCTCTAACAGTTATGACCAGGTCATCGGCATATCCCTGAGTTGAATATCCCATCTTTGTAAGCTTCCAGAAGATAGTACCCCTCCTTGCGGGCATCCTCGAGTGACGTTTGCTGTTAAAGTGCAGTCTCCTATTTCTGTGATGACCTTTCTGGATGGTAGCATCCTTTTTATCCATAGTGCCGTCGTTTCATCCGCTCCCTTTGCTCTAAGCGCAGAGTCAATGGAAGAGAAAGATGTGTTGTCAAAAGCACCTTCGATATCCAAAAAGGCACAAACCGCCGTCTCCTTTACTGCCAGGGTTTCAGTCGACTTACCTGACTGGTAAGCAAACTGTTTACAGTGTAGCGGGAATTTTGTGAGAAGTGTAGACCTGATGTGAGCATCAAGGATTTTCTCCATAGACTTGAGCATAAAGGAGGTCAGGCTGATAGGCCTATGTGATTTGGAGTCATCTTTGGGACGATTGCCCATTTTTGGGATGAAGACTACTTTAACCGATCTCCGGGAATCTGGGATATAACCTAGAACAAAGCTACCTCTGAATATACTTAGGAGGTAGGGGATTAGTATATCCTTTCTTCAGAATAAGGAAATACCCATATCTACCAGGCGCATGCGAGAATGTCCTCATTTTCTGACCCAAGGACTCAGAATATCATGAATTCAATTCAATTCGCCTCTACATCCCCAATCATGTAATTTTGCCAGATATCACTTCATTGCCAGGCCAGGAATATCCTTTTTTCACACCAAAGGACTCAAAATGCAATCAGCAGCCCTTTTCTGGTAATCGAAGGACTCAAAATGCACACAAGAGTAGTCTAGTGCATTCGTCTCAACACCCTCAGTCAACTGATACCCATATTGCCTAGTTATCGCTTCATTGCCAAAAATGTCATTTTTTCCACACCAAAGGACTCAAAATGATATCAGCCCTGACCGAAAAATTCAAAATGCCTTCAACAGTACTCGAGTGTATTGCTCTCAATTACCCCGAATCAAGAGATACCCATATCTATACGGTTTGGTTTCCATAGAGTCTCTTTTTTCTGACGCATCATGCAGGAGGAACCTTATGATACTTATAATAACCCAAGGAAGCTACGTACAAAATTTGCTTGAAATCTGACAACGGGAAATGGTGAAGCAATCTTTAAAAAGAATTTGGCGAGTAACTCTGGTTTAAACAAAACAGAATATACCGTTAGTCCAATCGATGATCAAAATTGCGGTCTCCGATTTGTACTCAAGGTAACACACCTATATATAAAATTTGGTTAAGATCAGAACATGGGAAGTGCTCGGACAAACGCACATACGAATAAACGAACAAACAAACGCATACAGCATACATCGGTCTATGCTGCAACCGTGTGTAACAGGATGCGCGGATGGAATAAAATCCTTAAAGCCTTGGCCGGTAGCGGCTGGGGTAAGGATAAAGAGACCCTACTGATCACATACAAAGCAGTCGGAAGGTCAGTAGCCAACTATGCGGCTCCAGTGTGGTTACAGAATCTCTGTGACACACAATGGAATAAGATTCAGGCTTGCCAAAATGCCGCTCTCCGTGCTGTGACTGGCTGTCTCCTGATGTCATCCCAGGACCATCTGCATCAGGAAACAAGGATGATGCCTCTAAGGGACCACAACAAGCTTCTTGCGAAACAACACCTGGTGGGTTGTTACCGGAGGGAGCACCCCAACACCGACCTGATGGACAAGACGCCGCCACATGACATGTCAGGCGTGATTTGAGGGACCTCGAAAGAGACGTCCAGAGGTACAAAAGGGTTCCCCTTGACAACAACGCATACCGATCAGCCATCGCAGCAATACATCACGAGGAGGTACAGACATCAATCGCAGGACTAGGTCTAAATAGAGTTCTCTCGACACAACCACCAGCCATCTCTCCCGAAAAGAGAATAATTTCAAGAGCAGCGAAGATGACACTTGCCTAACTTCGGTCGGGCTGGTGTTCGCGTCTTAACTTCTACCTATCTCGCATTGACCGGGATGTCACGAACACATGCCCCGCCGGCAATGGCACACCTCACGATATGGACCACATTTTCAATTGCCCAGCTGCACCCACACACCTGACCCCCAGGTCACTGTGGGAGAACCCCGTAGAAGCAGCTATCTTCCTGTCGCTTAACACCGAGGAAGACGAAGAACAATAACAACATGTAACACTCACACAACGAACTTCTGACCATTGCTACAACAACAACAACATCAACAACCAAAAAAAAAGGAAAGGCACCCACGGCGGCAACGGCCAAGGGCTGCCAAACCGCTTTAACGCCAGTAGGCGTTGCTACAACAACCAACAATGAAATCTTCTCAACTGGAGGTCTATGTGGAAACATCCCACCGCGTTTTGAAACAACGCCAAATTGAAAATACTGTCTGAATATGCATTATTACTTTGTCTTAACTCCCACGGGCCGTTAACTATTGAGACGCGGCATCGTTTTCTGTTTCCGCGTAAGCGGATGACCGATTTGCACAGTATATAACTTATTTGCCCAAGGCCGATCCAAGTCAGTGGTGTTATTATGTCTGCAATCGGACGAAGCCCGACTCGAGTCCCGCACCGGGATAAATAGAAAATTAGTATCGAAATGTTCATGCTTAATAGTGATGTGTAACACAGTAACGAGTCGCTCTTTTTGAACGACTCAACAGGATGAGCGAAAGATTCGGCTCAACGACATATCCTTCGAGTCGTTCAATTTATGAATGACTCACTGTAAAATTAATTCCCAAACTAGCCCATCGCATAAATATTATCCAACGCATAACCAATCCACGCTCATTTCTCAATACATATAATGTACTACAATACATTCATTCACTCATATCCCATCCCAGTATCTATCTAAAAGCAAAACCACCATCATTAACTACCAAAGCAATCCCATCTAAATCCATTCATATTCATCTCTATGCAGTATGCAATGCACGCATTGTCTATACTTCTAAATATATACGCAACAACCCATGCTGACTGCAAATGCAAACATATCAAAAATAATTTACTTACGTCGCGTCCCACCGCACAGCCAAGTTTCTCCAAATACAGAAAACAATCCCAACATTCTAAAAGAAAAGTATTCGTCTTACGTATCATCATCTCAAGCTCAACTTTAGATGAAACCAAACAAAAACCCATAGCGCCCACTTCCACTACAGCTACAGTGTAAAGCAGCGTTCTGAAGGGGCCAATACGTGACATCGTGGCACGCTTTCGATCTCATGCTTGTATCGAGCGTGGACTGGAAAGTGAACTGCTTTTGCCTTGGGTTGTGGACCGTTCACACGACCACTATTTAGTTTATCCCATAAATCATTCTGTTTCAAGCAATTACACCACTACTATACCCTAGTTTTAAATAAACTGTTTTGTGGCCATAACTTCTAAAATATAAGGAATTTCGCATTTTTGACACCATTTTGACCCCCCTTTAGATCCCCCATCCGGGCTGAGGAGCATCCATCCCCACTATTTGGATGCTCCTCAGCCCTCTCCCTGCCTATCCCCTTCTCCCTTCTCTATGTAAAATTCGTTCAAAAAGAGCGATATAAAATCGTACCGCACAATAAGATTCGTTCAAAAAGAGCGACACGTTCAAAAAGAGCGACACGTTCAAAAAAAGCGACACGTTCAAAAAGAGCGACACGCTCAAAAAGAGTCAAAAGAGAATTGTGCGGTTCGATTTTGTATTGCTCTTTTTGAACGATTTTTTTTGTGCGGTTCGATTTTGTATCGATCTTTTTGAACGAATCTTTTTGTGCGAGTTGATTTTGTATGCCCGCCCCAGATTGGCTGCCCCGTTTTCATGGGGAATAGTGGTCCGATCGGGCTGGCTCGAACTAAAGGGTATTGGGGGGTCGCTAAGTCCGAATCTGGGGTCAAAAAAGAGAAAAAAAAATTGGGGTCGCCCATCCTAGGCTGGCAGCCCCTTTTCATGGGAAATAGTGGTCCGATCGGCCTGGCTCGAACTAAAGGGTATTGGGGGGTCGCTAAGTCCGAATCTGGGGTCAAACAAGAGAAAAAAAATTGGGGTCGCCCATCCTAGGTTGGCAGCCCCTTTTCATGGAAAATAGTGGCCCGATCGGGCTGGCTCGAACTAAAGGGTATTGGGGGGTCGCTAAGTCCGAATCTGGGGTCGAAAAAGTGAAAAAAAATTGGGGTCGCCCACCCTAGGCTGGCAGCCCCCTTTTCATGGGGAAATAGTGGTCCGATCGGGCCGGCTCGAACTAAAGGGCATTGGGGGGGGGGGGGGGGGTCGCCAACTCCGAATCTGGGGTCAAAAAAGAGAAAAAAAAGTTGGGGTCGCACATCTACGACTTTTATTGAATATGTTATTACCCAAGTTTCAGACTCTTTGCATGACTCTTTTTGAACGACTCTTTTTGAACGACTCATTGGAAAGAGTCAGAGCTTATGTGCTGGCACAGTGAAAAGAGTCATTATGCCCATCACTAATGCTTAATGTTACGTGCCCCTCTCGAAACTGTCGGTTTTTGTATATGTTCACAAGAATAGTTAGTTTGTTTTTTTATAAAGCGTCGATTTTTTTCATTCCATGTTTCAAATTTGCGGGCCCTTTACGGGCCCAGTGCGTCCCCCTCTCCTTCTCGACGGCCCTGGTGAGGAGCAAATTAAATTTGATTTGGCCCTATAGCTGAGGTCAAGCGCATAATTTTCCGGCGAATTGAAAATCGATCGATAAAGTTCGACCCATTTCCTGCGATTTCTACAAGGCACTACAAACTTTATCTTGGATAGATTCCGTGAACGATTCTCCGGAATTATGATTACCCTTAGTTTAGGGTGACGGTGAAATGGCTTAATTCATAATTATGTCTTTAATAATTCAAAAATGTTTTTAACAACCATGTACATTTATAATAACACCCTTCCGATAATTTTAGCAAAAATCCCTCTGACACAATAATTTCTTTGCGCTTTTAGTAATACAAACGCTTTTTGCAAAACACCTGCTAATTATTTCCTTTAAAATTGTATCCCTATTTGCCACCAATCGCTCTTTGGCTTCTACAAATTTTAATCATTTTCATTTCTCCCCACATAGTCTTCGCTCTCGATGCCAAATTCCGTTTTGACGACAATGCCGAATTCCGACAAAAGGAGCTGTTTGCCTTGCGCGATTGGACTCAAGAAGATCCCAAAGAGGTGGAGGCTGCCAAATTTGACTTGAACTACATTGCCCTCGATGGTACGCGTGACTGATGATTAGGATTCATTATACGCGAGTTATTCGCGCGATGTTCTCTTTTATAAGAACGTGGATTTTCCCCGCACGTTCTTATGAAAGGGAACATCGCGCGAATAATTCGCTTATATTAGATCCTAAGCGTGTTACACTTTGTACAGAACTCAGTTTATGGCTTTATGCTTTCCAGGTACAATTGGATGCCTTGTTAATGGTGCTGGTCTGGCCATGGCCACTATGGATATTATCAAATTGCACGGTGGCGATCCAGCCAACTTTTTGGATGTTGGTGGCGGTGCCACTGCTCAGGCTGTGAAGGTACGTTTCGGGAGTTTTTTGTGCATCGGTCTGAATACTTGAATATATTTATTTTCTCTGTCTGATTGCAGGAAGCTTTCAAAATTATCACATCCGACTCAAAGGTGCACGCTATTCTTGTAAATATTTTCGGTGGTATTATGCGATGTGATGTTATTGCGGAAGGTATCATTGCTGCCGCCAAGGAATTGAACATGAAAACACCAATTGTTGTTCGATTGCAGGTATGAAACGCATATTACTCAGTTATAGACTACTTCAGAACAAACATCACCTCTTTTTGAATGATTCCAATCCAACCATGAGCTTTTGAAGTTTTCTCTTATTTCATTATTCAATTCGCGCCGATTGCTTATATAAAATATAAATCCAAATCCAATTTCCATTCACAGGGCACAAATGTCAACGAAGCCCGCGAACTCATCAAAAAATCCGGCCTTCGTATATTGGCACGTGACGATCTGGACGAGGCTGCCAACATGTCCGTGCATTTGGCCAAAATTGTTCATTTGGCTCGTGAAGTTAAAATGGACGTTAATTTCGAAATACCCGAGTATGCAATGTAAAAAGTTGCGTTGTTTAAAAACAAAAAGGAAAAAGAAACAGAAATTCCTTCCCTGCTCGTCTTTTTCGTTTGTTCGTTAGTTAAGTCACAAAAACACATACACACATTGTATCCTGAAACTAGAAAGTAAAAATCAATTGCACCCGACATTATTATATAAATGTGTAAAATCATCTATAAGAATAAAACAAACTGCAGACATAAAAAATATCATGTTTCTCCGCGACCGTACGTCGTGCACCACTAGGAAAGGTGTCACTAGCAACTTACTAACGTTTAAGCTAAAAGAAAAGTAAAAAAAGAACAATGACAAAATTTATTATTTATTCTATTGTAGTCCTGCACTACGCCGTGTAGAATTTTTCTTTTAATCTACACAAACAATGCATACGTGTTATACTAATTTAGTCCTCATTCATTTTAGTTCCTCTTTCTCTCTTCAATTCATGTGTTACTATATAAATTTTTGTTTTCTCCTAGAGATGTTATTTTAATATTAAAAATTTTGTTTCTAATTTGAATAATGAGTTTTTTTTCTAATTTCAAATGAAAATTTATTCGAATCAGTATGAAGAGTTCAACTCGGAAACAAGATCAAATGAAATGTGTAAGACCGAATCGAATAAAATAGGATGATAGTCCAAACAATCCAAAAAATATTAATGGCTCGCCAAGAAGTCAAGCGAAAATGCGCTAGAGACAAATTTTTTGATATAATTATATATTTATTATAAATGAATTTGATTCAATATTGTTGCAATTTATGTTGTAAAAACTACTTATGATTATGATCGATAAAAAAAATAATGGAAATTTTAAAATGTTTTTATTTTTTTGCGCCGGATTAGGTAGGATGACGTGTACGGGAAATTGCATGTCGCCATCCAATTATAAGTTAGAGCGGGTTCAATGAGAATATCCGCATTACTACCAACATCATTTCGCCGATTTTGATATACAACGAACGATTAAAAATCGATAGTATGCGTTTCCTTTTAAGCATAGTAATAGGCCGGCCGCATCTTGGACGTAGGCAGGGCAGCTCGCGCAGCGTGTACATGGCATTGTTGTTGTAAAATCAGATTTTGACAATTGTTACAACAACAATGCCATGGGCGAGCTGCCCTGCCTACGTCCAAGATGCGGCCTTAAGGTCTCCTGTGGCTTATTATTACATCCCACACCACAGGGGAAAGACAACACAAACATTCATGGCCACGAACGTCGTCATTGACGTGATTCGCCTCAAACAAAATGCCCGAACTTACGGTTTTTATGGATAGGGATCGCGTAATGATCGGTGCCATACTGGAGACGAAACTTGTTTCTCAACGGACAACAAATGCTGGCGGAGGACTTGCATTTATCATACATCACTCTGTGCTCTATCGTGAGGTACTGTTACTAACGATAATGTCCTCGAGGTGCACGCGATCGCAGTTCTGTTATATCTAGAAATATTGAGATTGACATCTTCAACATCTACTTATATTCCGCCTGTCTCTTCCCGCTCCCCTGGTTACAAGGTTAACATCAGTCTTTTCCTACCTGGCCAATATCTACTTGTGCTAGGCGACCTTAACGCTCACCATGAGTTGTGGCATTCCAAGCTGAGCAATGACTCCCTAGGCATTACAATAGCGGAGCACATCACACTTTTGTTTGCTAAACGGAGATACTCCCACCCGCATAATGGGATCTTGTTCCAGCTCTCCAGATATCTCCACATCAAGTGCTTGCCCCATCAATGCATCTCACTGGGAATCCGTTCTGACGCTTTCGTCCGACCACCTTCCGATCTTATAATAATTAAACTCGATCGTCTAACCAGCATTCAGAAATCAGACCATCGAACCTTCACCAATTACAGCAAAGCTGACTGGGTCAGCTTTCGGAATTACACCATTGCAGCTTTACCTGCCCTACCAACACCATCTGATATTCGCATGGCTGAAAATAATTTTACGAGGAGTTGTGGTGAAAGCGGCAGCCAAATTCTTACTGGCGCGCCGGTCGAATCCCTGAAGTTCGACCCAATTTTTCAGCATCAGCTGCAGAATTAGCAGACGAAATGGACAGAATTCGCAACTCCAACCCAGAAGACCGTCGAATTAAGAAGCTCAACGCCGAAATATTGTACATAATTAAGTCACCCACACAATGCGCTTGTCAATTTGTCAAACACCCGCCAGCTGACAAATCTAAGCGTAAAATTTGTGGGAAGATCCGTAACGAAATCTTCGACCAAGCGTACCAATTTTCTTCTGACGAAGTAGCAGCTGCCATCTGGAAAGCCAAGAACTCTAAACCATTAGGTCCCGATGAATTATTCATGATCATGATCAAAAATCTTGACTTGCCAGCATTGGAGTATCTAACGTCCACCCTCAATCTATCAATCGCGATGTCAGTAATTCCCGAAGTGAGGAAGAAAGGAAGGCTGGTCCCTACCCTGCAACCCAGGACAAAAGCAACCCAAAACTAATCGTATCGACCTATTACCCTACTTTCGGCGATTGCTTAAGCCTCGTTTTACAAGCTGCGGAGCTCCGCTTCGTACTGCGGAACAGATTGCCTCAAAATCTTTGTTTTAATATTTTTGAAGCTGCAAGATGCCGCTGCGGTTTGAGGATCAGACTGCTTTCGAGGCAGTCTATCCCGCAATACGTAGCGGTATCGTACAGCCTGGAAAACAAAGCTGACTGAAAGTAGTCTATTTCGCAAGACGCAGCTTGGGAAAATGGGGCCTTAAACGTGCCATACACACACCGATCGATCGGCCGATCCGTCGCCCGAAATCTATATCGGCCGATGGATCGGCCTGTGTATGTGGAAATCGCACCGATCGGCCGATCAATTTTGATCTGCCGATATTTTTGTGCGATTTTCGTGCGATCGATCGGTGACGATCGATTGGATAGTGTATGTGATTATCGCAAGTGAATGTCAAATTACCAAATTATTAAATTATGAAATTTCAAGGATTCTTATGATTTAAATGGCACTGCAATTGAAATATCAAATATGTGGTATACGAAAATACCACACACATCCAAATAGTTAACAAAAATGAATCTAGGTTGGATTGGGAGTGAATCATAACCTATTTTTTGAATTGTCATTCGTTATCGCATCGCACGAAAATCGATCAGTGTGTGTGCAGTGGAGATCGGCAGATATTTTGTGGCGATCCATCGGCCGATCGATCGGGCGACGGATCGGATAATGTATGGCGGCTATTAGCCATCCAGTTCAGTGAAGAATTGGAATCTAAGAAATGTCTTTATTTTCATGCCAGAGTAGGATAGGTGTAGAAAAGAAAAAAAAATCCTTGTCCTCGTCACCGCAGCAGTCATTAAAGGGGTTGAGTATTCAATTTTCGTCATTTTCTTTAAATGTGAAGAAAGGGAACAAGGGGGAGGAGAAAATATGAAATCATAATTTGTCTATAGTTAGAGGTTAGCACACCCCTACATCTCTTAAACATGTCCGAGGTCAAAAGTACTGATGGGCAACGATAAGCAGCACCATAGGCAATATTCGACCGCTATAAAAACAAACTAATTAATCTATGTACAATATTTGAAATTTTGACATTCGGTCTGAAATACGGTACATTATCCGATAGTGTTAAAAGTTTCTGTCTGTGATGCCACCTGTGGTCAATATAGGGTACTTACCAAACAACCCTTGTATGTTTGTCATAATGAAATAAATTCAGGCAAAGCCACAAAACTACGAGTACCCATCTGACCTTCATTTTAAATCGAAATTAATAGTCATGTAAGCTAGTGAGTGTCTGGTGAGATAGTAGATCATCATTGAACTACGAAATTTCTCAAACAAACACGGAAACTTCCAATAGACCCAACAATTTAATGTAATCATCCAAGCCTTGAAGCAAATCCAGTCGCCTCATTCGTTAAACTTTTCATCTTTTAGCATCTCCGCCTGCGCTATAGACGAGATATAAGTTACTGGGATCTGTTTAATCCGCCCAACAATACAAATGTACGCGCAAATATTTCAATAATGCGTTCTCTATCGCGAAATTATGATTATTATCCGCTAGGTACATGCATTCAAACACAAATGTTAACAACACGAAAAGATACAAATATTGTATATTCATTCGTATTCGTATAGACGTGAATAGATAGAAAAATCCGGATATTAGAATCGGACCGCAAAGAGAGAGGAGCACGTGTAACTGTTTAAATGTAAATTTTCGCTATAAATCATTCCTGTTTGATATTTAACCACACCTGGAAGCTAACAGTTCTCTTCCTTGCATAAACAAGAAGTATCTTTTCTGTACTAATAGCAGACTAGCCAAACTGTCGCGATATCTTCTTTTGCTATGAATGTTCACCGGAAAATGTGACGCCCAAGCCAGCAAACCGAGGAAGCCAAGAAAGCGAATTGCAAAATGAGACCACAGCACCCAGTCAATAAATAATAACTCGATCCTTGAAGCAGATAAATAGATACACCTTAAGTCGTTGCGAACAATTTTCTGCAATAGCTTTCCAGCAATGAAAGATAGTCGAGAAAGTATCTTCTTTAGTGGATTGGAATGGGTGTGGATGACACTCTAGGTAAAGGCGGTCAAATTCGTTAATCACAAATGAGTTTGACCACACATAATTTCTACCACATTTTCCATTCGTACCCGCTGTCATTCTTTTCCGAATTTTGTCTCCGGAATCACGTTTCGGGAACACTAGTCCCAATGTCAAAATTATTATTTATTATTATTATTCGTCTTTCAAAATTTCAAAATTAAAGTCCATGTACCTATATACGCTGAAATAGACATCCATTTACAGTCTTAAATATTTTCTAGAATTATACGTACATACAGTTAGATTACGTTGTTTTCAAATAAACTACCATCTTTCCAAGATACGCACCGCCTTTTGAACTATCTATCTATTACTAACTACACACAGAAAGAACAGGGTCATGAGATCTAGATATACGAGTACGAGTACATACTCGGATAGCTACGATTACGAGTAGGATTCTGGCTATAGAATCTAAATGATTTATTGGACTTTAATATAGCAAGAGGAAAATAGGAAAAATAAATACTCGTAAATATATAGATCCTATAAGTGTAAAGACAGCCTCGTTTTCTTCCTCGGACTGAATTAGAATCTATGTATGTACTCTCGAACATAGATGAAAGATAGAAATCGAAATTTTCATACATGTGGGTAATTACTATCTAAAGGATTCTCTACCCCATCGTGATAACATTCATATTACTAGATAGAAACAAGAAAATATGTAGTTGGCGAGAAATCGGCTCGATAGAAAAATTGGCAATGGCGAACCCAACAAGGAGTGTCGATTTCTTCCTTAGTTGGAGATTAGGGTCTTAGAACAATTAAAGAAACACTAGCACTAGTGGAAAACTCGCTTGTACCGAGAACCATGAAAAATCAATTCAACGAAATGAACCCATAGCCCAGTTAAAATGGAGTCTCTACTCGAACTAATCGTAAGTTCTAAACGAGTTTGGTGTTATCACTACTTTTCCGTATCTCTAAACAGTTTTCGAGATAATCTCACTTGAAAAGAATATCGGAAAAATTCTTATTCCACGAGGAAAATGACAGCGAATGGATTTGTTTATAGTTGAGTTAGCTTTAAATTGCAATACGTGTAATGCCTGCTACAGACAATGGCCCAGCCCCGGCCATTCGGTGCCATCGCCACTATGTGGACGGACGGATGGCGTTCAGTGGCCAATGCCGCGTAACCGTCATTTCTGTCAACAGTGATGGGCCATCGGATGGCCACAAATGGCTTCGAGAGCCACTTTCCTCCGCGCGATGGCCCATCGCGTACACAACTTTGAACAGCTGATTTAAGTTGACAGGCCACCACTCAGTTACCGCAATGCTACTATCATCGACCTTCTGTCGTACGCGATCCGTTTGATTATAGCTGCCGTGACGGACATAGCGACAGCTTTCAATTTCAAAGGCCCCCTATACGCAATTTCCTGATGGCCCATCGAAGACCATTGTGTGGACGGACCATATTTGGAAATATTTGAATTGACATTTGGTATGTGATGGCGGCCATCAAAGTCACCATCGCGATGGGCCACTGTCTGTAGCAGGCATAAGTCCATAGGGTGGATAGAAAATAGATAGAATGTATATTTAATTTTTTGAAATATTTATACAGGGTGTCCGAAAATTGACACATAAACGCACTGCCACGTGAATCCCCATTCAATTTCTTACAAAAAATATTCAAGAACCTTTTTTCGAATTTTAACCCTTTAGCTGCTACAGGCATATATGCTTTTATCAAAATTGACTACCCCCACATTACTGCTAATCTCAATATCTAAAAAACTACTGGGTAGCTAACCCAGTCAGAGAGAGAGAAGAATCGAAACTTGATCGATCCTAGATCGAAGACTATGTCTACTAAAGAAATCGATGAAACGTCGGAGACATTCGTATGGGCTTGGCCGCTTTTGCGATACCGAAAGTGAGGACAGGAGTCTATTCAAAATAATTGACTGTAGTCGATGTACAATAGAATCGATGAATGTAGTCAATGTAGAATAGATTTTTAAATCGATGGCTGTAGTCGATGTAGAATCAATCAAGTATAACGGTCTCGAAATGCTAGAAGAGAGACAAACTCGGATCACATATTTTTCCCTCTCCCTATTTTCTCCTTTCTTGAAATTTGAAAAAATCCAAAAATGGAGTGTACCCCACTTGCCTATACCAAAAGAAAAAAAATCTACCTAAAAGAAAGAAAAATCTACCTTCATTCCACGAGTTCACCTATTACAACGCATCGCTTTCTCCAGAGAATTATAGTACTTCTACATATTTCCGCCAAATTTCATGCACGTACCTTCGGCGGTTCGTGAGATATTTTATAGACAGACAGACGGACGCATGGCCGATTTCATAAGGGTTTTGTTTTTACTACAAAAAGACTGAGTTGCCTGGCAATCACTGGCGCAATGAGAACCACGTCAATGAATTCCTTAAACACTCTCCTGAACCTCCCCCTATCGATATGCAATTTATCCATCCGACTGCCGAACGAATGAAGTATTTTCCAGGCGGAAGTGCTAGCTATTCAAAAGGCAGCAGAGCTAGCCTCAATAACTCGAAGGAAGGGAAAAGTTTTTATTCACTCGGACAGTGAAGCTGCTTTAAAAGCGCTACAATCCGACACCATAAGATCGAAGACAGTGCTCAAATGTCTTTCGGCTCTTCAGATGCTAGGAACTTCAAGGAGAGTAGAGCTCCGATGGATACCAGGCCACAGCGGCATACTTGGCAACGACATCGCGGACGGGCTTGCAAAACAGGGTGCTGCTCTTGATAGCACAATGGCAATAGCAATTCCTATACCAATGCAGGCAATAAGATCGGAAATGGACTGCAAGATGATGCAACTGGCCAATAATGATTGGAACAAAGCCATCAATTCCAGGATAACGAGGGAAGTCTGGAATTCTCACAATCCAAGGAAAACTAACATACTCCTAGGACTATCCAGAGGTAAGTCTGCGATGCTAGTCGGATTAGTTACTGGTCATTTCCTGATAGGGGAGCATGCCTATAGGCTAGGACTGATCACTTACAGTGGCTGCAGAAACTGTCGGCTGCCTAACATTAAACAAACTCTGGAACACCTCTTGTGTGAATGCCCAGCACTCGCAAGAACAAGACAAAAATATTTTGGTGCAAACTTCTTCCGCAACTTGACGGCGGTTGCGGACCTCAGTATAAAGAGTCTTTTGGAATTCGCAAACACGGCAAAAACCTTCGAGCTCAACAATGACCCAACGATATTAACTAATCCCAATACGTAGTTCCTTTGCCCCGTTGTCAATTCGTGGCATTGCTATGCGGGGCTGTAAGGCTGCCACCTAACCTAACCTACTACAAAACCCTAAAATGGAGAACCAATTGCTTACTAAAGTTTAAGCTTCTTTCATAATATTAGTTTTAAGTATGAATAAATTTAGTTATTTTGAAGTGGCTCTATAATCCTGTCGCAAAGGATGTAAGAAAACTTTGTTGAACTATTTTCTGATTTAAACTGGTAATGGTATATATTTATGTTAACTATTCTCTATCAGGAAGTTTTAAAGTGGAAAATTTTGCGGTGGTTCTATAATTATGTGGCGCACTGTATGTACGAGTATATGGAGGAGACAGCAGTTGTTTCTTCTAAAGTATCATCGATAAGAAAATCATCAACTTTTCAAAGAAGAACAATTACGTTTCCTAGACAATCGATACATCTAACTCGTCTCCTTAATTATAGTACTTCAGCATAAGCAACTACGTCTACCCATCTAATCGGAGAAAAACACATTAATTGAGTGTACGTAATGCATTAAAACAATTGAAATACAGCTAGCTCTGCTTCTGAATCTTACATACGCCCAGTTTATAAAATCTTCGCGGCTCCTCATCATATAAGGTACGACCGGAAAAGGGAGCGGTTCTAATTGTCTGACACAAGAAAACTAGTCGTCTCATCTTCAATAGCCGAAACATGTAACGCTTCAGGTACGTAAAAGTACCGCCTTGGCCACTCTGTACGTATTGTCGTCGATGCACAGCAATGAAGCAGTAAGATCACTTCGTGTGATCACCTGGTTCAGATCCAGTGCTGATAATCTTGACTGTGGCAAAGAGGAAGATGATGGTGATGATGTTGATGTTGATGATGACCAGTACCAAGTACCAAACAACTGGTCAGGTAACAGTAGCAAATGTAACACATGAAGTCATAGTTCCTCCACGATGTTTACCACTCGATGTCCCATTAGAAGTCAAGACGTTAACTGCGCAAAGATGATTGTCATGATCATGACCGCGCTGAGTTTAAGAAGTTGATCATGGAACATGGAGAAGTCAGGTATATGAAGAGTTGAAAAATGGTTGCAGCTATTCGACATATCGGTTTGGTGAAGTGGTACAATGTAGGATGACGTGGTCGGGCATGTCTTCTTTAGGGCGTTTTACGGGGCTTATGAGTGCACCAACATCAGTGGATACCTCTGAAGCCTAGAAGAGCTGATAATATGTTGGAGTCAGCTATACCCTTTCTTTCGAAACTTGCCTGTTTCAAAGCCTGCAAACACAGCACGCTCCAAAATGGACTCAGTGACACTGCAGATGCAGACTAGACAATCCCAACACATATTGTAATCTATTCACCCGAGAGGGGGGGGGCTATTATTCCACTTGGGTTTAGGCAATCGCCCTAGGAAATGAAGAAATTTCTCCGAAGATCATTTTTATTACAACTGACAATAATAGCGGTTCCTCTTGCTATACTTACTTATTTATCCAGATCAAACAATTCTGGAGCGTATGGTGGCAATCGACTTCAGCTTCAGCACGACAACGATGGCGATCATTGTCTCCAGAAAACCGTAAACGAAACGTTTGAAGAATGGCCCCTCAGGAGTAATCTGGAACGGACTTTAATTGGACAAATGTGAATGTTGTGAGCCCTGGCGGTTTGCTAGGTTCAGTATATTGGCTCATTGTATCATGATGACAACAAAAGCAACCAAATGCATTGGAAACGAATTGTTCATTGTGATATCAGTGATACTCGTACCTGGGCTGTTTATCCAAAGGTGAGTTGCACTCAATTCCTGTGTTTGAGTTGAGTGTCTTGAATAAGAGATTCGGAATTCAATTTCGAGTTCTAAAGAAGTCGCATTTAGATGACCGAAGATGGGTGGGTTGGATGGCTGCCTATCGGGCTATGGTTCTTCCTGAGGCCACCTTCTATAGTAGGAAGTTGGAAAATATTGAAGTTGATTCAAGTCACGATTTGGATCAACGATTGCATTTTGTTGCGATGATTAGGCGATCCGTTGTAATATTAATATCCGTGTGCCCCATCAATATGCGAAATTCAAAATTGGAATTATGTCGCTTGGGGTATGACGTTCTGATGATTTGTTGTGATTGAATACTTGGCTTTGGAAACATCCATTGATATTCCGTGTTTTAAATATTCACCATACTGATAATGGACAGATGAGTTTTGGAATTAGAAAATTCTCTTTTATTTGCCTGTGGCCGGAAAAGCTGTTATTATGCATTCTCAAATGTAGTTTGGAACGTTCTTCGATCATCAAAGATTGATAGATGTGGAGCGTCGATCTACCAAGCGAGAGGTCGCAGGTTCGATTCCTGTCACGAGCATAGTTGAACATTTGCTTTTCTCGCCGGCCATCAGTCGACTTAGCTGCGAATAAGTTCATTATTTTATGCAAACGCCAACGCTTAGGGGATACCCTTTGATGCAGTAGTATAGCCTTGGCGGGTAAGGAAAGGAAAATTAAGGGGAGTCTCAATCGAAAAATAAAAAAAGTGATTTTTTTTACTTTAAAATTCTTTTGATTTTTCTGGTTCTGCTGATGTAAATATATTGAGATTATTCAAACCGGAAGTATTATAAAATTTGATATATTTAGCAAAAACCGAAGTGCGAAGAGTCACTTGAAAGAACTCAAAAGTGAACACGAGATCAGCAAAAACGAATATAAAAGTACGAAAACGTGAAATGGAAGGTTATATATTAGATGCGGGGTCGGCCACTGCACTGCGTTACCCCAAGAGGAATCAATGGAGTTCACATTTCGCCCGGAAAAAGAGTCTGAAGTGGCGGTGACGCCATGGCTAGAGGCGCTCAACAAAATCGTCTCTCCTGTAAAATACGGTTTTCACACTTTTCGGTACAATTTTCTCAGGCTACGGTCAGCTTACGACTTCCAAATTTTTACACATTATTAAAAACGGGTTTCTAAAGCCAGTTATATTTTTTAAATCAGATTTTTAAATGTGAAACTCTTTAAAAAAAAATACTATTAGATTAAAAATACGGTCAATTTTTTCTGATCCCCGTAAAAATTATTAAAAGACGAAATCAAGTAAAACCAAAACATCATGTTATTCGGACGTCCTTCTAGTTTAAAATGAGCAAAAAAAAAAAAAAAAAATTTTTTTTTACAGTTTCCAAAACATGTACCTAAAGAGGTTATATGTTAGGTACGTTATTATTATTATTCTAGGCCACAATTTTTGGTAAAATTTGAGTTTCTTTGCAGATTTGGGAACAGCAGGCTTTTACAAAGACAGTAAAAAAAAAGAACATTAAAATATCTTCATTTAAACCAGAGTTATTCAGATTAAAAAAAAAGGTGACTTTTCGAGTGAGACTCCCCTTAAGGTAAAAGAGGAGGAATAGGTTGAATTGGATCAGATGAAACTAAATATCGGTGAACGTTTTGTTTGAATTTCTGTAGGTCTTTACTGCAGTGGAAACCAAACGACAGTAAACTGAAAACTGTTCCACATTCGGCTTATCCTGCATTTCTGATTGAATCATAAAATTTAACTGTTTGGCACTACTCACACGGGGATACTCAAATACCCGAGCAACTGGGCTAACCGGTGACTAAGAGATCTGGCATGTGTAATCAGACGGTGGCACTCATACGTAGATATTCCAGTCGCGGATACTCGGCAACTGCGCGACCGGAGGCTAGGAGATTCGACATGCTAGTCTCCGAGCCGCGTAGTCGCTCAGTCACCTGGTTGTATATGTCGGCTGACTGAAGTGGTCATTGTGCACGGCTATTCCTTGTGGATCCGCGGGGTTGGTTTGCTTGCGGGGATCTTGTGTGGACATGTATCGAAGTGTTGCTAGCGACCAAGCTAGTCGACCCCGCACATCCATAAGCAATCCCAAAACCATATGTTTCTTGCCGTCCACAACGTCAACCTTTATTGCTATCAACATCTCGACATGTACACACAAGATCCCCGCAAGCAAGGCGACCCCGGGGATCCACAAGCAATAGCCGTGTACAATGACCACTTCAGTCAGCCGACATGCACAACTCGCGACTTTAGTAGCGGCCGTGTGAAGATGACGGGCGACTACAGTCTCGATACTCCAAGTCTTCGTCTCTCAGTCGCCAAGCATTGGAGACTTGAGTATCCCCGTGTGAACAGTGCCTTCGGCTGCCACTAGCTTCGTAATATAGATATATAGAAGATAGATAGATAGAATGTTGCAAGATGGCGGGCACAAATTTAATTTGATAATGTCACAAAAAAGCGATGTTCATTGGCACTTTAGGCCCGTCCCTTGCAAATACATTTTTATTTTGATCTGTTTACTTGTTGTCTACGATTTACTTTGAAAAATGCTCTCCCCAAAGAACTAATTATAATATTTTGGTGCGCGAGTAAATTTGGATAAAACATTAGATGGTAAACTGTTCCACATTCGTAGTCGTAGAATTTTGAAGTGCGTAAGACACTGATTCGCCATCGTAGTTTGGAGGCCCCTCACTTTGTCGCTGCACTTTTCCCGTCGAATCGTCGTTTCAACCATCAAATCGTTCACCGCTCAATTCAGCCTAGCTTCCAACCTTTGTTGTTACTGCTTCTCCAAAGATTCAATTTTCTTCTCGACGCGTACCGCGATTGGAATCACCTTTTTTGGAATCGAATAAGCAGGAAGCTATACCGTTGCAATCACTACTTTTCGAACAGAACTCGCAGAAGGCCACCAGCAAAACAATCCTCACTTGAAAAACTCTACCAGGAAAAAGAAATCCCTCGAGAGGTCCGGTAACACTTTTATAACTTTTCCTTTCTTCTCCCATCTCGAGGAGAGATCCCCACCAGCGGCACGGCCTAAAATGGCCGAAAATAGAAATATTTAAAATTAAATAGAAGTATCGTCCTTTGTCGTTGATGTCGCTGCAACCCTATCCCTGCTGTTTGTCGAAGGCCCAAACCTCTGCAATGTTTTCAATGACACCATCCATTGTTATGACTGCATTTGTTTACGTTCCGGCCATATACTCTCTCTTCAAAGGTTCCGGCAATGAACGTGGGCGTCAATTTGGCTCGTAGCGATTTCCACCCTTGCCCCCACCCCCCAAACTGAGTAAAGTGGCGATAATGGATCGTCGTGCTTAAGATGTGATTCTTGGTGCATCGTTTTTGTTTTCAGTTTTCCAGTATACCGGTGTCAATGCAACGTAGACGTGGCCAGTTTCTCCCGGTGGAATGGGACTTTTGATGACATTTTTATTGGAGGCGCACGGATCCGGTACTTGCCGTTCGGACCAGGTATTGTATTCGATGGATCCAGGTAGGGATTACAGCATTTTTCATTCTTAACAATTTCATTTTCAACAATTTATTATATACGGAACCACATTCGTACCATGTTGTGTTTGCCCGGGAACGACGAAGACGAAGTCGATGTTGTTTTGCCTTACTGTATAACGCGAGGTGCGATGTGGAGGCGTCTGAGGACACGTACCTGGCATTAGTGTTAAAAACCGGGAAACACGATTTTTGGGACACCTTCGGGGGAAAATCAGGCTTAATATTATAATTCATCGTATATTTATGAATTTGTCTTTTGTTTACTTTTAGCGCGATGGGGCTCCTGTAATACAGCACACATTGACGAACACTAGGTCCGTTGTGATACGACTATTGATGTAAAAGCCCCAGTCTCCTATCATGTTCGCCGATTAGGCATTGCCCAACAAGAGTACACATGTTTCTTCTATTCAACGCCAGCAGCTCCGCAGGGCGTTTAGCATCGCAGGCCAAAGTTGCCTAGTAACATTACAAGTGCTACTATTACTCCATCTGGCGTTGGCGTTTTACAGGCTGCTAAGGACCATCCAAAATGGCGATGACTTGCTCTGATCTGATCTGATCTTGATCTGCTTGGCAGTTATCAAGGGCAATTGAGGAGTAGTATTATGGGCCGGGATCCAGTGTAGTGACAAAAAAAGGTTATTTACTGAACTAACGGTATATTCTGTTAGAGTTATATTCAATACTCAATTGCCCTAACCCCTTGTGGGGCATAGCGCGTCAACTGTTCCATGTGACCCAGTTGACGTTTCGTTGGCATAAATTGATTTCGGAGAATGCAGTTGCCAGCATGCACCTCCAGTAAATCCATGGCCACGAACGTCGTCGTGGACGGGATTCAAACCCGTTAGAGTTACTAGCCTCCTAAGAATTTTTAAAGATCGCTATTCCATTTCCCGTGGTCTGATTTCAACCGAGTTTGATACAGTGCTTCCGGTGATATTTTCGTCCTTTTGCAGATGTGCGTCAGGGCGGAAGGACTCTCTTGATCATGAAATGAAACAGAAATCAAACCTGGTAGATAATTGTATCTCTTGAATCGGGGCAATTTGGCCAATGCTTTGGAGTACTGTTGACGACATTTTAGGACCTCTAGTCAGGAAAAAAACCATCTTCTTGAGTATGAAGTGCAACCTGATTTCTGATTCTGATTCGGGATGAAGAGACCAATGCCCTGGAATACTGTTGAAAAGGAAAGGGCTTTTTTGAGCATTAAGTGACACCTATAACTAAAAAGGATCAAATATGTCATATTTTCTAGAATTTGTTTTTGAACTTGAATCTAGTCTAAGTACCAATTGGGAATACTCTATGACAGACCAAAAACATCAAGTCCCGTTCCAACTGGTCATAAGTTACTCAATTGCCCTAACCCCTTGTGGGGCATAGCGCGTCAACTGTTCCATATGGCTCAGTTGACGTTTCGTTGACATAAACTGGTTTCGGAGAATGTATAGTTGCCAGCATGCATCTCCTGTAGGGGAGAGTGGGGTAATAAGAGCGGCCGGGTAATTGGAGCCTCCCCAGAAAACTCTACTTCTAGTGGTCGAAGCACGTATACACAAACTCTCGCGTATCGCTCTCCCACTATAAGTATACCGTACGCCTCCATGCTCGCTCAGTTTCACCAGAGCACTCGTGAAGTGATAATCTCGTTTTCGCACCATTTCGTTGTAATAATTACCGGTGTTTGTGAGTGAAGGTAAGTGTAAACAATTGTCATTTTTGCAGTTTGCGTGTTTAATTGATAATGACAGTGATGTGAACTATAGGTTAAAGTAATTAAACTCGGAAAATATCGCATAGTTTTTTTCTCATTCTATTTTTGAAAAATCATTCAATGGGGTAATTGGAGCCGGGGGGGCTCCTATTACCCCACAAATGATAGAAAAAGCTACCATCGCTTTTTGTTAAACATTACATTTTTATATTCCCAGATGCCTAGAAATCGAAGAAGGACAATGACGAGGGGGAGTTGGACTGTGCAAACTCTGGAGGCGGCAATAAAAACTATAAAAGAAGGCAACTCTGTTCGCCACGTTTCTCAGCAGTCTGGCATACCATATAGCACTCTAAAGAAGAGGTTCAGGGCGGCACAAAACAACGATGCCTCACATACCAAGCCCCCAAAAGGTGGAAGGAAACCTATCTTCAGCGACGAAGAAGAAGAAAGTCTGGTCAAACACCTTCTTGATATGTCCAGAATGTTTTTTGGGCTAACGGCAATGCAGTTCCGAAAAACTGCATATCAGTTTGCTGTGACACTGGGCGTGCCGCACAGATTTAACAGTACCAAAAAAATTGCTGGAAAGGATTGGTTGATGGGCTTCTTAAAAAGACACTCTGAACTAAGTATTAGGAAGCCGGAAGCAACAAGTATTAATAGGATCGAAGGCTTCAACAAAGCAGAAGTGGATCGATTTTTCGCGAATTTAGAGCAAGAAATGACAAAACACAAGTTTGGCCCACATCAAATTTTCAATGTTGACGAATCTGGATTTTCAACTGTGCAAGAGCCCGGAAAAATCCTTGCACCTAAGGGAGAAAAAAGAGTGGGAGCAGTTACTTCCTGGGAAAGAGGAAAAAATATCACTGTGATTGGCGCTATGAGCGCCTCTGGCTCTTTCGTCCCACCACTATTTATATTTCCAAGGAAAAGGCACTCGCCTCTCCTCGAAAGAGACGGCCCATCTGGAGCGGCGTATGAGTGTACACATAATGGATGGACGAATGAAGAAATCTTCGTGAAATGGCTTCATCATTTTGCAGCATTCGTAAAACCCAGCGAAGACAACAGGATCCTTTTGATCTTAAATAATCACAACAGCCATTCGACAAAGGACTCTTATCACTTCTGTCAAAAAAACTTTATATCGATGGTGTCCATTCCCCCGCACACTTCTCACCGCCTCCAGCCTCTTGATGTCACATTCTTGGGACCTCTGAAAAAAGCCTACAACAGAGAGTGTGATCTTTATATTAAAACAAGGAATTTGACAAAAATCACTCCGTACGAGATTGCTGGTTTGTTCAACAAAGCTTACGCTAAAGTTGCTTCTTTGGAAAAGGGAATATCAGGATTCCGTTCAACCGGGATATTTCCTATGAATCCAGGCGTTTTAAATGCAGAAGATTTCATAATCTTGGAGCAAGCTAGAACATCGTCGACTATTTTAGATCCTCAGCCATCTACAAGTCGCGCGGCTGACGTTCGTGACAATGATCCCAAATTAGGCTGCGCGCAAGTTGGCACGCGTTCGCGTGTCGCGTTCACGTGTTTTATGTCAAACGGTTTGAGTCTATGGTTTGCAACCAAAGATGCGAATTTGTCAGTTTGATAGATGCTCGGCTGTTGACGTATCACCAAATTGAATTCTTTACTGTGTATTAACGCCAATAATTTAGTATGAAATGTGTGTTTATGCACATCCTACTACTCCCTAGTCGTTTGTTTTGCCACTCAATTCATACCTAATTCTCCATTTTAAAGCACAATAATGAACTAAATTTGTTGATACGACAATAGCCGAGCATTTGTCATATTGACAGATTCGCGTCTTTGGTTGGAAACCATAGATTCAAACCGTTTGACATAAAACACGTGAACGCGACACGCGAACGTGAGCCAACATGCGCGCAGCCTTATTCAACAAAAGCATTCTTCAGATGATATCACCACCTCCTCAGTTAAAATCTTCACTCACAAATAAGAGAAAGAAACAGCACTCAGAGATATTAACCAGCACTCCAATGAAATCGGTCCTAGAAGAGAAAATAAAAAAACGGCAGATGAAAGAAAACAAACCAAAGCAGGGAAAAGAAAATGCCAAGAAACAAAAAAGGATAAAAGCTCCACAGAAACAACGAAATGCGAAAATTGAAAAAATTACGAAAAACCTTTTCCACGCCGATAGTTCGAGCGATTCATCTATAGATAAAGCTAATCTTTGCGATGACAGTGACAGTGGTGACGATAATGACGATACAGAGGAGAACTTCTGCATCATATGCAATGATGTCGGAAAGAATGACGAGCTTTGGTATCGCTGCAGACTTGGCGGTCACTGGGCTCACGCTGAATGCTGCGACTGCGAAAACCCTGAGAACTTCTATTGCGATTTCTGTCTTAGTAAATAAGTTAATGTAGGTGATTTCGTAAAACGGAATTTTTTCTTTACTTCTTTTTTCACTAAATTTTATGTAACAATAATTACTGAACTGGGTTTGTCTAATAAATGCTATAAAATTGCTTTCATAGTCCATTTTCCTCCTTTTTAAATTGTGACTTTTGACCGTGTGGCTCCAATTACACCTATGAGAGAAAAACGGCTCCAATTTCCCCGTTGGTGGGGAAATTAAAGCGATTTCTACTTTTTTTTTTGAATAATAATTTCGTCCATTTATACCTAAAATTAACATATTAATTATCATGAAAAGTAAAGCCAGATAAATTTAATATCATGTAGAATTGATTTCAACTAAAAAAATATATTAAAAGTTAGGTTTATTTTCTGTTTTCCTTACTAGGCTCCAATTCCCCCACTCTCCCCTACATCCATATGGCCACGAACGTTGTCGTGGACGGGATTCGAACTCGAAACGCCAGTAGTCAAACATAAGACTGGGGCCTCAACACATTGCACTACCGGTCGCATCCGGTCCTAAGTTACTAGCCAATGAGCCTTACTTACTGCAGACTTGATTTGTCCTTTGGCCAGTGCTAGTACCCAAACCCGTCCTCGGCTATAGGTTCAGGGCATTTTACAGTACCAAAACATAGGTCAAATACAGTATATACTGAGCAATATAAGACGCATTTGTGGTTCCAAAATGGACGTCTTAAAGTTATGTTCCTTCAATCATACCCTAAACCAACGCATTAAACTTTTTAATGACCATTATGCAAAAATTATAGAAACATGGTACTATAGTACCATCGCTTGCGATTCAACCCCTTCTCACCCAACCCCTTGCCGATTCCATGCAACAAGTCCCCATAACTGACACCTAAAACGGCCAATTATTCTGCTTCAGTGACTTTTTGTCTCCGTGGCGGTCCTTGAAGATTGTCATTGTTATCAGGTTTTTTTAGTATACCTTTTCTATGCATTTCAAGCAACCGAAAATTCTGGTAGGTATTTCTGGGTTCCCCCAAGCCATCGTTGCATTAACAACTGCGCGTGGAACGTTCTTAGAAAAAAAAAGAAACGATTTTGCACGATTCAATGAAGACAAGGGTGACATTGTGATCCATTCAGTTTTTATACCCTAGTTTTTTATTCTTTCAAGCATAATATTGTTAATGATCATCATCGTGGCGCGACAGCCCGACGTCGGGCCTTGGCCGCCTGGAATTGTTAATGATGGTTGGTTTTATGACACCTTTTTCAGGGCATATATTAAATGCCTAAATGTAAGAAAGGAGTAATTGTAATAGGCAATAAAGCGGGTTAAAAGCAAACAATGCCAGGAATTACTGGTTTGCGTATTGTACATGGGAATTATATCTGCAGGAAAGGTGAGGAAAAAATAGGTAAAAAAGCTAAAGCAATGAGGTCACTCTTCAAGTTAGATTACACGCTGCAAAAATTCTTGGAATAGCCGTATCAAATGCCATATCGAACAGTATACTAAGAGGTGGTATCGTGCCCCAGACCAATACTTATCTATCCAGTTGGTCCAAGGATCAGATACTCTCTCAGGCACGTATTCAAGACATTTTACTTCTCTGTTACTCACTATCTCTCATAGAAACGGGATTAGTATTCTCCAAGGAACTCAAAGTTCATCTGCTCCTCTCTTTAAGGAACATCATAACAGTGTCTCAAAATTAAATTCAAATTTCAATCTCACGCAACAATTCGTCAATTTATCGGCTAAATTCTTTCGAAACTGCATAATTGTTTAGCCAATTTTTCAAGGACTTTACCGTCGATTGCACAACCTAAAAATCCCTCCGTCCTTCAAAATGATCAACCCTCCTTTGTGCAACCAGAGCTCTCGCGTCGATGCATTTCAATGCACTTCCGTTATGCTTCCAACTCAGAAGTTTACGCAAGGGCATTCTGAAACGATGTTGTTAATAGGATCGAAATAAAAAAAAAAATATATTTTCCCTGAAATGGAACAAGGATACAAAAGTGAATCAACGTGACCACCAAAACGATGCCCAAACGACCAGAAACTCACTTCGAATCATATCCGTTTCTCAAAACCATTGTTATGTCGTATTGTGGCCATAAGTATCAAATTCTGAGTATATCATCTCGAAAAAAGGATATACAATTTTGAATAAAAAGAATGTCGTGAACCCTCGGCTCTATTTTCCCGGATCCCCTGGAGTAAAAGAAAACACAACAGGGTGTCAAGATTTCAGGATGACGAGTTGCATAATAAGACGAAACGCAGCGTGAGAACATGAAGTGCAATTAATATTAGGGCAGTCAGTAAGGCACGTTATTATTGCAAACGTCATAAAAACAAATCAAGAAAGGGTTGCACGTAAACGCGTCATTATCCCCCCGGTAAAGATGAGATGTAGCCTTGAATTTAAATGAGGTGAAATCCTGTCCGAGGGGAGATCCTTGTTTGACTCTACGGAAAATGATGAAGGGAACTCCCAGAATTATGAATCGTATCATTTGAGGTGTATTTAGACTAGTGACGTTTACGTTCAATTTGATTTCGTAGTAATTGTTAGGATGTTTGTTCGTCCCGTGCGAAAATGCAGTTTTAATGGATGACAGGTAATCATGAATTTTGAATCAATTAGAGGGTAGATGTCGGCTTAGGAATAAGTCCTTCCTTTGGTTCGAAGGCAACAGGTTATAGTTGTCCGGGGGCGATAACGACTCGTAAAAACAAAACTACAATTGCTTGAAAAACATATCCCGTGGAAAGCAACTAGGCTGATAAAAAACGTACCAGTCCTTAGATTTGTTCATCCCAAACTACTCAGATTAGATTAGAAAACCCAACTAGTCACGAAGGCTGGTAAATTGTTTTTCAGGCGAAGGTGGTTTATCTATCCATTTTCTTCACTCTTATCGTTTTTCACAGCCTCAACATAATCGGAACCTAAATCATCACGGCCGGAGCTTATACCGCTCTTCAACATTGTGTGCGTTCAGAAGGAACTGAGCAACTTCCGCTCAGCGAACATGTTCAGAACGAGCGGGTTCAGAAGTGACTGAGCAACTTCTGCTCGGGTGAGCATGATCAAATTTCACAGAGCAAGAAATATTTCTGCTCACTGATCAGTGCTCAGTGCTCAGGTTCTTCTTCTTCTTTTCAACCTCACGCTCATGTTGCGAGTTTCGACTTTTGACAGTTGTCAAATTGGGTTTGTTGTGTTTTCTTGGTGTTTTCTTGGTGTTTTCGCCGTTTCTGTTTTGTTTTCTCGTTTTTTTGGGATTTTCATCATGGACAGCGTGGGTCTTGAAAATTGCAAAAATTGTTGATAGAGGGAGTAAGGTCGTTATATATTAATTTTCCGCTAAAATATACTGAACGGTCAATCGCTATATACTAAAGAACAAAGACGAATTTGATGTAATTGAATTTTGGGAAAATTTGGGCACTTGCGTTTTAAGGATCGAACTGGAAGGTCAAAAGTTTTAGAATCAAATAAATTGTCTATTAAAGTACAAATTGGAGTTGAGTTAATGAAAACATTTTCCAAATAAGTGATCCGGCTCGACGGACCATAAAATGTTCGAAAAGGACAACTAATTTCAAAGAGAAAACGGACCTCACGAAAAAATATCCGTAAATAAAATTATTCTCGACGGACCACTTATTTGGAAAATGTTTTCATTAACTCAACTCCAATTTGTACTTTAATAGACAATTTATTTGATTCTAAAACTTTTGACCTTCCAGTTCGATCCTTAAAACGCAAGTGCCCAAATTTTCCCAAAATTCAATTACATCAAATTCGTCTTTGTTCTTTAGTATATAGCGATTGACCGTTCAGTATATTTTAGCGGAAAATTAATATATAACGACCTTACTCCCTCTATCAACAATTTTTGCAATTTTCAAGACATTAGTTCACAATAGTTTTTCTTTTTTAAGGTTATTAACTTGACGTTTTACATTGTTTATTTACGTATAGTCGGCGACGAGACGGTTTCGCAAAGCACTCCTCGGAACATCGGAGTATCAGATAAGTATGCCACCTTATATTGATTGACCTTTGGTTACTTTGTGCCCTTTATTTTAGTTGTGTCGTCGCGCCTTCTCAACGTCCCGGGAGTCCTCAACATCAGGTCGTTTCGTCGTCTCGCGTCACGGGAATCTTCAACATGTATTTTCCACTTTTCGGCATTTGACGTCTAAAATTGTCATCGTCAGCTTTCAGCTGGTCGATTTGTCAGCTGGTGAAGTAGTGTTCAGCAGGTGCAGACTCCAAACCGAGCAGCTCCGGAGCTGCTCGCGAGCGGTTTCTGCTCTTTTGCCACCTTCTGAACGCACTCATTCATTTCTCATCTTCTGAATATTTTTTCGCCGCGATTATATTTCAGACTATGATTCGGAAAATAAAAATGGAAAGCATTTAGGCACGTCGAATATTCGCTATTGTGAAATTAAATTGAGCCATGGTCAATGGCTAAGGTGAAACAAGCGGTCGCATAAGCGCGTGCTCCAATAGGGCGCCAAGTGGGGCGTCAAGAGTAAAGCCGGGTTTGATAGTGAATTTTTGAACGATGCACGTTGCCGGCATGCACCTCCTGTTCCCATTTAGCCGCCTACCTGTGACAAGTCGGGAGATGTTGTGGCTTATTATTACGCCCCGCATGACAGAGGCAAGAGAACACAAACATCCATAGTCACGAACGCCGTGGACGGGACTTGAGCCCGTAAGGCCGGTTTCACATGGAAGGCACGATACACGAGATTCTAGTAAAAAACACCAGAGGCGAGCGAGCTTTGTATGTGCGACGATTAATTTTAAATTGCACTCGTATGAAAGCTCGCTCGCCACTGGTGCTTTCTGCTAGAATCCCGTGTATCGTGCGTTCCATGTGAAACCGGCCTAAGGCGGCTTTCACACGGAACGCACGATACACGAGATTCTAGCAGAAAGCACCAGTGGCGAGCGAGCTTTCTATGTGCGATGATTAATTTTAAATTGCACTCGTATGAAAGCTCGCTCGCCACTGGTGCTTTCAGCTAGAATCTCGTGTATCGTGCGTTCCATGTGAAACCGGCCTAACGACCGTAGTCAGACATGAGAGAGCAACACGTACCCGTCCGATTGCCCATTTCAGATTGAATGACTACTTAGATAAAATCACACTGGCCCTACATTTGGCGCTCAATGTTTTCGAGTTTTTGCGATAATTTTTCCGTTATTAGCCATGGTAAATTTTCACAACTTCGTATGATAAAAAGAAACCGTAGGGTAGCTTCAAGGTTTTAAATGCTTTCGGGCTTTGCGCCTTTTGACTAACGGTACGGTATGGTAGCGCCTAGTCGACTGCCCGTTTTGCAACTAGCTAAAATCACACTGATCTCACATTGGGCGCCGAATATTTTGAGGTTTTTTGGGTCATTTTTAGACAACTTTTTTTTTATCGTATCACGTCAAAAACTCCGTCAGTCATCTGTACTCAATTGCCCTAACCCCTTGTGGGGCATAGCGCGTCAACTGTTCCATGTGGCCCAGTTGACGTTTCGTTGGCATAATCTGGTTTCGGAGAATGCAGTTGCCAGCATACACCTCCTGCACATCCATGGCCACGAACGTCGTCGTGGACGGGATTCGAACCCGAAACGCCGATAGTTAAACATGAGACTGATGCCTCAACACACTACGCTACCGGTCGCCCCTGTATGATGTATGATAGATGGATTCGCATATTTTGGTGCTGCTGACAATAAATACAGCCCTTAGTGAGATTTGTGGCTGAAGATATGAACGTGTACACCATCCCGGGCACCTAAGTGTCACCTCCTTAGTAAGTGACAGATTTGACAGGTGATGAGTAGCTAGCTCGACTATCCAATCCATTCCATCCATTATTTAGGTGCCTCCTGATGGTGTTTGGGTCACCGCGTACTCCCACCCCGGCTTGCGTTAGTGGTGTATTTTGCCTAATCGGTAAAGCACAAATGTGAACGTCAAAGGTGATAAAATTTCGGCCGCGCGACCTAAGGGCGACCACAGAGTGAAACCTGGCATCCTATTGCACCAACCACTTATCACTTACATTTAAGCAAATTTTCGAAAAGTAAATTGATAAGTGTTTTTTGCTTATCAAATATTATTTGAGTACTTTTCGTTTCTCTGTTTGGTGCAACAGAAATTAAGCATAAAATTTTATAAGCTGATAAATGATAATTGATAAGTGGTTGGTGCAATAGGGCCCAGTTAGGAGCCGCTTCAGGAATTTATCCTGCCAAAGATGGGTGACACCGAGTTAACTTTGTCAACCCATGCCAAGTACTTAGGGATGATCCTGGATAGTAGACTTAACTGGGGTCGTAATGTCGAGGAACGAAACAGGAAAGCCAGCGTCGCCTTTTACACCTGCAAAAGCATGCTTGGTAAAAAGTGGGGTCTCAAACCAAGAATAACTCACTGGATATACACGGCTGTCGTAAGGCCGATACTAACGTACGGAGCTGTGGTCTGGTGGACAGCACTCAACACGAAAAGAATCCTACAGAAAATGGAGAGGGTACAGAGATTATGTTGCTTAGGGATCACTGGTGCCTTAACAACAGTATCTTCGCTCTCTTTGAACACCCTTCTAAACCTGCCTCCGATCGGCCTTTATCTGAAGAATGAGGCAGCTAAATGTGCCCTAAGGCTTAGAGAGGCAGGGCACTTCAAAGAGAGGCCATATGGCCACCGCAGTATTAGGCTGCCATCTATTAATACTGACTATATGAAACCACAAGTAGGTTTCAACACAAACTTCGTGGTCAATATAACCGATACGGAGCAGATCCCGATAGTTGATCATGGACGCAGGCAGATGGCTCCAAGATGGAAGCCGGAGTCGGAGCAGCAGTCTACTCGTCGGAAATTCCATGCAACCTTTCCTACAGACTGCCGAATGAGTGCAGCATTTTCCAGGCGGAGGTGCTTGCGATTCAAAAGGCAGCTGAGGTGATGATTTCATCCCGGAAAAAGGGAAGAATCTTCATACACTCGGACAGTCAAGCAGCACTAAAGGCGCTACAGTCCGCCACAATCAAGTCGAAGACAGTGCATAACTGCCTAACAAGCCTTTACAAACTCTGGGATCAGCTAGGACCCTGGAACTCTGGTGGGTTCCGGGCCATAGCGGAGTTCTAGGAAACGAAATAGCGGATGGACTAGCCAAACAGGGGGCTATCCTCGAACGAGAGGCAGCTCTAGAGCTGCCGACGCCAATACAAACATGCAAGAAAATAATGGACGACAGTATGCGTCAAAAGGCCATATCTAACTGGCTCAACACAAACGACTCCAGAGTAACGAAAATATTCTGGAATTCTTATGACAAAAAGAAAACTGAAAGCCTCTTGGGACTGTCCAGAAGTCAGTGTGCACTATTAGTGGGCATACTAACGGGCCACTGCCTGATAGGGGAACATGCCCACAGATTAAAGCTAATAACCAGCGATGGCTGCAGGAATTGCCAAATACCAAACACGAAAGAAACTCTAAAGCACCTCCTATGCGATTGTCCTGCACTCGCTAGAAGGAGATTAAAGTGCCTAGGAGCTCACCTCTTCAACGATCTTCAAGGAGTGGCAGGACTCAGCTGGAGAAGCCTCTTGAGCTTCGCCAGCGAGTCAGGTTCCTTCAAGCTCAACGACGATCTTCTGGTAGGGGTCAGCAACGACACGGGATGAATACCTGTTATATGTGGTATGGCTATGGACCTCAGCGGTCTCTGCGGAGTCGTCTAGACTGCCACCCTACCTAACCTAACCTAGGAGTCGCTTTGATCCAAGTGTGCTGTGTTGACACGGCAGCCCGCTGACCTAACCTAGTAGGATCAAACGCTCCGTTTGGTCTAACAAGCGTAGGGATGTGGAGTCCTTGGAGGTATCACCAGGACCCCATTCGTTTATAGTCTATATTAACTGCGATAATCATGGCAGCCTTTTTTCCTAACCTAACTCAAAATATAGCTTCATTTCATGTACTGATTTTCACTGATAGCTAAGCAGCTACGAAAAATAATAATTTAAGCCGAACACTTTAACAAATAATGCAATACATTCCAAATCTTAATTTACGGTTCCTCTACAACATCTGCTCTCTGCATTGCCATCCCATCCAACACCACCTGGGCAGTGAAGCCTTAAGGTATTAGCCAGCATTTACCGAAAACTTCTCTACCATCTTCAACCAAAAGACCTCATCAAAATATCTTAGTGAGTTTCTTTTCGAGGTTTAAAGATGCAAGCTGTTTGCATCGAATATGCTCGTACTCGTATATGTTGTTTTTGAATTGTACCTGATGTTGATAAGACAACAAGACATGCTTCCTTATGTCCGTATGTATGCCATCTCTCTCTGTGTGTTTCATCTAGGAGCTAACAACAGGCTGTCGCTGTTCGGCTACCTTCCTGCAGTTCAGCCCAGTTCAGTTCATTACCTGTGAGACCATTAGCCTAATGATTTGCACCTGTCCATGTAAGAGCCCCGTGCCTGTTGTTAAAAATTACAACGATGACTGAAACTGCGGCGACTATGTTGGAATCATGGTTGGAACAGCCATTCAGAGGAAGAAGACAACGTGACACGGCCGTACGGGCAGTGGGAATAATAAAATTTTGGTTAAGGAAAAAAAAATGAAAACAGATGCCTTACAACCACAATAGTTTGATGTGGTGGTTAAAGGAGTAATGGAGTTGCCCGATCGAATTTGAAACTTTTATTTAGCACTATCGTCATGTGATCATGCCAAGATATTGTGCCAAGTCTTATATTACGTTTACACTATCCCCAGATTACTTCATCTGCGGCTTAATCTGGGTGTGGTGAGTTTAAAATTGTATGTATTTGACAGCTGCAGATTAAATCAGCCGTCGCAAATGAAGTAATCTGGGGATAGTGTAAACGTAATATTAGGACTGCAGAATCTACCCATACCTAGTTTTCGAATCACCAATCCCATTTTATTGCCACAAAATCAATTTAACGAAGAAAGTCTGAATCCTAATTTTTCCAAAATTTCAATTCCTATCATCACACTGAACCTAGCTCAGCAACACTTATACCTGTCATTTCACTCAGATCTCCGGACACTGTTGCACTGTCGATCATTTCAAGGCCTCTGGCGTGCAGGCTGTCTGTATCAATTATTACAGTCAATGGTGGGCCAACCACTTGCAATGATTCCTCAAACAGATGTCTTCTGATGATAATGGTGGCGAAGGCAAAAGGTGCAATTAAGGCTCTTCGAACACATTACACTTTATCCCCGCGGGAAGGATGCATATACTCCTAATTATCAATAATCCTTGATATTGAAGGGTAAAGGGGGTTTCCACGATATGACTCATAATTTATGAAGCAAACTTCTTGGAAGTATTTAGTGCCAACTGTCTACAGCAGTATAAAAAAGGGAAAGGTGATTTTATGATGGTTCAATTTTGGTTACAGGCAGGTGAACGTGGTGGTTGAATAGAAGAATTAGGCAGTTATCGTGACATTGGTCGTAGTAAACAGAAAACTCTCCATAGGTTGTCAAATCGACCACGAAAGATCAGTCATGGAATTACAGAAGAGCAAAAAAAAATAACGATCGAAATCTAATACAGCAATTGAAGTTAAATGACATAAAAAGAGCCGTGATGTTAATCTAACTAAACTAAAGGCACGTCCCATGCAAGTACATTTTATTTTTAACAAGCGGCTATTTGTCTGCTGACGATTTGATTGGCAATACGATCCAAGTCTCTTTAGCCTGTCGATGTCAATTTCCGTCCGCCATCAGGATGTTTCTCAACTAAACAGGCATGCTCTAAGGCTGTCAGATCTTTATGAGAATTGCCATTGGCTGAGCGGCAGAAATGAGAGGGATGTACTCTATTACGTTTACGGCCACCGTAGATCTTCGTAATTGATGCAACACCTGCTGGGCTCCGGTGATACAAATGCCGGAGAATCGATGCACAGCGGACGTAGAATCAGTCACTTGGCAACAATTTCTTTAAATTTGGCAGTCTTGCTTATGCACATTTGGTCCGGGACCTTCAATTTGCCAGTCCTATAAGAAATGAAACTCATTAACCAAGTCACAGCACTATTTTGGGATTAAGTCGAAAAAATGTTTTCTTACCTCTTCAAAAAGACAGCCAGGGCCTTAACAACGGCGTGTTGGTCTACGTCCTTCGCAGTAACACCAGCCATTGCGCATGGTACACCAGAAGGCATAGTCGGATTTGTAGCGATTCATCGCCTTCCGAAATTTCTCCACGTAGCCGCCCTTTCGACGTTGAACCTTTTTCTGTGGTGAGGACGAATGTCGGCTGTACGAAGAGGCTGTTGCGTTGTGGAAATTTGCGCTATACCTGACAGGCGACCACGTTGGCTGACATAGCGTGGGGGCTGCAAGGGTCCTTTCGCGAACCTTCACTACTTTGAGTGTTCTGGATCAATTCGGAAAAGTTCTCGTCGTTCGCACTGTCGTCCGAGTCACTGTGCGCTATACTTTTCTCCAGAACATGTTTCTCGCTCTCCGTTTCGCGAAATGATTGCTCTAAGGAGATCCAACTGATCCTGGCGATTTCTTTTGGTCTGGTTAAGGAGAGTCGGGGGGTTCGAGAGATTTCCGGCCCGTTTTTTTGGTTCCACTCGCGAAGCGGGGATCGTTGGCTGAAATCATGTTGGTTCACTCCCGAACTGTTAGGACTTTTGCACGTCACCACCGGTAGGATGGCTTTCGAGGGATGGTGGTGGCAGCCGTTGCAGTAATCGTCATAGTCCGGATCGTATTGTATGCTTTCGTCGCTATCAAGGCCATCGTTTGCTGGGATGCTGGTTGCAGGCTCCGTCAAAGTCGCACCAATCCGTTATCGCTTGGCTTTGTGGGCGGGCTAACTGGTGGTCCGGTTTTGGGACTTTGAAAACGCGAGTTTCCTCTTTGAAGTTGGTGTCGCCTTGGAGTTCGCGATTTGAGGAAAGGTAGTCCTTAATTTGCTCCAAGACATAGCGTAGAACACTGCGCGCAAAACAGGGTTCTGTCAAATTCACAGTTGACGCTGAATGAACCGCTGAATAAATCGCTGCAAACACACTTATCACTCCGAAAAATGAACTCAAAACGTCAAATTTTACTTATCCGGGACACATTTGTCGGAGTAAAATGCAATATTTAGATGCAAATATCTCATAAACGGTGGAGATTTGCCAAAAAAAGAATAATTTTCCCGTGTTTAGCGGACTCGAGTTAATAAAAAACCGTCGGCAGATCCCGGCGCCACGGAAACTGTAATCTTGCCATTCATAGCAACAATCTTTCGCTCGTGGCAATTAGAACAATTTCATTTGTTTTTCAATTTTTTTTTTTTTACTCAGTGACCTTCTTTGGTTCATGCACAACAACTTTGCTAAAGATCATCACATGATCAAATGCATAGTTTACGATTCTATAAAGGACATACAAACAAACATTCATTTTTATATATTTTTAATTCATTTGCTTTCAAGTTGTCTATGAGTTGCGATGAAAATTGTTGTCCTTATCGCCCCGATTAAGGAGTCACAATTTCTTTTGACACCTCAGATTCGTGTTGGGCACCCAAAAAAACATAAAGTTAAATAATATTTAGTTGGGACGCTAAGCGACATAAATTGACTCCACCTTGCAAAATATGATAGAGAAATGCCGTTTGGTATTATTGTTAATGATCCCCATACATTCATTTTAAGAGATGGAGCCATCTTGTACTCCGCGGCAGAGCGACTGTGCGGGCGAAAAACCGCAAAATTCGAGCCCTTTTTTAATATTCTCCTCATAATTTGTAAACGGTGCCTCGGATCAAAAAACCTAATAGGATGTAAATTAAAGAGCGTCAAATTCTGCATTCAATGCATTGCTCAAAGTTGAAATTTGGTTTAGTAGTATAAGCAAAATTGATAGTCGAAAAACGTCACTTTCTGAGGCTTTGCAGAAAAATCACACTATATCGCTTTTCAAGCTCACATATCTCTGAAACCAATGCTACAAATGGAAAAACTCAGTAGGGAAAAGTTGAAGATACTTCTATTTCAAGTTCAACTAGCCCAATACTTTTCAAATTGGCCCGTTTTTAGTGTAGTTGTGAGTGAAAATGCAGACATGACTTTTTAGCGATTTGAGTCTGAATAGCTATATCTCAATAAATATAACAGCTAAAAGTTTTGGTTTAGCCTCAATTCGTAGATATTTTTACCGTATTTATAAAAGTTTTGCTAAAAAAGGCTTTTTACTTTTAACTTATTTAATAAAAAAAATTTTTTTTAATTAATAACAAAATCTGGAGAAATGTGATATCTTTTGAACTAATGATCGTTCGGAATTGCGGTTGATTTCATTCGACTCAGAATGACCGAACACATTAAGAGTTAACCTAGAAGTGAAATAAAAACTTTTTATTTTGAACTTATTTAGTAAAAAATTTATTTAACTACTATAAAAAATCTGAAAAAATGTGAATATCTTTTGAACTAATGATTGTATGGAATTGCCTTTAGTTTCATTCGACTCAAAATGACCAAATACATTAGGAAGAAGCCGAAAACTGACATCAAAGCTTTTTATTATCAACTTATCTAATAATAAAGCTTATTTAACTAATAAAAAAATCTGGAAAAATGTGAATATCTTTTGAACTAATTGTCGTATGGAATCACGGTTGTTTTTATTCTACTTAGAATGACCAAATACATTAAGAATCGACCTAAGACTGGCATAAAAGCCTTTTATTTGTAGCTTACTTCACAAAAAAGCTAATTTAAAGAATTAAACAATCTTGAAAAATGTAAATATCTTTTGAACTAATGATGGTTTCGAATTGTGGTTGGTTTCATTCGACTCAGAAGGACCAAATACATTAAGAACCAACCTAAAACTGGCATAAAAGCGTTTTATTTTCAACTTTCTTAACAAAAAAGCTCATTTAACTAATAAAACAATCTGGAAAAATGTGTATATTTTTTGAACTAGTGGTCGTGTGGAATTGCGGTTAAATTCATTCGACTCAAAATGACCAAATACTTTAGGAATCAACCTAAAATGTCATATAAGTTGCTTGAACTTTGAAATTACGGAGGAAATTAAATCATTTAATTAACTAATTATTTAATTAATTAAATTAGTCTGACAAAAAACTTAGCAAAACTTTTATAAACAAGGTTAAAGTATCTACGAATTGAGGCTAAACCAAAGCTTTTAGCTGTTATGTTTATCGAGATAGAGCTATTAAGGCTCAAATCGCTAAAAAACCATTTCTGCATTTTCGCTCGCAACAACACTAAAAACGGGCCGATATGAAAAATATTGAGCTATTTGAACTTAAAATAGAAGTATCTTCAACTTTTCCCTACTGAGTTTTTCCATTTGTAGCATCGGTTTCCGAGATGTGTGAGCTTGAAAAGCGATATAGTGTGATTTTTCTCCAAAGCCTCAAAAAGTGACGTTTTTCGACTATCGATTTTGATTGTACTACTAAACCGAATTTCAGCTTTGAGCAATGCATTTGTTGTAGAATTTGACGCTCTTTAATTTACATCCTATTAAGTTTTTTGATCCGAGGCACCGTTTACAAATTATGCGGACATTATTAATAAAAGGGCTCAAATTTCCGGTTTTTCGCCCGCACAGCCGCTCTGCCGCGGGGCTCAAGATGGCTCCATCTCTTAAAATGAATTTACGGGGACCACCAACAATCATACCAAATGGTATTTCTCTATCATATTTTGCAAGGTCAAATCGCTTAGCGTCCTAATTATCTAATTATCTCTCCCGCATAACTTCTCGCCCCATAGCTTAGTGAAAAGTTCTGACAGTTAACAATGGTTAACTGAATTCGACTGCAGTAAGGCAATATTGCGGAATTCGCTAAGCGCATAGAACAGGATCATAGCAATTGTCCATTGCATTGTTTGACACTATGTGAATGATAATTGTAGTATGCTTCTCTGAACCACTAAAACGGCCTCATATCACCTAAAAAGAGAGTAAATCCTCCACCCAACATGTAACACGAACCACAGGCGATTCATTCTGCTTCGCCACGAGCCAATTCACTATAACACTTGCCTAGGAAATTTCACTGATTCCTGCACCTTTTTCTCCGTTTCATTCAATAAATCAAAATTTATCAACCTGAACCAGGATATTGGTTACCGAAAACCTACCTACATGCTACGCTATCATCATCCAACGACAGCCTCACAGGATGTGACCCTTCGCCATCGTCAAAAAGAAAAAGGATTCTGCATGGCTCATTTTCAATTTCTTCAGGTCCGCTCCCAATACAATGGGCCATGTGCACATACAATAATTTTCGTTTTATTTTCGGTTTTGTTGGATGCTATTTTATGTCCATTTTACGATATGCATTTTCTTTTCTTTGGTTGTTGGTATTCTTCGACTCTGGTCATCAACTTCTTCGAAGAAAAATCAAACATCTGCCATCATTTTGGAGAGTGAGCACACAGCTTCTATGATGGTAAAAAATGGAGGTCTCGAATGTGTAGGCCCGTCGCCTGAACTCCGCCGCGACCATGGACTCATCACGAAGGAAGCGAATATCATCGAAATCGTTTTACACCTGGCCCTTACTGGACGTAGTCGTCGTTGTCGTCGTTTACCTGAGCCACCTTTTGTACTATATATTGTTATTGTTGTCGAGAGCCAGCTTAAGTATAGTGAGACTTCGACATGAAACGAAAGAACACATTTCATACTTGGATGAATTTATCGTTTATTTTTGTTGTAGTTAAGATTTAAATGATCATGTGTAAGGAGTGCGAAAAACGGGAAGGTATCGATTAGTCAAGGGGTAGGCAAAAGGACCAACAGCATACAATATAATAGCTACACAGGGCGATGTTCTGCAACTCAGACACGGTCACTGGAGCAAATCAAATCTAAACAATTTAATTTCTATAAATATTCGTACAGATCATTTCATAGAAATTGTTGGCAAAGTTCTTCCTTAAAATATATGCACCACAGGACATTTTTCTGATAATTCATTCACAATTTAAGTAATAAATTTCCCAATCAAACGAATAAACACATTTCCGCGAAAAATGGTTGGTTGGTATAAGTGGTGGCTGAGGCAGGACTTGGCAGAGCCCAATTAGCTCAAAAGGCGCCGTTTTGAAGCCACAAACCTCGTGAAATTTTGTTATTAGATCGTAGTTGGAAATTTAGGGGGTGCTAGGATGTCTAGATCCAATCGGAGGAGTTAAGGAAGTAAAGCAACTCCCCAATCCCAATTAGCGCTGAAGGCGTCGTTTCAAAGCCACAAACAACGAGAAATTTTGCAATTAGATCATGGTTTGAGATTTAGGGGTTGCTAGGATGCTTAGATCCAACCCGACGAATTAATAAAGTAAAGCAACTCCCCAATCCTCACCCCCGACACATACCCAGATTGTTGAGAAAGACTTTGCCCAAGGCACGGTATCTAGACCTGGTAAGGCCCGGACATCCGCAAAGGAAATGAGTGGGGGTTTCTTTTTCGTCTTGATTCCTGTCGCTCCGACAATGCGGATTGTAGGGGCTGCCCAGCCAGACAGCGTGATCCCCTATAGGCCAATGTTCCGTGATGACCGCCTTGAGCCTAGCGACTTCTCTACATGATTTGGTCAAAAGCGCATATGTTCTCCTCATGCCATAAGGAAGGCTATTTAATCCTCCCTTATACGGCGCAGGTGCACTGATTCCGTCATTTAGAATCCGCAACCGTGAGGTATAGACAGGAAACACTGCACTTAAAAGCTGTCTAGGGTGGCGCCCTTTCTGGCCACCTCTTCGGCCTTCTCATTGCCCTCTATATCCCTGCAACCCTGAGCAAGATAGGTAATATTGGGCCATCTGCCAAGGCAGGTTAGCTCCTCCCCGCATTGCTCGACTAGTTAGAAGTATACTACTACTTTGCCTTAACCCCTAGTGGGGCATAGCGCGTTAACTACTCCTGCGCGCCATCGTACTCTGTTCTGGGCAATGGGGCGCAACTCCCCAAAAGACTTACCCAGTACCTGACACTCCTTTGCCACAGATCGACGCCATGTGATTCGAGGACCCCCTCTTGGTCGGCCTTGGTTGGAAATGGGGTTCCATTTCATGGCATGCATAGCAATGCAGTTATCACTCTTCCGCAATGTGTGACCTATCCACTGCTATTTTCGCCTGCGTATCAATTCGTCGATTGGCATCTGACCCGTACGCCGACTTAGCTCTTCATTTGATATTGTTTCGGGCCAGAAAATTCTTAAAATTCGACGAAGACATGAGTTGACGAAAACTTGCAGCTTTCTGGTAACTCCTACGGAAACTTTCCATGTACTGCTCCCATACAAAAGCACTGATAGTACCAGGGAGCGAAACAGGCCCAGCTTGGTCTTGATGCTGAGATAACTGCCCTGCCAGATTTTGGACAGCATGCCGTATGCGCGTTTAGCCTGGTTGATACGACGAGCGATGTCCTGCTCCGTACCACCATTTTCGGCAACAATGCTACCCAGGTAGACGAAGTTGTCCACCTTCTCCACAGGCTGCCCATTAATATTGATGGCAATAGGTGTCGGATTTCTTTTTCGCAACGGCGGGCTAAGAACCTTGGTCTTGTTGGTATTAATCTTTAGCCCAACCTTGCTTGCCTCCCTCTCGAGATCTAACGCCATTGCGGACAGATCCATGATTTTGTGGGAGAGTAGGCATATGTCGTCAGCGTAGTCAAGATGTTGTAGATAAGATGTCAACGTCCATTGAATTCCTCTGTCGAGTCCGGATAGGGCTGCATGCAACACATCGCCGATCACAATGAGGAATAGGATCGGTGAGAGGATGCAACCCTGCCGAACTCCACTGCGAATCTCAAAGTCCCCCGACACCTTACCTTTATGCAGAACGCGACATTTCGCGCCGTCATAGGTTGCCTTAATAATAGCCACAAGCTTCTCAGGGATGCCTCTTCTGTGCAAGGCCGCCCATATAGAATCCCGGTTCAGACTATCGAAAGCCTTTTCGAAATCGATGAAAAGCAAGTGAAGCGGAGAATCGTATTCAGCGCATTGCTCGATGATGATTCGCAAGACGTTAATGTGATCGACACAGGAGAATCCGGATCGAAAGCCAGCCTGCTCTTCATCAATTGTGCTTTCTAAGTGGGCCTTTAGTCTCTCCAGGACGATTTTAGCTATTGTCGTGGCAACGGCAGGAAGCACACAAATGCCTCTCCAATTATTACAGTCTGTGAGGCTACCCTTCTTTGGAAGTTTGATGATCAAACCTTCCTTCCACTCAGTGGGAAAGGTCTCTGTATTCCACGCTTTATCAACAAGTGAATGCAGCAAATCGGCAGTTACGCTTGGCGCTGCTTGATAAAGTTCGGCAGGGATACCGTCAAGTCCGGCGGCCTTTCCTCGTTTTAGTGCAATAATTGCAGTGACTATTTCCTCTTTAGTCGGGGCAGTGGACCGTATACGCACATTTTGATGGTTAGCTAATTTATCTATATGAGGGGGAACTTCACCAGAGGTCACACGGTTCAAGACCGCGGCGAAGTGTTCTTTCCATCGCCTCATTTGATCTTCTTCCAAGATAAGTAGCTTTCCATCACTATCTTTCACCGAATGTTGGCAGGAGTTACGACCACCTGTAAACTCCTTGATGACACCGTATACGGCGTTTAAGTTGTTACTTCTAGCGGCTCCTTTAGCTGACGCTAAAAGAGAATTGGTATAAACTCTTTTATCGCGTCGCACACTACGCTGAACTTCTCGAGCTTTCTGACGGTAAAGGAGTTCGATGCTGCTTCGATTGTCGTCTGCTGCTGCAGCCAAACGAACTTTCAGCTCCTTTCTTTCAACAATCCGCTGCCATGAAGCGTCGGACATCCAGGGCTTATTGCGGCAATCCGGGTTTGGGCCAAGGATGGTATTTGCGCTATCAATGTACGCATTTTTTATGGCATCCCAGTTTTCGTTTATGTCACTATCTGGGTGACTAGTTATCTCAGCCGCTTTTTGCGCAAGATGGTCATTATATTGTTGTAAGACAGCTGGAGCGGTGTTGAATTTGCGGGGCCTGGATCTTTCGTCTCTGGGGCGGCGCACGGCTGCAATACGCAATCGAACATTAGCGATCATAAGATAATGGTCTCTTCCCATCCCAATATCGGCACCCTTCTTGTTTCGCACGTCCAGGAGGCAACTCTTGAATCTTTTACTAATGGCAAAATGGTCGATCTGATTTTGTGTTCTGCGCCGACCAACTGATTTTGTGGTGGTCCTTATGCTCAAACATAGTACCACCGATGAAGAGACTGTGAAAGTTGCAGAACTCTACAAATCTTTCACCGTTGTCATTACGATCACCAAGACCGTGTCTCCCCATCACATGTCTGAGCCCATAGTTATCAGCGCCAACTTTCGCATTCAAATCACCCATAACCATTATAATGTCACCTTTAGGTGTTCTGCTCTGAACGGCGTTTAGTTCTTCGTAGAAGGAGTCTTTTGCCAAGACATTGTCGGGTTCAGTAGGGGCATAACATTGTATTATTGAGATGTTTCTCATTTTGGTCCGGAACCTGGCGGTCAAGACCCTGTCAGAGACCGGTTCCCAGGATAAGAGACAGTTTCGCGCGGCTCTGGTGAAAAGGAGCCCCACACCTGACTCACGACGACTACCGGTAGCTTTACCGGAGTACAACATTATAGTGCTGCCCGTTGGAGAGATGAATTCTCCGCTGTTCCACCATCTTATCTCACTAACTCCTAAGATATTTAATTTGTACCTCAGAAATTCACTCTCTAATTGAAGAAATCGTGCGTTCTGGGGACCTTCTGATCCATTGTCCAGGAGAGTACGCACATTCCAGAATGCAATCTTTGTCATTGTACGATAGCTAAAAGTCGTAACCGTTGAGTCAGTCCTTATCCGAGGCATAGTTGACGTTTCGTTAGCATATAAAGATTTCGGATAGTGCAAGTTGCTGGCATACACATCCTGTCCTTTGATTGTCGGTTTTAACGACAGGCCCTCAAAGGGAAAGGCCGTGGTATTTTTTTTTTCACACCCCACACCACAGGGGTACCTCAACCAAATCATCGCACCGCCATCACTGGCGGCTTGACGTTGGTTGGCAATGGTCAGTGACCACTGCCGTTCCAGGGGGCGCCCACGCGGAGGACTATGGAAGAGGAGTTTTTGCCCCCCCCCCCCCCCCCCCGCGTCTTCAATGTTTAACTTCCAGCTTAGCTTCGTGCCAAGAATAACACCTTAATACTTTGCGCTGAGGGATAATTGGAGTTGACGTCCGTTAAGCTTAGGAAGGGTACAATGTGGAACTTTATTTTTTTCTGTGGTAAATAACCTCAGTTCAGTTTTACCTGCGCTGACACCCAGACCACAGCCTGTGGCCCAGGTGCTCACAATACCCAGGACCCTTTGCATGATCTGACTAATCACGGAGAGGCATATCCCTGATACTGGGAGGTGCATGCTGGCAACTGCATTCTCTGAAACCAATTTATGCAAACGAAACGTCAACTGGGCCACATTGAACAGTTGACGCGCTATGCCCCACAAGGGGTTAGGGCAATTGAGTATATCCCTGATACTACGATCGCCACATCATTCGCGTACGTGACCACTTCCCTCTTCCCTTCCCTGCCAAGGCTGGCTAGGATCTTGTTCATGACAACTAGCCAGAGCAGCGGGGAGATGACGGACGCCTCCTCCGGTGTCCCTCTGCTTACGAATCTGGGTGAAACGAATAAGTTCACTGATGAAATAAATAAACCTCCGAATCAAATGAATAAATTTCCGGATGAAATAATATGCAGTTCGTAGGATCCAATTTAGGCATCCAAACTTTCAGATCTGGAGATTATTTAATTTGTATCACCAAATTGTAATGAACCATATTCTGGTCTGGTCGTGCTCCTTCCACCGGCAGATCGAAGGCAGCTCCCGTTGAATTCTGATTTGTCGGTGGTACGAAACCGGAGCCCGAAGTTCCCATTATACCCGGACCCCGATGCGAGGGCATCTGAACAGTCGGCTTCCTCATTTTTGTCTCCCATGTTTGTGTTGTTTCCCCAGGCCTATGAATTTTTATTAATACGTAAAGGACAGGGGCAACGAGCGGCGAATATCCTGCCTACGTCTCCTGAACTGAGCTACTGCAAGCACAGGCTGCTGCTTAGCTGTTGATTAGCCGACTAAACTATTTAGTTATCGCTGTGTGCGCGGTCTCATAAACCGCATTGTGCTCTATTTTTCGGACTAAACTATTTAGTTTTTTCCAACTTGAAAGTTTGCCATCTGCACGAGCTCTTATTGAAAATGTACAGGACCAGATTTTTAATTAGGTCAAGCAGGTGCTCACCTCTACGCCTCTACTCTTTATATCTGTACTGCCCCAAAGTGTGTGGTGTGCGTCGCTTCCGACCAAACAAAGTGACTTGTGTTATAATGCCCCTATAATGTCTTCTGTAGAGACTGCAGTGGCAAGGAAGAGAAGTGTACTTTTCATATTCTCTGCATGTGTCCTGCTTTGCCAAGAAGAAGGAGGATATTTCTTCGATCCCACACTTCTTCACTGAATTGGCTAACTTAGCTGATGTTGATGTTGGCAAGCAGCAGCAGCAACTCCTTAACCAAATCTAAACTAAATAATTTCTTCAAGTTTTTGTCAGAACGATGGCTAGTATGTAAATTGAAATTTTATCAGAATTTCCGATATTAGATGCAATGACAATTTTAAACACTTAGCTCATTTGCGCCATTGCGTCGATACTAACCAATATTTTCGTACTCCCTCCCATGCATGCAGTTCTGCATAAAATGCCAAGTCGGTTCATTTTCCATCAAACCAAACAATCCGTGACCCTCTCGGAAACATTAGAGCCCCGTCTGATCCGTTCCTTTTGTTACCCTCATACGTTTAATAATAGGCTGTCGGATTTTCAAAATGAAAATGTGTGTGCATGTGAAAAGATCTGAGCGAAAAATGATGTCAGGAAGATGAATTTATTCGGATTCGGAAGAACCGCACCGAAAAGATGCCACAACATCCGAACGAAACGAAACGAAACGAATCGACTTAATTACAGGGTACCCAAAGGTTGTCAGTGATATTTTCGTGAATTTGAAGCACCTTCTCGAACCATTGTAAAAGGTACCTGAAGCGATCAAACGAGATCTGCATCGAGATCTGTCGTTCCATGAATGCTGCAAATGGGATGCCTACTTATGCATCAGTGCATCGTCTTGAAGACAAAAAAAACGTGCCAGCGGCAAAATGTAAAGAACACAGAAAAAAACTCTTTCCACCTAATGTTTTGGTGAGTACCTAGAATTGCTTGAAAGGGTCTTGAATGGTCCCATTTTTGGATACTTTTCAGAGAAAATGGAATAAATGATGATGACAAGACTCAGGTGTATAATGGCGGTCTTAATATGTTTACCTAAGAAATTACCTAACGAGTACCTTAACATAATTCGGGTACTTTGCGGTGGGTCTCATTTGGACTTAGACTGAGCAGCGTATTTTAGTCGTATATTGTATTATTTCATTGAAACAAAGCTTTGGTTCAATGCTTTAATTTATAAAATTGGGGCAACCGGGAGTTCGGTCCGTAGAGGCGTCAGTATCTTGTCCGACTACTGTCGTTACGGGTTCAAGTCCCGTCCACGGCGTGCGTGGTCATGGATGTTTGTGTTGTCTTCCCCCTGTAGTGCGGGACGTAATAGTAATGCCGGAATTTCATTGCCGGCAGAAGCAAAGCAGCGGCAGCAGCATCGCCTGTGTCTTGGGTAAATGTCCTTTCTTACACCAAGCTCGCACCTAGGAAGTTTTCGTACAATGCTTTTTGTTACGAAAATCTCCTAGGTGCGAGCTTGGTGTAAGAAAGCACACTTATCCAAGACACTGGCGATGCTGCTGATGCTGCTTTGCTTCTGCCGGCAATGAAATTCCTGCATAAGCCACAACATCTCCCGACTTATCGGAGGTATGCGGCTAAATGAGAGCAGGAGGTATACTATATACTGGCAACGCAACGAGTATCGTCCGAAACTAGTTTATGCCAACGAAACGTCAGCCATAAGAAGCCACATGGAATAGTTGACGCGCTATGCCCCAATAGAAGTTAGGGCAATTGAGTAAATTTTGTAAAGTTTCCCCAGTCTGCTGCTTCAGCACGCCACTAAAGCAGCAAATTTAAATATTGCACGAAAAAGCAGATCTTCAGCTACTGCCGCTGTCGCAATATAAATCGCTTCAATAAGGCTCATACTTGCGGCGAAAGTATTCGATCTGACCAGCTCACTCGATCTAAAACTTATAATGGACGGTTTGGTGGGCATCCAAAGATGCCCGTGGGGATGGAGCCTAAGGTACCACATGACCGTGAAAAGGTCGGGCCGTGCTATCTGGCGAAGAAAGAGGCCCCTCAACGAGCTAAGCAGTGGCCTATGCTTGCTGTAGCTCAGTTCGGGAGATGTGGGCGGGGTTTTCGCCGCTCGTTACCTCTGTCCTTTACGTATTAACAAATATTCATAGGCCTGGGGAAGACAACACAAACAAGGGAGGTCAAAATGGGGAATAAAAAAAATAGTCGATAAGAATGGAATGGTTGGCGGACGGATCAAACGCCCACGTTGTCGAGCCTGGGTCCGGGTGTAATGGGACCCTCGGCCTCTGGTTTCGTACCACCAACAGATCACTACTCATCAGGTGCTGTTTCGATCTGCCGGTGGGAGCAGCACTACCAGACCATAATATGGTTCATTACAGGTGGTTCATTACAAACTGTCAGATAAGTACAAATTTAAAATTCACCGCACCTTGATTTCCGTGATCGAATTGATCTCACGCCTAGGGTGAACCCAGTTTTAAGGGGACTACGTATAAACTTAACTTCCAAGTTTCGCATAATTTAGTTCGTAAGAAGAAAGATCTGAAATTTTGACATCTATACGGGAGCTCAAAAAGTTCAAAGAAGGGTAATCATGTCCTTGATCTTTTTTTTAGAATCCCAAAATCTGAATCGCCTCATACGATTACGTCACCATATACAATTAGCTTTATTATTTCTTAAGACATTCCCGTAACCCTTTGCTTTTCAAATACCTCCTTTCTTTCATATTGTAATTCAACAACATAAAGCTATCAGGTTTCCACCCTTTTGCGTACATAAGGTACCTCTTCTAACTTCCTATTGCACACGTGAATAATTCCAATGCGTAAATGATAGGCAAACATCTGTCCGGACAACTTATGAATGGTACGAAATATTATTATTTATTATTGTAATCAATTCTGTTTCCGGGCCCTGAAGGAATTAGAGATTCCCTAACTATTGTTTCCCATCTTATCCCAGATCCGGATTCAACAGGATCTCAACCAGGGATAATGACTAGAAGAATTGAAGAAAAAAACGAGTATAATAGAAAAAAAAACAGACATGAACTATCAATAAAAATTAAAAACTCATACAACCTTACTCGTCATACAAACAATGATTAGTTGATCCTTTCACGGAGGAAAACTGCGCTTCGCAACAGGATATAATGCGTAGTTTGTTATACGCAGAATTTGCGCGCATTCAACGTGTAATTTTGAAATACGAGTATGAGTCATTCGTGCGATACGTAATTCGCAACAGGGGAATGGATAAAGAACGTTAGGGACATGCTGTTTCAGGACGAACAGGAAGGACTATTTCCCTCAGAGAAAAAAAAAACTCTAGTGGGCTGAAGTGACCTAAAACGTGAATATACGGCGTGAAACCTAAGATGAATCATTGGACGCAATAAAGGTTGATTTAAAGGGTCGGTTGGATGCAGTGCAAGTCTGCAAGTAAAAAATGTGTGCATTTGTATAATAATTGCATTGGACGGGTCCAAAATGCCGACGAACATGAGCGTTTTTCTGTGTCATTTCGATAAAAAAATGTCAAAGGTATCATGGACCCACTATTAAACCAATCCTAATCGATACCGTTCATCTAAACAATTTTTTTAAATTATTTAAACCGCGATTAATCTTTAAAGCTACGCTTAATATCAAATCGTATCGAAACATGGTATGTAACAATGATAAAAAAAAAAGAAAATGTTTAGTACTTGTCGTAATTAACGGATTTACACCTGCTCAATTTGTTCTTTTGTAAACCCGCGAGTATTCGGACGGAAAAGTATGCCGTGACGACGACACGAGGTTATCGTACCATTTCATCATTCGCACTATTGTCGTTAAAAATAGAATTGAAAATGCCATTAGCGCCATTATAAATGTGGATCCAAATGGATCCTCCTCGATTCCATTCCTCCACCTCCGCCGATAGCTCAATCACGCTCATGGCTACTATCGTAACATAACTGTTCTGGACAACATGTGAAGTGAAAGGAGAGTTTCACAAAAAAAAAAAAAGATAATTATGGTCCAAACGACCATCTCAATGTATGGCTAGTATGACCTTTACAGAAGGTGGTCTCGTAAAGCGTAACTTCTCTTCAAGAGTTCATTCTTGCTTTTTGCCCCAACCCAAACAACAACGTATCCGTACGGACTACCTGACTTCAGTGGTATTTTTGCCGTCTTCAGATGCCATCCGTGATTAAATGATTTTCATCTTCATTAGAATCACTTCTATTAGATGAATGTATCTGTGCGGATCTGGAGCGCGTGAACATATCAACGTATCAGCCTATTAAGTAAATTTGTGTACCGATGTTCTAGTACAATGTCGGTGTAATCGGTTTTTTGTAAGGCCTCTAGCCTTCAGATTTTGTATTTAAAGGAATCACTTAATAATGCGAATATTATGCTAATGTTTGAGATTTTTCTCGATCTTTTTCCTCGACATGTAGCGATTTTGCTCCCCGCAGGCTGTTTAGACACAATTGATAGAAATCGCTAAAAAACATTAAATTGAAATTGTCTGCCTGCCTATAACAAATTATATGGCATGTTATGATAAATTACTGGTTCGTGTAAACGGTAAGATTGGTTTTTAAATAGCCGTCGATTGAAGATTGTTTATAACTTCTAGTATTGTGGTTGAGTCAAGAGGTTATCCAGCATAACTGTTACTGAATGTCTGACGAATTTAGCAAAGTTTAGATGTCGAAGAGAATTTTGTCTTTCAATTATAAATTATGATAGCAATTCTGTATATTAGACTACTAGTAAAGCCCTAGGTCGGTAGTCAGGACAAGGCCTTAAAAGCAAGTTTTATACTACGGATTATTGCTTCCGAAAATCTCTGGCAATCAAAAAGCACATGCCTCGCTTCAATAAGGCTCGGGCAGCCTTTTTCAGTTTGACTCCCTTCTGGCACAAGAACAACATCTCCAGACGCACCAGAATCTGGGCTTCTATATGGCTTTTCAACTTGGAAGGTGACCAAGGCGATAATAACCGTCCGAAGCGTATATACCCTAGCATCTTAGGAAAGTCGTGGGGATCATTACGGGGCATTGCCCGATGGGTGAGCATGCGAGGTGTCTGGGGCTTCCGTACAATGATTATTGTAGAAGCTGTGAAGAGGAAGAGGAGACAACATATACATCATTTCCTATGTACCTGCCCTGCGCTGGCCGGTAGAAGAAAGGACACTTTGGGGTCCTTCTATTTCATAGACCTGGATGACCTGAAGGGCGTAAGTGCTGGTCATCTACATCGATTCATTGACAGCTCCGATTGGTTAGACGACTAGAATCTCATCGTTTTGAGATGGTGAGGTATTACAACGGACCCTTATGGTCTATGTGTGCTGTGCTCATGTACAGCAGCCTCTATAACCTAACCTAACTTATATACCCTAGACTTGTACAGACCTAGTGGAGATACCAAAACTACCAATTGGCAACGACCATATGCATTAAAAGTGAGTTTTCTATATGACCAGTTTATAGGGGAGGTTGGCACTCATTCAAAAGGATTTTGACCATTCTCAAAGTCAACTAACTAACACACATTACAAATATTTGTCGAATTTTTCAAGTCACAAGCTTCATTTTACCGAAAGTTATTTCTTATTTTAAGTTTCAATTGTAGGGGAGGTAGAAGTTCCTTGGGTCGAATCTGGCCCATCTTTAACACCGACTAACAACTAACATTTCACTTCAAACATTTGGCCACAATTTCAAGTCGCTGGCTTCATTCTATCAAAAGTTATTGCTGATTTGAAGTCTCATTTATAGGAAAGGTAGGGGTTCCTTAGGTTGGGTCTTGCCCATTTTAATTACCAACTTACAAGATCTTACTACCAACTTTCTACCAAATTTTCAGCTCGCTAGCGTCGTTCTATCGAAAGTTATCGTAATTAAAATAAAAGAATTTGTTTTTTTAATTTGTAGGGGAGGTAGGCGTTTCTTTGATCTGGTTATGCCCAACTTATTTAAGCTCAAGCAGTTTCGCAACTCAGGGTTACTTGCCAAAAATCAGATGTCTACGTAAATTGGCTCAAGAGTTATAGACGAAAAACGTGAAAAGTAGGGTAACACGGGGATCTTTGTAAGAAAATTACCGTTAGTTTTCAACTGATCGATTTTATTTTTCCAGGAGAGTTTGAAATTATCCGAACAAACAATCTGCCAAGGTTAGAGTTTTTCATGTTTATTTAATCGGGAGTTATAGATACATTTAATTATTTTACATATGTAGGTGAGGTAGACGTTCTCCTTGCCTGGTAATGCTCATTTTTAATACCAACCAACTAAACCATACTGCCAACATTTTACCAAAATTTAAAAGTTCTAGCTTCATTCTATCGAAGGTTATCGTGCAAACGGACAGACAGACGGACAGACAGACACATAGACAGACATGGCTAAATCGAATCAGGAGGTAACCCTGATCATTTACATATTTATACGCATTGCTATACCTCCGGAGCCTCCTTTAAGGTGTTACATATTTTCGTCGTGACAAAAACAATATACCCTATACTAAAAGTCTAGGGTATAATAATAATAATAAATAAAAGCAGGCTAAGGTACTCAACTGGTAGCCACTGCAACCATAAAATCTATTGTGCGATAGCCTTAACTAATCCAAAAGATCCTCAACCAACCTGATAAAGGCCAGTAGGTCCTTTGTAGCAGTACTCTTATTGACACCGAAGCTTACGATGGAATCTCCAAGAAACATGAACCTGGCGCGAGCAACCGCGGGGCATTCACAGAGAAGGTGTTTGGTGGACTCAATATCCTCCAGGCAAAGTCGGCATTCCGTCTCAGTGGACAGACCCATTTTGTTTAAGTGATATCTCACCCAGTGATGTCCCGTGAGGAAACTAACGAACAATCTCAGGTCAGCTCTGCCCAATCGGCTAGCTTCTGTGAGACCGTAGGGGATGATAAGATCTTTGGACTGTCATAATCGTGGGAGATTATTCCAATGCCGCAGCATTTCGCCCGCAGACCATTCCCTCAACAGCGCCCTGGCTGTGGCCCAGCTTAGACCGCAGTATGGATCAGGTCCGAAAAATTTGTCCGATGAACCCTGCCTAGCAAGTTCATACGCAGCTTTGTTGCCATGAATGCCCCGATGCCCAGGTACCCAACAAAGAGTGACCCGGTTAGAGTTTGCCAGACATTGCAGGGTATCAAAACACTCTTCCACTAGTTTCGATGAGAACTTATGTGAAGAAAGAACCTTAATAGCTGCCTGACTGTCAGAGCAGATAATGATGTTAGCGCCAGTGAGCTTCTTGTACACAATTTCTCTAGCGCAAACCTTAATTGCATGGATCTCGGCTTGGAAAACGCTGGGCCAAGTGCCTATAGCGATTGAGATCCTGGTGTTCGGTCCAAGGAGCCCCAGCACCAACTCCTTGCCCCGTTTTTGACCCGGGGTCAGTGCAAATATTGCCAATATCCCATTCCGATTGACTAACGATGGAGACCGAGAATTTCCTACCGAATCAGAGTTCCGTAGTCATGTAATTTGATCTCGAGCAGATCGGCAAGCCAGGAATCCGCTGCAGAATACTCATGTGGGCCTGTTTGATCACATGGGTATCATGGGTATGTTAGATGCACCTGAAGTGCACTTAGAGCCGCAGATTCCTGAATAAAAATGTGTAGTGGTGTCAGTCCAACAATTGCCTCAATGGTCGAGGTGGGACATGTACGGATGGATCCTGTCGTACCAAGGCATGCAAAGCGTTGTAATTTGCTACACAACTGTATGGTGCAACACTGCTGTGTTTTGGGCCACCATACGAGCGCAGCATATGTCGCAGCTGGTCACACCAGCATATAATATAATCACTCAGTCATTTTAGGGGTGAGAACCCAGGTTTTTCCAAAGAGAGACTTGCAAGCCCGTTTCAAGTGGCCTTACTAATGACAGACTCGAAGTGTTTGCTCCAGTTCAGCCTCGAGTCCAACGTGATGTCTAGACACTTCACTTCGATGGAGAACACGACTGCCGCGCAAACTGCAAACTTTCGTGAACCACTTTCGTGTTTACAGCGCATCCTACACATACGCTGGTCGGAGGTCATTTCTAACGACGACCTCTTGTTCAATACTGGTCAGGACAGGATAAACACCTCTATAAAAAGAGGAAAGGGGCACGGATAGGTCACACACTTCGAAAAGTTCCGGAAAACCTTGCTAAACAGGCAACAGGGAACCGATACAAGTCGTTACGTTGGACGACCTAGAAACACCTAGACAAGATCAGTTGAGGTCGAGGGTAACTCAATAAGCAAATCGTCGAGCCAGTTGAAGGTGATGGCGGCGAATAGGACGAGGTGGAAAATGGGCGTGGTTAATGCCCTATGCCCCATAAGGGGTTAAAAGGAACCAGAGAGATAGACAGCCAGGGAATATCCAGGTTTATTTATACGAGTAGATGCGTCGATGTGGCTGATATTGGTAAGTTTTTTTTAAACAAAGCTACGCCGAGCTGGAAGCTGATTTCGAAGCGTGAAACGAGACAGAGCTGGTAGTGAAAGATTTCTCAAACAAAGCCGTACTGAGCTAGAAACTGATTTCGAATGGTATATCGAGAGAGCGTATGGCAGTAATGATTAAAGCTAAGTTGTTTTGAGATACAAGCGTGCATCTTACATTCACAATCTTCTCGCATCAGAAATTTCAGCAGCAATCTCGGCTCAACTACTCGCCTGGTAGGACCCGCGTGCATATCATATTACTCATCTTTTTGCATCAGCAATACCGGCAGCAAGCTCGTCTACAGTACTTGCTTGGTGGTCAGAGTGAAAACGTGAAGTCGAACGAGAAACTGATCTATCTATTTTCAGCTTCAGCTCGCACTCTGAACGTGTCTTTACCAGTCACGTTAGTTGGGAAACTAACGTAATGTTCCTTACACACTACAGGAGATTTGGATAAATCTCGAAATCTAAGCAAATCTACCCCCAAACCTCCAAGATTTACCATACATTTAAAAATCTTGATTTCGGCCGAGATTTAAAACAAATCTTGCTGAAATCTTGTTGAAATGTCCTTTTTTCGCCTGAATATATGCTTTTCACATTTCACCATACTCTACGCGGTATGTTCTAGTGAAAATAATGTACAAGTGCAGAACTTAATCTTGCTGAAGGAAGAAGAACGGGTGGTGTGCATGGGTTTCGAGATTTGCAAATCTATCAAAAGGTGTCTAGTGTGCATAAACTATAATAACATGGCTCGGCCTGGCCTAGTCATGGTTTGGCATGAATTAGATCCCGACTTCACGTACTCCCAGCATTGCATTGCAACGGTGTCATCTAACTCAAAATTACTTTAACCATATCTTTGTATGTCCTTTTGATTGAGTGCGTTCAGAAGGTGGTAAAAGAGCAAAAACCGCTCGCGAGCAGCTCCGGAGCTGCTCGGTTTGGAGTCTGCACCTGCTGAACGCTACTTCACCAGCTGACAAATCGACCAGCTGAAAGCTGACGATGATAATTTTAGACGTCAAGTGCCGAAAAGTGGAAAATACATGAATCCCACGCTGTCCATTACAAAAATCACGAACAACGAGAAAACAAATTCAAAAGCACCCGAAAACCAAAGAACTAGATGCCGAAAACGGCGAAAACACAACAACCAATTTGATAACTGTCAAAACTCGGAAACTCGCAACATGAGCGTGAGGTTGAAAAAGAAGAAGAAGAACCTGAGCACTGATCAGTGAGCAGAAATATTTCTTGCTCGGTGAAATTTGATCATGCTCACCCGAGCAGAAGTTGCTCAGTCACTTCTGAACCCGCTCGTTCTGAACATGTTCGCTGAGCGGAAGTTGCTCAGTTCCTTCTGAACGCACACATTGTAACCGTTTCTATGATCAATACCTCATCCTGTTATTTAGGGTAACTATGGCTTTTATGAATCTCACGTGCGCGAAATTATAAGATCAAAATTCCTTAGCAACAGTTGTCCTAAGAAAGTCTGTGCCTGTGTCATTGAGCTTGCTTAACAACAGTCGTCAACTATCATTAAATCCCCATTCACCCTACAGAAGAAAACACAGTTGTGTATAGTATAAGTACAGGCCATCTGGTTACCCGATGCGCTATTGTTGTTCCGACCAGTATGTGCCCTTCGTAAATCTTCACCTATTCATCTAATTGTTCGGAATGGATAATATCACGTCAAACAGGAGCCTATAAATCTTTTGTAATAATAAATCCAATATGAAAATACGAGTAGTAGCTGAATTCCGTTGAAAAGACACAGAACGCAGGAGAGACTTTTGAATATTGTTGTTCGGTACAAGATCATTGGTTGGCCGATAGAGCGATCCTTCATTTTATGCCTGAAATCCTTTTAAGCGATCATGAATGGCAGGAGGACATAGACGGAATCTTTTCTTTAAAGTGCTTCGCTGAAATGTTCTTTATAATATATATCATGCTCAATGAAGAATAAAGATGACGGTCTTTTGTTAGGGACCTTTTCATCCGTAGATACTTGAATAAAATACATACTTGAGTCATACCGTATTATCTAAATAATATTGCGTATGACTCATAAGTTTTATTCGTTATATAATAAAATATGTGACATATCGACTGCTGTTGCTGGGGGACAAGCCTCTCTTATTGCCAGCACTTCCGCTTGAAATACACTTGCATAATCTGGGAGGCGAGGTGACTTCGAAATTCTGGACGTAAAGGACGAAGACCATATAAATCACTTAACGGACAGAAGGGACATAATAGTCTCGAAAGCAAAGTAAAAGGCACATTACTCTAGGATGCGCACCAACAGATTTTCTCCTTTGGGAACAACATTTTTTAAAGGAGTTCATAGACAAGTTGAAAGCAAAAATTCCTCTTCCATAGTCCTCCGCGTGGGCGCCCCCTGCAACGGCAGTGGTCACTGACCATTGCCAACCAACGTCAAGCCGCCAGTGATGGCGGTGCGATGATTTGGTTGAGGTACCCCTGTGGTATGGGGTGTGAAAAAAAATACCACGGCCTTTCCCTTTGAGGGCCTGTCGTTAAAACCGACAATCAAAGAACAGGATGTGTATGCCAGCAACTTGCACTATCCGAAATCTTTATATGCTAACGAAACGTCAACTATGCCTCGGATAAGGACTGACTCAACGGTTACGACTTTTAGCTATCGTACAATGACAAAGATTGGATTCTGGAATGTGCGTACTCTCCTGGACAATGGATCAGAAGGTCCCCAGAACGCACGATTTCTTCAATTAGAGAGTGAATTTCTGAGGTACAAATTAAATATCTTAGGAGTTAGTGAGATAAGATGGTGGAACAGCGGAGAATTCATCTCTCCAACGGGCAGCACTGTAATGTTGTACTCCGGTAAAGCTACCGGTAGTCGTCGTGAGTCAGGTGTGGGGCTCCTTTTAACCAGAGCCGCGCGAAACTGTCTCTTATCCTGGGAACCGGTCTCTGACAGGGTCTTGACCGCCAGGTTCCGGACCAAAATGAGGAACATCTCAATAATACAATGTTATGCCCCTACTGAACCCGACAATGTCTTGGCAAAAGACTCCTTCTACGAAGAACTAAAGGCCGTTCAGAGCAGAACACCTAAAGGTGACATTGTAATGGTTATGGGTGATTTGAATGCGAAAGTTGGCGCTGATAACTATGGGCTCAGACATGTGATGGGGAGACACGGTCTTGGTGATCGTAATGACAACGGTGAAAGATTTGTAGAGTTCTGCAACTTTCACAGTCTCTTCATCGGTGGTACTATGTTTGAGCATAAGGACCACCACAAAATCAGTTGGTCCTCTGTTGATCGGCGCAGAACACAAAATCAGATCGGCCATTTTGCCATTAGTAAAAGATTCAGGAGTTGCCTCCTGGACGTGCGAAACAAGAAGGGTGCCGATATTGGGATGGGAAGAGACCATTATCTTATGATCGCTAATGTTCGATTGCGTATTGCAGCCGTGCGCCGCCCCAGAGACGAAAGATCCAGGCCCCGCAAATTCAACACCGCTCGACTAAAAAATCCAGCTGTCTTACAACAATATAATGACCATCTTGCGCAAAAAGCGGCTGAGATAACTAGTCACCCAGATAGTGACATAAACGAAACCTGGGATGCCATAAAAAATGCGTACATTGATAGCGCAAATACCATCCTTGGCCCAAACCCGGATTGCCGGAATAAGCCCTGGATGTCCGACGCTTCATGGCAGCGGATTGTTGAAAGAAAGGAGCTGAAAGTTCGTTTGGCTGCAGCATCAGACGACAATCGAAGCAGCATCGAACTCCTTTACCGTCAGAAAGCTCGAGAAGTTCAGCGTAGTGTGCGACGCGATAAAAGAGTTTATGCCAATTCTCTTTTAGCGTCAGCAGAAGAAGCCGCTAGAAGTAACAACTTAAACGCCGTATACGGTGTCATCAAGGAGTTTACAGGTGGTCGTAACTCCTGCCAACATCCGGTGAAAGATAGTGATGGAAAGCTACTTATCTTGGAAGAAGATCAAATGAGGCGGTGGAAAGAACACTTCGCCGCGGTCTTGAGCCGTGTAACCTCTGGTGAAGTTCCCCCTCATATAGATAATTTAGCTAACCATCAAAATGTGCGTATACGGTCCACTGCCCCGACTAAAGAGGAAATAGTCACTGCAATTATTGCACTAAAACGAGGCAAGGCCGCCGGACTTGACGGCATCCCTGCCGAACTTTATCAAGCAGCGCCAAGCGTAACTGCCGATTTGCTGCATCCACTTGTTGATAAAGCGTGGAATACAGAGACCTTTCCCACTGAGTGGAAGGAAGGTTTGATCATCAAACTTCCAAAGAAGGGTAGCCTCACAGACTGTAATAATTGGAGAGGCATTTGTGTGCTTCCTGCCGTTGCCAAGATAATAGCTAAAATCGTCCTGGAAAGACTAAAGGCCCACTTAGAAAGCACAATTGATGAAGAGCAGGCTGGCTTTCGATCCGGATTCTCCTGTGTCGATCACATTAACACCTTGCGAATCATCATCGAGCAATGCGCTGAATACGATTCTCCGCTTCACTTGCTTTTCATCGATTTCGAAAAGGCTTTCGATAGTGTGAACCGGGATTCTATATGGGCGGCCTTACGGAGGAGAGGCATCCCTGAGAAGCTTGTGGCTATTATTAAGGCAACCTATGACGGCGCGAAATGTCGCGTTCTGCATAAAGGTAAGGTGTCGGGGGACTTTGAGATTCGCAGTGGAGTTTGGCAGGGGTGCATCCTTTCACCGATCCTATTCCTCATTGTTATCGGCGATGTGTTGCATGCAGCCCTATCCGGACTCGACAGAGGAATTCAATGGACTTTGACATCTTATCTACAACATCTTGACTACGCTGACGACATATGCCTACTCTCCCACAAAATCATGGATCTGTCCGCAATGGCGTTAGATCTCGAGAGGGAGGCAAGCAAGGTTGGGCTAAAGATTAATACCAACAAGACCAAGGTTCTTAGCCCGCCGTTGCGAAAAAGAAATCCGACACCTATTGCCATCAATATTAATGGGCAGCCTGTGGAGAAGGTGGACAACTTCGTCTACCTGGGTAGCATTGTTGCCGAAAATGGTGGTACGGAGCAGGACATCGCTCGTCGTATCAACCAGGCTAAACGCGCATACGGCATGCTGTCCAAAATCTGGCAGAGCAGTTATCTCAGCATCAAGACCAAGCTGGGCCTGTTTCGCTCCCTGGTACTATCAGTGCTTTTGTATGGGAGCAGTACATGGAAAGTTTCCGTAGGAGTTACCAGAAAGCTGCAAGTTTTCGTCAACTCATGTCTTCGTCGAATTTTAAGAATTTTCTGGCCCGAAACAATATCAAATGAAGAGCTAAGTCGGCGTACGGGTCAGATGCCAATCGACGAATTGATACGCAGGCGAAAATGGCAGTGGATAGGTCACACATTGCGGAAGAGTGATAACTGCATTGCTATGCATGCCATGAAATGGAACCCCATTTCCAACCAAGGCCGACCAAGAGGGGGTCCTCGAGTCACATGGCGTCGATCTGTGGCAAAGGAGTGTCAGGTACTGGGTAAGTCTTTTGGGGAGTTGCGCCCCATTGCCCAGAACAGAGTACGATGGCGCGCAGGAGTAGTTGACGCGCTATGCCCCGCTAGGGGTTAAGGCAAAGTAGTAGTAGTGAAAGCAAATATGTAGATTGAAATGAAAATGTATTTGTGTGGAATGGGTCTAATGTGCCGATGAGCGTGTAATTTCAATAATACGGAGACGCCTTCGTTAGTCCTGATGACATTAGAATCATAGTATAGAGATAGACCCCATAGCGGCCACGAAAAGCATTCAGATCGAAAGCTGTAATATTTATGACGTATATTCATCTTCCTTCTACCAGCTATTTGGAACATAATCAGCTCTCTTGTAATTACTGTGTTAATATCCCCCCAATCTGCAGTCAAAAAGTACCATCTCTTTTTTCGCCCATCCATAGCCGTACATAGTTTTTGTTTCTGTAAAATCTACATCTTCCACAACTGCCAGTTGGCTAATGAGTAAGTGGCCTTAATTTATTATTATGCTAAGAGAAAGAAATTTCATTCTGGAGCACCTTCCTATCCACTTATAGCGAGTATTGGTTTGGTTTAACAATAGTAACAAAACAAAGAACCATTTTCCACTAAATAAACTGAACTGAACCCAACAGAAAGCAATCTCCTTTCATTAGGGTCAACAATAATAATAGCACACAGGTCGGATTGACGATCAAACGTTCCTCTGCTAATAACATCTAGAGCAGATGAGCCACGTTTTACCCTGATACCTCCATGACGATAATCTTTTGTACTCAGGGTATCTGCTCGTACAAGAATGGTGGTAGAAGACAATACCACGACCATCACGGACGACAACAAACAGACAACTTCTTACAAGACCATCTGTCGTCTCCTGTTGAGAATAACATTGGCACCGTCTGTTTGCAAAAATAATTCTTTCGTGTTGAACTTCTTCGCTTCTTCTTTTTTTTTTTCGCCAGCATTGTCTTGTTGGTAACCTATGTTACGTACGTAAAACCATGTACCAATACCGACGCGACGATTACGTTCTATTGACTGACGCTGGATAGAGTGCGCTTCTATGACTAAACTGTGGCGATGATCCTTTGATATTCAAGCGCACTAAAGGCATGCCATGGATATAACTGGGATAGTGACAAAACATTGGTTATTTATTGGGTCTAAGTAATTGCTTTAACTGTCTTAATGCGATATCTGTTGTCATTTATCTTGACTTCGAGAACAGGAAACTGATGCTTCTAGAGTTAGCTCGTTTACTAACTAACTGGTAGACTGAAGGGAAAAGAACAAAAAGATTTGCAACTAGGATAGCTTTCATTATGCAGAATTACAGCCGAGACTAAGGGGAATTCTTATCGAATCATTGTAAGTGATCTAAATTCGCCAGGCAGGCTCAAGGATCTTTCAAGCACTGGTTGGTTGGTTGGTTGGTGGCTGTCGTTTCAGTGTCATCATTACAAACGACGTGAGGCTGATAGGCCTGAAGTCCTTCGGGGACTCGTGACCACATCTATCCGCTTTCGGAATGAAGGTGACGCGTACACGTCTCCCCGACCTGGATATATGCGATTAAATGCTATGCAGCTTCTGAATATGGTCATACTAGCCATGAAGTTACTACTTTTTGTTATTGCTGGAGAATAATAACCTCACCCAGTGGTGTCCTGTGAGGTGGAACGGCTAGCTTCTTTGCGATCTTTGAATTACCGCAGTTTTGGGAGATTATTCTAGTATTTTTTTATGTTGATGCTAAAGCAATGCGCGGTCTAATGGACGTTCTAACGGCTGGTCGGTCTAAAATGTGAAAACCAAAGAACATTGTCCGAAAGTCAAGCCGATTTGGCCTGAGCTGAATTTCATTCGCTCTGATGAATTACTATGGCCCGTTTTCTCAATGTCTCGTTAAACTTCCAGTTAGCTATCCGGGACACTAAATTTAACCTTAGCGTATGCAACGCTCAAAATATGATAATGCAGTCCACAGCGCAGGTAATGCAGTGGAAAGTCAGCTGATTTGCTTGGCGAAATTCTGCCACCTGTTCAATTCTATTCTACGTCTGTGCCACCTCTCAGCAGCTGAGTTGGTTTCAGATCCATTTCCTTCGAATGAACATCCAGAACTCTGTTCCTTGTGACCAGTTTAATTGTCTCATTTGAATGTGCAAACGTAAACAGTTCTAGCTCCCAAAATCTCAGCAGTACGTATCAGCTGTTTGCAATTATTTTCCGATAAATTCTTAACCGGAGGATGAGCGCCGGTTAGCGTTTATCTACAGGATAACATTTAACCAGACATTGAGAAAACGGCCCTAAGTGTTTCATTTGAAAGTGCAAACGTAAACAGTTCTAGCTGTCAAAATCTAAGCAGCCCGTATCAGCTGTTTGGAATTATCGTCCGACAAGTTTTTAACTGAAAGATGGGTGCCGTTTAGCGTTTATCGAAAGTATAAACTTTAACTAGACATTGTGAAAACGCCTCTATAACTGACAAAATACCAGATCAGCGTAAGTTTTTGGAATAGTTATGGGTTAGTTATCAGCAAGCAAGCTAGAAAACCTAGACTTCCATACAATGACTTCTATAGGAACTGCGGTGATGTGGATGAAGAGGAGAGCACTTTTCATTTGCTCTGTAGCCGGCCCAGCACTGGCAAATAAAAGGAGCTCAACTCTTGGGGAACCATTTTACGGCCATTTGAGAGAGCTAAGAGATGCCCCTGGTTTAAGTGCGCTGTTGGTAACACGGCCTAACCTAATGTCCTCTCTCAAATAAAAAACCATCGGCAACTTCTTCGCCAGATTCATCATTTTTTCACGGGTTTTGCTTACGAATCAGGATCAACAAAAAGAACAAGAGAAAACTTAAACTGAGTTTAAAAAGAAATAATATTTTTTTCATTAATTTCGCTAAGGGAAGCCCTTAAAGAGGAAGGAAATGTCTGAGATAATCTAGATATCTATCCCAAGAAGTAATCCATTAATTGATTAGATTTTAGATTGATGTTATCTTCAATTAAACAATAGAAACTGTAAATATGGCGATCATGTAAGAGGATCGTTTAGTCGCAATTATTGAGTTACAGTGTCTACGATCTAAAGATACTCGTAGATCGTATAAGATTTGCGAGAAGCAAGCAGTTTCTATAAAAAAAACATGAATAGTCGCCGTTATAACGTTTGTCGTCTTGACAGTTTTATGAAATTGAAATATTCCTCATATTGAATTATTGAGTGCCAAACATTTAACCAATTTGAACCATGGCCTCGTGATGAGTTAGTATCATCTCATTTTCTGGATCGTGACGGTCTTTTACAGAGGTGTGTGATCAGCAACACGCTCAACCGAGTTATTTACCCCATAAATGGGTACTCATTTAACAGCTGAGTGGGCTCATAGTCCGACACGTAAATCCCCTTTTTTATCGAAAAATATCGCATTCAGTAGGAACCGAACCGGGGCCCAGTGCGTAGAAGGCGAACGTGCTAACCATTGCGCCATCCGGACTACAAATTGGACCGTTGCGCCAGTTATTTATTATTTAAACATTTAACCAAACGGTGCCAGCCGTAGAATGCGTTCGACTTCCTTGTTTATTTATAGAGCGAAGGATGGAAACAACTGTAACGACTAACGGCACGACGGACAACCCTTGTAATGAACCATATTCTGGTCTGGTTGTGCTGCTTCCACCGGCAGATCTATGACAGCACCTGATGAGTAAGGATCTGTCGGTGGCACGAAACCAGAGACCGAGCGTCCCATTACATCTGGACTCCAATGCGAGGGCGAGGGCAATCGAACCATCCGCCAACAATTCCATCCTTATCGCTTCATTTATTTTATTCCCCATTTTTACCTCCCTTGTCTGTGTTGTCTTCCCCATGCCTATGCATTTTTGTTAATACGTAAAGGACAGGGGCAACGAGCTGCGAAAACCCCGCCCACATCTCCCGAACTTAGCTACAGCAAGCATAGGCCGCTGCTTGGCTCGTTGAGGGGCCTTTTTCCTCACTAGATGGCTTGGCCCGACCTTCACGGTCATTATGCATCCTAAGGATCCGTCACAGGCATCTTCGGATGCCCACCAAACCGTCCATTACACCCTCTTCTGGGGTTTTCATACTCTCACGGCTGGCTGCCCAGTAAAAGGTCTCTTATTTTTCAGCCATTTGCCAATGCGCTAATTAGCCGTTAATTGTTTGGATTGTCTTGCGCATTTTTTTTTTATTTGTTGTGAACTGATTTTCGCTCCAGTCATCACCCCTATTTATGACAGCCTCTAATTTTAATGGAAACACTCTTCCTCATAGGCATTCGACTTTATATCTGACGGGGTTTAAGCTACTTTAGACACGGCTTAAATGTCGGCAAACTCTATGGTCGTTGCTTCCTTGGCTATTGCGTATTGGAAACTCCAGGACACCATCGAATAGGCTGATAGTAGCCTGCCCGAGGAGCGACATCTTATAACTCGCGAAAGATATGCTTGATCCTTTTCACGTCCTCCAAACAGAGACGGCATTTTGTCTTGTTTAGGTAATATCTGACCAGGTGATGCACCACTGTATGCCCTGCTGGCGGGCACCCAACACAAGAAAACTCGGTTTCTAGTTGTCAAAAGTTGAAGAAGTTCGTAACGCTCCTTTACCAGTCTCGAAGGGACCTTAAGCAAAGAGAGCGCCGTTATGGCTACTTGGCTGTCTGAGTAGATAGCAATGTGAGCACCGCAAAGTCCCTTTCCCAAGATTACCCTGGCACAAACCTGATTAGCATGGATCTGATCTTGAAAATCCGGTGGACAACATTTCCATTGCGATCGAAATCCTGGTTTTCGGTCCAAAGCCACCTTCATCAACAGTCTGCTCTGTTTTTGACCCATCGGTGAACCAATTAATAACATCTTGGATTTGAACGGGGAGTGCCATTTTTCTATTCGGTGCAGTTAGGGCTGAAAGGGGCTGAAAAATGTCTGTTGAAGCAAACCTCTTCTAAGGTAGTAGGTGACCGAAAATCAAATTCGTCTGTGTTAATCCTCAATTTTCATTACATGGCCCATGCGTGGAAGTGTTTTTTTTTTTTCATTCGAATTTCCGAAAATGACTGAAAACTGGATATTTACAAAGTAGCTGCCTTTACATCTGCTCCTCGAACAATAGCTCAGGGGGGCCATAGTATCCGTGTATCTATAAAAACTTTACCGAATTCAACGAACAGGACAACTTTCGTCAGTAGGGTATCGTCTAACAATTTGAAATTTCCATTTTTCTTGATCCGCACATCAAATAGCAAAACCATGAATTTCCCTTGTCAATTGTCCGGAACAATAGCGATACGCAACAGGATATGTACGCGCCGTATGCCATTCCGAACTTCAAACAGGAATACAACGGACAAGAGTCCACATGCGTGAAATGTACGCAATTGAAATCCTGCGTAGCAACAATGCATATTTTTGCACAAGGAAAAAAAAACAAGATTCGCAGGATTCAAATGAGCCAGCAGCGGTTGGTTGTGTCTGTACAGTCGTATGACCGGCTGTGCAAAATCTTGTCATTTTGTACGGACGAGTGTTATAGCAAAAAAAGGAGGTTCTTCTTTGAATTGAAAAGAACGGATAAATGGGATCAGATTGCGACCTTTACCTTTCTTTTTAAAAGAATCCGAAAGGTTTTTTCTATTCTTTTTTTTTTGTTTTCATTTTGTATGTACGAGTACAGGCTTTGCCAAGCAGTTGGCTGATTTGCATATATTTTGCACGGACTTATTATTCGACTCGGAGCTAGGTAGCGGTTATTTTGAACGAGGATCATACATGTTACAATAGTTAATCAAAAATACGTTGAAGCCGATTATTATCTAACATTTTTAAATCTGCGAATATAGTACAGTACGAGTACCTGCGAATTTTGGAAATAAAGAAATTACCCCAGACAATAAGACTTTCTAGATAGAAATGTCGTCATCATCATCGTGGCGCGACAGCCCGACGTCGGGCCTGGGCCGCCTGGATCGTTGTCCACCAATTATCTCGGTCACATGACCTCGTCCTCCAATTTTGGAAGAGCAGTAGCTGCTAGGCCATCCGCATATACTGAGCTCTCCCAACGAGCTCTCGGTCGTCTCGGCAGTCTCGCTCCGTCGACTCGTTCTGCGTTCATTACTCTCTTTGGCATGCGATTATCTTCCATTCGTTGTACATGCCCTGCCCATTGAAGTCGTTGTAGTTTGGCGATTTTAGAAACTTCCAGCTCATCGTACCAGGTATCGATCGATACTGTCGTATGCCTGCTTGAAGTTGACAAAGATTTGGTATACGTCTACGTTGTATTCCCGGTTGTGGAGCGACCAGGTTTGAGACCGCTTTGATACGCTTAGGTGTTGGTCAGCCATTCAGGCTACAGCTATCTGCCTTTTCCAAACTGTCTTATCGCTAAGACTTGGCCGTCAAACCACTGGGTTTAACGCACTACCGTTACCAGGGGGACTATGGAAAAGATCTTTTGTCTTTTTGTATGTTTATGTTTATTATATACTCTGGGGAATAGCCGAAGCAGACCACTAACGTTTGGGTCCCTTTTCACCCCCTCCCGGTCATCAGTGACTTCCAGATGTCGACTGATAATTGTCGACCTCTTTCTTCATCACTGAGTCCCGTGTTATTGCTAGCATTTGTTTGAAGCTGAGTTCACTCATGGCTTCTACACTTATCGTGTGCCTGCCTGTGATCCTCAACCTCGTGCTAGCCAGTGCTGGACATTCGCACACAATGTGTGCTGCCGTCTCGGCCTCCTCCAGGCATAGCCTGCAAACGTCATCTTCCCCGATTTTCATCTTGGCCAGATGAGCCTTAAAATTACCATGCCCTGTGACCAAGGCAGTTATCCAGCTTAGGGTACTCCGTTTATAACTAAGTACCTTTCTCGCTTCCCTGCCTAAAGGGCTGGTCATTGCATTCCGAGCTTGTTTGCAAGTGACTAGCTCCTGCCATCTTTGTTGATGAATGGAGTCCATCCACTTCCCAACCTTCGCTCCAATCATGCCGTTCCCCAGAGCAACTCTGGGTTCTGGGCCAATGAAAATTGCCGCAGATCCCTGTTTTGCTAGGGCATCCGCCGCCTCATTTCCTGTTGTACCTATGTGTCCTTTTACCCACATCAGCGTAACCTCATTTTCTGAGGCACACGTGTTGAGCTTCCGGACACACTCTAGTACCAGTTTAGAGTTTATGTTCGTCTGCTGCATGCGTCTGATCACCGATTGGTTGTCCAGTGCAATAAGGATTTTCTTCCCCCGCACCTGACCTTCAAGCAAGTGGTCCAACGCATGCAACAAGCCAAGCATCTCTGCCTGGTATACGGACACATACTCTCCTAGACTAAGCGCACATGCTAGGTTTAGCACTTCAGAGTAAACCCCCGCCCCCGCTTTACCGTCCATTAAAGAGCCATCAGTAAAAATGCTGATGTCATTGTACATACACTCATTATGTATGTTTCCATCTGCAATGTGAGTCTTGTGTAGTCTTTCAACTACCCTACGTCTACTCATGCCTTCTACCGGCATTAGAGTCTCCCTGACCTCATCATGAATAATGTCTAGGATGCTCTTATGACCGCTGCTAGTTCCAAAGCGATGCCACATGGCATCCCTTTCCATGCGTATTGCCGAAAGCGCCGCTGTTTTCTTTATAAATAAGTCCAACGGTGGCAGTCCCAGCAATGCCTCCATTGCTCGCGTTGGTGTGGTGCGTATTGCACCACATATGCTTACGCAATCTATCCTTTGTACCCCATCTAGCTTCTGCTTTGTGGTATTCTGCATGGCTTTTGGCCACCATACCACTGATGCGTAGGCTAGAATAGGTCTTACCATCATTGTGTAAATCCAGTGTGTCGCTTTAGGTGAAATTCCCCACCTACGAGGACACACTCTCTTACATTGATGCAAAATCCTTTTCGCTTTTTGGATCTTTTCATCAACGTGAACATTCCAAGTTAGTTTCGCATCTAAGGTAACTCCCAGATGCTTCACTTCCTTGGACACCTTGATTTCCGAACCAAAAAGCCGTAAGGGAGTTATCTCTATGTCTTTCCTCTTACGAGTGAAAATCATAGTGTTTGATTTACTAGCGTTTATGGTTAGCTCTTGCTCATTACACCATTCTTCGGTTACTTTGAGAGCTTGTCCCATGCAACCTAGAATTGTGTCCATGAACTTTCCACTGACCGTGAGTGCCAAGTCATCGGCGTATCCTACAGTGTGTACGCCCATCGAGTCCAGCTTCCAGAGAAGACTGTCCACGGTGATGTTCCACAGTAGAGGCGAAAGAACACCTCCTTGTGGGCATCCTCGGACTACCTTACCCCGTATTCTGTCACATCCACTGCTAAGATTTACCGGCCTCTGCTTAAGCATAGAGTCGATCCACTTAATTATAATGTAATCAACCCCCCGCTCAATCAGGGCGTTCCTTAGTTTGGTAAAGGAGATTTTATCAAAAGCACCCTCTATATCCATAAAAGTAGACATAGCGATCCGCCATTGTTAATCTCTCTCTCTGCAACTCTAACAAGTTCATGTAGAGCGGTTTCCGTAGATCTGCCTGCTCTATAAGCATGTTGGCACCTACTCAGAGGACTATACATTAGCGTGGTGTTCTCCAGGTAGTCCACCAACACCTTTTCCATTGTTTTCAACAGGAATGATGTAAGGCTAACCGGCCTGAAGGACTTTGCCTCTGTATAGTCTTTCTTTCCCGGTTTAGGCAGGAAGACCACTTTACCCTCCCTCCATGCCTTCGGGATGTAGCCTGCTGAAAGACAGGCGACGAATATATTCCGGATCCTATCTAGTAGAGCGCTCATGCCCCACTGTAATAGTGCCGGGAATATTCCGTCCATTCCAGCCGTTTTAAATGGAGCAAAAGAGTTTATAGCACTTTTGACTCCATTTGGAGTTATTATCCTCTCAGCTTCTTGTTGACTTACCCCACCAGCTCCCATGTTAGTTTGAGGCCATGGTTGGTCTGACTTGAAACTTCCAGGAAAATGTACCTCCATCAGGGCCTGCAACGTCTCTTCCACTGTTTCTGTCATGGAACCATCAACTTTGCGTATCAGCCCCATTTTCGAAGCAGTGTCTTTCGATATCATCTTCTGTTATCTGCATACTTCCGACGTATCCTTCATGCTAGAGCAGAATTCCCTCCACGTATTTCGTTTCCGAAGACGTAAGGTTCTTTTCAGCTCCCTCTTTTTATCCTTGTATAGTTCCCAAGAGTGAGAGTCTCTCTCCCTCATGTAACGGTTAAAGGCTTTCCTTGTCTCTTTTTTCATAGACTCCAGTTCCCTACTCCACCATGGTGTTGGGTCCTTTTCGTCCACTACTGTGGAGGGACAAGCGTGTTCGAAGGCGCGATTAATAGCAGAGTTCAGTTGTTCCACTGTTCGCTCTATCTCGACCGTATTCCGAGGTATTCCGTCTTGAATATCCACGACTTGTTCCAATAAATATGTCTCGTACTTAACACGATCAGTATTTTTTGGCACTCTTATACGTTTGCGTTCGCTACTCCGTTTTCTGCCATACAGAATTTCAAACGGGATAGCCCTGTGATCAGACATGGTTAGCCTGTCCACCACTCTCCAATTCTGAACTCTGTCAAGCATATTAACAGAGCTTAGGGTAATGTCGATCACCTCAGCCCTTCGTGCATCCACGAAGGTGGGAGCGACCCCCTTGTTTGCTACCAGCAGATTGTACTTTTCCACAAATTCTAGCAGCTGCTGTCCTCTGGGATTGTCATCCGTGCTGCCCCACACAGTGTTGTGCGCATTGGCATCACAGCCTATGATCAGGGCCATATCTCTTTCTTTACAATACCTTACCAGATTTTCTACTTCCTCTGATGGAGGGGTGGTTCTGGTGCATCAAAAGGGAGATATGCTGATGCAATTAGGAATGATCCTGCACCACTGCCGATCATTACTACCGTAAGATCAGGCGAGCAGAGATGCATCATTTGTACTGCACGTATTCCATGACGCACCAGGATGCATGTCCTTATTTTACCGTCCACCTGTGCATGGTACAGATTTGCGGTTTGTTGTGACAAACCCCTAATTTTGTTTTGTAAAATCCAGGGTTCCTGTATCAAAGCTATGTCCAGTTTCTCTTCATCAAAGCATCTCGTCATCATCGCTGATGCCGCTTTGCTGTGATGAATATTCAGCTGGCACACAGTTAGTGTTTCTTTGTGCGTATGTATGTTTTGTATGTTAATCCTCTGTGAAATAGATGGAAGGTTGTGGAAATGTAGCGGGTCATACAGGCCTCTCAAAGCGAAAACAGTAAATTGCTTTTGAATAGATTCGAATCTGCAATGTATTATAGCTCGTACGCTGGGTTCCAGACTACGGAACCATATTCAAGCAGAGGCTGCACAAGTGTGGTATATAAGGATTTAGTGACCCAAATATTTTTAAACTCCTTAGCGCGTCTCTTAATGAAGCCGAGTTGCTTATAAGCGATGGATAGCACCCTGTCATAATGCAGGTTAAAACGCATTTTGTTATCCAAAACAACGCCGTGGTCCTTGATATGGTCAACTCTATTCAGCTCGGCATTGTTAAGGTGGTAGGAATTAGTTATAATTTATAAATTTCAGCTAAGCCACATGGAAAAGTTGACGCGCTATGTCCAATTAGGCGTTGTGGCAAATGAATATTCAATTTTTGGGACTATTACTCAATCGAGTTTTGGTTTAATTTTTCTATAAATAAAGGATAAACTTCTGTCATTTTCTAGAAACTCCCTATCAAAATTATGCTTTTCACTAGAGGAAGTCGTAAACAGCCGGTAGGTTTTTCGAGCAACAGAACGTACTTCTCAAGAACAACAATTTGACATCTGAAAAAAATCAAAGTGAAATTGAACAAAAGCCCCGAAAGGATCCACAAAGATCCACTTCATCCAAACCAAAAAAAAAATCTTCCTTCAACAGGAAGAAGGAGCAGATGCTCAGTTATACCTTTCTCAGGTAATTCAAAAAAAGAAGCAGCACCGTATTATCTTTCTCATCTCTTCGAAAATCTTTCCGTCTTCAATGGTTGTTCGATGTACGAGTACCATTGCCGAAAAAAATGAAAATAAATCCCGATCCTTATTGAGTTCGCTTGAGAAATTTCTTTATCATCAATAGCATACAAAAAGCGTAAATGGAAAGATCGAAGATTGAGTTGCTTCTCTTTTGTTGTTCTCGGCTCATTTGAGCAATCTTTATTGCACCTTCTGGTACACAAATCTGAAATAAACAGACCGAATACACTTGAATGTATGGTACGATAAAGAACAAGGCTTGGGAAAAATTGCCGAAAAATCTGTGCAGAATGATCTTCTCAAGAGTCGTCTTAAATGGAGCGTAAAGATTGGTGTTGCCAACAATATCTTTACAGGATTTAGTATTCTGGTATATTAACTGGAAATTTTTAGTAAATTTTAAAGAGTCCCTTCACAAACCCTTCATAGACTTCACTCCCGAAATGGGCCAAATTTGTTTATGAGTTCTAAAGGTCAAATATCTTAGCCTTCCTCTTCAGCCCAATTTTTTTCGTGGCTTCTGGAAGTTTTCGACTCCATTCACCTCAGTTATTTCCTGAAACGTTATCAGCACTTCTGCAGGTCTAGACTTGTCCTTAACACATCACCCAAACTAGTCAACCTCATTGTCATCTTGTCCAATATGTTATAAAACTCACGAGAGTCACAATAGGCTCGATGATGATTAGGGTTCGTCTTGGAAAGGTACGTTTTGCTAGACATGATCGTCGCATGTTGTTCGCGATTAGCGATCAAGCCATAGAGCACGGAGCATTATTTGGGTGTATTTTTTCGATTGTCGCCTACGATGAACGCAGAGTCGTGTCTAGCAAGGCGAACCTTCAGGAAGAAATTAAACTACTACTAGCACCTCCGATGAAGCTCTATAATTCAATGTCAAAATAAAGATATGTAGATACTTATCCATGGTCTAATTACCGAAAAAAATTATAATAATCACCTTAACAACTCCCCAGCAACAACGGCTCCCCGGAAAATTCGGCAGCTGCTTCCACTTCTCTCGGAAGCATATGTGACCATCTTGCAAACCACCTTTCCCAAAATTCACCTCTTTCTTCTTCGCACGACTACTCAAAATGTCATGGCATGAAAAAGGCATCTGTTGCCTTGCTTACCGGACGATTTAAATTCGATGCTAATGCATAAAAATTGACTGACCAAAAAATGCGTCAGGTGCAAAAATCCACCGACCTGACCGCAATAAATATCGCCCGTACCCGGCCACAATGGGCGCATCTCGTGAAATTCTAAACGTTCGTTGTTGGGGCCCACAGTGGACAGATGAAAGAAAACCATTCAACATAGTTGCTATACGAGTACAGTACACATTGATGGTGCAATGCAAAGGAAAAAGATCGTCTTGCAAATCTTTAAATCTACAAGGCTCGAATCACATGAACATCGACGAAAAGAGATCACGCAGGGTGAAGCTAAAAGATTTTTGTAAGGTAAAAGGATACCTTTGCAAGATCTCGGTAATCCTAGAACAATGAAAGGATCAGGTTCAGGTGATCGATGAAAAATGCATAGAATTGAGTAGAGGACATGCGAAGGCCTTCTACGAAATTTGTCGTCATGCTGACGACCACCTACTTAGGTGCGATTTGGCAGGGAATTAGGGCAAAAAATGGGATCAAGTTCAAGGTAGAAAGATAGGTAGGTGGGATAGTTAGTTACCTGTTGTCTATAAAATTAAACAAAAAAATGCATATCTCTCTGCGAAACAGAGTTTTGTGTCCATGGTGTACTCTTAAAGTGGCCACACATGATCGCGCAGAACCAGGACCGAATTTTCATCGAACCATCAAATATCGTAGAACGGTGGAAATGAGGAGATTTTGTTTTCTGTTCACTTTGACGTGGCTCGATACATGCTCGCGACCAAAATGGTTGTCATACGTGGCGACGTTTACGTCAATATGGTACTGCCGTTTCAACGAGTTTTGACATACGTTTTTCATAGGATGGTATGTGTTATTTCATTCATAAATGCGCGTTTAGGAACGAAATGATTTTTTCCGAGACCATACGCGTTTAGGCGGCTTGTAACATTTGTACATATATGAACATTAGGCTAAATGCGCTGCCAAACCAAAGAACGGAAGAACGAAGATCCGCTTGTACAAAATCATTATACGGCCAGTATTATGCTATGGCTGCGAAACCTGGACCCTAACTCAAGCCTCCGGAAACATGCTAGACACATTTGAACGTGAGGTTTCTCGGCGAATTTTCGGGGCTGTTTGTGATCGAGATGGGTGGCGCATCCGGTACAACTATGAGTTGTATGAACTGTATGATGAGCTGAAAGTTTCGAAAATCATCAAACTACAACGACTTCAATGGGCAGGGCATGTACAACGAATGGACGATGATCGCATGCCAAAGAGAGTAATGAACGCTGAACGAGTCGACGGAGCAGGACTGCGAAGACGACCGAGAGCTCGTTGGGAGAGCTCAGTATATACGGACGCCGCTTCCAAATTTACTACTTTGCTTTAACCCCTAGCGGGGCATAGCGCGTCAACTACTCCTGCGCGCCATCGTACTCTGTTCTGGGCAATGGGGCGCAACTACCCAAAAGACTTACCCATTACCTGACACTCCTTTGCCACAGATCGACGCCATGTGATTCGAGGACCCCCTCTTGGTCGGCCTTGGTTGGAAATGGGGTTCCATTTCATGGCATGCATAGCAATGCAGTTATCACTCTTCCGCAATGTGTGACCTATCCACTGCCATTTTCGCCTGCGTATCAATTCGTCGATTGGCATCTGACCCGTACGCCGACTTAGCTCTTCATTTGATATTGTTTCGGGCCAGAAAATTCTTAAAATTCGACGAAGACATGAGTTGACGAAAACTTGCAGCTTTCTGGTAACTCCTACGGAAACTTTCCATGTACTGCTCCCATACAAAAGCACTGATAGTACCAGGGAGCGAAACAGGCCCAGCTTGGTCTTGATGCTGAGATAACTGCTCTGCCAGATTTTGGACAGCATGCCGTATGCGCGTTTAGCCTGGTTGATACGACGAGCGATGTCCTGCTCCGTACCACCATTTTCGGCAACAATGCTACCCAGGTAGACGAAGTTGTCCACCTTCTCCACAGGCTGCCCATTAATATTGATGGCAATAGGTGTCGGATTTCTTTTTCGCAACGGCGGGCTAAGAACCTTGGTCTTGTTGGTATTAATCTTGAGCCCAACCTTGCTTGCCTCCCTCTCGAGATCTAACGCCATTGCGGACAGATCCATGATTTTGTGGGAGAGTAGGCATATGTCGTCAGCGTAGTCAAGATGTTGTAGATAAGATGTCAAAGTCCATTGAATTCCTCTGTCGAGTCCGGATAGGGCTGCATGCAACACATGGCCGATAACAATGAGGAATAGGATCGGTGAAAGGATGCACCCCTGCCGAACTCCACTGCGAATCTCAAAGAACCCCGACACCTTACCTTTATGCAGAACGCGACATTTCGCGCCGTCATAGGTTGCCTTAATAATAGCCACAAGCTTCTCAGGGATGCCTCTCCTGCGTAAGGCCGCCCATATAGAATCCCGGTTCACACTATCGAAAGCCTTTTCGAAATCGATGAAAAGCAAGTGAAGCGGAGAATCGTATTCAGCGCATTGCTCGATGATGATTCGCAAGGTGTTAATGTGATCGACACAGGAGAATCCGGATCGAAAGCCAGCCTGCTCTTCATCAATTGTGCTTTCTAAGTGGGCCTTTAGTCTTTCCAGGACGATTTTAGCTATTATCTTGGCAACGGCAGGAAGCACACAAATGCCTCTCCAATTATTACAGTCTGTGAGGCTACCCTTCTTTGGAAGTTTGATGATCAAACCTTCCTTCCACTCAGTGGGAAAGGTCTCTGTATTCCACACTTTATCAACAAGTGGGTGCAGCAAATCGGCAGTTACGCTTGGCGCTGCTTGATAAAGTTCGGCAGGGATGCCGTCAAGTCCGGCGGCCTTTCCTCGTTTTAGTGCAATAATTGCAGTGACTATTTCCTCTTTAGTCGGGGCAGTGGACCGTATACGCACATTTTGATGGTTAGCTAAATTATCTATATGAGGGGGAACTTCACCAGAGGTTACACGGTTCAAGACCGCGGCGAAGTGTTCTTTCCACCGCCTCATTTGATCTTCTTCCAAGATAAGTAGCTTTCCATCACTATCTTTCACCGGATGTTGGCAGGAGTTACGACCACCTGTAAACTCCTTGATGACACCGTATACGGTGTTTAAGTTGTTACTTCTAGCGGCTTCTTCTGCTGACGCTAAAAGAGAATTCGCATAAACTCTTTTATCGCGTCGCACACTACGCTGAACTTCTCGAGCTTTCTGACGGTAAAGGAGTTCGATGCTGCTTCGATTGTCGTCTGATGCTGCAGCCAAACGAACTTTCAGCTCCTTTCTTTCAACAATCCGCTGCCATGAAGCGTCGGACATCCAGGGCTTATTCCGGCAATCCGGGTTTGGGCCAAGGATGGTATTTGCGCTATCAATGTACGCATTTTTTATGGCATCCCAGGTTTCGTTTATGTCACTATCTGGGTGACTAGTTATCTCAGCCGCTTTTTGCGCAAGATGGTCATTATATTGTTGTAAGACAGCTGGATTTTTTAGTCGAGCGGTGTTGAATTTGCGGGGCCTGGATCTTTCGTCGCTGGGGCGGCGCACGGCTGCAATACGCAATCGAACATTAGCGATCATAAGATAATGGTCTCTTCCCATCCCAATATCGGCACCCTTCTTGTTTCGCACGTCTATGAGGCAACTCTTGAATCTTTTACTAATGGCAAAATGGTCGATCTGATTTTGTGTTCTGCGCCGATCAACAGAGGACCAACTGATTTTGTGGTGGTCCTTATGCTCAAACATAGTACCACCGATGAAGAGACTGTGAAAGTTGCAGAACTCTACAAATCTTTCACCGTTGTCATTACGATCACCAAGACCGTGTCTCCCCATCACATGTCTGAGCCCATAGTTATCAGCGCCAACTTTCGCATTCAAATCACCCATAACCATTACAATGTCACCTTAAGGTGTTCTGCTCTGAACGGCGTTTAGTTCTTCGTAGAAGGAGTCTTTTGCCAAGACATTGTCGGGTTCAGTAGGGGCATAACATTGTATTATTGAGATGTTCCTCATTTTGGTCCGGAACCTGGCGGTCAAGACCCTGTCAGAGACCGGTTCCCAGGATAAGAGACAGTTTCGCGCGGCTCTGGTTAAAAGGAGCCCCACACCTGACTCACGGCGACTACCGGTAGCTTTACCGGAGTACAACATTACAGTGCTGCCCGTTGGAGAGATGAATTCTCCGCTGTTCCACCATCTTATCTCACTAACTCCTAAGATATTTAATTTGTACCTCAGAAATTCACTCTCTAATTGAAGAAATCGTGCGTTCTGGGGACCTTCTGATCCATTGTCCAGGAGAGTACGCACATTCCAGAATCCAATCTTTGTCATTGTACGATAGCCAAAAGTCGTAACCGTTGAGTCAGTCCTTATCCGAGGCATAGTTGACGTTTCGTTAGCATATAAAGATTTCGGATAGTGCAAGTTGCTGGCATACACATCCTGTCCTTTGATTGTCGGTTTTAACGACAGGCCCTCAAAGGGAAAGGCCGTGGTATTTTTTCACACCCCACACCACAGGGGTACCTCAACCAAATTATCGCACCGCCATCACTGGCGGCTTGACGTTGGTTGGCAATGGTCAGTGACCACTGCCGTTCCAGGGGGCGCCCACGCGGAGGACTATGGAAGAGGAGTTTTTGCTTCCAAATTTGACGGACACGGTTACGTGACCGAGATAATTGGAGGACAACGATCGAGGCGGCCAAGGTCCGACGTCGGGCTGTCGCACCACGATCATGACGATAACAACCTACTAAACTCCAAGTAAACTAACTTAAACTAACTACTATGTATTAGATAAGATCCTGGATCCGCAACTGAAAGAATCCTGCCAATAGAAAAAGCCTACCTGTACGAGAAGTGCGAACCTCATCATAATGTGGCATATCCTGACACTAAACAACAGATGCGTCGAAGATACGTGGGACTCAAATATCAACAATTGAAACTTATATTCCTGTATCCTCACAGTATCAAGCGTGCCTTACGTGTTCAAGTCTATACCGCAGTCAGATACTACTATTTGCCCTAACCCCTTGTGCAACATAGCGCGTCAACTACTCCCATGTGGCTTAGTTGACGTTTCTTTAGCATAAGCTGATTCTGTCGACGCATGTTGCTAGCATGTACCGCAGTCAGTTAGTCACGGTTTATAACGAAGTCTGAGCATAAATTGCACATGGCGTTCAACAAGGTGTTGTTAATACTATTTCAGTACGAAATCTTGTAAAAGAAACTTTTAGCGTTTCAATTACAAATACATACAAGATCACAAGTAGGTATCTGAGTCCAGAAAGGAAAGAATCAATATTTAAAAGTTTATAGTCAAAGCCTTAATTTAAGAGCTCAAAAGGGGGGCTGTCCCTCTTCCCTGTAAATACGCCACTGAATGCAGTATGTGCATATACGAGTATGAAAAAGGCTTTAAAGGCTAGCTCATCAGCTATGGTGATGAAGTTGTCCAAAATCTTCTGTAGGCCCCATCCATAATCTGGTGCTAGAAATTCACGGACGTTCAAAAGTCAAATTTTCCCTGGTCGAATCTAAAATTTCCGTATGAAATTTATAGAGGGACGGGGGAATGTTGTCTTCGACCAGGAAAAATTTGGCTTTTGGGCGTCCGTGAATGTTGACTTTAGGACTTCTACAACCTGTTGAATGTATGATAGACGGACTACACTACACATCTTCAGTTTATCGCTCAGTTTATCACTGACATCAAGTCTGAACTATAATCCGTGTGAACTGCGCAGTTTTGGCAGATTTTTACGCAGATCTGAGATCTGTGCATTCGGACCCTGGTTTGCAACGATAATCTGCGCAGTTTATCGCCCAGTTTTATCAGTTTTCGATCAAATTTCACCATGATCACCAGTACCGCACAGGCCACAGTTAGTTCCACTTCGCCAAAACTGATAGAACTGAAGAAAATATCGAAACTAATTTACCGAAAATTGAATGTAGCCTACACACCTTCAGTTCAGATAACTGCACAGATTTTTTCACAGATATTTAGCACAGATATCTGCGCAAATAAACTGAAGGCCTGTCTGTAGTCTCCTATAAGATTTGACCAGAAGACCAGAAATGCTCTACTACTCGTAAAACAATGTTTAGAAATATAATTTAATTTCATCAGTAATTTTCATCTATGTACATACTCGTACATGTACATATTGCTCAAGGGTTCAATCAACGAAATTCATGTGTCCATTTCATGTTTCAACGAGTCGAAAAGTGTCTGTTGCATGTGAACATTATTTCATTATCCTGTATACGTTTGAATGTATGCATTGTACGCAAATGGAACTTCACGTCCAACGTTTGAAAACTTGTTAATACGCAATTTAAGAAGAAAATCGAAATGGAATCAGCATCACGAGATCCGCATAGTTCCTCAACAAACGTTCATCTTTTTGGCAGTTTGGTACCCTTTTCGAATACTGCGCAGAAAAAACAGGATATAGTCAGGATAAATTCCCCCTCTATATAGTTGCGGAAATATGAATGATGAAGGGTTGCTGATTCATTATGGGGACTTTTTTATGAATAAGCTCCTGTATATCTGTAGATATGACGCATCTTATGACTGTACATACATCTTTTCTATTCAAACACTACTTCCTTCAGTTCCTGCTCGCCTGTTTCTCTCTCGTATATGCGGATTAGTGCGCAATAAAAGTGTAACGCGTACGAACGAGATTGTTGACTATGCTGTAATACGAGTAGCATTGTCCCCTTTTGGGGGTTAATGACGAATATTCGAAACAATTTGTCCTTTAAAATTTCAATATACGAGTAAGTACGACGTTTTTTGAGGGGCAAATTAAACACGTGAATCACTCGTGGTAAAGTGCGCAGCAAAGTTTTGTTCGATAAACACAATTTTGAGAAACGTGAATGTTGTTGCTGGTTGTTGTTGGCTGTAACGGCCAGGAAGGTTTTTGATATGTATTTCGATTTCCATTATCATAATACAGTGAAATGTAACGAACTTTCAAGGGACTCTCGAATATGATCGTTATATCCGAGGTTCGCTATAAGGGATCAAAAGAATTTCAAATATCTTAAAGCCTCAGCCACTCTCTAGGGGCCTCAGCCGCTCTCTTACTCCGCTTGTCCTGTAGAGCGGAGGCCATAACTCAGGAAGCATGGATCGTGGCTAATCGCGTTAGGAGTCTTAGGGTTCCTAACTATACTGTTTTTTTATATCAAGGATCAGGGTAAACCGAGATCTTTCAAAATGGTTAAATACACGTATAACGCCTTTCTGTATGTATGTATGTTTGGAAGGAGCTTACTTGCCCTATGATCAGGTTGGGATCTCCTGTCTCCTCGGCTGAATGCTTACGGGGTGCAATCGCACGGAACGGCTAAGATGAAAGGAACATGCTTCATTCTAGTCCGCGATGCGAATGCCCACCGTATAGTGTGATGGAGTTCCGACACGAATACCCGTGGGGAGGCACTACTCTTCTAGTATTTTATCGGTACGAACCTGTTACTTTGTAATGTGGGGCGCGAACCGACCTTTATTAGAAAAAAAGACAGGAGGTCCTTGACATCTCAACTGTTCCAGGAGGTTTTATACATTATGTGAGAAACGGGAGAGTGACTTCGGAACACTCCTTCTCTGACCATGGCAGTACTGAGTTTAGCCTGTGACAAAACCTGTCATTGTGAGCAGACGAAGGGCAAACTGGGAGAAGCACCGTAAGACCTTTGGACAAAGTCTTCCATCCCTTCCTGATCAGCCCTGTAATAAGCAAGAGTTGGATAATATAATACTTATTCTTACAGATGCGTTTTCCCATGCTACGCTCAAGTCTTGTCCGGTCACTAGACCGAAAGGTAATAAAAACCGGTATGGTGGCATAAGAAACTTACTGTACTTAAAGCTGCTTGTAGGAAGCAATTTAACAAAGCAAAATCTTCGAGGGAGGAGTCAGAATGGACTTGTTACAAGGAGCTTCTCGGTGTTTATAAGAAACAGATATGGAAAGCTAAGCATTGCCCAATTTTTCTACGAGCATATAGAGGTATCTAGCGAGGCCTCCTGACTTCGAAAAATACTGTCGACTGACCCTTCTATGTCCAGTTATTTACGGAAGCAGGAAGGGTCCTGGACAGCCTCTAGTGAAGAGACCTTGGAAATACTTTTAGACACTTATTTCCACGATAGCTCTCCGACTCATAGTCAGCACGTACAGGAATGGATATTATCTGGTTATTATTATTATGGCCGAGGCAGAATGTCAGCTTGGTGGTCGGCTCCGTTACTGGATACTGCCTTATCAGCGAACATGCTAGGAGGTTTGAGCTTCCTTTCTTTAATTACTGTAGAAGCTGTGGGGAGGAGGAGAAGGAAAGAATTACTCAATGCCCTGCTTTTCAACAGCTGAGGAGGTCAGCTCTTGGTAAATGGTTGCATACCCATCATGGAAAGCTGGCAGAGGTGGAGGTGTGACAACTTCTTCGATTCCTCGGTGGCTCAGCAACCCTACTACCTAACCTACCGAACAGCACGTCTGAACTGAGAGCCTTATATTTTGGTAGTTTTTTTTAGGATAGTGTTTTAACTGATTGAATCTTTCAGTCAATCATTCAATTGACTGAAAGATTCAATAGATTTATGATTATATTTGTAGATGATTCAGACTTGTAAGGTGTTCGTTATCCAAGAATTTCTCGTCACAAAAATCTTATCTTAATTCCGAGCACGTTCCTGTGCCCACATTTAAGGGTAAGAAAATAGATTCGACCGTCAGTCAAAATTATAATGATAGGATTTATCTATTCTCTGATGTTAATCGTAAAAAAAATCCATAAAGGACTGCGTCTCTTCGCTTTTCGATAGTATGACGGACAGCTGACGTGTATTTTTTTTTGTCATCCAACCCACAGCATAGGTCCTCTACTATTCCTCCGAAAAAAACATTGACCTTACATACATACATATATGCACCTGGTGACAGTGCAAAAATTGAAAGATTCATATCAACCTACAACGAAAATGGTAAAATCAGATACAAATTTTCCATATTTTTTGATTGATGATGTATCTACGGTGCCCTGCGGACCAGATGCAATTTCGCCTGCAATGTATCGATGAGCTCGACGCGAAGATGTTCTTTTAATTGAATTTATGTCGTAGACTTGTGTGAAGGGTTCCCGACCCTTCATATGAATGGAGGATGTGTACGTGTCCTAAACAACAGCCTGTCCAAAATTCTGAGCTAAGTGTCAGGAGGTTGAACAAATGTCATCCAATTTGATGCATGACGAAATCTCAGGATTATTATTATTATATTGTGAAGTTCCTTCAGGCCAAAATTAATCACTTATTTTAAATGTGAAAAGTGGTGTAGTAAAAGTGATGTGTGGCGGTGTTGTTTACCAGTGGGAATGGCGCGAATAATGTTGGAGATCAATTCCATGGCCACAGGGATTCTGTTGGCCGACTTACCTTCTTCTTGTGGCATGAATTAAGCAGGCGTCATGGACTACGATTTTCTTTGAAGCCTTTATTGATCAATGGCGGGGTCACAGATATAGGGCCAGTTTCTTAACATCCCGTTAAAATTTAACGTAACGATAAACGCTAACCGAAACATATTCTCCGTTTGAAAATTTAACGACACGATAAACCCAAACAGCTAATACCGACTGCTGAGATTTGACAGCTAGAACTGTTCAAGTTTACACATTCAAATGAGAGCAATTAAACTGGCCATAAAGAACAGGGGTCTGGATGGAAGAGGATTTGGAGCCAACTCAACCGCAAATGAATGCTGAGAGATGGTACTCGTACATTCATGGAAGGGTACAGACTAGTGATGTGTAACACAGTAACGAGTCGCTCTTTTTGAACGACTCAACAGGATGAGCGAAAGATTCGGCACAACGACATAGCCTTCGAGTCGTTCAATTTATGAATGACTCACTGTAAAATTAATTCCCAAACTAGCCCATCGCATAAATATTATCCAACGCATAACCAATCCACGCTCATTTCTCAATACATACATATAATGTACTACAATACATTCATTCACTCATATCCCATCCCAGTATCTATCTAAAAGCAAAACCACCATCATTAACTACCAAAGCAATCCCATCTAAATCCATTCATATTCATCTCTATGCATGCAGTATGCAATGCACGTTGTGTATACTTCTAAATATATACGCAACAACCCATGCTGACTGCAAATGCAAACATATCAAAAATAATTTACTTACGTCGCGTCCCACCGCACAGCCAAGTTTCTCCAAATACAGAAAACAATCCCAACATTCTAAAACAAAAGTTTTCGTCTTACGTATCATCATCTCAAGCTCAACTTTAGATGAAACCAAACAAAAACCCATAGCGCCCACTTCCACTACAGCTACAGTGTAAAGCAGCGTTCTGACGGGGCCAATACATGACATCGTGGCACGCTTTCGATCTCATGCTTGTATCGAGCGTGGACTGGAAAGTGAACTGCTATTGCCTTGGGTTGTGGACCGTTCACACGACCACTATTTAGTTTATCCCATAAATCATTCTGTTTCAAGCAATTACACCACTACTATACCCTAGTTTTAAATAAACTGTTTTGTGGCCATAACTTCTAAAATATAAGGAATTTCGCATTTTTGACACCATTTTGACCCCCCTTTAGATCCCCCATCCGGGCTGAGGAGCATCCATCCCCACTATTTGGATGCTCCTCAGCCCTCTCCCTGCCTATCCCCTTCTCCCTTCTCTATGTAAAATTCGTTCAAAAAGAGCGATACAAAATCGTACCGCACAATAAGATTCGTTCAAAAAGAGCGACACGTTCAAAAAAAGCGACACGTTCAAAAAGAGCGACACGTTCAAAAAGAGTCAAAAGAGTCAATTGTGCGGTTCGATTTTGTATTGCTCTTTTTGAACGAATTTTTTTGTGCGGTTCGATTTTGTATCGCTCTTTTTGAACGAATCTTTTTGTGCGAGTTGATTTTGTATGCCCGCCCCAGATTGGCTGCCCCGTTTTCATGGGGAATAGTGGTCCGATCGGGCTGGCTCGAACTAAAGGGTATTGGGGGGTCACTAAGTCAGAATCTGGGGTCAAAAAAGAGAAAAAAATTGGGGTCGCCCACCCTAGGCTGGCTGCCCCGTTTTCATGGGAAATAGTGGTCCGATCGGGCTGGCTCGAACTAAAGGGTATTGGGGGGTCGCTAAGTCCGAATCTGGGGTGAAAAAAGAGAAAAAAAAATTGGGGTCGCCCATCCTAGGCTGGCAGCCCCTTTTCATGGGAAATAGTGGTCCGATCGGCATGGCTCGAACTAAAGGGTATTGGGGGGTCGCTAAGTCCGAATCTGGGGTCAAAAAAGAGAAAAAAAATTGGGGTCGCCCACCCTAGGCTGGCAGCCCCCTTTTCATGGGAAATAGTGGTCCGATCGGGCCGGCTCGAACTAAAGGGCATTGGGGGGGGGGGGGAGGGGTCGCCAACTCCGAATCTGGGGTCAAAAAAGAGAAAAAAAAGTTGGGGTCGCACATCTACGACTTTTATTGAATATGTTATTACCCAAGTTTCAGACTCTTTGCGTGACTCTTTTTGAACGACTCTTTTTAAACGACTCATTGGAAAGAGTCAGAGCTTATGTGCTGGCACAGTGAAAAGAGTCATTATGCCCATCACTAGTACAGACGATAGAAGTCCGCCTAGCAAAACAGCTGACAAACAGCTTTCGCTACAGCGTTATCATATTTTGAATGTTGCGATGCGTTGCATACCCTTAGGCGTAGGTGCTTCGATAGACTAATGTCCGGGCTAGTTAATCGGCAGTTTAACCGGATATTGAGGAACCGGCCCATAATTTTCTACTTTTTCGATATTTTAGTCTATTAGTTTTGGGGTAGGGTAGGCTTTACAGAATTGTACCTCTTTTATAAAATTCCAAGACTTTTTCAGTCGGCGAATTTTTAATAGCAGTCATTAAAATTTAATACAAATTCTCATAACAAAAACAAGATACTATAAAATATTCGATATTTCTAGTATCCTTCCAAAAACTCTCACCAATTTTCAATTTTCCGACTGGTCATCAGGAGCAATCAGCACGAGGCGAGGGTTAGGTACCATTGCAAATTACGAAAAGCAAATAATTTTTGCACCCTTGATTGGTGCGAATATTTTCACACCCTCTTTATTGAAATTGAGTACTTGCATCGCTTGTGGCAATTTTATGGAAAACAAGGATATTTTTTTTATCGTTTCAATTATTATTTTCAAGGAGAGCTTGGACGCTGCATGACTTCTTGTCAGTGGAAAGTCAGAGTATTGCATTGTTAGTTTTTTTTTGTATTTGATTTTTCGTCAATGGTCGAGAAACTTGGATTCAAAAGAACGGCTCTTAGAATATCCCTACTTGACCGCATAGGGTTCGCGTCTTTGGCCAATAGAGGGTCTTAAATTGAGAAAACTTCACACTCCCCTTGCGTGGGCTCCACTCGCACACGCGAGCTTCGCTGCTTAAGGTACGCACATAGGTACACATTTAGCAAAAGAATCAAATCATCAGATTCGATATTTTTTTAAGCCCCCCCCCCCCCTTTTTCAAAATTCGAATGCCCTTCTTAAAGTCATTGAAATTTTTCTTAGAAGATAAAAGTTCACTTATCGAAATTTTTCTTAAGCCTTTTTCGTACTAATTAGCTCTCATCCGCTATCTAGCACTTCTTTTATCGCTTCCTATCGCTCAATTCTATTCGAATAGATTTCAATGAGTTCCTTGTTCCCATTCACAGGGAGTCCGAATCGGGGCCTTCACATACGACCAACTGCAGGCCCCTATCGTTTGCTAATTAGACCACGAATTCAAAGAAAACCAACAAATTGCCAAAAATAACACTCAGTCCAGGCATGTTCATCGGGAACACTTTAAAACTATAATTAATTATTAGAACCATGTGCAGGTGAAAGGGTCCTTTTTTTTCTCTTCTCAAACCCAAATTTTCGATGGCAAGGTGCGCACTAGAGATAGTAAAACAAACACGTGATTCCTTTTCATGGTGGCGGTGGCGAGTCAATAAGGGCAGGTGTAGTGTTAAGAACAGGGACGAGTCGCCGCTATTCTATAAGATTGTGGTTAAGATTGTCAGTTTCGAACATGGTAGATACGACCATGCAGTTTAATTAACACTTTTGCTGGAAAAAATATAAGATAAGACAATTAACATTGAATTAGGGTCACGTGGATTGAAAAATGAAAATCGTTGATTGAACTCGAAGAATTGAGAGCAATTAGCGGAATACGTAAAAGAAGCTAAAAGAAGGTCCGGTGACACAATCCTCTCTCTGGATCCTGTCAACCGATTGTGGGGCATTTTCCACCTCGTCCTGTTCGCCGCCATCGCCTTCAGCTGTCTCCACGATTTACCTAATGATTTACCCTCGACCTCACCTGATCTTCTCCAGGTGTTTCAAGGTTGTTGTTGTTGTGGTAGCGATGCTTCAAATACTGCAGTTCTTCTTGCATCGAGGGGGTTCGGCAGCTCTTGGCCGTCGAAAAACGGGTCGTTCCGGTACGTGGAACCGGCTGCCGCGGGTGTTTCAAGGTCGTCCAACGCGGCGGCTTGCATTGGTTTCCTGTGGGTTCCAATCGAGGGCCTGTTTAGCAATGTTTTCCGGCCTTTTCGAAGTGCGTGACCCATCCATTGCCACTTTCGCCTTTTTATGGAGGTGTCTATCCTGTCCTGGCCAGTAATGAACAGGAGATCGTCGTTAGAAATGACTTCTGGCCAGCGTATGAGTCGGATGCGCCGTAGACACTGGTTCAAGAAAGTTTGCAGTTTAGTTGTTATCGCCCTGGTCACCTTCCAAGTTGAACAGCCATAAAGAAGCAAAGATTTTACATTGGTTTCGAAGATCCTGAGTTTGATACTTCTGGAGATGTTGTTGTTTTGCCAGAAAGGAGTCAAACTGAAAAAAGCTGCCCGAGCCATATTGATGCGAGACAGTACATCAGCATCCGCTCCACCATCTGCTGTAAATACGCTTCCCAGGTAGCAAAAATTGTCCACTTTTTCCACCGTCTGCCCCGAGACACAAATTTGCTCTGTCTTCCTGGATTCAAGCACAAGTAGGTTTGGTAGCATTGATTTTAAGCCCCGCATTGCCACTTTCGCGGGCGCAGGGCATCCGTCATTTGAACTAGATGATCCGATCTATTTGAAAGAAGACAAATATCGTCAGCGTAATCCAGGTGTTGAAGAGTATTCAAACAGGTTCCATCTGATACCTTTGCCCTGGTGTTCATGAAGCGCACTCCAAAGTATGTCGTTAATGGCAATCAAAAAGAATATATCCGTAGGTGACAAAATGCAGCCTTTTCTCACTCCGCTGTGTACCTCGAAGGGATGTAATGAACCACCTGTAATGAACCATATTATAGTCTGGTAGTGCTGCTCCCACCGGCAGATCGAAACAGCACCTGATGAGTAGTGATCTGTTGGTGGTACGAAACCAGAGGCCGAGGGTCCCATTAAACCCGGACCCAGGTGCAATCGCGTGGACGCCTGATCCGTCCGCCAACCATTCCATCCTTATCGACTATTTTTTTTCATTCCACATTTTTACCTCCTCTGTTTGTGTTGTCTTCCCCAGGCCTATGAATTTTTGTTAATACGTAAAGGATAGGGGCAACGAGCGGCGAAAACCCCGTCCATATCTCCCGAACTGAGCTACAAGCAAGCATAGGCCGCTGCTTAGCTCGTAGAGGGGCTATTTTTTTCGTCAGATGGCACGGCCCGACCTTCACGGTCACTATGCTACCTAGGCTCCATCCCCACGGGCATCTTCGGATGCCCACCAAACCGTCCGTTACAGGGATTTGAAAGCTTACCCTTGTGTAAGACGTGACATTGGGCTCCGCGGACAGACCCATCTTGTTCAGGTGATATCTGACCAGGTGATGGCCAGATAAGTACCCGACTAGGAGTCTTAGGTGGGTTCTACTCATTTGAGTAGTACCCTTGTGACTGAAGGGCATTATCAGCTCCTTTGATTGACATACCCCTGGAAGGTTATTCCAGTACTGATGACGGAATAGTGCAAACCAATCTGTGATCCACAGTTTGGCCGAGGCCAGTCCAAAGCCACAGTAAGGCTCAGGTCCATGAAAACGACTGGATGATCCTTGTCTAGCAAGTTCATCCGCAGTCTCGTTCCCCTGAATGTCCTGGCCTGGCCTGGCACCCAACACAAGAAGATTGGTTTTTTGTTCGCCAACAGTTGAAGGAGTTCGTAACACTCCTTCATCAGTTTTGAAGGGACCTTATATGAGTAGAGCGCTTTTATAGCTGCTTGGCTGTCTGAGTAGATAGCAATGTGAGCGCCGCGAAATTACCCTGGCGCAGACCGCAATGGCGTGGATCTCAGCTTGAAAAACACTGGGCGAAACTCCTATTGAGATCGAAATCCTGGTGTTGGGTCCAATGACACCTGCACCAACACCCTGTTCTGTTTTAGACCCATCGGTGAACCACTTAATACATGAAGGTTCAGGACAGGATGTGCCATTTGCCCATTCAGAGCGGTCAGGGATGAGGGCTGAAAATTTTCTGCCGAAACAAACTCACATTTTCAACTGAGATTCTTATCCAACCGAGTATGATCATGATCCCGTAAATACATCTATTGTATAATATGACAAAAAGAAATTACCCCTTCTAATAAATGTTTCACTTACACCACGTGTGGTCCGAATTTCCTATTAATGTAAATCTACTAAATCCAGATAAAGTACCTGACGCGAGTATAATATGATATAAAAATTTACATTCATAGATTCTTAATTGCAACACTCTTTTATCCACTTAACAATCAGCATCTTAAGCATTTTTCCGATGCTTGAGTCCGCTATCTTCCAGAAAAACTGCTCGTTCGGCGTTAAATGCTCACCGCACAGCGCACACATATCGCAAGGCATATGAATCATTTCCGTGTCTAATATTTCATTTTTGCCGATAAGATCTGGACAAAATCCTAAACATTTTCGTTTTTTAGTCATAATTTCTCATGTTTTAATTATACACGTTAATCTTGTTTTATAGCGCGAAGGCGGTGTAGGGTTCAGTTTCAGTCGAACCCGAACAACTTGACTTTTGACTGGTGTGTACGTATTTGCATAAAATAACTCCAAAAAATCTCTATGGAGACAGATGACTAGGATGAACGACCACTACGAGGATCGTGAAGTGGAATCCCCCAGCATTTTGATCAAGGTAGTACATTTAAAAAGAAAAATGTGTCTTTATATCTTTTATTCGATTTGTATGCAGTCTAATGCCAGTAGTTGCCATAAAAAGTGGTTTAATTTTCCGCATAGTTTAGGATGCATCGGACCATGACTATGCTGTCAGAGCCGACACGGATCTTTTTTAAACAGCAGTCAACACGGGGAAAAGTCGTCTAATAGGTGGTGATCGGATAGATCTAGAGAGAACTAAACTAATACATAAGTTAACAGTCGATACTCGTATGTATGATAATAGTATTAGATCAAAGTAGTGGCGGAGCCAGGAATCCGTCAATTTAAATAACAACGCAGTGAGGGAGCAAAATTTGTGAACAGTTTTGGGCTACAGGTTGAGCTTGATAGTGAGATTTTGTAGAATTTGGAAAACCTATTCCTGATTTGGAGATAATGCCTGCATAAAGGCAAAATAAATTAAGCGATATTTTCAGAGTCTTGTTAATTGCCTTGACCGTTCCAGGGGCATGGGCTTAAGCCCATGGAGAAAATCCTCGATGTGCACATCAGAAGCACACTCCTTATGAAATTTCCGCTGCACTCTAAGCAGTTTGCTTACCAATCAGGAAAGTCAACTGAAACTGCTCTACACTGTCTAGTGAGAGAAATTGAGTCTGCAATAGCAGCTAAGGAGATGGCGGTATGTGCCTTTCTTGACATTGAAGGAGCTTTCGATAATACATCTTTCTCTGCCATTGACTCTGCACTCAGAACAAAGGGAGCAGATAGCACAACTGCATTATGGGTGAAAAGGACGTTATCATCTAGAAGGGTCATCACGGATATCGGAGACTGCACTTTAACAGCATATGTCACAAGAGGATGTCCGCAAGGAGGGGTACTATCACCCCTTCTTTGGTGCATCGTAGTAGATAGCCTGCTGTGGAAGCTCTCCACTATGGGATTTTCTACACAAGGTTATGCTGACGACTTGGTAATAATTGTCAGAGGAAAATTCGAAGAAGTGCTAACGGAAATCCTCCAGTCAGCGCTGAATGCAGTGCAAAATTGGTGCAATGATAACGGCCTACGTGTTAACCCGGCTAAGGCAGTTATCGTCCCTTTTTCAAGGAAAAGAAACATCAAACCAATGAGGCATCCCACTATGTACAACACCCCAGTGCTCCTGGCAGACACCGTCAAACACTTAGGTGTTACTCTAGATAAGAAGCTACTTTGGTCGGCACACCTGAGGACAATCTCGGACAAAGCCACCAAAGCTCTATGGATCTGTAGACAGTTTGTAGGTAAAACTTGGGGGACAAGCCCTCGAATAGTACTATGGATCTATAAGGCAATTGTGAGACCCATAATTGAATATGGGGCTATCATCTGGTGGAAAAAAGCTACCACCAAAGAAGGAATGGCTATATTAGGAAAGATTCAAAGACTGGCATGTCTCACAATTACTGGGGCTATTCGCAGCTGCCCCACGGCTGCCCTTGAGGCGTTGTTAGATCTTCCGCCGCTCCACATTCACCTAAAGGCAGAGGCAAAATCAGCAGTAGCTAGGCTTAAAGCTAATCAAACTAACATCAAGTTTAATTTGGAGCAGGAACACTGGCTCCACGAGGATAATGAATTAGGCTTGCCATCAGACCACATAACAAGGGAACTCCGCTTCAATCACCTCTTCTCTACAACCATATGGAGCAGAGAAGAATGGGAAATGAAGCACTCAACCCTTCCTTCCTGTACTGTTAAATGGTTTACGGATGGCTCCAAAACTGAAGAAGGGTCAGGGGCGGGTATCGCAGGCCCCTCAATTAGAGTGTCTATTCTTATGGGGAAGTACACCACGGTTTTCCAGGCTGAAGTTCACGCGATTGAGGTATGTGCGAACTTTTGTCTGGAAGCTGGCTACCGTAACAGTAGGATTGCAATCTTCACTGATAGTCAAGCTGCAGTCAAGGCGCTTAGCAAATTCTCCTTTTCATCGAAACTGGTTCTGAACTGCTTTGAAGCTCTGCAAAGAATTGGCATTGCTAATATTGTTACCATCTATTGGGTCCCTGGACATGTTGGTATTGCGGGTAACGAAACCGCTGATGAGCTAGCCAGGACGGCTTCTGCAAGTCCGTTTACAGGGCCTGAACCCTTCTGTGGTATCCCTCTATGTAGGGTAAAATCACACATAAGAGAGCAGGAACAGTTAGAAATCACTGCACATTGGGAAAACCTCCCTGGCCTGAGACAATCGAAATTGTTTATTTCAGCTCACTCACCCAAGCGCTCCCTGGAATTGGTGTGCCTTGGCAGAGGCAGAGTGAGAATCATTTGCGGTCTCCTTTCAGGGCATTCCACTCTCAGGGGTCACTTATACAGAATGGGGATTGTCTCTAACCCCAACTGTCGCTTTTGCGAAAGCGATGATGAGACTTCTCAGCACATCCTCTGTGAGTGTGAGGCACTCGCCCGTCGCCGCTTAGAGAGTCTCGGTGAGGCATTCCCTGAAGTGGAAACGATCGCCTCTTTCAAACTTGGGCAGCTGAGCAGATTTGTGGGATCGATCAAACTCGATCGCCCACTCTAGATTTACAGGGCTATAGCACAATAGACCCTATGGTCGCAGTGCTCGTGGGCCCTTCTAACTAATCTTAATCTTAATGGGCGCGTCAACATCTCTAGCAATTCTATGCTTTGTTGACGTTTCGATAGCATATCTAAGTTTCAGAAGTGCAGTTGCTAGCACGCACCTCCTATCCGTCACGCCGTCTTTATACTGAAAAGCTCGGAGCACTGTGAGAGTTCTATTAGTACTCACAGGCAATTTTTGATCGCACCGAGATTTGAGCTCTGAGCTCTAGATTAGTATCGTAGAGCGGTGACCGAACGACCACGGCCACCGAGCGCGTTTTTGAAACAATAACTGAATATCTCCGCAAAATAGAGCATAAAAGCCACGTAAGGTAGATCTCTGCTCGCCCCAGCTGATACTCTGATAAAAAAAAGTAGCTCATTTAAACTGGCGGAGCAAAAGTAGCGGACTTAATTGAAAGAAGTGCAATAAACTGGAGCCTATTTAGTGCTAGTTATTACACTTTATTTTTAAAAGTTACGGTAGTGTCCGCCAGCTTAAGACATAAGCTGGTAGATAATAAAAAAATGTTTTTTTTTTTTATTAATCACAAACTACTCGTTATGTGCTAATTTCGAACAGTCGAAAGAAATAAATGGATTAAAAAAAAAGATACGGTAGTGTTTGCTGGTTTAAGACTTAAGCTGGCAGGCAACCGAAAATGTTTTTTTATATTTTTCTTTTCGTCATAATTTACTTGTTGTTTTTAGTGCTAATTATTAAGTACAGCCTGTCCCACTCCGAAAAACAACCCGGAAGTCGTGTTTTTCGCGTATCAAAGCTTTGCACGTGACACTATCTTTTAATTTGGATACTGTCACGTGCATAACTTTGATTCGCGAAAAACACGACTTGTGTGGGTTGACGGTATTGGATGCAGTGCGAGCGAAGCGGGCGTTCATGTTTGTGCGATACTGAGGGTTGTGATCCCATTTTCAGATTAACAAATAGCCGAAAATATTTCGCGTCCATTTTGGCTTAGGCTTAGTTGACGTTTCGTTAGCGTATTGCTAGCATACACCACCTGCCTGTTAGCTGCATTCAGCGGCAAGTCGGGGGAGGTTGTGGCTTATTCTTATACCCCATACCACAGAGGGTAGACAACGGAAAAAACAATGGCCAAAGTGAGATACGAACGCGTGTGAAACTGGTATGATGAGATGTCAGACTAATGTCTCGACGCACTGAGCTTCTCCCTGCCCGTGATCGGTGTATTTTATCTTATCAATGAAAACAAAATGTTCAATCAACTTGCGGGGTACAGGTAGTCACAAGACACAAAAACCGGAAACTTTTTAGACCATACTTTCAGACTACCTTCACTTTGTCTTAAGGTTACCATAAGCTACCTTTAGGGTTACCTCATGACTCTTTTATCCTACGTAAGTGAGAATTTACAGAGAAAAGTAATCGGAAAGCTTGAAATTATCAGGCGCTCAACGTGGGGTCAGTATGATATTATCTAGTTGTGGTACCGTTACTCACGAGACACCGAAAAGCGAAATTTTTTTTAGACATTACCTTAAAGGGACCACCACAAACTTCCTAATGATTTTATTGATGGCAATACTCGTTCTTCATGAGTACTTCGAAAATATATTGGAAAATGTCGTCAGCTAACTCATTGGTGTATGGTTTTATATTTACTCAATTCTCTGAGAGTTCTGGCAGGTCGCGCTCGGTGGCCGTGATCGTTCGGTCACCGCTCTACGATACTAATCTAGAGCTCGGAGATCAAATCTCGGCGCGATCTAAAGCTGCTTGTGAGTACTACTGTGAGCTTCTCAGTATAAAAACGACGCGGATAGGAGGTGCATGCTAGCAACTGCACTTCCGAAAAGTAGATATGCTATTGAAACGTCAACAAAGCATAGAAATGCTAGCGATGTTGACGCGCGCCTGCCCCTGGAGATGTCAAGGCAATTAGAGAGAGAGATGTCTCCTCCCTCTGCGAAAAGCTATTTACGCCACTGACTCGCGTTCCGGTTCTATGCAGGTTTTAAGCCGTGGCACAAGTGTTTCGATTCCCTCCTCATAGAACTCTCCCGCCACCTCCTCCGCCGACTTCAGGACCTCTTGTTTCACCTCCTCATCAGTGAAAAAATTGTTTCCACCCATGTGAGTTTTCAAATCTGAAGGTGCCAAGTCAGGGGAGTACGCAGGATGATTCAAAATGTCCCGACCAAACAAATTCAAAAGCGCCTTAGTGGAATTGGTCAAGTGCGGGCCGGCGTTGTCGTGCAACAAACACACTCCCTTCGTCAACATTCCCCTCCGTTTGTTTTGAATTACTCTCTTGAGGTTTTTAGGGTCCCACAGGATCGTGCTGCATTAATCGTCTCCCCCTGACGCAAAAATAATTCGATCAAAATGATCCCTTTTCGGTTCCAAAACACGGATGCGAGGATTTTTTTGCCCGAAATTGAAGCTTTGAATTTCTTGGCAGATGGAGAACCAGTGTGCCGTCACTGTGAGGACATTTGTTTGTCTCAGGGTTTTGATGAGCCGCCCAGGTTCCATCAGCAGTCACAATTGAGCTCAGAAAATCCTCACCTTCCTATTCAAATCGTTCGTGGAACTCGCGAGCGCTAGACCCATCTTGCCCACTATTTTCGAAATCCCAGCATTTCCACAATTGTCTATTGTAACTGTCAATCGGCGGTCTTCACGAACAGTTTCCTAGATTTTTTCCACCAACTTATGGGTCACAATTGAAGGTCTTCCACTAATTTGCTCGTCATAAATATTCGTTCTTCATTCACTTAACTCACTACACCACTTAAGGTGTGAGTTCCAAGACCGCGACTGAGCGACTTGAGATTGCGACTGTGAAAGAAACAATCATAACCCGGCACTATTCGTGTGTATTTTATGTGGTAGTACAGTCGTACAATAGTGCTCCGTATTTCACAGTCGCAAACGCAGGTCGCTCGATCGCGGCCTTGGAACTCACACCTTTGGAACCGCCATAGAATGTGCGATTCGTCGTCAAAGAGATCTGACGATCCCTCAATAGGCAAGTCGTGGAATGAGCTGAAAGCGATGGCGGCGAACAGGACGAAGTAGAAAGTCGGCGTGGTTAATGAGCTATGCCTCACAAAGGGTTAACCGGAACCAGAGAGAGAGTTCCCGTACATCATTTCGATCTAACCATTAATTTTCGTTTAAGGCGAAGTTCACACACACGACACCGCGCTGCACGACTGCTTGAAATTTCAGTCGAGATACACAGCATCAAATGGGCGGATTCACACTCATAGCTCAGCATGCGATACGATCGACTATGCTTGGCTGCGTTGGAGCTGAAAATGTAGCTAATCTGAATATCGCCTAATACCGAATTTTTGAAAACGTCTTTGCGACCCCGCGGAAATAACTTCACGACTGGCGAGACGCAAAAGAATCGATTCATGAGTCCCAGTGCATACTAGGTGTTAGAACATCGCGTTGTGCAGTGCGAAATTTTTCTGTAGAAGCATACATGTCAATACAATAAGGCCTTTGATAAATAAGTCCCAGTTAGCTAACAGGCAGTTTAACAGGACATTGAGAAAACGGGGCCCCTGACTTTCAGTGACTAGATTTTTAGAACTGAATCCAACACTCCAACCATATCTGCAAAACCGAATTTCTAAGCGCGGCAATTACACTATCAGTGTTCTTTCCCCGGCAACCTCTTCTGGAAAATGTTCGGCTGTAATTGGGAATAATTGACACATTTGAAATACGCAGGTAACGGATTTCAACTGATACGCGCCGCAGTCTACAAATTATGTACAAATATGCAAGATAACACTATACTCGCAACTATGCTAGAAGAACTACATAATCCACTTACGCCACTTAACTCTCCTCTCCCCTTCCTCGTCCAGCTCGCACTATACTTGACACCACTTACGAGTACACTTACCAAGACGATGTAATTGACGACCCAAAATTATCATAATCGGCAGGAAGTTACAGTTCCACTAGTATAACGGTGAAAATAACAAAACAATAAAAAAAATAAGATATTTGTAATCGTAGTCAAAGATACTCAAAACCAAATTTCCGTAAATTTGTTAAGCAGGTTGGGTCATAAAAGCGAGCTCGACTCAAGCTTGTACACGAGTAGGTAAGATAAAGATACCTTCTGAGCCCGAATTGGGGGAGTGTTGTGTGGCAATAACTCCAAGTATCTTTTGAAATACATAATGTACAAGATACTCGCGTTTTACGTTCTATGCTAATGTGAGAAATACAAATAGACGTGAATGCAATCGATACGAGTCTACAGTTAAGTTCCAAAACGCTTACTTACCATTCTTTGAGAAGCAGAAGGTGGCTTTTAGTTGTTATAACGAATTTGTTCTAATGCGCTACTTACTCGTATATTATTCCACTGTTTTTTGATAGATTTTTTAAAAATTATGATACCATCCGTATAGTAATAATTTGAAACACAATTAATAATGATAGATGAATATATGCACAGATTTATAGGTGCAATGGAACCATGGTCAAGAGTTGGTTGTAGGTTATTGCCATTAGACATGGAGTAGGTATCTTAATAAATTTTACAAGAAAATCTGTATTGGGCATAAAATATTTCAAATCATTAAAACCAGTTGCTGACAGGATGAAGAATTGATTTTAACGGTCCTAATATGAGCGTTGTTTATTAGATGAGCGTGATTGTTGTGATTTGAATCAACTTTACATATAGGTAATTATGCATATTAGCTAATTCACATACGATTTCCTGGTATAACTTAGGCCCTAACCAGATTGAACGCAGCAGCAGCGGCATCGGCAGCAGTAGCGGTGGCAGCAACAACAACAACAGGTAGATCTGTCGCGATGACACAGCGGCGATGACAGGTCGCTGTTTTATCGCGACAGATCTACCTGTTGTTGTTGTTGCTGCCACCGCTGCTGCTGCGTTCAATCTGGTTAGGGCCTTACCATTTCACGGTTTAATGTATGATATATATTGTAATTTTGTAGGAAATTTTATGTGTTTTAATTCGCCTTTAGATTGTTTTTTTTTTTGAAAACTCATAGTTTTCGAAATACATATATTTAAAGAAAACTGAAAAAGAGTACCTTAGATCCTCTCTCTCCTACAATCCGGACTCCCAATCAACGGAGACTTTAAAGCATATATTTAGGAGAATTCCTTTATTAATTTTGCAAAATCTCAAAACTTCACGATTTTTTATACCCTAGACTTTTAGTATAGTTATACCCTAGACTTTTAGTATAGGGTATATTGTTTTTGTCACGACGGAAATATGTAACACCTTAAAGGAGGCTCCGGAGGTATAGCAATGTATATATATAAATTATCAGGGTCACATCCTGATTCGATTTAGCCATGTCTGTCTGTCTGTCTGTCTGTCTGTCCGTCTGTCTGTCTGTCTGTCTGTCCGTCTATCTGTCCGTTCGCACGATAACTTTCGATAGAATGAAGCTAGAGCCTTGAAATTTTGGTCAAATATTGGTAGTGTAATCTAGTTGGCCGGTATTGAAAATGGGCATGATCAGGCCAAGAGAACGCCTACCTCCCCTACATATGTAAAATACATAAATGTATCTATAACTCCCGATTAAAGAAACATGGAAAGCTCTAGCTTTGGTAGATTACTCATGAGGGTAATTTTATACTCTCCTGGGAAAATAAAATCGATCAGTTGGAAACTAACGGTAGTTTTCTTACAAAGAACCCCGTACTACCTTAATTTTCAGGTTTTTTGTATATAACTCCTGAACCAATTGACGTAGGCACCTGATTTTTGGCATGTAACCTTGAAGTGAGAAGCTGCTTAAGGTTTTGTAAGTTGGGCATAATCAGATCAAAGGAACGCCTACCTCCCCTACAAGTGAAACTTCAAATAAGCGTTAACTTTCGATAGAATGAAGCTAGCAACTTGAAAACTGCGACAAATATTTCAAAAAATTAAATATTCCCTTAATTACGATAACTTTCGAAAAAATTATACTAGCAAGTTGAAAATTGACAAAATGTTGCTAGTAAGATCTACTTTGTTGGCATTAAAGATGGGTAAGATCCGACTTAAGGAACCCCTACCTCCCCTAGAAATGAAACTTAAAATAAGCGATAGCTTAACGACAAAATAAAGCTATCGACTTGAAATTTTGGTCAAATGTTTGTAGTATGATCCAGTTGGCTAATATTGAAAATTCGTAAAATCCGACCAACGAAACCCCTACTTCTCCTACAAATGGAACTTCAAATAAGCGATAACTTTCGATAGAGTGAAGCTTGAGACTTGAAATTTTTTTAAATGTTTGTAGGGGGATCTAATTGGTTGGTGGCAATGATGGGCAAGATCCGACCCAAGGAACCCCTACCTCCCCTACAAGTGAAACTTCAAATAAGCGTTAACTTTCGATAGAATGAAGCTAGCAACTTGAAAACTGCGACAAATATTTGTAGAATGGGTCAGTTAATTGATTTTGAGAATGGTCAAGATCCTAATGAATAAGTGCCAAACTCCCCTATGAACTGGCCATATAGGAGACCCACTTCTAGTACATATGGTCGTTGCCAATTGGGGCTTTTGGTATCACCACTAGGTCTGTACAAGTCTAGGGTATATACGTTTCGGACTCCGAAGCGAAGCTTCGGCCTGGTTTTAAATTGTTTTCATTGATGTTTACATTAAAAAAAAACAAGAACAACTGAAAATATCCTTGTCACCATCTACAGTAGTCCGGATGGCGCAACGGTTAGCACGTTCGCCTTCTACGCACTGGGACCCGGTTCGATTCCTACTGAATACGGTAGTTTTCAATAAAAAAAGGGAATTACGTGTCGGACTATGAGCCCACTCAGCTGCTGAATGAGTACCCATTTATGGGATAAATAACTCGGTTGAGCGTGTTGGTGATCCCGATCACACACCTCTGCACAAGACAAACCGTCACGATCTGGAAAATGAGGTGATGCTACTAACTTATCTCGAGGCCATGGTTCAAATTGAACTGTTGCGCCAGTTATTTATCTATTTATTTTATTACCATCTACAGCACTCTAGTGCATTGGTCTCATCACCCCGATTCTGGAAAGCCCCATATTGCCTAAGTTCCACTTGTCCAAAGAGATCGGTTTTTCCTGACGAAAGGACTTAAAATGCATTCTTCCTCCATCTTATCCATTCGACAACTCCACTATCTCAACCACCCTACACAAGGCCTCCATTAAACTTTCCACATTGATGTGAAACCTTCTATTCTTTCAAAACCTGTATATTCTGTAAAACCCACACCCAGATCCCAGAGCTACTCCTCGTAATCTGTTCTTTTCCTTCCAAACTTTTATGCTTCTATTATGTACCTATCCCTAGTTTTCTATCCAGATCTTCCGACCTATCCAGACCGGACCTATTTAGCCAGCGGAACTACTCAGACCTGCGGACTATCCGGATCAGCGGAACTATGCGGATTAGCGGACCTACCCGGATCAGCGGAACTATTCGGATCAGCGAACCTACTCGGATCATTAGAGCTATCCGGATCAGCGGATCTACTCGGATCAGTGGAACTATTAGGATCAGCGGACCTACTCGGATCATTGAAACTATTCGGATCAGCAGACCTACCCAGATCATTGGAACTATTCGGATCAGCGGATCTACTCAGATCATTAGAGCTATTCAGATCAGCGGACCTACTCGGATCAGTGAAACTATTCGGAACAGCGAACCTACTCGGATCATTGGAGCTATCCGGATCAGTGGAACTATTCAGGAAAGTGGATCTACCCGGATCATTGAAACTATTCGGATCAGCAGACCTACTCGGATCATTAGAGCTATCCAGATCAGCGGATCTACCCGGATCAGTGGAACTATTCAGGACAGCGGATCTACCCGGATCAGCGGAACCATTCGGGACAGCGAACCTACTCGGATCATTGGAACTATTCGGATCAGCGGACCTACTCAGATCATTAGAGCTATATTGATCAGCGAACCTACCCGGATCAGTGGAACCATTCGGGACAGCGAACTTACTCGGATCAGTGAAACTATTAGGATAGCGGACCAAGATATTTTTTAAGTCGGGCCCACTAGACCTAGGTCTGGGTGTGCGAACTAGGTTCAAAAGAGTAGATCCGATTTTGAAGAACCATGATAATTGCATACATTGCAATAGGCGCAACGCACACCGCGTGAAACGAAACAAAAAGACAAGACAAAACAGAAAGACATGTTTCGTTGCTACTAGGCGGCCAGTTGTCTTTCGGAAACAAAAATTCGTTTCTGCTTAATAGCTGGTCATTTTATGTAAGATTTTGCAGATTAAGGACGTCGTCCTTGCAAATCCAATTTTGTCTTATCTCAACACACACCAAACGAAACAAGACAAAAAAAACGTTTTGTTTTGTTTCACTGTGTTTTACTTAGTGTGTGCTGCACTGGAAAACGTTTTCTTGTCTTATGAGACAAAAACGTTTTGTCTGATGTGGTGTGTTTTCACACTAGCGTTCTAACCCCTAGAAGTTCATAGATTGATTTGGTTGGAGGCCGGCAGACATTGAAGGCCCCGAAGTACACTTTCGTCAGACTCGATAAGAACTCATGTGAGCAGGGTGCACTGATGGCTACCTTATCTGTGCGGATAGCAAGGCGAACCTCTGAATTTCATCTGGTACATGACTCACTGACACGAGATCCATGCTATTGAGTCCTTTGCCAGAGAAAAATCAGAGGCTGCTCTTGCGAAACGAATTGCATGTATCATTTGGTATTTAGACGTAGATGTGGGCGAGGGGAGTCTTATGGGTGCTACCACATTATTCACAACTCGGCGATTACCGAGCAAATGCTCGCCAATTCCCATACTTGTCAAATATCGAGCATGTTGCAACGAACATATGAATGAATGTTCACATCGAGTAATCGTGTGTGAATATTATTCATCAACTAGTTTTAATTAACAATTAATCGGCGAATACAGGAAAATGCTATCCGCCAATCGCCAAGCAAACTTCCAGTGTGGTTGGTTGTGGGTCTGCCATTAGGTGAGTATTTGGTCAGTACTCGCGTGTATTGTGGCAGCATCGTTAGCGTGCGTTTACACGTGAACATCTCGCCGAATTTGAACATTACCGCGGTAATGTTCTTGAACATTAGGACTAATATACCAACAACTACCAAGTAAATTTCGTTGCCGACACACACGGAAGGCATGAAGAATGATGGGTTGCTAGAAAGATACATATTTGCCCATGGACCCGTAGACTGAAAATTACCCTTCGTCTGTTTGTTGTCATTTGGTAATAATATGCGTATTGTTGATTCGTAGTGTTGTTGTTTTAGTTATGAGACCTTTTTTTGAAAGCATTGTCTTTATTGAAGAGATCAGTAGATATCGGATATGCATTTTTCTACCGCAAGTACATATTACTACTTTGCCTTAACCCCTAGCGGGGCATAGCGCATCAACTACTCCTGCGCGCCATCGTACTCTGTTCTGGGCAATGGGGCGCAACTCCCCAAAAGACTTACCCAGTACCTGACACTCCTTTGCCACAGATCGACGCCATGTGATTCGAGGACCCCCTCTTGGTCGGCCTTGGTTGGAAATGGGGTTCCAGTTCATGGCATGCAAAGCAATGCAGTTATCACTCTTCCGCAATGTGTGACCTATCCATTGCCATTTTCGCCTGCGTATCAATTCGTCGATTGGCATCTGACCCGTACGCCGACTTAGCTCTTCATTTGATATTGTTTCGGGCCAGAAAATTCTTAAAATTCGACGAAGACATGAGTTGACGAAAACTTGCAGCTTTCTGGTAACTCCTACGGAAACTTTCCATGTACTGCTCCCATACAAAAGCACTGATAGTACCAGGGAGCGAAACAGGCCCAGCTTGGTCTTGATGCTGAGATAACTGCCCTGCCAGATTTTGGACAGCATGCCGTATGCGCGTTTAGCCTGGTTGATACGACGAGCGATGTCCTGCTCCGTACCACCATTTTCGGCAACAATGCTACCCAGGTAGACGAAGTTGTCCACCTTCTCCACAGGCTGCCCATTAATATTGATGGCAATAGGTGTCCGATTTCTTTTTCGCAACGGCGGGCTAAGAACCTTGGTCTTGTTGGTATTAATCTTTAGCCCAACCTTGCTTGCCTCCCTCTCGAGATCTAACGCCATTGCGGACAGATCCATGATTTTGTGGGAGAGTAGGCAAATGTCGTCAGCGTAGTCAAGATGTTGTAGATAAGATGTCAAAGTCCATTGAATTCCTCTGTCGAGTCCGGATAGGGATGCATGCAACACATCGCCGATCACTATGAGGAATAGGATCGGTGAGAGGATGCACCCCTGCTGAACTCCACTGCGAATCTCAAAGTCCCCCCACACCTTACCTTTATGCAGAACGTGACATTTCGCGCCGTCATAGGTTGCCTTAATAATAGCCACAAGCTTCTCAGGGATGCTTCTCCTGCGCAAGGCCGCCCAGATAGAATCCCGGTTCACACTATCGAAAGCCTTTTCGAAATCGATGAAAAGCAAGTGAAGCGGAGAATCGTATTCAGCGCATTGCTCGATGATGATTCGCAAGGTGTTAATGTGATCGACACAGGAGAATCCGGATCGAAAGCCAGCCTGCTCTTCATCAATTGTGCTTTCTAAGTGGGCCTTTAGTCTTTCCAGGACGATTTTGGCTATTATCTTGGCAACGGCAGGAAGCACACAAATGCCTCTCCAATTATTACAGTCTGTGAGGCTACCCTTCTTTGGAAGTTTGATGATCAAACCTTCCTTCCACTCAGTGGGAAAGGTCTCTGTATTCCACGCTTTATCAACAAGTGGATGCAGCAAATCGGCAGTTACGCTTGGCGCTGCTTGATAAAGTTCGGCAGGGATGCCGTCAAGTCCGGCGGCCTTTCCTCGTTTTAGTGCAATAATTGCAGTGACTATCTCCTCTTTAGTCGGGGCAGTGGACCGTATACGCACATTTTGATGGTTAGCTAAATTATCTATATGAGGGGGAACTTCACCAGAGGTTACACGGTTCAAGACCGCGGCGAAGTGTTCTTTCCACCGCCTCATTTGATCTTCTTCCAAGATAAGTAGCTTTCCATCACTATCTTTCACCGGATGTTGGCAGGAGTTACGACAACCTGTAAACTCCTTGATGACACCGTATACGGCGTTTAAGTTGTTACTTCTAGCGGCTTCTTCTGCTGACGCTAAAAGAGAATTGGCATAAACTCTTTTGTCGCGTCGCACACTACGCTGAACTTCTCGAGCTTTCTGACGGTAAAGGAGTTCGATGCTACTTCGATTGTCGTCTGATGCTGCAGCCAAACGAACTTTCAGCTCCTTTCTTTCAACAATCCGCTGCCATGAAGCGTCGGACATCCAGGGCTTATTCCGGCAATCCGGGTTTGGGCCAAGGATGGTATTTGCGCTTTCAATGTACGCATTTTTTATGGCATCCCAGTTTTCGTTTATGTCACTATCTGGGTGACTAGTTATCTCAGCCGCTTTTTGCGCAAGATGGTCATTATATTGTTGTAAGACAGCTGGATTTTTTAGTCGAGCGGTGTTGAATTTGCGGGGCCTGGATCTTTCGTCTCTGTGGCGGCGCACGGCTGCAATACGCAATCGAACATTAGCGATCATAAGATAATGGTCTCTTCCCATCCCAATATCGGCACCCTTCTTGTTTTGCACGTCCAGGAGGCAACTCTTGAATCTTTTACTAATGGCAAAATGGTCGATCTGATTTTGTGTTCTGCGCCGATCAACAGAGGACCAACTGATTTTGTGATGGTCCTTATGCTCAAACATAGTACCACCGATGAAGAGACTGTGAAAGTTGCAGAACTCTACAAATCTTTCACCGTTGTCATTATGATCACCAAGACCGTGTCTCCCCATCACATGTCTGAGCCCATAGTTATCAGCGCCAACTTTCGCATTCAAATCACCCATAACCATTACAATGTCACCTTTAGGTGTTCTGCTCTGAACGGCCTTTAGTTCTTCGTAGAAGGAGTCTTTTGCCAAGACATTGTCGGGTTCAGTAGGGGCATAACATTGTATTATTGAGATGTTCCTCATTTTGGTCCGGAGCCTGGCGGTCAAGACCCTGTCAGAGACCGGTTCCCAGGATAAGAGACAGTTTCGCGCGGCTCTGGTTAAAAGGAGCCCCACACCTGACTCACGGCGACTACCGGTAGCTTTACCGGAGTACAACATTACAGTGCTGCCCGTTGGAGAGATGAATTCTCCGCTGTTCCACCATCTTATCTCACTAACTCCTAAGATATTTAATTTGTACCTCAGAAATTCACTCTCTAATTGAAGAAATCGTGCGTTCTGGGGACCTTCTGATCCATTGTCCAGGAGAGTACGCACATTCCAGAATCCAATCTTTGTCATTGTACGATAGCTAAAAGTCGTAACCGTTGAGTCAGTCCTTATCCGAGGCATAGTTGACGTTTCGTTAGCATATAAAGATTTCGGATAGTGCAAGTTGCTGGCATACACATCCTGTCGTTTGATTGTCGGTTTTAACGACAGGCCCTCAAAGGGAAAGGCCGTGGTATTTTTTTTTCACACCCCACACCACAGGGGTACCTCAACCAAATCATCGCACCGCCATCACTGGCGGCTTGACGTTGGTTGGCAATGGTCAGTGACCACTGCCGTTCCAGGGGGCGCCCACGCGGAGGACTATGGAAGAGGAATTTTTGCCTTGTTTTGCATTGGGAAATCAATTTGATGATGAAATTTATGGATGAAAGCAATGATCACACGAAAGCGAAGTTTAATTTAAAATAGATTGTTTGGAACTCTATCTAAATGCTGTAAATCAACTAATTTGTACGTATGTCACGTACATTGTATGGATTAGTTTAAGTGAATAAAGTACAAGTAATATGCAAATATGTACCAACATGGAATTGTGGTTTTGTGAAGGAATACATTATATGCAGCCTAGCATTATACGTACGTACATATGTACATCCACATTTTTGTGTAGTGGGGAAAATTTCTTGTTTATGGGCCGTCGCATATAAAATTAGATTAGATGGGAATAAAGTGCGATGCATGTTGTTTGTTCAGTGTAGAGACAAATGAAATAGACTATTGCTGAAGGCTTTTTGAGTGTCTGTATCTACCTGTTTCTCAGTAGATACTTTATCTCAATAGGGGCTGTATCTTTTGGTCAATAGATAATGAGTCTGTTGCTCAGCATATACTGTGTCTGTTAGCCAAGATATATTGCATCTGTCGCTCAGTAGATACTGTATCTGTTGGTCAGTTGGTACTGTATCTGTTCTTTGTAGATACTGTATCTGTTAATCAGTAGATAGAAAATGAGAGACCAGTTTTCATCCAGGTCTTGTATGGGATCACATCTGGATCAGAGTTGAAAATGAATTAGCTGAAATAAACTTCTTTCTCCGCCATCCGCCTCTAAACCTTTCTATTAGTGATGTGTAATACAGTAACGAGTCGCTCTTTTTGAACGACTCAACAGGATGAGCGAAAGATTCGGCACAACGACATAGCCTTCGAGTCGTTCGATTTATGAATGACTCACTGTAAAATTAATTCCCAAACTAGCCCATCGCATAAATATTATCCAACGCATAACCAATCCACGCTCATTTCTAAATACATATAATGTACTACAATACATTCAGTCACTCACATCCTATCCCATTATCTATCTAAAAGCAAAACCACCATCATTTATCTACCAAAGCAATCCCATCTAAATCCATTCATATTCATCTCTATGCAGTATGCAATGCACGCATTGTCTATACTTCTAAATATATACGCAACAACCCATGCTGACTGCAAATGCAAACATATCAAAAATAGTTTACTTACATCGCGTTCCACCGCACAGCCAAGTTTCTCCAAATACAGAAAACAATCCCAACATTCTAAAACAAAAGTTTTCGTCTTACGTATCATCATCTCAAGCTCAACTTTAGATGAAACCAAACAAAAACCCATAGCGCCCACTTCCACTACAGCTACAGTGTAAAGCAGCGTTCTGAAGGGGCCAATACGTGACATCGTGGCACGCTTTCGATCTCATGCTTGTATCGAGCGTGGACTGGAAAGTGAACTCCTTTTGCCTTGGGTTGTGGGCCGCTCGCACGACCACTATTTAGTTTATTATATAAATCATTCTGTTTCAAGCAATTACACCACTACTATACCCTAGTTTTAAATAAACTGTTTTGTGGCCATAACTTCTAAAATATAAGGAATTTCGCATTTTTGACACCATTTTGACCCCCCCTTTAGATTCCCCATCCGGGCTGAGGAGCATCCATCCCCACTATTTGGATGCTCCTCAGCCCTCTCCCTGCCTATCCCCTTCTCCCTTCTCTATGTAAAATTCGTTCAAAAAGAGCGATACAAAATCGTACCGCACAATAAGATTCGTTCAAAAAGAGCGACACGTTCAAAAAGAGCGACACGTTCAAAAAAAGCGACACGTTCAAAAAGAGCGACACGTTCAAAAAGAGTCAAAAGAGTCAATTGTGCGGTTCGATTTTGTATTGCTCTTTTTGAACGAATTTTTTTGTGCGGTTCGATTTTGTATCGCTCTTTTTGAACGAATCTTTTTGTGCGAGTTGATTTTGTATGCCCGCCCCAGATTGGCTGCCCCGTTTTCATGGGGAATAGTGGTCCGATCGGGCTGGCTCGAACTAAAGGGTATTGGGGGGTCGCTAAGTCCGAATCTGGGGTCGAAAAAGTGAAAAAAAATTGGGGTCGCCCATCCTAGGCTGGCAGCCCCTTTTCATGGGAAATAGTGGTCCGATCGGGCTGGCTCGAACTAAAGGGTATTGGGGGGTCGCTAAGTCCGAATCTGGGGTCAAAAAAGAGAAAAAAAATTGGAGTTGCCCATCCTAGGCTGGCAGCCCCCTTTTCATGGGAAATAGTGGTCCGATCGGGCCGGCTCGAATTAAAGGGTATTGGGGGGTCGCTAAGTCCGAATCTGGGGTCAAAAAAGAGAAAAAAAATTGGGGTCGCCCATCCTAGGCTGGCAGCCCCCTTTTCATGGGAAATAGTGGTCCGATCGGGCCGGCTCGAACTAAAGGGCATTGGGGGGGGGGGGGGGGGGGGTCGCCAACTCCGAATCTGGGGTCAAAAAAGAGAAAAAAAAGTTGGGGTCGCACATCTACGACTTTTATTGAATATGTTATTACCCAAGTTTCAGACTCTTTGCATGACTCTTTTTGAACGACGCATTGGAAAGAGTCAGAGCTTATGTGCTGGCACAGTGAAAAGAGTCATTATGCCCATCACTACTTTCTATACTGAGCCCGTAATTCGGCCCCATGCGGCGAAGTGTCTGTTTGATGGCTGTTTAAGTTCGCTGGTCGCAGATCCGTATCGTTTTTTTCATCTGACACCGAAATCAAAATGACTCCAAAATGAATAATTACACCAATTGTACGTTTCGGGTACATGCCATACATTGCCTAGGCTTAGGATTCTCAACGTTGCAATTACGTTTCAGTATTCAATTTCAGTATTTAGCAAATTCATGTCAAACGATAAAAAGGGAAATAAACCAGAACAATTTTCTGATTCATTTCACTAGTTTGTATTTTACATGCCATCTCCACCTGAAATTGAACTGAGTTCAAAGCAAGTTCCAAGTTGCTTAGGGTTTTCACGGAACGCACCCATTGAAAATATTGATCATACGGCAGAGATTAATAAGATCTTTTTTATAGTACAATTTTACGTTTTAGAATCAATTGCCTACCTAAATGTATACATCGATAAGCAAATTATACGAAAATATGGGTTAAATAATATACCTACATCTTTATACTAATATATCTATCTAATATACCTACATAGCTCAAACAGTTACATTTTAATCAATCAGACTTACATCTGATTGCATTTCGATCTAACACCTCACAAAAAAATATCCATTTGTCCTTATTTCATTATTTTCCGACCTGGTGTCATAAAATCGAAAACAAACCAAAAAATTCAAACAAACAACAACTCAACTCAAATTACCCATCGTCTATCTGCTGGCAATTTGTGTGAAACGCAAGACGATTGAAATAGATTCGTAGCAAATGTATACATTTTCTGTCAATGGTTGACCCTCGTTTGAAAACATACCTTCATATGAAAAGGTACATTTCCATTAAATTCGGCGAACATTTTCGCCCGTTCCCATTCCTCATGGTAACAGCTCTGAACATATTCGCCGAATGCACCTTTTGTCGTCTTAATGCTTTTACCATAAGATGCGCAGCAATATTCGGCGAAAAAGTTCTCGGGAAATGGATAGATGGGAACATTGCCTGTTCCGTTCGGCGAATATAATGCTATTGTTATTGTATTCACATTCAAATTCGGCGAGATGTTCACGTGTAAACGCACGCTTAGATAAGCGCGAACCTTGTACACAATAAAATAACGATTTGACGTGAAACTTCATTTTAAACTATTTACATATTTTTTTTTATATACGAGTATGTAATTTTTTCACGCCAAATGTAATATTAACTCGCGGTCCGGATGAAAACCAGAGACGGGCCGGATTTGGTCCGCAGGCCGGAGTTTGCCGATTCCTGGTCTAGAGTATAATAAACCATTTTATGGTCTAGGGTATAAAATATCATTTTATAGGGAATTTGGTGCGCTTTGATTCGGCCTTGAGACATTTTTTTATAGAATCCATAGTTGCCAAAATGATCAAGGAAAACTGAAAATGAAACCGGAAAATAGAGGGCTACGCCCGCAATTTGAGGGTTTTGTATCACGCGCTTATCTTGGTATCTAAATATTGGCTCCCTGCTCTTCTTGGTACCACTCAGCTGAATAAAAACACCATAATTAAATGTCTTACCCATGATATAGTATCTTACTTGCCAATTCACAAAAAGACTGCATCTGTCACCTCTCAAAGTATTAGTTTTAATACGAGAAGCTGTAGATAGATATGTATGTATACGAGATAAACTGTCCTACTCTTCGAGATGCTTAACCATTCATGTTACGACGACATTGCAAATTGCAAACTTGTGTAACGGCTTCAGGGCGACGGGGACAAATTACGGTCTAATATTTTTCCCTCCTCCACTGTTCCCCTTTCTACAAATGTCAAGAAAATGCCAAAAATGGAATGTACTCAACATTACCTTTCTCACGACACCCCACTTGGCTATACCAGTGGATAAAAAAAAATTGACCTTAATTTCGCCTCTATTTTTGGCCTCAGGTGTGCTTGAGGGGTGCAGGGGTGTGCTAACTGCAACTATAGAAATGTACTATTATTAACCTTTTTGGATGAGATTTAAAAATTCTATTATTTTTGGTTTTCTATGCTAGTGAAATGCCGCTTTTCTGTAAGTTTTCATATGTCTAGCTATAACGGCCTCGAAATGCAAATTCGGACCACATATTTTCCCCTCTCCCTCTTTTCTCCTTTCTTCAAATTTGAAAAAAATTCCAAAAATGGAATGTACTCGACGGTACCTTTCTTACGATACCCCACTTGCCTATACCAAATGAAAAAAAAATTTCGACCTTCATTTCCCCTCTATGGGGACCCCCCCTTAAAGTTGACCTATTACGACGCATCACTTTCTCCAGAGAATTATAGTATTTCTACATATTTCCAACAAAATTTTATGTAAAATATGTAGCTTCAGCGGTTCGTGAGGTATTTCATGGACAGACAGACAGACGGACAGACGGACAGACGGACGCATGACCGATTTCATAAGGGTTTTGTTTTATACAAAACCCTAAAAAGGGACTCCCTCTCCCCTACACTTCCGGACCTCCTATCTTCGGGAACTTTTGAGCACATATTCAGAAGACAGCCCCCAACAGTTGCGCAAAATTTCAATATGTACTACACGATTTTTTTTTTCCAATCAAGCCTTTTCAGACTTCTTACCCTGGAATACGGCCAGATCAGTCAATTCATCGAGAAATGTCGACTAAATCATATGATAGTCTTCTCGATAGAATGGGCTTTAGTACAAGAGACCCCTCCATCGTCGCAGTGCTTGTGGTTTCAACATGATCCACGGACCACGGCCCTTCCAACCTACCCATCTAGAGATGACGGACGGATTAACTGGCGTATAAACCAAAACTGACAAAAACAAAACTTCTATAATTTTTTCCCGTCAAAAGACGGCACTAATTCACGTCCTGACTAAAACGCGCCGCAGCCCATCAAGCTAAGCTTTTTTTTGTATACATCTCCAAGCCCTCCATTCAACATAGGCTTGAGAAAAAATGCACACGCTATCGCTCGCTACACATATTGCATTGGATAAGAACGTCATGTAACGGAACGCTCCACACAAATTCAAAGCATATAGTGGAAACGGAGCGCAAAAAACGGAACAAATTCCACCAACAAACTGCAATGCACCAGAGAAAGAACGAACCCGAAGGATCTCTTCCTGAACGTTCCACTTCCACCCCTCGGATTGATTGGTTCCATACAAACGAACAGGAGTGGATGGGCGCAACGTGTCGGGACGTTCCGGCAATCGTTCCCGTCTTCTTCCCATACCTGATGGTCCCGTTTTGTTGTTGCTGCACGCAACAACGGTAGTTTCCCAATTCAAACCTGGTTTTGGCTTTGGCTATTGAGGAAGAGGGAACTGTTGAATGTTTGTCGAGCCAACTCGCTCGTCACTTGTGCGCGCGCTTCGAAACCGATCGGATGTGCCCGAGAGTGGTGCGCCGTAGCTGGTTGTGATGTGATGTATCACAGAAACCCACAAGCTGAGTTTACTTCGCACCGGGTATCTCGAACTTGGAAACATTTCAGAAAAGTTTGAGATATCGTTGAGATTGGAAGTGTGCGTCGAGAACTTGGTTCAAGTTAAGTTATAAAAGTAACAGAGTGCAGCGAATGGTGACAGTAAATTTTCTTTGTTTTCTCACGTGTTACGCAAAACAGTCGGAATTACGGGAAGTGCATGAACGTACGTTGTGAGATGTGTGTTTAACTTAAAAGAGAAAATAACGTTAGTTAAATATTGCGATTGAAAGTGTACTACGAGTATCTAACAACAAACATAATTATAATAGATGCAGAATTATCTACGTACAAAATGGACCAGCCTGAACGCATAATTTACCGTAAAACTGCTTGTTAACGATCATTTGACAATGCTTTCTTTTGCCCCCACGTGTCACGCATTTTTACATGCCGTTTTGCCCCCCCGTTGTTGGACTATCGACCCGAAAAGTCCCGGTTTCGAACAATTGGCGCCAACTGTAGTGCGATGGATACATTCTGGAACACCAAGGAAATTTGTTATCCGTTGGGATACGTTGATTTCCTGTCAGTTCCACTATGCGGTGAATCCCCGTCAAAGGAGGACGACGACGAATGCAGTTGGTAGAGAGTTCTTGTCACAAATAATAATTTTGTCGGACTTTCAATTTCCTTGCGTAGCTAATATGTGACATATGCATATTGTCACGCAACGACGCAGATGTTGAGAGTGGATCGTGCTAGCAAGTAACGGAAATGGACGTTTTCGCCGCTAGTTTCGTTTGTGACATGTAAGTAGAAACAAACGTTGTATTGCATGTTGTAACCGTGGAAAATTGCGTTAAATTGCACGGAAATGGAAAAAAGGTGAAAATTTGAAGAGTGAAATTTGTGTTCGGTACACTGTGATATGTACAAGTCGGTAGTTCTATTTTCTTATTTTGAAATTCACGGCTGCGACAGAAATTCATTAGGTGCAGTATCTCCCAATTGTTACTCGAATGCTAGAGAGATATCGTAATAGATTCGGTGGCACAGTATCGTTTTTAAAATTGTTGAAAACAGCATATTACTATCAAACGAAAGGTATTCAAATTTTGAAGTCTTTCAGAATAATTTTCTGAAATTGTACTACGCTTGTTTTTTCGTTGCTTTATTTTCAGTATGTTTGATTAGTGGGTGTTCAGTTACCTGAATCCCTTGGCTACGTATTGTGTCCGTATTTTACGTCCACTATGGACATTTGCAATCAAAACAGTAAAGTGAGAATTGCTGTTATAGCAACAGTAACACATCAAAGTCCTTGGATCCTTTTTATCGATATACGAGTATGTATGCACTTAAAAGGAGATGGTTGTGGTGCGAGAGCATGCAGTTCATATGGCAATGCAAATTGTCTCTAGCGTGACATTACACTTTGCGTTTTTCTGCAGGAAGAGCAATCCCGCAAAAAAAAAGCATTGTCGTCCAAGAAGACGAACGTGTACATTTAAATGGAATGCATCACACTTATGCGTAACGACAATGCTGCAGTTTGCAGGAATAGGAATAGGAAGACTTCTCCCGTAAAAAACGCATTGAGAAGATGAACACACGGTGGTATATGGAACGCATTTCACCTTCCGTTTTTTGGTTCAACGACAAACTAGAAACTCATGCACCCAGTGACGAAATTCATATAGTGCATCCATTGAGGATTGGCTGAAATTGTATCGGCCTCCCGACTTTTACCTACTATATTGCCACAAAAATAAAACCATCAATATCCTCACTGGGATATATTTATTTCTTTCACAAGCTCTCTCCCGCAGAGAGACGCAATGTGCAATTATAAGGTTCTCTTCTTGAACGACAATGCATTTTTTTTGCAGGATTGCTCTTCCTGCAGAAAAACGTAAAGTGTAATGTCACGCTAAAGCAGAAAGAAACTCTGGATTCAGGCCTAAATGAATTCTCGCTTTAGGCAGTATGAACTCTCCTCTCGTTTATACATTGGAGCCAAACAAGTCATACAAAGGTCACACTAGACCATTCACTGAGTAGTGCTCAGCTCAGTAAGCGTAAAAATGAATTGATTGGGCTTTCTTGGCGTGGGGCACACTTGGAAGCAATTCAGATCGATTAGTTGGTTTCATACCATACAAAGCGATCTAATAGACAGATCTAAGGCGGAAACAACTTACATGATGCTACAGTACCAGCTCGAAAATTAGGAAAAAATCTTTTTTGGCAGATTCTAATTTCTTATAATTTCTAATTTCCAAGCATTTTTTTTTATGACAAAAAATGAAGACCCGGAGACACATTTAAGAAGAACAGAACTATGAGATTTATTATGCATATTAGAGTAGTAGTAATCCGGATGGTGCAACGGTTAGCACGTTCGCCTTCTATGCACTGGGCCCCGGATTGATTCCTGCTGAATGCGGTAGTCTTCGATAAAAAAGGGATAAAAGGGATAAAATAGGGGTAAATAACTCGGTTGAGCGTGTTGTTGATTACACATCTCTGCACAAAATACACCGTCACAACCTAGAAAATGAGGTGATGCTAACTCATTTCGAGGCCATTGTCCAGATTAGACTGTTGTGCCAGTTATTCATTTATGCATATTAGAGTAGTCAATTTGGATACTGAATGTACTGCTACTCTAAACCGAGTAAAATGTTAAATTGACTACATTATATGCATTTATTCACGGTCTTTATTATTACGTTTTGGATTGGGAAAAATTCGTTTTACATTGCCCTTTGCCTGCTTTTGCAGACAAACTTACGGTTTTTTCCGAACATTTTGAACACTAATAATTTCCGACCTGGATAAATAGTTCTGCTTAGTTCAGCCAAAGAGGATTGATAATTCTACAAGAGCGATCACTCCATAGAACTTTCCCCTCTGCCAGGAGATTTGTGTGTATTGACAAATTGTATAGACTTCACAAGCAAGCTTCCTCCATACAACTTTGGCCTCCGGCGGTAGATTTGTATGTATTGATTCTCTTGTGTATCTATACTGTGTAGTTTATACTATGTTTATACAATTTGTCAATACGTACAAATCTCCTGGCAGAGGGGAAAGTTCTATGGAGTGATCGCTCTTGTAGAATTATCAATCCTCTTTGGTTCAGCTAAGCAAGCCGCTACCAAATTTAATTGCGTCTTTGGACATCCAATATCCGAATGTCCTCGGAATCGCAACTACTCGATCAAGAGTATCATCATTTCATTCCTCGACCTGGCTTTGCGTTACACCCTACAGGAATATAGAACCGTTATAGTGTGTGTTGTATCATTTGAAAGATTCATGACCTGCCTGCCCTAGAAGTTGAAACAGTTCTATTGTTTCCCGTCTAAGCCTTGCGCCTTGTACACACTGCGATTCATTGATTAGATTCTTTTGAATCCTGCCTCGACTTGTCGCCGTGAATTCTGTATATATTTTCTGCATCTTTCAAGCAGTCGAGGCAGGCGAGATTCTGGCGAAACACAAAAAGATCGATTCAATGGCTGCGTTCCAAAAACGCCAGCGCTGAGTCAGCACCTAGAAGCGATTAGTGCTGCATGATGATTTGTCGTAGAAACCCGTGCGCTGAGTAAGTGCTGAGGGTAAGCGCTTTCATCTTTGGTCAGCATAAAATTTTCTCGCTTTTCTGGCTCACCGACATTGGCGACAATTGTCAAACTTCGATTCTAACCTAGGTTGTGTTGTTTATGGGTGATAATCGTGTTTTTAACGTAATTGTTGAACCTTATTGTGGGAGAGAAAGTTGATACCGTATCTTGTGTGTCACCTGGGACTCATCAAAAATAAAATAACTGGCGCGACAGTCCAATTTGAACCACGGCCTCGAGATGAGTTAGCATCATCTCATTTTCTAGATCGTGACGGTTTTTGTGCAGAGGTATGTGATCAGCAACACGCTCAACCGAGTTATTTACCCCATAATGGGTACTCATTTAACAGCTGAGTGGGCTCATAGTCCGACACGTAAATCCCCGGAATCGAACCGGGGCCCAGTGCGTTGAAGGCGAACGTGCTAACCGTTGCGCCATGCGGACTACGACTACGACTCATCAAAGCAAGAAATTTATAGTTTTTTTGTCAAATGCCAAACTGAACATGGCATTTGACAAATGAGTCAGCCATCATGCCGTTTCAAAAACACGAAAATAATCACAATGTGCTGGACAGCAATTGTGAAGCGCGGACTCAGCGATTTTTTTAGGAACGCAGCCAATTCCCAGTGCCCAGTGGTTGGCATAAGTGGAATATTGTCTTCCTATTCATAGTCACACTCTTCAGTCATATTTCTGACATTGCGATCGACGCAATGAGATGAGATTTCATTTGACATTAAAATAAATTAAATTGCTATTGTACGTCATCTCGGTTGAACGTGTTACTGATCACACACCTCTACACAAAACACACGACACGACTTCGACATCTCAGATGCCAAATTTTATCAGCGACTTATTCACGCTGAATCTAAAATCCGAGGGCCTGAAAATATAAAAAATTAAATGGTGATATATCATAGCAGGTTTGTAACTACCTAAAGCGAAAATTTATTATATATATTGTACAATTCTAGCACTAGATTTTCCCATACAAAAGTTCCAACTTTAAAGGTAAATATCTCCGAAACAGTTAAGAGTTCGCGGAAAAGGACTTCAGATTCGTTCATTTCAGACCAAATTTGATTGAAACCTATCATTCAAATTTGGCGCCTCAGATACTGAAGTCGCCCCAAACACATCCTCAAGATCTATTATAGTAAATGAGATGCTAACTCATCGCGAGGCCTTGGTCGAAAATTGGCCCGTTGCGCCAGTTATTTTTATAAATCGCTTTGACTTTCGGACACGTTACGCCATTGATCCATGTTGAGTTGGCTTCCCTATAAAAGCAAGGACTTTGTTGTCGTTGATCTGCCGGACCTCACCGGCTGCATCCCTTCGAGTTTACTCGTCATCTGGACAATTTCTGGCAAAGCCACTATCACCACGTATCAGCAGGCATAGTGTGATATTAAAATAGTTGCACATTTCCATAAGGCATGGTCGACATTCAGTAAAAATCTTTGGTACACCCGGTGCAGACTCCAGGAGCAGGACTCGCTCGGTAGCCGTAAAATCTCAGTCACCACTCTACAATGCTTCATCTAGAGAACATGGGTACGATTCCCGGCGCGTTAATAAAAATTGCCTGTGAGTATTATTAGAACTCCCACACCGCTCCAAGCTCAGTTAAAGACGGCTCGGATAGGAGCTGCATGCTAGCAAATGCACCGCGCAAAGTCTGTATACATACTATTGAAACGCCAACACGAGGCATAGAGGCATTCTGTTGCGTGTGGTGATTTAGCCCAGAGAAATTTCTCAAATTGACATTTTACTGTGGTGGCATTTGGGTGCGCAGTGGTTTGTTGCAGACGCAGCAGATCCAGCAGGTTCTAGAACCTGGGTTGAGTTCAATTCCGGCGTGATTGAAGAGAATTGAGTGCAGTTGCGCCGACGTCTGTTACTCCCAATTTCTAGGGAAAAACGGTGGATAGTCAGAGTGTATGACACACACACACATATATCTTTCTTCTTGCGTCGATCCTCTTGGCCGTGAAACAGTGGTCGTTCCGGTGCATAAAACCGGCTGCCGCAGGAACGTATGGCTCAGGGTCGTCGGGTATGTACATATAAGGGGAAAATCTTTTATATTTTTAGAAGGTCTTTTGCGTTTTTTTTTTGTTAAAATACAATTATCAATTTTTTGATAATAAAAAAATTAGAAAAAAAAAACAGTTTTCGTCTTGGTATGACTCATTTGAAATCCTTTCTAATACTCTGAATACATCGGCTTGCTTATAAGCGCAATCCAAATAAAACTTCAACTTCTTCAAAGCCAGACTTTTCGCCCTCATCAGTAAACCTGCGCAGATCTACTCCACATATCGAACTGTTTATCTGTTTTCGCAATTTTTGCCTAATTGTTTTTTTCTGCATCTTTTATTATTTGACCGAACAATTCCAACATAACTCGCCGACAAAGAGAAGTCTGCTTTCCACTCTCGGGCGATTTCTTAACAAATAAATTTGTTAAAAAAAAAAGAATTTGGGCATTTTTTTTTTTCGAAGAAATCAAAATAAACACAAGGCGCTTGTTCTTGTGAGCCCCGAAGGCAACATTGGCTTGTCTTCTTCCCAAGACCGAACCATCATCATCATCATCAACCAGCCTCTGCATCAGTGGAGGCGCTTTGTTTCTTTGTTTTCGGCGAAAAGCTTATAGTCTTCTTGCGGGCGTTTTTAGTATGTACTCGTATATTTATATATACATATGTATATAGGTTTTATCTATATTTTTGACGTATATACTTGGTATGTATCTCGAGGCATTGGGTGCCAGAAGATTTCCGAAAAAGAACCAGAATTCCCGGAATCATTAAGAGCAAACCATGAAAATGATCGAGTTCCATCCAACGATCACGATGATCATGATTTCTTATAAGATAACCGATTTCAAAACGATCTGTTCTCGGATCTGTAATTCTAAGGTTTGGTCGCCACCGAGAATTCCAATTTCCTGAAACTGAAATTCTTTAACTAAATCTGGGCGGCGAGGATTAGAGCCACGCATAGTCAGAGACAGCCACCAGCATTCGTGCAATGCAATTATCGAAAAGATCCCTGTCTATGATCTACAATACAATAAATATGAAAACATATTACAATCATGCACAATTTTTCTCTTGAATTTACAGTTTCAGATCTGATTTCTCCACGACCGCGACAGGACCCCCTCTTGGCTGGCTCAACGATGATGATTCTATTTCTTTATGATGATGGGGCAGTCTTCTAGACCCCTGAGCCTGCAGTTTACTATTGTATATATGAACATTTTACTGGAACACACTGCCTCCTCATAAATTAAGATACGATGTCAAGATGAGAAGATTGTGCTAGCTATGCATAGATCTCGGCTACAATTTTGTAGCCTAGGCTCGAAAAATCCATATTTCTTAAGATATGATTTTATTACACCACGATCGATCCATAATATACACTTAATATTCGCGGGGTATACCTATTAGTCTGTATATTAATATTCCTAACATTGCTGCTTTCAATTGACCGTGGATGACTGGATGGATCAACCAAACTGGCTTTTGTGAGATGCGAATCGTCCGGGCGGGGGGCCTATTTTCATTTGGTTCAGTAATTTTTGCACCGATCATGACGCGAGTTCTCAAGATCAACACCACTTAAAAGTCCAAAGACATTACGGAATAGAGAGGGAAAAAAGCAGCTTATTAAATTTTTCTTGCCGTAAGCAAAAATCTAGAACATCTTCCAGCAGCTATGCTGGAGTGGAGATACTCTTGGGACGACTGGCAATGCTCTGTAAGCTGATTGGATTGGCACAATGATGAGAGTGGAGGTGATGTGGTTTGACTGAGGCTATACGAGTACATACTTTGTTGTAGGCCGCTGCTGGCTGTTGGACTTGGTCTTGGACTATGACTACTGCTCAACACTCGCGGATCTTTGCCTAGTCATCAAACTTTGAGCCTCACCACTCAGACTCACTCTTCTTGCTAAACTCCGTAGCTGATGGTCCATCTATTCATGTTATCTTCAGCCAAGAAAAGATACATAGTCATAACGAGGATTTTATAAGCCCCGGTAGCTAAGTTCGTTTATCTATTTATTCACGTTTTGAATTTAATTAATTCAATTGGATTTGGAAGCAGCTGTGGCGTCGGTTTTCGGCTGGTTCTATCAGAGTAGAGCGCAGTCGCGGAGAGGCATAGAGCCGCGACCGTCAAACAATTAGATTTGTATTCAAATTTGTAGGAGAGATGTGTCACGAAAGATTAATAGTAATGCGATGCTTGCCTAGATAGTGTCCTATTTGGATCACCGAGTATCTTAATAGTATCAAAATTACACGAGCATGAACTCTTTTTTTTTCGAGCCATTTTTTCGTTGGTTGATCGAAAGATCGGCTACTGTTTAACCAAATTTCGTGGTTTTTATGATATATTCTGTGGTTGAATGGCTCTCTGGCCGGCCTTTATCGTGAACTTTTGACACATTTACAACGGAAAGAGATACGGTGGTGGATGTGGTTTTATTGTCAATCAGAAAAAAATGTGAACGAACTGTAAAGAACACTTGAATACTTCAAGTACTTCTTTGGGCTGCGGTACTTATGAGAGACCCAGTTTTTCTTTTACTGATGATTAGATTTTAGGGAGCACTTAAATGAACTGCAAGAAAAAGTCGACGGATCATCATTTTTATACGCACTAACTCCTGTGAAAAATTACGAAAAATAAAACACACACACACACACACTGGCACTTCAATCTGCTATGGACCAAAGCCTTGAGATGAGTAAGCATAATTTCATTGTTCAGAATACGCTTCACCGAGTTATTTACTCCAGCAGTCGAGAATTGTGGGTACTCATATTAACAGCTGTGAATGTTAATTGCTTTGACCCCTCCAGGGGCATAGCCGCATCAACAGCTGTGAGTGAATGTTCCGAAAAGTATGTGGGACTAATCAGGTTCTTCTGATTAAATTCTGTCGCTTCACTGATTTCATTCGATCCAATAAGCTCTTCATAATTCTATATCACTATCCGAAGTCTTTATATGCTAACGAGACGTCAACTATGCCTTGGATAAGGACTGACTCAACGGTTACGACTTTTAGCTATCGTACAATGACAAAGATTGGATTCTGGAATGTGCGTACTCTCCTGGACAATGGATCAGAAGGTCCCCAGAACGCACGATTTCTTCAATTAGAGAGTGAATTTCTGAGGTACAAATTAAATATCTTAGGAGTTAGTGAGATAAGATGGTGGAACAGCGGAGAATTCATCTCTCCAACGGGCAGCACTGTAATGTTGTACTCCGGTAAAGCTACCGGTAGTCGTCGTGAGTCAGGTGTGGGGCTCCTTTTAACCAGAGCCGCGCGAAACTGTCTCTTATCCTGGGAACCGGTCTCTGACAGGGTCTTCACCGCCAGGTTCCGGACCAAAATGAGGAACATCTCAATAATACAATGTTATGCCCCTACTGAACCCGACAATGTCTTGGCAAAAGACTCCTTCTACGAAGAACTAAACGCCGTTCAGAGCAGAACACCTAAAGGTGACATTATAATGGTTATGGGTGATTTGAATGCGAAAGTTGGCGCTGATAACTATGGGCTCAGACATGTGATGGGGAGACACGGTCTTGGTGATCGTAATGACAACGGTGAAAGATTTGTAGAGTTCTGCAACTTTCACAGTCTCTTCATCGGTGGTACTATGTTTGAGCATAAGGACCACCACAAAATCAGTTGGTCCTCTGTTGATCGGCGCAGAACACAAAATCAGATCGACCATTTTGCCATTAGTAAAAGATTCAAGAGTTGCCTCCTGAACGTGCGAAACAAGAAGGGTGCCGATATTGGGATGGGAAGAGACCATTATCTTATGATCGCTAATGTTCGATTGCGTATTGCAGCCGTGCGCCGCCCCAGAAACGAAACATCCAGGCCCCGCAAATTCAACACCGCTCGACTAAAAAATCCAGCTGTCTTACAACAATATAATGACCATCTTGCGCAAAAAGCGGCTGAGGTATTTTATTTTAACTAGTCACCCAGATAGTGACATAAACGAAACCTGGGATGCCATAAAAAATGCGTACATTGATAGCGCAAATACCATCCTTGGCCCAAACCCGGATTGCCGGAATAAGCCCTGGATGTCCGACGCTTCATGGCAGCGGATTGTTGAAAGAAAGGAGCTGAAAGTTCGTTTGGCTGCAGCATCAGACGACAATCGAAGCAGCATCGAACTCCTTTACCGTCAGAAAGCTCGAGAAGTTCAGCGTAGTGTGCGACGCGATAAAAGAGTTTATGCCAATTCTCTTTTAGCGTCAGCAGAAGAAGCCGCTAGAAGTAACAACTTAAACGCCGTATACGGAGTCATCAAGGAGTTTACAGGTGGTCGTAACTACTGCCAACATCCGGTGAAAGATAGTGATGGAAAGCTACTTATCTTGGAAGAAGATCAAATGAGGCGGTGGAAAGAACACTTCGCCGCGGTCTTGAACCGTGTAACCTCTGGTGAAGTTCCCCCTCATATAGATAATTTAGCTAACCATCAAAATGTGCGTATACGGTCCACTGCCCCGACTAAAGAGGAAATAGTCACTGCAATTATTGCACTAAAACGAGGAAAGGCCGCCGGACTTGACGGCATCCCTGCCGAACTTTATCAAGCAGCGCCAAGCGTAACTGCCGATTTGCTGCACCCACTTGTTGATAAAGCGTGGAATACAGAGACCTTTCCCACTGAGTGGAAGGAAGGTTTGATCATCAAACTTCCAAAGAAGGGTGGCCTCACAGACTGTAATAATTGGAGAGGCATTTGTGTGCTTCCTGCCGTTGCCAAGATAATAGCTAAAATCGTCCTGGAAAGACTAAAGGCCCACTTAGAAAGCACAATTGATGAAGAGCAGGCTGGTTTTCGATCCGGATTCTCCTGTGTCGATCACATTAACACCTTGCGAATCATCATCGAGCAATGCGCTGAATACAATTCTCCACTTCACTTGCTTTTCATCGATTTCGAAAAGGCTTTCGATAGTGCGAACCGGGATTCTATATGGGCGGCCTTGCGCAGGAGAGGCATCCCTGAGAAGCTTGTGGCTATTATTAAGGCAACCTATGACGGCGCGAAATGTCGCGTTCTGCATAAAGGTAAGGTGTCGGGGGACTTTGAGATTCGCAGTGGAGTTCGGCAGGGGTGCGTCCTCTCACCGATCCTATTCCTCATAGTGATCGGCGATGTGTTGCATGCAGCCCTATCCGGACTCGACAGAGGAATTCAATGGACTTTGACATCTTATCTACAACATCTTGACTACGCTGACGACATATGCCTACTCTCCCACAAAATCATGGATCTGTCCGCAATGGCGTTAGATCTCGAGAGGGAGGCAAGCAAGGTTGGGCTAAAGATTAATACCAACAAGACCAAGGTTCTTAGCCCGCCGTTGCGAAAAAGAAATCGGACACCTATTGCCATCAATATTAATGGTCAGCCTGTGGAGAAGGTGGACAACTTCGTCTACCTGGGTAGCATTGTTGCCGAAAATGGTGGTACCGAGCAGGACATCGCTCGTCGTATCAACCAGGCTAAACGCGCATACGGCATGCTGTCCAATATCTGGCAGGGCAGTTATCTCAGCATCAAGACCAAGCTGGGCCTGTTTCGCTCCCTGGTACTATCAGTGCTTTTGTATGGGAGCAGTACATGGAAAGTTTCCGTAGGAGTTACCAGAAAGCTGCAAGTTTTCGTCAACTCATGTCTTCGTCGAATTTTAAGAATTTTCTGGCCCGAAACAATATCAAATGAAGAGCTAACTCGGCGTACGGGTCAGATGCCAATCGACGAATTGATACGCAGGCGAAAATGGCAGTGGATAGGTCACACATTGCGGAAGAGTGATAACTGCATTGCTTTGCATGCTATGAAATGGAACCCCATTTCCAACCAAGGCCGACCAAGAGGGGGTCCTCGAATCACATGGCGTCGATCTGTGGCAAAGGAGTGTCAGGTACTGGGTAAGTCTTTTGGGGAGTTGCGCCCCATTGCCCAGAACAGAGTACGATGGCGCGCAGGAGTAGTTAACGCGCTATGCCCCGCTAGGGGTTAAGGCAAAGTAGTAGGACAACCCGAATGTGGAAGGGCTTACCATCGTCTATTTTCCTCTGAAGCTACGACCTGCACAAATTCAAAAACGAAACGTTCACCGACGTTTAATTCCATCTGATACAACTCAGCCCATCCCAACTCCCTTATTTCAATTTATTTTAAGCCAAGGCTAGGTAGCGCAGTGTGTTGAGGCTCAGTCTCATGTTTGACTACCGGCGTTTCGGGTTCGAATCCCGTCCACGACAACGTTCGTGGCCATGAATGTGCAGGAGGTGCATGCTGGCAACTGTATTCTCCGAAACCAGTTTATGCCCTTGAAACGTCAACTGGGCCACATGAAACAGTTGACGCGCTATGCTCCACAAGCGGTTAGGGCAATTGAGTATAGGTTATCACCTGACAGTTGATGATCCGCTCTGTAAGCTAATTTACATGATGTTGACATCGAGGACTATTTGTATCGAGCTAGGCACCTCGTCCGTGAGTAGAGGCACTTTCCTCACTTCATTGGATCGTCACTAGAAATCGCCTGCTTTTAGACCTGGAGAAGCTGGGCTGCAGGGTGATTGCCTATGCGGATGACGTTGCCATTGCTGTTTCGGGGAAGTTCCCCAGTACATTTAGTGAGGTTCTAACCTCCCGACAGAATACATTTCGAATGGTGTAAAAATTATTAAAATCGGTTCAGTAGTTTGGAAGGGGTTCCATCACAAAATTCCCATACTAAATTTGTTAGCCTATTAATACTTAGATGTGGTATGAAAATTTATAATTAAACTAACTTCTTTTTCCTGTTCCTTTCAGACTGTTTCAATCGTGGCCATAAATGCTAAGTTTTGTCACAAATTACGACACCGCAGTGCAATACTTAACCAGTTACGGTTTAAAAGCCCTTCGAAAATATATGGCGCCAATTCTTGATTAGATAAAATTCATCATCATCATCATCGTGGCACGACAGCCCGACGTCGGGCCTTGGCCGCCTGGATCATTGTCCTCCAATTATCTCGGTCACGTGACCGCGTCCTCCAATTTTGGGAGCCCAGCAGCTGCGCGGCGTCCACACCTACTGAGCTCTCCCAACGAGATCTCGGTCGTCCTCGCAGTCTCGCTCCGTCGACTCGTTCTGCATTCATTACTCTCTTAGGCATGCGATCATCGTCCATTCTTTGTACATGCCCTGTCCATTGAAGTCGTTGTAGTTTGACGATTTTCGAGACTTGCAGCTCATCGTACATTTCATACAACTCATGGTTGTACCGGATGCGCCATCCATCTCGATCGCAAACAGCCCCGAAAATTCGCCGTAGAACCTTACGTTCAAAAGTGTCTAGCATGCTTTCGGAGGCTTGAGTTAGGGTCCATGCTTCGCAGCCATAGCATAGCACTGGTCGTATAATGGTTTTGTACACGCGGAGCTTCGTGTTTCTGTGCACATGTTTCGATTTCATTATGGGGAGAACCGAGAAAAAAGTCTTATTAGCTAACTGTATCCGTCGCTTGATTTCGTCAGTTTCGTTGGCGTCCCTTGACAGGTTGCACCCCAGGTAGATGAAGTTGTTCACGAACTCGATGTTGAGGTCCCCCACGTTGATGCTCGGTTGTGCAGGTGTCCTTGTCACCGATTGCATCATTATTTTAGTTTTACCCTCGTTAATACGTAATCCAACTTCCTTTGCAGCGGTATCGAGCGTATGCAGAAGTTCTTCTGCGTCAGCCAATCTTCGGGACATGATGTTGATGTCTTCGGCGTACGCTGCTAATTGTGTCGACTTGATGAGCAGCGTCTTGCTGTTGTCCATATTCATGGCCCGAATAACGTATTCCAGTGCTAGGTTGAAGAGCGTCGGTGCCAGTCCATCGCCCTGTTTCAAACCAGTGCGTGTTTCAAATAGATCAGTAAGTCTATTCTGGATCCTGACTTGTGAGACGGAGTTGGTCATCGTCATCTTTGTCAGTCGCACTAATTTTGCTGGTATACCAAATTGCAGCATGATGTTGTACAGTACTCCACGATCGATACTGTCGTATGCCTGCTTGAAGTCGACAAAGATTTGGTATACGTTTACGTTGTATTCCCAGCACCTCTGGAGTATCAGTTTGACTGAGAAGAGCTGATCGGTTGTGGAGCGACCAGGTCTGAAACCGCTTTGATATTCGCCAATGACTCGTTCTGCGTACGGTTTTATTCTATTTTCCAGAATTTTCGTCAAAATTTTATAGGACGTACAAACTAGTGAGATGCCCCTGTAATTCTCACACCGCAATTTATCTCCCTTTTTATGGATTGGACAGATGATGCTTCTGCGCCAATCGTCTGGGATCTCCTCGTTCTCCCATACTCGCAGGAGTAATTGATGTATGGCATCAACTAGACTCGTTCCACCGAATCTTAGCAGTTCAGCTGGGATCTCGTCAGCGCCCGGCGCTTTATTTCGTTTTAGTGACCGCAACGCGAGATCAACTTCCTCTACTGTCGGGGGTTGAATGGGTGGGCCTAGATCAACAATATCGTCGAGAGCTTCCTGTGTGGGGATGTTAGATGGTCGGTTTAGAAGCTCTTCAAAATAAGAGGCCCATCGTTTGTTAATACCGTCGGTGTCGCTGATGATGTTTCCATCCTTGTCCTTACAAAGGCTAGTCCTGGGTTGGTAGCCGTTCTTAATTGTATTTACTAGTTTGTACGCTTGTCTGGTGTTCCTATTAGCTAAGTTTTCGTTTATGTTCAGCAACTGCTCGTCAAAGTATTTACGTTTCTTACGTCTAATTATTCTATTCGATATTCGCCGTAGCTCGTCATATTTTTCTCTTCTGGCTCTGGTTTCTCGTTGAATCCATTGTCTGTAGGCCTCGTTTTTCGCGTCAAGTGAATTTTTGCATTCTTCGTCGAACCAGTCATTTCGCGCTCGCCGGGCTTTATATCCCACGACCTTCTCTGCGACATCCTTGATGGTACCCTTGAGTTCTTCCCAGAACCCATGGACGCCTGTGTTGCTGATGTTGTGTAGCATAGGTGATAGTTTTTCCTCAAGGGCGGTAGTATACGCCACCGCTGTAGCGTCACTCAAGAGCTTATCAACCGCAAAGATTTTGGGAGGGCTGATTCTTGACTGGTGCACTGAGGAGATTCTACATCTGTAGGTCGTCTTCACCAAGTGATGATCTGAGTCGCAGTTTGCTCCTCGATAGGAGCGGACATCCATGACACTAGACGCCCATCTCCTGCAAATGAGGACGTGGTCAATTTGGTTGACGGTATGTGCGTCTGGAGACTTCCAGGTCTGCTTGTGAATGCGTCGATGCGGGAAACACGTAGAGCTTACGACTAGATTCCTGCTGCAGGCGAAGTCGATAAGTCGCTGGCCGTTATCGTTACATTCTTCATGGAGGCTGTGGCCTCCAGTGGTCCCCCGATGCCAACTTTCATTCCCGACTTTCGCGTTAAAGTCTCCCAGCAGCAATTTGACGTCGTTTGTTGGAAGTGAGTCGAAGAGAGTTTCAAGGCGGGCGTAGAACTCGTCTTTTACTGCATCTTCTTTAACTTCAGTGGGGGCATGCACATTGATGAGCCAGAGATTGAAGAATCGAGTCTTGATGCGAATCGCACACAGCCGTTCATTTATGGGTTTGAAGTCAGTAATATGCGGTTTGAGGTGATTGTCCACTATAAATGCTACTCCAAACTCCTTGCGGCCCGATGGTTTGCCACTTGTAAAAATTGTGTGCGATTTCTTGTCATTAATCTCGCTGCCAAGCCAATTTGTTTCCTGGACTGCAGTAATGCTCAGTTTGTACTTTTCGACCTGTTGAAGGAGGGCCTTTTCGGCCCCCGGTTTGTTCAGGGGAGCGTACATTCCAGGATCCGAAAGAATAATCCTTTATTCGTTTGCGTGGTCGTCGTTGTTGATCCGTCCAATCCGAGGCTTTTGTTCCAGGTTTCTTGACATGGAGTGGTTTTTACAAGGACGAGTTGTCAGCACGTCGCTTAACCCCATTCGGGGGATGGCCTCGGAGATAGCTGCTTCAGATGGTTTAATAAATGTGCTGGAGCCCACACAACTATGTAGCAGGTCCAACTACGCAAGTCATTCCATCCTACTAGACCTGAGACGCTTAGGTGTTTGTCAGCCATTCAGGCTACAGCTATCTGGCCTTTTCCAAACTGTCTTATCGCTAAGACATTGGCCGTCAGCGAATTGATAAAGTAGATAAAATTCAGATTGTAATAAAAATGGAAAGAACGATGGAGCTTCAAACTTCATTAGTATGGGGCACACCGAACTGTTTTGTCACTGATCACTAAAAGGGCAGACACGAGATTCTGAGGTCCAGAACCTCGTTTCAGAGAATACAAATCATCTACTGCGAGATTGGAGGGTGTCGGCAGAGCACTCATTCTCTGATCACCGATATCTCCAGTTTGGACTGGACGAGTGCACTAGAGAAAACTCGCTTTTCAGAAATCGTAAAAGAATCGATTGGTTTAAATTTGAAGATTGTCTCAAAGAGGCAGTACCCCCCTTGCCGCGCTAATCGTGTAGTGAACATGAGGTAGACGTTATGGCGGAGACCCTGGTGGCAGCGCTCGGTAACTCTGGCTTAATTAAAATCGTGTCCAGTTAGCAGACATACAGGAAAGAGAAAACCGCCTTGGTGGATCGCTCGGATTGGCGAACTAAAGACCGTGAGCAGAAGATCTAAAGGGGCCCAATGTTCTATGAACCCAGGATAATTGTAGCCGGTGTACTACTCACGATCTACATCTTGCTGGATTCATTTGACCATCTCGCCACTATATTAATGACCTGAATAACAAAGGTTATGGCCCGATTTAACCCACGGCATCAAAACCATGCAATGACAACCAAAAGGCTCATTCGTAGGCTCATTTTCAATATTCTCATGCAAGTTTGGATCTTGCTTCATGAACCAACTTCCAAGATCGATTACATTTCTCTATATTTACATATAAGATTCACGTATACGACTGTTTATTAACCAATTATCGATAATGATCTCATTAAAGTTTTCATGGTCTCTTCATGAAAATCAGCCACCTCGAACGTACAAAAACCATTATTATATTACAAACGGAAATGTCGTCGCCATCGTTGTTTTTCGTCAGAAAATCTGATGAAATCTCGTGTTCGTCATACGGTCGGACAACAATTTCTTCGCCCTCTCCAAACAAGATTGCCTCCAATCTTGTTGCATTGCAGCAAGAAACAAAAATACAATCCAACCTCGTGTCGAGTGTTGATATTACTATTATCCGGGGGACCTGAGGTTTTGGCTTGCTGACTTATTCTACTATACACTGTGAAAATTTGTGTACATATATAGAAATTTCTACGAATTGATTGATGACTACACTCGCAGATCTCGAGCCGTTTCTTAGTTTGTAAAGTTAGTGCTGAATTGCGTATAACAACAAAAACAATATTCACACATAAAAACCTCTCAACGATAAAATATATTATTTTTTTTTATCATGGCAATCATTTCAGAGGAAGTATTGCATCACGAAGCTGAGAGTCGGCGCGCATCTATATGGGGCTAAAATTTTCACTGAACCAGCTAAGCTCGGATCGGTTTTGGTCCATCCACAATGAATTAGACCTTAAATACTTCGTAGCTCTTGTATTTGTCCTCGGCCTCTCCAGCTGAAGAAATAATCAAACCGCATCCGTAAAAAGACCTTTAAAAAACGACGTTAATGATTCAAACTGGAATATCTCGTTGTGATTGCACGTTTGTCAATATTTAGAATGTATATCAGCTAGTACACGAGTATATGGTGCGTGGGAAAGTAGACTTCCATAAATCATGCGCCTATGGGCTAATAAGTTGAGCGCGACATACACGCGGCGACGGGGACATTTAGCACTCGGTCTTGAGTTCAAGTTTTCCTATCGTGATGGAGGGGCGGCTGGAGAGGGACGGCCCGAAACAACCAAAGAGTCAGCCCAGCCACCAAAACGAGCCTCGTGTTTTCATTTATGATGTAGCAGTGATTGTAGCTAAACTACTCTCCATACTTAACCAATGAGTCACATATAAATGTTCATATGCTCGCGCAATTAGTCCCGAGATGAAAGCAACATGTATGTTGCCAGCAATTGTGAAATTTTATTCGGATCTGGGGAAAGATGATGGATAGATTTTACCTTGGGACATGAGTCTGTGTCTACTGCACTGCCATAAGGGAGTATCCGAGCCATAGGCCATACTTCCTCCCTTGCGGGATGGCTTTTTAACGCACGTTAGGTTAGGTGCAGGGGCTGCCATGGCAGATCACAGCACACTTAGATCGGAAATTGGGTCTGTTGTGGTACCTCCACAAACTCTATAACTCACCCTAAAAACTAGGTGTTAAAACCAGCCGGTGCTAGCAATAAAACGATTGAGCTTTGTCGCGCTAGCGTTGTTGAGGTGTCCCAAGTCGTAAAAGAACGAAGAACCAAGAAATCTCCTGCTTGTCAGAGCTCTGCAGTGGCACAGAAGGTGAATAACGCTCTCCTCCTCGTCCACGTCCTCACAGCTTCTGCAGTAATCATGGTGCGGAAGACGCAGCCTCCAGGCTAGCTCCCCAATAGGGCAGTGCCCTGTGATGACCCCCACCACCCTGCCGATGTGTAATCTGCTTAATGATAGCAGTACGGCAGTGCGTCTCGGATCAAGTCTGGGTCAAATCGCCCTTGTCGTTTGGCATGAGTTACCACTGAGCCATCTTTTGTTGGCCCTATCAATAGCGACTGACTGACCATTTTACATACCGCAAAAGGCATTTTAATACTGTCCCGAATTCCAGCTACATTACCGGTTATCGCCTCACGCGCAAGCTCATCCGCTCTGCAGTTGCCTGCAAAGCACGTAGTCAAGGGAAATTCTCTTTGGAAATACGATTCCTCCGAACCTTTATCCATCACCAACAGCCCTCCCGGTCCAACACCATGATGGGCCAGGCGGTACCAGCTTACTCGTCTCCGGGGCTATATATTTGCTACTGATTTCTAGCAGCCGGAGTCTCCCGTTCGATATGTTTCCGGTTATCTACCTCATTAAGGGGGGGGGGGGATAACCTTTACTGGTTTTGGTTGCGTAACCTTCATGGAGCTCTTTGTTTTGAAGCATCAATCGTGCAAGCACCCTAACAAAAGGGGGTGGTTATTACATCGCTTATTGCGCAGTTCTACCGCTTGCATATTAAAACGGTGTTATAATTATGCTTACAAATACTGGCGGTTGATTGATTATCGGTGCTATCGGCACGGTTGGAACGACCATACCATAGTCGATATCCGTTACAAATGGCGCCTTATGTGTGGTCGGTGTCACTTTTACCTAATCAATGAAGACGAAATCTGCAATCGATTGGGTACGACACAAAAACCGAAAACGTGTTGGACCATACTTTCAGGCTGATCTACCGCCATAAGCTAGAGTAGAAATAAGGCATGCGAATAGATTCCGCTAGTGACAAGGCACGAAAACCCTAACCTTGTTGATCCGTACCTCTAGGCTACCTTACGGTTACCTCATGGCTCTTTATCCTATGTTCAGTGAGAATTTACGGTCAAAAGTAATCGTAAAACCTTGGAAGTATGCGGCGCGTGCAACGTAGGGTCAGTGTAATTTTATATAGTCAATGAAACACTCAAAGGGTGATGGATCCGAATCCTTCGCCGAGCACTTGTTAAAAAAAAATGTCGCGCCACGATGATGATGATGGCATATTCCCTCCCTCAACTAAATGCCATCTACGCTACCTTATAGCCCTGAAAATTTAAAGTTGACGGATCAAATTTGGTCTAGCCCATAAATCTGATCAGCTGCTTCAGTTTGAAAGAGGCAATCGTTTTCGGTTTAGATGAAGCTTCACCGAGACTCTCCAAGCGACGACGGACGAGTATGCCTCACACTCACACTGGATGTGCTGAGATGTCTCATCATCGCTCTCACAAAAACGACAATTAGGGTTAGAAACGACCCCCATTCTGTGCAAGTGACTCCTCAGGATCGAGTGCTCTGAGAGGAGACCGCAGGTGATTTTTACTCTGCTTCTGCCAAAGCACAGCTATTCCAGGGAGCGTTTGCGCGAGTGACCTGAAATAAACAATTTCGATTGTCTCAGGCCAGGGAGGTTTTCCCAGTGCGCGCAGCGGTTTCTAAACGATTATATGACGAACCTAACTTCCGACCTTAAGCGGAATTTTTGGAAAGCATGAACAAAAAAAAACGGATAAGTTTTAAATAGTTTATGGTTTCAATTAGACCCATCGCTGCTCATGCATCTCACTAAATTCCATTTCCCTGGACCCTAGATGAACCATCCGTTGGTAAACCCAAGTGACGATGCTGTAGTTCACCCGGGCAAAAGAAATTTAATAAGAAACCATAACCTGTACTTGAAACCTACGAGGGTTTTGTCATCCTTTATTTTCAAAATTGAACTTAAGACCCACCATAGACTGTGCGATCCATCCGTCCGTCCGTCCGTCAGATGGATCTGACGATGGATCGCCACAAAATATCTGACGATCAAAATTATATGGAACTGTCAAAAAAATCGCCAACGATAGGTGGCACTGTACGATCGATCTGACGATCATACTATCGTCAGATCGATTTGACGACGGATCGCATAGCATATGTATAGGGGCTATAAGATCTTTATTAGATTCATCGTAGTTAAACCTAATGTATCTCATGAGGTCCAATCGGACGATTTGTTGCTTTTATTGCCATCGAATGACATATTTCCCAAACATCTGGATTTTCTTTCCTCCCGCAACAGATTACATAAATTGCTCCGATCTTACATATGACATCCCACATGGTTCCGGCTAGGGTCTCCCAACTATTTAACGCCCGGAACTACAAGTAATTCACATATTACTTTCAGCGACACTAATATTCACATTCAAGACCATCTTTTGTCACCCATAGATGACGAGTGACTGAGTCAGATTGACTGGCAACACCAAAATCCAATTATTTCCAAGAAATAAACCGCACATTCGTATCTTTCAATTGACATTAATTTATCCAGCCATATAAGACTACGCTTGTAAAGGAGTATCTACACTAATCACGCATTCCGTATGTCTTGAAAAAAAAAAACTGACAAAACTGTTTTTATCTAAATGGAAATTGTGTTAGCACCAAAAATTTTCATTGAAAAGACAAGACATTTGGGTTTCGATTTTTTTTTTCTGGGGGATGCCTTAACCACATTCAAGTACGTTTTGTGGTACACGTACAGAGCGTGTTTTATGCATATGTAAAAATGGGTCCATTAAAAAAGATGTAAACTCGCTGAAAATGCTCAATTTGTATGGTCAGAGGAGCGCTTAGAGGTTTTTTTTTTTGGACTCTGGGATTCCGATCGCGATCGTTGGGAAAAAGGGGGGTAATCAACTCACATGCCAGGGTGAAGACAAGACGGTGACGTGGACGTGGAGGAGGCGTAGGGCAAGAAGAGCCGTGACGAACCTCTACGTATTGTCCAAATGCATCGGACTGTATCGAAATATGAACCACAAAAAAGATAGAGTGCGTTCAGAGCACTTAAGATACATATTGAAATTTGTGGTAAAACCGACCTGAGAGAATAACACAATATCAGGAAGACGACAATTTAATTATGGAGGTGTGGTGGGCGCGCTATTATGGGTTCATGTTCACATATTGATGAGAGGAAGCCGCAGACAGTCAGGCGAAAGAATTTTGAATGATAGGTTCTCGCTTCACTGGTTCCGATCTTGGAAAATCGATTTTCTTTTTTCGAGAATTTGAGGTAAGCCTAAACCTCAATGATTGCCAGTCATGAATTAAAATAATATCTTCGAGATAATTTCGATGACAACTCCAAGAAATCCGCTTTTTGGATAGAGGTAGAAGAAAAAACAAGCCCTTCCTGGTGCCAATTCCGAAAGGCATTCAGCACATCCCTTGTTCAGTCATCATTATCATAATTGACCAGGTCAAAACACCTCGTCCAACAATTTCGGAAATTCAGCAGTTGTTCGGCATCCGCATACTTCCCCTCGATTTCTCGCGGGCTGAACGAACGAACGATGAATGGCACGCAAGACATACGTCTTAAGTTTGTTTAGGCTCAACACATAGACTTTTCATCACTCTCTACTAGCTCACTTTTCGGTTAGGTTAATATTCCTAGAAGCATCCAGCGTGGCTCCTGAGTCTCAACAACACTAAAAGACTGTACCAGCACTTTCTTTTAGGCGGCCTAAACAATTTTCGGGGAACGTCGCTGAAGCCTGTCCCAAGCCATAGTTGTGAAAGGAGGATGGGAAGATAGCTGTAGCCTGAATGGCTGAATCACATCTAAACGTCTCAGGTCAGTAGGGTCATGAATTACGTAATCAAATCTGCCACATAGTTATGTGAACTCTGGCACGTTATGAGCCACCTGAGTCAGCTATCACCGAGGCCACCCCGGGATAGGGTTTAGCGATGGGCCGACTATCCATCTTTGTAAAAACTACTCCATATCAAGAAACCTGGAACAAAAGCCTCCCAGGCGCCCAGAGCCTGACGTCGGGCTGTTGCGGCACGATGATGATATAAAATTTTCCCAGCATGGCCATTGAGGCCAGGTCGCCCAACAAGACAGTTGGTAGACTCAACTCTGGCACGTTATGCACCTGAGTCAGCTATCACCGACGCCACCCCGGGATAGGGTTTAGCGATGGGCCGACTATCCATCTTTGTAAAAACTACTCCATATCAAGAAACCTGGAACAAAAGCCTCCCAGGCGCCCAGAGCCTGACGTCGGGCTGTTGTGGCACGATAATGATATAAAATTTTCCCAGCATTGCCATTGAGGCCAGGTCGCCCAACAAGACAGTTGGTAGACTCAATAATCGAATGGCGTAATAGGGCGGCTTTGGCCAAAATGAAGTTTTAATATTCGTAAAGGCCTCTTGTGAGGTTCCTATGTATCTCTGAATACTGTCTGCTCCAAAGAACGCAAGCGTGACTTAATCAACCAGTAGACTCAGGACCTGGAAAGCATTTCAACGACAATCGTGGACCTCTGAGAGACCTGTGTGACCAGACCTTCTTTTGCATTATCGAATGCGGTTCTTTGAAGGTGCTGCAAGCTGTATGTCATCATCAGGTTCTTGACTGAAGAAAGTTGAACTAAAATTAATGACAATAGCAGCCGGTGGTCTAAATCGTGGTTTTCTATATTTCTCTGCAACCAATCAAAGAATGTATACATTCCTTTTCATGGTGGATTAAATGCAGAGGCATGACGGCGACCTCCAAAGAGAAGTCGTTCTGGTAATATCTGGAGCTTTATTGCTGCTGTTTTTCTTTTTTTTTTTGAATCATTAATTTTCGGATGATGGGGTTCGACTTCAAGCGTTGAAGATTCTGACTTTTGTCTGTCACAGGAAGACAGTCCCGACAAACAGTGTAACTAATAATTGTGGTCACAGATATGTGTCAAAAGCTGTAGGGTTTTTTTTTGGGGATCGAAGCCATTATCGATTTAGGCTAAATATATTTCTTTTCCTTATCGTGATGGAGAAAGCATTGATAGTTAATTATTGGAGCTCTGTGAAAGTATGACCGATTATTTGTGTCAGTCTCTCTTGAGGCCTTGATGTATTCAAATTTGTTGATAGGCTTCTTTTTAGGGCTTTCTTAAGATTTCCATGCATACCAAGAAAATTAAACAATTCCACAACAGCCTGATATCTGATCCATTCATTTCTTTCTTTTTGAAAAAGATGAAGTATGAAAGTATCTATCTTTGACAAGACTCGTGATGACTGACTTGCAAGATACATATTTCCATTAATCTCTATAATGCCTTACTCTCTGTGTATGCATCGATCAGATAAGAACAATTTAATGTTTAGTCTGTTGATTGTCGGTTTGTACCGTTTTACTATGTTTGGTATTAGTTTCTATTGCACTCGAACGGAATGTTTATCGTCTTATTAAAATAAGTTGTTGCAAGTTCTGCGATCCTCTCGTCTCTATCTCTGACTAGAAGTCTCTGTAGGATTACTGGAAGAAAATATGATCAAATCACCACCTACATGGTTGTTTGGTGGGATATATGATGCGTGATGATTTCTCAGATAAGGCAGAATTATCTAAAGACATTTTGTTCGTTACGGCGGTTCGAGTTTGTACGTGGAAAAACGGATTGAATGCATTCCGAATTAGGATACGGGTCAAAGTACTGTGGGCATATAGTGAGTGTTACGAGCGTGAGAGCTTGTTGTGTGTGATTCGTGGGGGTTTTTCTGCAAAAGCGACGCCACATCAACTAACCGATGTATGCCATCATCATTATCATAAGCGTTCTAGGCCACGTCGAGCCTGGGTTTCCTTGGTACAGTTCTTCCAAGTATCGCGATCAAGCGACCGCGTCCTCCAGTTCGAAAATCGTAGAATCTTCCTGCAATCTGTGTCATTTGAATCCGCTCATCGCACGCACGAGGTCTTCCTTGCCGTCGATTTCCTTGAACCTGTCCTTTAAGCACTCTTTTAGGGATTCTGCCGCCGCGCATTCGTTCCACATGGCCAGCCCATTTCAGTTTCTATGTATGCCATGCCCGTCTATATTCTGATATTCTGGAGCGACATGAGTTCTGGGCGGCGCCTGTAATGAAGAGACTTTGTAAATTCAATTAAGTAAATACACAGACACAAGAACTGACGAAACTTTTCGAGCTCTTTTTCAAAAAGGGCAACAGTCGCTGGTCCTACACCTCCTCAGCATTTCCATTTACCGCTTTGCTTTGGGCCGCATTCCTACCGTTTGGAGGTCGGTAAAAGTGATTTTCATTCCAAAAATTGGTGACCCCAATGAATGATGAATGGGATGACCCTAAGTTCTATCCACAAATCAGCCTAACTTTATTTATGCAAAAAACAAAGGAAAAGATGCTTGCGAGTAATCCGCTTCATCGTAGACAATTTGTCTATCAATCCGGCGAGTTGACAGAATACGCTCTACACAACATTGGTGGTGACATCGAAGCGGCTTTTGACAACACCTTTTTTGATTCCATCAGCGTTTCTCATAGCAAAAGGTGTCGACACTCCCCCGGTTTTTGAGCGGAACGAATGCTTTCCTCCAGAAGGGTTATCAATCACAATCACCACTCTCACAGCAAACCTCACCCTAGGTTGCCTTCAGGGAGGTCTATTATTTCCTGCTCTCGTGCGCGGAATAGACACTCTCATGTGCAGATTATCCTCGTACGGGAGACGTGGGCGGGGTCTTTGTCCTCTCACTGCCCCTTACCATTAGCATTCTGAAAATATTCTCGTGCCTTAAGGTACATAAGCGTACACCGAGGTACCAGAGGCCTCAAAAAAAGCAGCAAAAATAAAAACAAACTACGGGAAGATCGAACGGATTGTCGCCCGGCTTATGTATCCTGACACAGTTCCTGATCCAGCTGTTGCGGACCTTAACCTTACAAATCTCCTAACCTTTGAGGTTTCGAATTTGTTCGGCCATTAGACCTCAAATGTTGGGAGGGTTGTTGGTTGTTGCTATTGGGATCATTTCAGAGACAACATAGGTCGCTTCATGTTGTTCGGTGTTCGCACAGTATACTTTCAAGGCGCTCCGTCGGTAGAATGAGGTAGAATGTTTTCGCTTTTTTTTTAAATTGCTGACACTAATTTTGTATCTACTATATGTTCAAAATTTTGAGAATATCCTGGGTGTTTCAAATGTAGCGTAGCGTACCGCCCTACATCGATGAGACGTAAAGCAGAAAGTAGGTAATTATTCTTGACAGAAGAAGCCTCCCATTTATTCTAGATTCATCGTTGTTTGACATATCGTTTCCTAAAGCGTCAGTGGCGTTTGCCGCTTTCTGGCACGCGTACTTGAGGGGCGCTCTAAAATTCAGCTTCGCGTCAACCATCCCTGCAAAGTACCTGAAGGCTGGAAGTAATGATAGTACTCGTACCTCGAAATCTAATTTTCAAAGAGCTGCATTTTTTGCGCTTATTGATGAGAACAGCCTCAGTTCTATGTTCTGCCAGCGCCAGCTCTACTAACGTAACTTATATCGACTGCATCCAAAATCTCCACAAATAAAGCCAAAAAAAGCAACAACATAACTTTCTCGTAGGGATTGCTTAAATGTGCTAAAAGTAGCGTCACTGGATATGTCGATAACAATGTGCATCGTGAATCATCCGGTTTATGCCAACGAAACGTCAGCTAAGTCGCATGGAATAGTTGACGCTCTATGCCCCACTAGGGGTTAGGGCAAATGAGTGTGCTCTTGTCGATATTGTCGCTGGATGTACCGATAAAAGAGTGACGAAATTATCGAACGCATCCGAGGCTACGTCGCGTCGAATGAAAAAATCAGTATAAAATTAAGGCGATTTTCTGACTTAAACTTGAAATTATTTAGAAAGGGCGTTAAAATCGTATCTTGGGGTGTCGCTTAAAAAAAAAGGAGTCGATGAAAATGTATCAAAACCTTACGGATACGTCGACTACTGATATAAAATACACAAAAGTAGGACGAAAATATGAATATGGAACTACTTCAAAAAGTGTCAAAATTGTCTTTAGAGGTAGCGATAAACGAGTCGATCAAGTTATATCGATTGCAGCCACGAACATACGTCGACTACTTCTCCTCTAAAAAAAATCGCATGACATATTCCTATCAATTGCTTTCAAATGTTAAAAATCTTTACTGGAGGTGTCGATATCACGAGTCGACGAAGATCTATCGAATATTGCTGATTGACAACTCTGAAAAACTCTTCAGTCTCATTCATGTACCCGAAATCTTCGATGGGATGTATCGATTAAAAATGTCGATGAAGTTCCATCGAACGTTAAATGAGTCCAGTCTCATCAGTCGCATCGCTTTAAATCAATTCTAAACATTTCACATTTCGTTTATCAATCAATAACCGTGAAATCGATTGCGAAAATTCCAAACAAATTTCACAATCATCGACAATCCAGCTATACACTACTTAAAGTCGATATTATATCGAACATCTTGCGTTCGCCGTTATTCGTCCAGATCGAATCAAGAGGAAATGATGGGAAAAAAGTAACTATCAGTCTATCATGTGCACCATATGTACGTAAGAGTCATGAAGAATAGACTTTCATCTCGATATCTAGATTCAGTTAGTTCTTCTAGATGTCGATACTAACTAAGATGGGGAAAATGACGCAACGTCGCAATGATTCCGAGGATCGCGTCTATCGTAGTCGCGGAAAAAAATATCTAATCATTAGAAATGCCTTTCCATTAATTTTCCATCAATAAATCTTCAAATTAAATCATAATTCAGTTACGAGATCGTCTATATCGATCGCACAATTCCCCTCTCCTTGGCTTGTCTCAAGGGGAATCGAGAGGAGAGGCTCTGAAGATATTCTGGCCGATGGCTGGCTGGCAGACTTATCCATCATTCAATCTACCATGAGTGCATGAGTATCGATTGTGTTGTATCCACCAACACACCATCGCTGATCAACGTGGCTCGATCCCACCACAAGAAGAAGCAGTTCTTCTTGCACTTCTTCGTTTAGAACGTGCGAAGATTATCAAGTGTGTGGAGCAGCAGCATGGTGGAGCTGTTGTGTGGCTCCGGTGAAGATCTCTTCAACTTCGCCAGATCCGATGATCGTGTGATCGTAAATACAAATATCTTTTTATTTTTTTGCGCTGTAAAGCGAATGCGATCCTACTACTACTACCCACCTAATTGATGCGGTGTATAGGATGATGACTTGGGAATATACGCAGAAATCATCAATTCTCGTTTAATTAGCAACTGGTTAATATCCGTGGATGATCTATGTTGTATCTTTCCATCGAATTCATTCGTTGTTGGCGTTGTAGTTCGATGCATACATGCATGAGTATGGATCGTATGCGAATCTCGTTACATGAATGTTTGCGGTCGATTCGCTTTGCCTGCAAACATTCCAATCATCTTCGTTTTAAAAGACATTGAAATGACGACAATGCAGACCGAATGGAATGCTTGTCTGTACTGCACATCTCTCCTCGGTCAGCAACTGACTTAAAAACCGATGCCGCGATCGTCTTCGTCTTTGGGCTATTGGGCAAAACCTATTAATGTCCAGTCAGACCCCAGACGCGCGAGTCCGTGCTTATTCTAAGAAGTCTAATTCTCAAGCGAGAGAAACTAATCTAATCACTTCTTTCGGTCCGCTGGAAGATTATCTTCCGAGAGGGTCACACAGCTTAAAAATAGTAGCCCGGCAAAAAAAAAGATACTCGCGCAGATACTATACTACCACTTTTATTGTCGTGCTAAATCAAATTGCAAATCGCCGTTAACGGTCTCGGTTGTGAAAACGGTTTTATCTAATCCGGATTTCATTTCTAACCTTCGTCATTCAATTAGCCGAGTGCCTTATGCGGGAGAACGGTTGTCTTTGGGTCTTGGTCTTTTGATCTTCGTCACAACTTGTTCCACTAACAAATGGAAGTACGTACTCGTATACCACCAAGCAGATGAAAGAATACATAACGTATCTTCTGTAAAGTTCGGAACAGAAACACAAAAAAAAAATCGACCCGTAAAAGATCGTAACGATCATGCGGCATACACAAACCGTTGACTGGTTCGGTCGGCATCTCCCTTGAATCTAAGTAAAAGAACATACAAAAAAAAAGAAAGACACACGATCAGCATGAAGCAAAATGACGGATCGCGAGTTAACATTAAAACAAACGGTACTTACGCGGTAACCAGTACCCACCTCCTACAGATATCCGTCACAAGAGGCTCTGGTACCGCAACGGCGTCGACGACAGCAGCAAGCGGCGGAGGTACCTAAGGTATTTAGATGATCGGTCCATTTAACTGTAGGTGAGGTGGCCCCTGCTGTTCAAATTTTCTCGACGGATTGAATGGTCCGTACAGGTCGCAATTGAACAACGTATGGATGGAATGAGACGAAGGGAATCCGTGGGTCAAAATCATCGCTTTGATGATGAATCAACTTGAACCGATCAACGAAGAGAAATGATCGACGTGTCTATGATCTAATGGTAGTTTTGACTTCAATTTCGCCAAAAAGAGGACGCCAGGCGAAGGCACTCAACTTCTCGGATATGCCCTCTGTCCCCTGACGATATATGCTATTGATTGACGCATATTTCAAGATCATTTCAAGATCGCACTTGGGGGAAATATCTTCAAGAAGTACACATAGAACAAATCACAAGAGATGAGATTGTGCCATAGATGCTGCTTGCTTCATTATATGTATGTTAGACCATGATGATACTATACGACTTGTATCTAGTTAGAGTGCTGTGCAAAAACAAAGTTGCTCAACATTATTTTCTGCCATAAAACCGTGTTAATTGAGGTAATGACCATATATTATAGTAAAGTTGATTCATTGCATCAATTAACACAATAATGACGGTTTTTTCGTCCTGGGATTCCGAGGGATGATTTAGATAGATAGATATAAAAATTCGAGCTACTTTCCCAGCAGGAAGGCACTGCGACCATAAAGATCTATTGTGCCGTAGCTCATTAATCCAAAAGACCGTCCACCCTTCTAATAAAGGGCAGTAAGTCTTTAGCAGGAATCACCCTGAATTCTGCAGTGCTGATAGTAGCCTGCCCGAGGAGTGACATCCTAAAACGCGCGATGGCGGGACATTCGCACAAGATGTGCTTGGTCGTTTCCACGTCTTCCAGAACAAAGACGGCATTCAGTCTCGCTTGACAGACCCATCTTGTTCAGGTGATATCTGACCAGGTGATGGCCAGATAAGTACCCCACTAGGAGTCTTAGGTGGGTTCTACTCATTTGAGAACTACCCTTGTGACTGAAGGGCATTATCAGCTCCTTTGATTGACATACCCCTGGAAGGTTATCCCAGTACTGTTGACGCAATCGTGCGAACCAATCTGTGATCCGCAGTTTGGCCGAGGCCAGTCCAAAGCCACAGCAAGGCTCAGGTCCATGAAAACGACTGGATGATCCTTGTCTAGCAAGTTCATCCGCAGCCTCGTTCCCCTCAATGCCCTGGTGGCCTGGCACCCAACACAAGAAGACTCGGTTTTTGGTTGCCAACAGTTGAAGGAGATTGTAACACTCCTTCACCAGTTTTGAAGAGACCTTAAATGAGGAGAGCGCTTTTATAGCTGCTTGGCTGTCTGAGTAGATAGCAATGTGAGCGCCGCGAAGTCCAGTTTCCAAGATTACCCTGGCGCAGACCTCAATGGCGTGGATCTCAGCTTGAAAAACGCTGGGCGAGACTCCCATTGCGATCGAAATCCTGGTGTTGGGTCCAAAGACACCTGCACCAACACCCTGTTCCGTTTTAGACCCATCGGTGAACCACTTGATACATCTAGGGTCTGGACAGGGTGTGCCATTTACCCATTCAGAGCGGTTAGGGATGAGGGCTGAATATTTTCTGCCGAAGCAAACCTCCGTGATCATGTAATCTGATCTCAAGCAGATCTGCACGTCAGGAATTTGATTCAGAATGCTCATGTGACCGCTTTCTTCACTACGAACATCGGAAGTTAAACGAAGTCTGAGAGCATTTAGAGCTGCTGATTCTTGAATGAATATATGCAACGGAGTAAGTCCAATAATCGCCTCCAGGGCTGGCGTAGGATAAGTGCGCATAGCTCCAGTGATGCCAAGGCAGGCAAGGCGTTGAAGCTTATTGCACTTCAGTAAGACAGAAGATTGCTGAGTTTTCGGCTACCACACAAGCGCTGCGTAGGTCACCATAGGCCGCACCAGCATGGTGTATAACCACTCAATTATCTTTGGGGTGAGCCCCCATGTCCGTCCAAAGAGGGATGATTTAGAAAAGACAAAAAAAATAATTTCGTACCTGCAAAAGAGTTAGGTTAGGTTAGGTTTATGGGCTGCTCCAGCATACGGAGCACACATAGACCACACTGGGTCCGTTGTGATACCGCTAAACACATTCTATCTAAGAAAGACCTTTCGATCAGTACCTACTACGCGAACCACCCGGAGCGAATGACGAATCGATTAATCTGTCCGACGCTCACATACTTCAAATCATCGAGATCAGTGAAGTAGTAGGACCCCAGGATGGACTTCCTACTATTAGCAAGAGCAGGAGCAGAGCAAGTGAAAAGAACACTCCTCCTCATCCCCACAGTTTCCTGAGTAATCATTGTGGCAATGACCAGTGAGAACCCCTTCAGCATTACATATTCCCTTCCCGTTCAGCATAAGCAATCCTGAAGAGTGGCCAGGGTTTAGTACTTGCCAAATCTTCCTGGCCGCGTGACACGTTAAGCCATCGCGCCATCTGATGTTAGCCCTCGCAGTCGCATTTTCCCTTAGGGCCAATTTGAATGCACATTCTCACTTTGTCGCTGCCTGTTGGTTGGAACACGCTGAGATTACTGCCAAATCCACAGACCGCATTCTTATACAGATGCAATTCCTGTATCAGCACAATGTCTGCGTGTCCCTGGCTAAGGTGCCGAAGCAGGTTGGCCGTTGTCGCTCTGCTGTGGTGCAGAGCTGCTTGGACCACCGGCATTTCCATCCGCCTCAGCTACCTTCTCCGACTCAACTTTTAGGGATATCCTCTTCAATTCGAAATATATCATGTGGTCCGTATTTTTTCCGCGGACTCCCTGTCTACTTCCATCACAAGCACCATTTTTTGTGATCCGATGAGATCCGGTTCCGCGAATTGATGTTTTGGTTCCACTGATTGGAACAATCTCCAGTGCAATACAGCAATTTCTGGGTTCTGTCTGTTTATAAGAGACAGACCCTCAGGCCGCTACCTTGGCTGTACTACCTCCAGCTCCAGGCCCGGAAGATCCATCGCGATCCTTCCAACGGTAGACCGAAGCCAATCTTCAGAGAAGATGTTGCTGCAAGTCACCGCTACGTCGTCTCGAACAATGTGGCTTCCTTTAAAGTGGGGCGATCCCGCCTCCGGTGACAGGGCGAACTCTAAAAGTTCGTCTGAGATGCGTTTGAGGGCTTTTTTAACCACGTCATCGCCAAGCCACCATTCGAGCGGCTCAATTTTATTGACGACAGCCAGCTTAAGGTGACGAGCGAAACCCCCCCCCCCCCGCATCTTCCACAGTATCAGTTTTCGATTCGTGTCGAATACAAGATGTATTTACCACTAGTTGGCCTTGCTTGGTTCATCTGTTCCTTAAAAAAAATCATACATATATGTATTACATACCTACAACCCAGAAACGCGATTCTTCTATTCTCTGAAAATTAGTTGATAAAAGCTATCGGATCGTCCACTTCATTATCTCTATAACCCCGTGAAATATAACATCACTCTCAATAATTATCTCCTCCGTAATTAAATTCAATTAAACGATAAAAATCAACCGACAACCACATTTGTCGGCGAGGTCTCTTGCCTTGTGGTTAATTTCTGATGTCAACAAAAGTTAAGTACACTCTGAACTGAGAAGGCCGCCTAGGTTTTTCCCAATATGCACCTAGACGAAGAAAGTCGTTGCACTTGGCTACTTGCCACGACCCTCCATGGTACACGCCTCACTAGTTTAGTGTCTATATATCTCCGGCTGCGACTGTTCAGAGTTACTTATTCATACTTAAAAGCGGCAATGATAGTTAAAGTGTGCAGTTAATATGCCCTGCCTGGGTCGGGTGGAGAGAAGGTAGTGGTGGTTGGTGCAGAAGATCATTAAAGATAGTTATTTGCTTGCCTCCTATAACTACTCGTATAATCGACCTCTTGCACGCAATCTACTTGACTCTGTTTTTTTTTGTGTGGTTTGTCTGACAGTAGTAGCCACAACTGCGGACACTGGCTATGGTTAGAACTACACCATCACAATCTATTAACTGTTACGAGATACATTTTTCTTGGTCACAAGAGATAGATCTTTTTGAAAGTTGCAATAACTGCCTCCAGGGTACAGGGTGCCCTCTTCAGGAATGGCTGACATTCGTCGACGTTCAGAGGCTCGATATTGCTCATGATTAAAGTCGGACGACTGGTGAATTGAGTCGAACATCTAAAGATGTGTAATCTTAATCTACGAGGTGTCATGATAACGAAATTGATTATTTTCCAATTGATCTAGGTTAGAGATCTTACAGTTTCTTATGTACGAGTGTTTTGAGTTCTGCAAGACCAAACCCCACCGAAAAAAAAAAGCCTAGAAACCATGTTAATTTGCTTTGTAAAAATGTGTCTTGTCATAAATTAATTTCGATCTACATCTCTCATTCTGCGCTACTGGATCGAGTGCAATTTCATAGAGCGATAAGTTTTTAATGGTTTCGTTTATAAGAAGCTGAGATGAAGTGTCATATATAATTGCGATGCTACCTTCTTTCTTCGTCCTATTTCGAGTTTCTTATGATGATGAAAATGACGGCTATTATATTCATAAGTTATCGATAAAACTAGTTGGCGGCGACCAGATCGTCTGACTGGGGCTATTAATTAACCAGTCAAACTCGTCATCGTCGTGAGAGTGAGCGAGTTTTGGATACATTGTTGCAAACTGATTGGGTTTGAATATGTAGATGGTGTCAAAAAAGTTGTGAATATTTCATTATTTCATTGAATTTGCAAAGGACTTATAATTTATTGTGGAAGATCTTGCCGCTAAAGAGTCTTTGCTGGAGTTCTTCCGATCGGGAGTCTAAAAACATGAATGCTTCCCGGTCATTGTCTTTTTCCGATGTTTTTTTTTCCAATGGGTAAAACCTCAGGGCCTCATGGAACCTATTGGTCAATATAGCAAAAAACGCTTTCAAAATTAGCCATTTGGCCATAGAGATGGGTCAAGTACAGCCACACAAAGAACTCGTCGGGAACATATTTTCTTAATCCTTAGATTTAAACGGTTCCTTTCCATCACTCTAATCTCCCACTAAATCGGTCCAAACATTTGAGCAACGGATGCCGCTGCTCAAACCGCTCGTTAAACCGCAGCTCCTAGATGGCGCCTTAGTGTCCATGCCATCGAGCATCGTCAGTATAAACGAAAATGAAACGGCTGGTTAGTGGTAAATGGTTGACGCATTTGTTGATCACAAGCGTCGAATCCGGACAACCTACCAGCGTAACTAACTCGTAACTAAACTTACCCGTTGTATTTATACCGCAAATACGGCCACGAGCCACCCATGACTCTTGAATTAGCGCAGTGTTTTTGGGGGGAATAACCTGCACACAATGACCGATGCTCCTTTCACATGGTGCAGGTTCGCACAAGGACAAGGCATTTTGGCTTGCCCTGGAGGGATGCGTTGCCTTCGTCCCCTTCCGACGTCGCTCCCTTCGATGAAAGCCGCTGAAGTTCCTCGGGCTGTTTACAATACAAGAACCAAACGGGTTGTTGAGCCGTCTCGACGATACGCCTTGACGAACTTTGACTTCGCACTGCGCAGGATTTGCTGCACTAGCCGATGGATATACGTTGAATGCTAGATGTGGAGTTGCCGTCGTTGTCGACAGACTCCAAACTCGTTGGGTCTAGCGATAGGCTGCTTCTTCGATGCGCTCCAGCAAACCGTTCCATCGAATCATCGTCCACTGTCAAGACGAAATGTAGGGAGTCCTATTTTTCTCCTCGATTTACTATTGGTTGGAAGGCGGTTTTGAAATCCCCACGGAAGAGAGGGTATAGAAGCGCTGGCTCTTAACACCATGCGCCATATAAGACCCGACTTCCGGGTCGTGATTTGAAGGGAAGAGGATCTGTTTTAACTGGACAGTATTATTTTCTTCCTCCCGTTTTAACCTCAGTGTCCTTGCATTGTAGTTGGGCTGTAGAGTCTTTTCTCCGTGCACGGGAAATTAGTTTGCCGGCTTAGAGAGTTTGACGCATAGGCGTCCCTTTGTTCTTTTTTTTTTGTCGCAGTTAATTTTCTTGTCTGGTGATAGTAGAATTTCTCCCCGTTTAACGGGCTTGATGTGCGATATCCCTTATTGACCAGACCATTCCTTTATGATAGTCCTGGCTGAAGCCTGTCCTAGGCCACAATATGGTTTCGGTTCGATAAAATTAGACGTTGAGCCTTGCCTGGCAAGTTCATGCGCCGATTCATTGCCTTCAAGGCCTTGATGACCTGGCACCCAATATAAAAGGACTTGGTTGTCAGTCGCCAGACATTGAAAAAGTTCACGACAATCTTTCATCAGCCTTGAAGAAGAACTTGTGTGAAGAGAGCGCCTTTATGGCTGCCTGGCTATCTGCCCAGATAGCAATGTGAGCGCCTCTAAGTTTTTTCTCCAGAATAATCCTGGCGCAGACCTCTGTGGACATGGATCTCGGCTTGTAAAACGCTGTTCCAGGTACCTATACCGATCCTGGTGTTGGGCCCACCACGGACACCAGCACCAACTCCCTGTACAGTCTTAGACCCATCAGTCTACACAGCCAGAGTCTGCGAAGCGATTGCCATTTTCTCATACCGTACAGTCTGAGATGAGGGCTGAAAATTTATTGCCGAAACATAACTCCATCATATAATCTGATCTTAGGCAGATCTGCATGCCAGGAATTGGATTCAGAATGCTCATGTGAGCATTGTCACTTTACCGTGGGAGTTCCTTATCCGTCTATGGAACTAGCACGTTTTTATATGATGAGATTTTATGCTACTATAAGTGGAAGGGAGGGGAGGGATCAGGAAGCAAAAAAAATGGTCGAAATCTATTTTTCTGTGCATGAAGCACTAATGTGTGTATAGATAGATAGATATAAAGATTCGAGCTACTTTCCCAGCAGGAAGGCACTGCGACCATAAAGATCTATTGTGCCGTAGCTCATTAATCCAAAAGACCGTCCACCCTTCTAATAAAGGGCAGTAAGTCTTTAGCAGGAATCAACCTGAATTCTGCAGTGCTGATAGTAGCTTGCCCGAGGAGTGACATCCTAAAAGGCGCGATGGCGGGACATTCGCACAAAATGTGCTTGGTCGTTTCCACGTCCTCCAGACAAAGACGGCATTCAGTCTCGCTTGACAGACCCATCTTGTTCAGGTGATATCTGACCAAGTGATGGCCAGATAAGTACCCCACTAGGAGTCTTAGGTGGGTTCTACTCATTCGAGTAGTACCCTTGTGACTGAAGGGCATTATCAGCTCCTTTGATTGACGAAGCCCTGGAAGGTTATTCCAGTACTGTTGACGCAATCGTGCAAACCAATCAGTGATCCGCAGTTTGGCCGAGGCCAGTCCAAAGCCACAGCAAGGCTCAGGTCCATGAAAACGACTGGATGATCCTTGTCTAGCAAGTTCATCCGCAGCCTCGTTCCCCTCAATACCCTGGTGGCCAGGCACCCAACACAAGAAGACTCGGTTAAATGTGTGGATGGAACCACAAAAGATGATAAACTCGGGCGGTGGGATATATAAGTGGATCGCGAGATCCCAAACCAAGGTAACTACAGTCAACGTACTACCATTAGCGTTCGGGCTCCACGTTGAGCGCCATTTATAACGGCGACAGACGCAGAACCCTGATTATAAGTTAGATGCACTCGAGGAGCGCTTAGAGCCGCTGATTCTTGGATAAAGATGTGCAATAAGGCATTTTTATCGATGATAAATACTTGAGTTTTAAGTCAAATAATTGAATGTTTTTTCTTATTTTCACCGAGTTTTCGATTTTGTTTTTTAAGTTTATCCAAAAGAGTCCACCAATGCGAATCTAATAAAAATTATTCTAACTTATTTTTCTGTTTTATTTCAGATGATCGATAACTATCGGAAGGAATAGCTGTCTAAAGGAGTGTTTTGCTAGGCTTACGCTCGTCGCACATTGTTCGCGATTAGCGATCAACCCATAGAGCACGGAGCACTATTTGTGTGTATTTTGTCATCGTCGCTTGCGATCGACGCAGAGTGGTGCCGAGTAAAAATGCACTCTAAGGTGTGAGTTTCTAGGCCGCGACTCAGCCGCATGTGTTTGCGACTGTGGAAAAAAAAATTATCATAATAAAGTTTAGGGGATCATCAAATCTAGTCTGTAGTTGTACTCTGTACTTCCACATTAAATACACACGAACAGTGCTCCGTTATGATGTTTATTTTTTTGTTTTCACAATCGCAATCGCAAGTCGCTCAGTCGCGGCTTTGGAACTCACACCTTTAGCGATTCAAGCCATAGAGCACTATTTGTATCTTGCGATCGACGCAGAGTGGTGCCTAGCCTACCACCCTTAAGGAGGAATTCCTATGCGACGACTAGAGTCTCTTTAGTCGTCGCATAGGAACTCCTTCTTTACATGCGAGTATAGTGACTGTCGTCTACTATAAGTAAATTACGAAAAAGACAAACTGATTCTCGAATGGTAACTATCCAAAAATCTAGATATACCTATATACATCCTCGTATTTTAAAATGTATCTCGAACGCTGAAGAGGCCAAAGATCAAGTTTAGCAAAGAGATTCTGATTCAAATCTGATATTGGAACTATGAAGCCATCATTTTTATTAGCATATCAAGTTTTTAGTCTTTTCCATGATTTTTGATTAGACATACAAATCAACGGTTTCAGAACAGTAGGGAGTATGATTTTAAGCTGATTCCGCAATTAATGATCTACTTAATCTTCAGCTCATCAACTGTATACGCCTCCTACTTTCAAATATTTAAATATATAGCTAACGGCCATCTGTCATTTAATATAAAAAAACGTATAATTACATTATGTACAAGAAAACCCTTCCCGCCACATGTGTCCGTAATTTCCTCCACACAATTTAAACCCCAATTTGGAGCTATCTTCATACATGAAGTCTGCCGCGTGCGTACTCGAAAACCGTAAATTCCTGATATTCGTTATTTGCATTCCTTTCCAATAATCAATCTATCGATCTTGACTATTATCGAAAATGATTTCATATTATGTATGAATTTAAATTTGAATTTGAATTCAAGAGGCATAGCGATATGAAGAAAGAGGGAAAGAAAAAATTTAACAGATGTTCATTACAATATCAATAAAACTCCGTTGGAAACGTCTAAATATTCTGTGTTCATTGTGGAGCTGCTAGGATGATATCTCATGGTCATAGATAATATTAATATTATGCGATATGCATATGATCATAAGAAAGATAGCAAAGTTGACATTTTTGGGCATTTAATTCCGAATATTAAATTTTCTTGATTCCATTATGTGACATTAATTTGGGAATTAGCTCTGGAGGTATCACAAAAGAGTAATGTATAGAAAACATAGAATTTAGTAAACTATTGTACATATAAGTGGATACAGCAGTCATTCACTGTTGTGTTTGACACGGAGATTATGACACCTCTGGTTTAGTTTCCTCACCGCTCTAAGATCAGCGTACACATTCCACAATCGATAATAGCCTCCGCTACCGCTTCTTTCCTAATTTTGAAAATTTTCGTTATATCCTCTTTCAGTTCAATGCCTTATTTGGTCACAATATGGATTCTTCATCATCATCGTGGCGCGACAGCCCGACGTCGGGCCTTGGCCGCCTGGATCATTGTCCTCCAATTATCTCGGTCACGTGACCGCGTCCTCCAATTTTGGGAGCCCAGCAGCTGCGCGGCGTCCACACCTACTGAGCTCTCCCAACGAGATCTCGGTCGTCCTCGCAGTCTCGCTCCGTCGACTCGTTCTGCATTCATTACTCTCTTAGGCATGCGATCATCGTCCATTCTTTGTACATGCCCTGCCCATTGAAGTCGTTGTAGTTTGACGAATTTCGAAACTTGCAGCTCATCGTACATTTCATACAACTCATGGTTGTACCGGATGCACCATCCATCTCGATCGCAAACAGCCCCGAAAATTCGCCGTAGAACCTTACGTTCGAAAGTGTCTAGCATGTTTTCGGAGGCTTGAGTTAGGGTCCATGCTTCGCAGCCATAGCATAGCACTGGTCGTATAATGGTTTTCTACACGCGGAGCTTCGTGTTTCTGTGCACATGTTTCGATTTCATTATGGGGAGAACCGAGAAAAAAGTCTTATTAGCTAACTGTATCCGTCGCTTGATTTCGTCAGTTTCGTTGGCGTCCCTTGACAGGTTGCAACCCAGGTAGATGAAGTTGTTCACGAACTCGATGTTGAGGTCCCTCACATTGATGCTCGGTTGTGCAGGTGTCCTTGTCACCGATTGCATCATTATTTTAGTTTTACCCTCGTTAATACGTAATCCAACTTCCTTTGCAGCGGTATCGAGCGTATGCAGAAGCTCTTCTGCGTCAGCCAATCTTCGGGACATGATGTTGATGTCGTCGGCGTACGCTGCTAATTGTGTCGACTTGATGAGTAGCGTCTTGCTGTTGTCCATATTCATGGCCCGAATAACGTATTCCAGTGCTAGGTTGAAGAGCGTCGGTGCCAGTCCATCGCCCTGTTTCAAACCAGTGCGTGTTTCAAATAGATCAGTAAGTCTATTCTGGATCCTGACTTGTGAGACGGAGTTGGTCATCGTCATCTTTGTCAGTCGCACTAATTTTGCCGGTATACCAAATTGCAGCATGATGTTGTACAGTACTCCACGATCGATACTGTCGTATGCCTGCTTGAAGTCGACAAAGATTTGGTATACATTTACGTTGTATTCCCAGCACCTCTGGAGTATCAGTTTGACTGAGAAGAGCTGATCGGTTGTGGAGCAACCAGGTCTGAAACCGCTTTGATATTCGCCAATGACTCGTTCTGCGTACGGTTTTATTCTATTTTCCAGAATTTTCGTCAAAATTTTATAGGACGTACAAACTAGTGAGATGCCCCTGTAATTCTCACACCGCAGTTTATCTCCCTTTTTATGAATTGGACAGATGATGCTTCTGCGCCAATCGTCTGGGATCTCCTCGTTCTCCCATACTCGCAGGAGTAATTGATGTATGGCATTAACTAGACTCGTTCCACCGAATCTTAGCAGTTCAGCTGGAATCTCGTCAGCGCCCGGCGCTTTATTTCGTTTTAGTGACCGCAACGCGAGATCAACTTCCTCTACTGTCGGGGGTTGAATGGGTGGGCCTAGATCAACAATATCGTCGAGAGCTTCCTGTGTGGGGATGTTAGATGGTCGGTTTAGAAGCTCTTCAAAATAAGAGGCCCATCGATTGTTAATACCATCGGTGTCGCTGATGATGTTTCCATCCTTGTCCTTACAAAGGCTAGTCCTGGGTTGGTAGCCGTTCTTGATTGTATTTACTAGTTTGTACGCTTGTCTGGTGTTCCTATTAGCTAGGTTTTCGTTTATGTTCAGCAACTGCTCGTCAAAGTTTTTACGTTTCTTACGTCTAATTATTATATTCGATATTCGCCGTAGCTCGTCATATTTTTCTCTTCTGGCTCTGGTTCCTCGTTGAATCCATTGTCTGAAGGCCTTGTTTTTCGCGTCAAGTGAATTTTTGCATTCTTCGTCGAACCAGTCATTTCGCGCTCGCCGGGCTTTATATCCCACGACCTTCTCTGCGACATCCTTGATGGTACCCTTGAGTTCTTCCCAGAACCCATGGACGCCTGTGTTGCTGATGTTGTGTAGCATAGGTGATAGTTTTTCCTCAAGGGCGGTAGTATACGCCACCGCTGTAGCATCACTCAAGAACTTATCAACCGCAAAGATTTTGGGAGGGCTGATTCTTGACTGGTGCACTGAGGAAATTCTACATCTGTAGGTCGTCTTCACCAAGTGATGATCTGAGTCGCAGTTTGCTCCTCGATAGGAGCGGACATCCATGACACTAGACGCCCATCTCCTGCAAATGAGGACGTGGTCAATTTGTTTGACGGTATGTGCGTCTGGAGACTCCCAGGTCTGCTTGTGAATGCGTCGATGCGGGAAACACGTAGAGCTTACGACTAGATTCCTGCTGCAGGCGAAGTCGATAAGTCGCTGGCCGTTTTCGTTACATTCTTCATGGAGGCTGTAACCTCCAGAGGTCCCCTGATGCCAACTTTCATTCCCGACTTTCGCGTTAAAGTCTCCCAGCAGCAATTTGACGTCGTTTGTTGGAAGTGAGTCGAAGAGAGTTTCAAGGCGGGCGTAGAACTCGTCTTTTACTGCGTCTTATGGATTCTTAGAACCGCACTTATCAATGTGTAAATTTGGCGAGAGTGAAAGTTTCAAAAATGTCCATGTTTTAACATATGACGCCCATCGTGGGGCCATCACGCTATAGCCCTAAGACTTTCATACGCGACACGCGTTGGGCGCCTCGAATCTACGATACCCGTCCCGTGTAAATAGCAAAATGCCCATTTGCCCTAACACACATATCATAGCGCGTCAACTACTTCATATGGTTTAGCTGACGTTTCGTTGGCATAAAACTGTTTCGGACGATGCACATTCCCTGCATTCACCTCCTGCTCCCATTTAGGGAGATAAGCCACAACATCTTCCTACTTGTCGCATGTAGTCGACTAAATGGCAGCAGGAGGTGCATGCTCCTTGAAATAAGTGTTTTATGTTTTTTTTTTCAGGTGCCTATAGCAGGGGTCGGCAAACTGGAAAGGGCCACATCGTTTGAATTTTGGGTTCAGCGGGCCAGATAATGCTAATTGCAGTTATGACGGAAGCACCCAGTCAAATAGACTACTACTTTTCCATAACATACTAAGATTTGAAAAATATTTTTATTTTTGCAACAGTTTTCTGAAAAAAGTTTCTTCGCCGCGCCGTTACAAAGTAAGGGTGTTTTCATTAATACTAGAAATTTTTTGCAGCATGTAAAATAGTCAAGGAGATTATTGTGGAATTGACGTCTTTCAAGCTGAGACGATATTCCGACAGGCTCATCTGCCTGGGTTGATATCTCAATCAGCTTTATTCATACGAATTGCGTCGTTAAAATACAAATAACTAATTAGGTCGATTGCTGCAGTCTTGTCCAGCGTTCTGAATGAGAACCAGCGAAGGCCACGAATGAGTTCTGACCCCTCAAAGTTCACAGAATGACTTGGAGGTCGACACCCATTGAAAGCCTCGAAGTACTCTTTCATCTCTTTCGATTATTTATTTATGTAGATGGCAATGCCAATTCTACAAAGCCAGCACAGGACTCAATGGCATGGATCTCGGATGGTAATATGCTGGGCCAGGGATTAAGATTCTGGTTCTCAGTTCAGAGACTTCAGCTGGTTTTTTTTCCATCAGTATATCATGATACACCTATGTTTGATGTTTCGAAAAAGGTTACGTTTGTAATCTGTCGCATATCTTAGGGTAACCCTGTTGATTTTTGGGCCTCCATACAAGTCAGTATATGTCAATACCGGCCGTACGTACGTCGTAGCTTTCGAATCCTACAGGTCCACGTGATTCGTATCGCCTTGCTGATAACGTATTTGACGTTATTAGTACTCCAATTCAGTCTGGCGTGATCGGATCGCATTTTTTTTCGATCATCGGATTAAAAAATGCGATTTTCTTTTCGGTAGGTAAAACTATACATCGCGATTTATGTCGCAAGACCAATGCGACTGTTGCGACAAAAATAACATTTGTAATTTGGTATTTACCATAGACGTGGATGTGGGACTCGGCGAGTACCAAGCAAATACTCGCTAAATGCCAGGTACTCGCCAATTGTCGATACCTTGCCAAATGTCGAGAAACTTGCACCAGTCATGTGAATTGTCCGGCTCAATTCATCGACTGGGAAAAATATTCATCAGGTAGTATTAATTAACAATTACTTGGCGAATACCGTGGAAATACTAGTCCTATCCACACGTTGTGGCACCAAACACATGCCTAGTCGTGTGGTTGCGCCTGGTATAAGGTCATCGATATTTTGTCGGGACTTGCCGAGTCGCGGATAGTGTGGTAGCACCATTAGATTAGGTGCGAATCTTGTACACAATAAAATATGTTTTAAAGAAAAATATTATCTCGCGGGCCGGATAAAAACCTGAGGATGGCCGGATCTGGCCCACGGGCCGGGGTTTGCCGATCCCCCTGGCCTAGAGTAACAAAAGTTGTGCTGTCTTTGATTCCGACTAATTTTTACCCTCCTCAAGAGAACGAACCATTCAAAATGAAAATAAATCACAGCTTAGGAACTTTTCGCGCGATATCCATTGTCCATGTCCATTGTTGGTTGTACGCAGTGGAATGCTATGATTTGGAGGTATACTATACAGTGTACGCTTTCATAATTGGACACCATCGGGACCAACAATTTTATCCGGGAGTGTCCGCTTAGAACGACAATATTTTCGTCAAGGCAACTTTCAAATTTTTTAAAAGAATCAAGTAATCCAAACTGGACTGGTAGCGGAATTTAAAATGTTTAATCACACCCTGATCCAAGTGGTGGCGCTCACTGGTTGTATGTTACATATTTGGGGGCGAAAACACATAATGGTGACGTTTGACAGTTTCCGCGACATGATGTCTTGAAGGATGCTGAGAATGCTGCGAATTACGCCTCGTAGCCATCCGCTCTCGGAAATTTTCAATTTGCCGCACACAACTCCGCATTTCTCTCAATGTGTTAATGCGGGTGTTAATTAAGTGCGCTGGTCCATGCTTTCACGCAGATTCCCTCGCACCATCTTCACCAACTCTCCTTCCGACAGTGGGTCACGCATTCTATCACTGATTTCGTGGATCTTTTCCACAAAATCGTCGTAGGACTGAACTTGTTTTTGCCTCCGGCTTCGTATTTGCTCTGAGGTTTTCGTCCTCGGTACTGTCAGAATAGTGATCTAAGAGCGCATCATTCAACGTCGACCAAGTGTAGTGGTTCTGCGAGCGAGCAACAAAGCACCGAAACCAAGCGACTTGCCTGGCCCTCAAACAACAAGTGAGCATACAATGCTCAAAATTTCCGTCAAGGGTGCGGTCCGTGAACCACTCCACTTGCTGGATGAATTCGTCAACCGCGGCCCCTTGAAATGCTAAACCCCAATGTGACATGATGCGTTGAACGTCGTCTGGTCGTAATGCTCTTGCTCTGGAAACCGATTGGTTTCGCTGCTCCTCCAGCTCAGCCCGTGGAGCCGACCTACTTGGTCCTTCACTTGAGACCATGCTAGAGAGGCGTCTGGTGATCCATTAGAGGTAAACCCCCAATGTTAGTGATTTCAAAAGGCATCTTTGCCGTAGAAGTTACTTACGATGCAAAAGCATCTGAACGAAAACAAGGTAGGCACTGCCTGATCGGGGTAGGTGGGGAAGGAAACACTACTTTACATGGATGGGAGACTACTAGGATGGGGAAAGGTTTAAGAAAGAAAAAATGTAAGCCGAAGTTTTGTGGCCCTGGGTCCGTGAAGCAACATTTTGAGTGATAAACACCTAAAAAATTCCAAGGCTTCGACTGTGGGACCTGATTTTGTGGTCTGAAGTACTAGGATGACCGAGGTCAATCATAACGGTACACTTGCTGGGCGCCACATTGGGCGCCATTTGTAACGGACGGGTTAGTGGGCGTCCGATGATGCCCGTGGGTACGGAGCCTAAGGTAGCATAATGACGGTGAATGAGGGGTCGTCGTGCCATCTGGCGAAGAAAAAGGCCACTCAACGAGCTAAGCAGCGGCCTATGCTTGCTGTACCTCAGTTCGGGAGACGTGGGCGGGGTTTTCGCCGCTCGTTGCCCCTGTCCTCTACATATTAACAAAAATTCATAGGCCTGGGGAAGACAACACAAACAAGAGTGGTAAAAATGGGGAATAAAAAAAAATGAAGCGATAAGGATGAAATGATTGGCGGACGGCGCAGATTCCCTCGCGTTCGCATCAGGGTCCAGACGTAATGGGGCTCTCGGCCTCTGATTTCGTACCACCGACAGATCATTACTCAGTCATCACGTGCTGCCATAGATCTGCCGGTGGAAGCAGCACAACCAGACCAGGATATGGTTCATTAAAGTATGTAAGTTACTTTTGGAACGAACCTCGTATATACCTATACTCGTAAAATACATATCTATCAATTTGGCCAAATCATTTGGATAATCCCAGTCTTCAGTTAATTTTCATATATAATTTATTGTATGTAGTATAGTATTGTACATACTATCGCCATAAAAAAATGAAATCCAGTCTTTCGGGCTCAGTTTTCTCACATTCAACGACGCGCGGGGGATAGTACAAGTATCTCAACTTAAATTCACTACATTCGTATACCGGTCGATCCTGAGCTATTAGTAACGCTCATTTTGGTTCGTTAGTTTTATTGTAAACAAAATCGGTTACATCGTGCCCGTTATAGATCGCGGTTGTATGGTTTATCCGTATTAACCATCCACACTTTTGTTGGACTTTTTACTGCCATCTCTCTCTTTTTTTCTCATACTATAAGTTTAAATCTTTTCATGAACCCGAAACTAATTAACATTACATTATTATGTGCCACATTAATATATATATAGTCGTATGTACCGTGCAAAATTAACTGTAAATTGAATTTGACATGTATTTACGGATCATATGTGTGAAACGTCGTAGGTTGTTGAGACGACACGACTGACGCGACGGTTTCGGCTGCTGTAAGCAGCATCTGTAGTCAATCGTAGTACGTTAGCGTTAGTACGTACTACACTCTACAGATGTGACTATACGAGTTCAGGTATGACCACCATCGGTATGAGGGCCGTTCAAGTGCTGCTTTTATTGCACCAGCAGCACTACACCACACTCATGCTGTTTCCCTGACAAACCAGCTTTTTTTGTTTGTCGTCACAACGCAAAACTCGGTGTTGAGGTTCTTTGTAGTTTGTGGAGCCTCCCGTCATCGTCATCATCATCATCGCCATCTCGTCACTTTGGATGACTGTTCTTTACCTCATTTCTTTTTATCCACTTCAGGTGGGTGAGTGTAATGATCTGGTAAGAGATGGTGATGGTGTGGTATTACTGTCCCCCGGCTGTTGTACAGGTTTGACCGCCGTTCTCTTTTTTTTAACAATGAATCTTTCGATCTTTTTTTTGCGTTACGGGTTAATATAACGTTTTTCCAGCAACAGTTATTGTTGGTTGACGCGACACTTTGTTTATATATTATATCACAGTACACACAGTACAGATCCAGATGCGAAGGAGGACGAAGTGTGATGGAAACGGAAGAGGCGGTTTACCTAAGACTCTACTTACTATTCTGGTTCTCTCACGATAGTATACAATAATTGCGCCCATCGTATGGTGCCAACTGCCAAGTGTCCCGCCAACCCACTTAATTGACATGATAGATGCTGTCAAGAGTCAGACTTAAGATATATATTATTAAGGCTGTTTAAAAATTCAAATTGGCATCTTGTGGTAATAGTGCTAAGTGCTGGTGCTGCTAGGTCTATTTTTGAGCGATAGAAGTTTAATAACCGACACGAGAAGAGCTCTAGTAGCGGTTGAAGTTCACAGCGGTAGTTTCGTGGGCGTTGGGAAAGGTGTAAATTTTAATTTGCATATTGGAAATGCAGTTAGAATCGCAGGTTGATGGATGGGTATGATTTATGAAAGTAGCTGGTGTAGGAGTGTTGAAAGTTTAGCTGACTTTACGTCGATTTGACGTGTAACATCATCATTGTGGCTCTATGGTCCGATGTTTTGTGGCTTGTAAGTCTAGTAGATAAGATGACTTCTTGTCAAGAAAAAAAAAAGCAAATAGGTTAGCTTGGTTCCTAGCTATTAGCTCAAATTTTTATATATTTTTTTCTTTGTAATATACTTCGGGCGTCACTAATCGCTTTTTTATTATTCGTTTTCCGTCATCAGCCATTTTTCCTGCAATCCTTTTCTCCAAAACAGTTTTTTTTTTCTGAAATCCTTTTCTTCAAAGCCGTTTTTTCTAAAACCGTTTTTTATGAAACCGTTTTTTATGAAACCGTTTTTTTATGAAACCGTTTTTTTCTGAAACCGTTTTATTATGAAACCGTTTTTTTATGAAACCGTTTTATTTTATGAATCGTTTTCTTCAAAATTGTTTTTTTTTGCAACCTTTTTCTCCAAAATTATTTTTTTTTTTTAACCTTTTTAACCTTTTTCTCCATTTTTTTTTTCTTTTTTCTTTTTTCTAAAATCGTTTTTTAACGGTTTTTCTAAAACCGTTTTTTTGTGAAACCGTTTTTTTTTTTGTGAAACCGTTTTTTTCTGAAATGTTTTTTTCTGTAACGGGTTTTTTTTTCTGAGACGGGTTTTTTCTGGAACCGTTTTTTTTTCCGAAAAAAGTTCTTTTTCTGAAACCGTTTATTCTCGAACGTTCGTTTATTCTGAAACTGTCGTTTATTATGAAAACGGAAAACGTTTTCTCTGAAACTGTTTTTTCTGAAACCGTTTTCTCTGAAAGCGTTTTTTTTTCTGTTGATGTTTTTTTATTTTTAACCCAAAAACTATTTTACTCAAACTATTTCCCTCAAAAATTGCTTTCCCCAAAAACTATTTTCCGTAAAATTGTTTTCCCCCGAAAACTATTTTCCCGAAAACTGTTTCCTCAAAAACTGTTTCCTCAAAAACTGTTTTCCAAAATCTGTTTTCCCCAAAAACCATTCTTTTCGCCAATCGTTTTATTTTATACAACTGTATGGCTTTAAACTTTTTCGAAAGTAGTTCAGTGAAGCTGCCGCCGTCCACTGGAAGCGTATGATAGTAGTTGCCGGTCGTAGCCGCTTGTTTCTTCGAGAAATGCATTCGAAAGGAACATTTTGCCGATTGCCTAATGTATGGAGGAGCTTGTTAAAGCAAACTGGGGCGCGACGATCCCTGTCCCTAGTAGCCACGTATTTCGTGTGCCGCTTGTGTCGTGGGAGCGTATTGCCGCTCAAATTCGCTTCCACCGCGCTGAATGTTCTGGTCGCGTTTCGTATAATTTGCAGTCCACATTCAGTCGAATTATAATCTGTTTTTTATACCCTAGACTTTTAGTATAGGGTATATTGTTTTTGTCACGACGGAAATATGTAACACCTTAAAGGAGGCTCCGGAGGTATAGCAATGTATATATATAAATGATCAGGGTCACCTCCTGATTCGATTTAGCCATGTCTGTCTGTCTGTCTGTCCGTCTGTCCGTCTGTCTGTCTGTCTGTCCGTTCGCACGATAACTTTCGATAGAATAAAGCTAGAGACTTGAAATTTTGGTCAAATGTTGAAAGTATAATCTACTTGGCTGGTATTGAAAATGGGCATGATCAGGCCAAGAGAACGCCTACCTCCCCTATATATGTAAAATAATTAAATGTATCTATAACTCCCGATTAAATAAACGTAAAAAGCTCTAGCTTTAGCAGATTGCTTGTGAGGATAATCTTTTACTCCCCTAAAAAAATAAAATTGATCAGCTGAAAACTAACGGTAATTTTCTTACTAAGAGCCCCGTACTACCCTACTTTTCGGGTTTTTTGTCTATAACTCTTGAACCAATTGACGTAGACACCTGATTTTTGAGATGTCACCCTGGAGTAAAAAGATGCTTAACTTCTAGTAAGTTGGGCATAATCAGATCAAGGGAACGCCTACCTCCCCTACAAATTTCAAAAAAATAAATATTCATTTAATTACGATAACTTTCGATAGAATGACACTAGCGAGTTGAAAATTTGTCAGAATGCTTTTGGTAGGATCTACTAGGTTCGTATTGAAAATGGGTAAGATCCGACTCAAGCAACCCCTACCTCCCCTACAAATGCAACTTCAAATAAGCGATAACTTTTGACAGAATCAAGCCAGCGACTTGAAGTTTTGGTCAAATGTTTGAAGTGAGATTGAGTAAGTTGGCATTAAACATGGGTAAGATCCGACTTAATGAACCCCTACCTCCCCTAGAAATGAAACTTAAAATAAGCGATAACTTCCGATAGAGTGAAGCTAGAGGCTTGAAATTTTGTTTAAATGTTTGAAGCATGATCTTATTTGTTGGTGACAATAATGAGCAAGATCCGACTCAAGGAACCCCTACCTCCTCTACAAGTGAGACTTCAAATAAGCAATAACTTTCGATAGAATGAAGCTAGCGACTTGAAAATTCGACAAATATTTGTAGAATGGGTTAGTTAATTGATTTTGATAATGGTCAAGATCCTACTGAATGATTGCCAACCTCCCCTATAAACTGGCCGTATAGGAAACTCACTTTTAATGCATATGGTCGTTACCAATTGGTACTTTTGGTATCACCACTAGGTCTGTACAAGTCTAGGGTATATACGCTTTGGACTCCGGGCCGAAGCAAAGCTTCGGCCTGGTTTTTTATTCGAAAACGTTGGCCCTATCATGTAATTCGAGTTGCTATCGAAAGGATGAAAATAATGCCATGTAACCTCGAAAATTAGTTCCTCTATTTCAATAATCATCGAACATTCAATACGAAATTGTTCATTCGAAGCAAATTCTGGGTCGTTTTTGAGATTGGGAAGTTTTCGAGTAACATGGTGCCATTTTCGTCCGTTGGTAAGCAGTTACGACACACTTTCAGCTCAGCTTGGTGTAGCCTCCTGATAACCTCCTTTAGATCTCTTCGAAGAGTTAGCAGAAATCTACTTATTTGTTAACTAACACCTAGTGGGGCATAGTGCGTTAACTATTCCATGTGGTTTAGCTGACGTTTCGTTGGCATAAACATGTTTTGAACGTTACACGTTGCCAGCATGCACCTCCTGCTCCCATTTAGCCGCCTACCTGCGACTAGTCGGGAGATGTGGCTTATTCTTACGCCCCGCACCACAGGGGGAAGACAATACTAACATGCAAGACCACGAACGACGTGGACGGGGCTTGAACCCGTACCGACCGTAGTCAGACATGAGACCGACGCCTCTACGCACTGAGCTACCGATCACCCCAAAAAGCGGAAATCTGACCACTACTAAATATGTCAGGATACCTGAATATTCAGGTCCCAATACTTGGTATATCGATTGCTGCCATGGTCGCGTCGTTGGTGCGTTTTGAGGTGCGAACGGGAAAACGGAAATCATTTCTGGTTCCTGGGGGAGTACGCTAATTCAAAGTCCAAAGAAGGCAGAAATCTTGATTTTCTGATGGGGAAAGAAGTTGTTTGGATGATGCACTATATGTAGATACACTAGATTAGTGCACTCGTCTTTTCAAAGACTTTAGTGAGTAGCAACTGCAACTACTTCTCCTGTTCTGATGTTACGTCTTGTCCGTGACTGTAATTGCTCAAGAAGTTCCATTGACTGAAAATTGGTAACAAGTCCAAAGATACGGACGACACGGTCAATGCAGTTGCCTCCCTACTAAATAAATTGAACGGTCGTCGGTTGCTACATATAAAACAGAATAGCAAAATCACTTGTAGCACCTTCACGATGATGCACTAGTACAAGACACCGCCATCATATTTACCGTGACCAGTCTTGGCAATGAAGAAGATTGGTGGCGATCATGGCATAAAAGTCGTATATAGAGCTCTAGAGAGCGCAAAGGTCTGAATTGGTTCTTCTATAGTGCTAATAGTTGCCAGCAGCGGAAGAATGTTACTGGTGTGTAACTACAAAAAGTAGACTATACAAAACAGTTATTTTGAACTGTTGCTACTCTTGTACACTCTTAACTCTAGCTGCTGCTGTAAAGTTGTGTCCACTGATTATAACTGTTCACTAGTCTCATATCCGAAGATAATTACATATCGTAGTGGATATGATGTGTCCAGGCGGAATTGAAATGGCTAATTGATTCCTTGTAAAGTCATTCAGTGAACATTGCCAGCTAGTATGCAACAGGTTTACCATACTTTCCTGTTCGATAGCTGATTTTTTAAAGCCTTCTTAACATAAAAAGTACAACATAAAGATCAGACATGAGACAACATTTTTGGTATCCGTTTATCCACACTGTGACAGGTACACACTATGGCACCTGTCGACACCCAACCAATGTGCAATAATCATTTTCCCCTTCCAACACGGATTTTGATTTTGGATATCAAGTATTATTCATCAACTGTCATCGTCCCGTACGTGACCCCATGCAATTGACAGTCGCGAGGAAATCAGTTGATTTAGGGAAGGTCTGAGATAAAAACCAAAATTCGGGTTTTACCCGATGTTTTGAGTACCAGATTTTTAACTCTTTTCGAGTATCGTTTTTCACCCGTTTTTATCCTGTTTATTTATTACACGGTTCTTGCTGGGTTTTTTGGTACCAGTCTTTACTCAAAACACAGGGTTAAAAAATTGGTCCTCAAAAAATCAGGTGGAATAAAAAAAGAGGGTTAAAAAACGAATGAAAAACCGGTACTCGATAAAACCGGCTCATAGTACTAAAACAAGTACCGGAAAACCGCTTGCAATACCGATACTCATAAAAACCGAACACCAGTACTGAAATCTAGGTGCCGAAGTGCAGATCTGGCCCTGATCTACTGTTCTTTCTAAATCTGCATACCTACCGAGTCCTGCGTACTTACCCAGTCTTGCGTACCTACCCAGAACTGCATACCTACCCAGTCCTGCGTACCTACCCAGTCCTCTCAGCAAAAAGTGTGGCTAACCAAGTAGGGTAGGTACTTGGGTAACGAAAAAAGTATGAAAATCGTAGTCCTCGCATGGGGGTTGCGAAATGTTTAGGGGAGGCAGGCGGGATTTGTCCATTTATTTTGAATTGAAAATCATTAATGAAACCGGAATATAGAGGGCTACGCCCGCAATCCGAGGGTTTTGTAGCAAGCGCTTATTTGGGTATATAAATATCGGCTCTTTGCTTTTCTTGATACCATTTAGATGCATAAAAAAACATAATTAAAATGTCTTACTCGCTTACATTTTACATGCCAATTCATATTACGTGATTGTAACGAAACTTAGAACATATTTTTGCCTAAAGGCGAACATACACCATCCGGAATTCTAGTCCGCGTGACTAGAATGAACTTTCACTGGAGTTTATTTCAATAGACAAATGTATCTGAAGCTTGGCTATGGAAAGTAAAATGCCGGCCTGTCCGGAATTCCTCAAGCGATTCCATCCGGCTGCCTGTCAAGCGGCTTGTCCGGACTCAATGCGGCCTGCACATGCCATTGACGATCAGGAATTCCTCAAGGCCAGGCCTGATCAGGTTTTCCGGAGAAAAATTCCGGAACGTGTGTGGTGGAGGCCCGGCGGGAACGATTTTCCTTCCGGCCGTCTGAAACGACCATACACGATCCGGAATTCCTCAAGGCCGGGCCTCATCAGCTTTTTCGGAAGGAATTCCGGATGGTGTATGGTGTATTCTATATTCAGGCAAACCGGAAGGCCGGGCCTCATCAGTTTTTCCGGACAGGAATTCCGGATTGTGTATGTTGGGCTTAAGGTGTTGGTTATCGTTGGCCATCAGTACTTTTGACCTCGAACGTGGTTAAGGCATGCAGGAGTGTGCTAACTGTAACTATAGAAATAAACTATTATTGACCTATTCTGAGAAGATATACAGATTCCATTATTTTCCATTTTTTTCGGAACCCACCTTCCTGTAAGTTTTCATAATTCTACAATAAGTATAACGGTCTCCCCTTGCAGTGGAAAGGAACAAGCTACGAACTAATATTTTCTCCTCCCCCAATGTTCCCCTTTCTACAAATTTCAAGAAATTGCGGAAAAATTGAATTTACTCAACATTACCTTTCTCACGACACCTCACTTGGCTATACCAGTCGATAAAAAAAATTAACCTCAATATCGCCTCTATGTGGACACCGCCCCATTGGCCATCAATATTTTTGATCTGTGATGCGTTTAAAGGGTGCAGGGGTGTGCTAAATGCAACTATAGAAATGTACTATTATTAACCTTTTTTGATGAGATATCAAAATTTTACGATTTTTGGTTTTCTATGCTAGTAAAATGCCGCTTTCCTGCAAATTTTCATATTTATAAGTATAACGGTCTCGAAATGCAAGGGGGGGGGACAAACTCGGATCACATATTTTCCCCTCTAACTCTTTTCCCCTTTTTTCAAATTTGATGAAAATACCAAAAATGGAATGTACTCGGTGTTACCTTTCTCATGATACCCCACTTGCCTATACCAGATGAAAAAAAAATTTTGACCTTCATTTCCCCTCTATGGGGACCTCCCCTTAAAGTCAGCCTATTACAACGACTCGCTTTCTCCGGCGAATTATAATAATTCTACATATTCCCACAAAATTTCATATATGTAGCTTCAGCGGTTCATGAGATATTTCATGGACAGACGGACAGACAGACGGACGGACAGACGGACGCATGACCGATTTCATAAATATAAATTTAGCACCACGGAAAGCCTAATTTTGCTTTTTTTATTGAAATTGGAAATTTGTCAGCTTTTTCGAGAATTTTTGAATTTGGGGATTTTGTATTTGGAGATTTTGTATTTGGGGATTTTGTATCTGGAGATTTTGTATCTGAGGATTTTGTATCTGTATTAAGGGGCTTTCAATTTGGAGATTTTGTATTCCGGGATTTTTCTTCATTTGAATATTTTGTGATTAGGGATTTTGTATGGTTCCCCTGTGACCTGGGTGGAAAAGTGTAAATCCGCTTTCGAGCAACCATGGCTAGCTTGCCAAAATTCGTACGGATTGTTTGTGATGTGACGATGATCTAGATCTTATATTTCTATGCTTCTCAACGTCACGCTCTTCTCTTTCCTCCGATTAGTAAGCAAACATTGCTGTCAAAATACATAAATGCAAACAGACACTTTTCTTAAGCCACATAATTTCCAGGTGATAGATACATACAAGTGCCGTAAAGTCTGTTTATCTAAGATGTTTGCTTATTCGTTCAGTTGTATTCTGTTGACTAATTTCCAACTCGATATTGTTCTGACTTTGCACAATCGTCGTTCAATCGCGCCATTAACTCAACACCCAATGCAAAATCGTTGGGTATATGAGTTGAAAGAGACGATAAAGAATGTGGATGACTGTATACTCAACATCAATCTTTAAAAAAAAACAGCTAAGACATGGATTTAAAATCAAACAACGTTAACTAAAGCCACCCACATCTTACACCCGTACGATGTTAACAGAAAAAAAATGAAAAATAACTGCCAATCATATTGTTAAAGATAATTTTAGAATTTCAATTATTATTACTCAGCGGAAATATATTCAAATTTGACGACAGAATCAATCAAAACCAAAAAAAAAAAGAAGATACGTGGTATTAGTGAAGTCCAACGTCTTGAGGTGGCATGGTGTGCTCTGCACTTAAAACTTTGTTCTGTTAGATTGAACTCAGCTTAATCTTTTATTTATTTTATTTTTTTAATATCTCAGGTTTTCGGTGAAGAATCAATAGCACCGATAGAGGTGTTTAAATGTTTGCACAACTGTTTGGTTGTCAACATATTTGTAAATCTTTTTCAATGCAAAAAAAAATAGGACGACGAAGCCTTGCCGTTGTGAAGCATTATGGGGAGAGAGTTGCTAGGCCATCGTCCCCCGCTAATTGGGAGTTCGTTGTTAGCTGGCAGTTAGCAATGTATGTGTGCAAAAAAAAAACATGAGTATATCTATTGACTTACTCGTATATTAAAAAGATGTCAGTTGAAAAAGTTTATTTCCGCCTACTATACGTACTGATAAGAATATTGAAATTAGAGCCCACGCACACGGTAAACTTTTTAGTTCGCAAACTAAATAGTTTAGTCAGAAAAATAGAACACACGGTTTATGAGACCACGCACACAGCAGACTAAACTATTTAGTAACCACCGTGTGTTCTATTTTTCTGACTAAACTGTTTAGTTTTTCTGCGAACCGTGTGCGCGGGCTCTTAATGTCACATTAAATACAGTATAGCACGTGTGCTTCTCTCAGTATGAATTGTGTTTGCTTGGACTGGTATTTGGAAGTAGTTGACGAAACCTAATTATTTCAGAAAACAAGTGTGTGTGTGTGTAGTAATGGAGACCAGAGGACGAGGGTTGAAATGGCCGGAAGGCCTGCGGACACCATGTCTAGAAAAATCACTCTCCAATCACAGCCTTTAGCCACACGCGCTTTTATATTACGTTTACACTATCCCCAGATTACTTCATCTGCTGCTTAATCTGGGTGTGGTGAGTTTAAAATTGTATGTATTTGACAGTTCCAGATTAACAGCCGGCGCAGATGAAGTAATCTGGGGATAGTGAAAACGTAATATTACCCAGCGAAAGCCTGCACATGGCTGTTTCACGCAGGAAAGCGCCCAAGTGTAAAGGCCGCTAATGACTACTCGCGACGTGCGCTGTCAGACCACCAGCTCAGCTCTCGGGAGTAGCGGGGTGGGCGAAAACTCCAGTCGTTTGGCCTCCGCCATTAGCTATCGAGCGTGTCACACCTTCCCTTTTAGTTCAAGGCAAATTAGCGCAGAATCTTTGTCGCTGTAGGCTGTTAGTAGGAAAACCTTAGGAGAAGAAGAATGCAAGACCGAGGCCTATCCTGGCTGCCAACATAGACACCAGTGTACTCAGGAATCCGCAAGATTCTAGCAAGATCTAGCACGACCCAGAGTTCCTGTACTAAAACGATATCTCCACTGCGTGCCAAGCGAAGGAGAATAGCAGCAGAGGCTGTTTTCGAATGATGAGGGTTTATCTAAGAACAAACCTTAACATAGATTGGTCACCTTCTCGATCACAGTCGCGTCCACTTCTTCCTCTGTATCGGATTCAAAGAAGTCGTGTGCGAAGGATAGTGCGTCGTATCGACTCTCTCTCTCTCTCTGGTTCCTGTTAACCCTTGTGGGGCATTAACGACGCCTACTTTCCACCTCGTCCTGTTCATCGCCATCGCTTTCAGCTCACTCCACGACTTGCCTATTGAGGCACTATCTCTCTCTTAACTGATCTTCTCCAGGTGCTACTAGGTCGTCCAACACGGCGACTTGCGTTGGTTCCCTGCGGGTTCCAATCGTCGTATCGACTAGGGCAGCCAAATCCGAGAGACAGGGACACGCAACACTCTGCTTTCGAGGCAGTCTATCCCGTAAGATGCAGCGGTATCCTGCGGCCTGTAAAAAACAAGGCTGAAATTAGTCTATTTCGTAAGACGCAGCGGAATTCCGCAGCTTGGAAAATGGGGCTTTAACCCGTTATACACCTTCATATTAATCATTTTGATTGCATTTTGTTGAAATCTCAACTCTGTACTGTGCGATCCCATTGAATTAAGTTTTGTGTCTTTTCCTATAGTATGTAAAACTGAAATAAAACTAGAGTATAATGAACAGCCAAAAGAACCCTATGCTGCTGTCGAAAATCCATCGTATCACTCTGCGTCGCTACCTTTTCATCTTTTCCCTACCTTGAAATTTCGTGTCATTTTCCAAAAAAAAAAAAAAAGATCGATTCAGAATAAGTGAAGCGTTAATTCTTAGAAACATGAACGTAATTTTGGAGACCAGTCCTGCAAGCCTTCGATCGCCTTATGTCTTCCCGTTCTCAGGTTACACTCGACTAGTGCCTACACAAAAGAAACAATGGGGATGGCTTGGTTTTTGCCTAAAAGGAACACAAACAATTAGTATACGGAGCATCTGCTTTGTTGGCTCTCTCTAGGCACATTATTTTTTCAATAAACCACCATAAAATCAACGGCATCATGTTGAATAAATATCACATGATTTTCGTAAGAAGTATGACAAGACCCTGGTCATATATTCATCTTTGAAGCCATCTTTGATCGTCGCTGATGTGCTCTCAGTTTTCTTGTAGTGCTTTTGTAGCCTCTGTCTTTTCATTACTTCCACTTGAATGGAAGGACAAAAGCAGGCTCTTCTCTATTGTGTTATAGTTTGTGCAGAAACTTGGGAACATTATGTTAAGAACTTCAGCGAGCTCAAACGCTCGGGGTGAGATCTACGAGTATGAAGACCGCTGTGCTATAGAGCTCAATTCTGGATACGAAAAAAAACGAAACCGACTATGTCTTTTCAACAAAATCTGATTCTCTTTTTGATGTGTTATTTATCTGACGATGATGGAATAATAAAAACCGGGCCAACATAAATCTCAAATTTCCAAAAAAAAAATGAATTCATTTTTTTTTTGCTTCGGGGATTAGGTTACCACAATGGTCGTCATTATTAAGCTGGATGGAACCTATTTTCAGAATATTCCCGTGTCTGTCTCCTCAACATTTATAAGATTTAAAATGAGGACATAACTGTTTTTATCGGTATTTTATAAAAAAAAATCCATGTTCATGGTTTTGTTTGTTCAAAAGCAATACAGTGTTCGCTCTCTGTACGGACACCTCCCATAACCGGACACTTCTTATGCCCGAACCAGAATGAACGCAAAATGGAGCAGCAGCGGCAGCCGAAATGTCAAGTTAGAAAGCATGCATTTGCCTTAAGCGACCTAGATTGAACGCAGCGGCAGCGGCGAAAGCAGATCTGCATGTTGTTGTTATTGTCGCTATCGCTGCTTCCCTCAGTTTTTTTTTCAGACTAAACCTTTAACCGGACAACTCGATGGTTTCCAATTGTTTTTCTTCGCATTTTCATGACTTTTAAAGATTCTGAACGACAGTGCCGGCAATAACTATTTAAGTGCGCTGTTCAGTTAATAAAAAGTTGCTCCTTACATTCGAGCAAAGCATACAAAATGCATGTTACACGTAATACAAGAAGCTCCGAAATGTCCGTACTTCACAAATTTGACCCTAAGTTTACTATCCCCTTTATTTGTGTGAAAGCACCACCAAGACGAGCAAATCAACAAAATAACCGGTGCAATTCGCATTCGGCACACAATGCGGGCAAATTGTTATTTTAACTTATCTTAAAATCGTCTTAAGGCATCCTCAAGCTTTCCTAATGCTATCTTAACTTTCGTTAAGGTTACCTTGAGATTTTTCTGTGTACTACATCGGTAAAAATAGTAGAAATTAGTCAAAAAATTGTCGCAAAAAAAAAAACCGAAAATATTCGGCACTCAATTTGAGATCAATGTGATTTTATCTGATCGACGAAATTGAAATGGGGAATCGAACACCGTTAGTCACAAGACGCGTAAACCGAAACCTGTTTAGACCTTACCTTTAGGAGGTTATCTTATGGTTTCTGGTGATTCCATATCGGTGAAAATTTACGGTAGAAAATGTCCGAAGATATTCAGCGTCCAATGTGGGAACGGTGGAATTTTATCCAGTCCTTTGTAACGGACTGTTTGGTGGGCATTCGAAGATGCCCATGGGGACGGGAGCCTAAGGTGGCATAGTTGATGGTGAAGGTCGGGCTGTGTCATCTGGCGTAGAAAAAGGCTCCTCAACGAGCTAAGCAATTGAAAGACCTTGAAACACGTTTTCACTAGCTTGGATAAGAGATCTCGTTGGGAGAGCTCAGTATGTGTGGACGCCGCGCTGCTACTGGGCTTCCAAAATTGGAGGACGCGGTCACGTGACCGAGACAATTGGAGGACAACGATCCAGGCGGCCAAGGCCCGACGTCGGGCTGTCGCGCCACGATGATGATGATGAATAAGATCTTACGAGACGCACATATTTGCACTGATAGAAATGCTGGTGCCACGAAGCCTCTGGATTGGAATGTCCCTGGTTCTCTCTACACACACAATGTCATCGATCTAATCCTAAAATCGCCGGGCCAGAGGACCATAGCGATTTAGAGCAGTCCCATGAACCCAGCACATATTTTTTCCGTTGTTACCGTATGGTAAACCGAAAATTTGGGCAAGAATTGCCCATTTCGCATCCGCTGGATGATCATTCCAATTCAGCAAAAAAAAAAATATTTAAATTTCATTAAAACAAATAAAGTTGTGTCAAAAAATAGCTTTTAACTACATATTTGTATAAATTTGATTATTTTTGCATGTCGAAAACAATATTAACTCCGCAGGCCGGATAAAAATCAGAGGCCGCCGAAGTTTGCCGACCCCTCTTCTAAATCATTATAATTGCTCATTTTTTACCATGATATTTATGTAATCATGCTTAAACGTATCCTCATACGACTAGTCGCAACACCCAAAAACCCATTTGTTATGCTAAAAACGACTGTCGTCTGCATGTCTCAAAGACTAGGGGCCCAGTGATCCAAAGCCAATCGCTCCATCCGCAACAGAATCAGGACTACCTATTTCCATATATTCTGCCGTTTTTTTTTGTACAAAATTATGATAATTTTAACATTCAAAATCCGCAACAACAAGAGTTTGGAAACAAAAAATAAAACTATAATTGATATAAACTTTTATTTGTGAATCTCTAAATAGATATAATATATTTTTAGGCCTCAGAGGTGGTAGGCTATGGTTCCAAGAAAACACATTCATGCTCACGAAACCAGATCGCAAAACGAGTTAATCTTCTAGAAATTGTTAAAAAAAAAGTCTCAATATTTTCTTATCTTTTTTCAGAACTCAGATTTTTATTTCATTTTCGGTCGAGACCAATGATCGGACGAATAAACCGCGTTATAGCCTTCAGAGACCGGAAATTGAAAGTGAAAATTACTTCTTTCGGGTCTTAAGATGAAACCGGTTAAAAATTTTAATTTATTTAATGTTTCATTGGTTAATCAGTTTAGCATATAATACTATTAAGATTTTGCCAGAGTTGGCGGTGACAGGATCTCATTTATTTATTTCTTTTTTTCAGGTGAGACGACATACGAATACATTAATTTATTTCAAAATGCGGATTGCGGAACTTATTTACGGAACAGAAAAATTCCGACGACTTTTAAGAGAAATCTTAGTGGGTAAGGCTGGAAACCCGGAAGGAGCCTGTGGGAGAGAGATGCCCAGATTCAACTTATTTTATTTTCGCTATTAAATAAAGAGGTTAAGAATACAATTTTTTGACGAGCCAACTGGAGCCAATCCAGGAAATAGGAAATAATCAATGTAAGAGTTCCATTCATTTGACCATAAAAATATTCACCGGTTTCGTCCACTAGCCGATGCACGAACACTTCAGGCGCCTTCATCTCATGCCTCAAAATATTGTAAGAGGCGCGATCAGGAACTATCGGCTGGATATTCACTCCATAAACAACTCAGCTGCAAAAAATTTCCCGTCACTCCGACACAAGGGTATGGTCGGTCTAAGATGTGCATATTGAACCCCTGGTTAAAATCATGAATTTCTTTCAACAGCTCTCCCAAAGGATATTATTTGAAAATGTGTGAGGGAAAATAGCACTTAGGCGGCTATTACGCTATAAAAGTTCTTTTACAAAAATCTTTGACGCACGATACTTTAAAAGAACTATTATGAATGACATTAGCCGCGATAGGGGGAAGGTGTGCAAGCTTGTAAGAAAAGTACTTGAAACAAGCAACGTTCATGCCGCAAATCTTTTCTTAGGCGGCTATTACACTATGAAAATTCTTTGAAAATATCTTTTATAAAATATATTTGTAAAAGAACTTTTATAGTGTAATAGCCGCCTTGCACAGTGAAAAATTACCTAGGGAAAATTCATCGATTAAGAGTGTCATTATGACGGTCCCTGCAACATTCCTAATATGCCTCCAATCCAAGAGCAGCAATCCAGAAGAGCGGTAAGGTTTCAGTATAGGCTATGTTTGCCTGGTTTCAAAGCATGTACTGCCAATACTCCACCTAGTGTTTGCTCCGTCAGCCGTAGCAGCCTTTAAGGCCAGTTTTCAAGTTACCAGAGGCAGTCCTAAACTATCGCCTTCCACATTCGTTGTGCCTTTACGAGCCAGCTCATCCGCCCTGCTGTTTCCGACAAATGCACTATGGCCAGGAATCCAAGACAGGGTGGTATTGAAAAAATTTCCCATCTCCAAGATTGAATTGTGACAGTTCAATACGGCCACTGTAGTGTCAAATGATTTAATCACCGATAGTCTATCAGTATAGATTACAATATGTATTCCTAGTAGTCACAAGACTGCGCGCCAACCACAACATAAATGGCAGTGATCTCCGCCTGGAAAACACTGCAGTACTCTTGAAGACGGAAAGGCACACTAATACCCACCACCTCCGAGTAAACACCAGTCCCAACTCAGTAAATATGTTTATGGTACTCGTCTCCAGAATCGCATTGTGTCCACTCCTCTCGGGATGGGATCAAGGTTTTGAAATGCTTTCCAAACAAGTATTTAGGAGAGGTGTAATCCGTGACTTGAGGAACATCAAATCTGTTCAGTACAGCCGAATGTCCCGTGGTGGTAGTAGTCCAGTGACCCGTTTCTCGAAGGCGGATAGCCAAACCAGCAGCCAGCCGCTGGCAAAAAAAAAGTCCAAGGGAATCAAATTTAGAATCGTTTCAAGGGCGGTAGTGGTTCTAAAAGCTCCCGTGATGGAAGCACATGCTCGTCTTTGAACCTTTTCCAATATAATTCTATAAGATGCAATGTTTAGTTCCGCCCACCAGAATACGACCCCGTGTTCAGTGTGCGGTCAACTATATGCTTGATCCGGTTTAAGACTATTTTTGCCATCAGTTTGAAGACTAAGGGGAGGAGGCAAATTCCACGCCAATTATTACAATCCTTCAGGTTACCTTTCTTCGGGATCTAAATAATGACGCGCTTCTTCCATTCTTTAGGGAGAGTTTCGGTTTCCCAACACTCTTGGATAAGGGCGAGAAGATTATCCGCAATAGCGTTGATATCCGCCTTAAAGAGTTCCACCGAAATTCCATCTATCCCCGGGGCTTTACCCTCTTGCATCGATTTAATAGCCACAGTAAATTTCTGTTTAGATGGTGGGCTGGTATCAACTCTGGCTATTGGCAAATTATTTTCTACATCTAGTGAAGATGAGTTCAAATGTCCAAAGGTGTTGTTGAGGACCTCAATGAAGTGCTCTCTCCACCGTCGTAGTTGGTCTTCATCAGTGACCAGTAGGGACACTTCATTATCTTTCACTGTATGTTCAGATGCAAAAGATTTTCCAGTTAATGGCTTGATAAGTTTGTAAAGGGTTTCACTATCACTACGGTAAGCTGGTCCCTCTGCCTTCTCCGCTAATGCATTGATGTTGTTTCGTTTGTCCCGTCTTACGCTTCTTTGCCCGCCTTTCTGAAGAGAACGGTATTCAGCTCTAAATTGATCTTTGACTGCGTGGTCAGTAGCAGAGTTTATTTGTTCTTTAATTCTCTTGCTTGTCGAGATTAGAGACCATGTAGAGTCACTAATGAATGGCCTTCTATCGCGCTCCAATCTTCCCGCAAAAGTTTCACCGCTAGAAATAAATGAGCCCTTAGCAACGTTCCATCTATCTATGTATAGGGGTCTCATAAGCAGGTGGTGCATTAGATCTTTCGTGCAAGGCGGTGGAATAAGCACGTCTTATTGATGGATCTTTAAGCTTTTGCACATTAAAACGGGGCAAGATTCTTGCATTTTGAGGGCGATGGATCGCTGCCGTTGGTAAGCGCACTTTTGCGATAACAAGTTCATTGGCGAATATCAAATCGGTTTCAGACCTGTACGCTCCACGACCGATCAGCTCTTTACGATCAAACTGATACTCCAGAAGTGCTGGGAATACAACGTAGACGTAAACCAAATCTTCGTCGACTGCAAGCAGGGATACGACAGTATCGATCGTGGTGTACTGTATAACATCATGCACCAATTTGGTATAGCGGCCAAATTAGTGCGACTGACAAAGATGACGATGACCGACTCCGTCTCTCAGATCAGGATTCATAATAGACTTTTTAATGACAGCTTTTATTCGCCTGTTCATACTATCATATAGCGTGATCAACGTATCTGCATTTATTTCGTTTTCCCCATACTCCTTGGATGACGTATTTTATTGTTCTTGGCTCTTTTTCCCTTATTTTCGATCCCATTATCTCCCATAGATTTTCAATGGGGTACAGGTTAGGTTAGGTTAAGGGGCTGCCATGATACAACACAGCACACTTAGACCGCTCATGGGTCCATTGTGATACCACCATATAACATTACACCTCGCCAAAAGAAACCTAGGTTCCAAACCAGCCTGTGCTGGCAATGTAGCGGTTGAGCTTTATCACGCTCATGTCCTTGATGTCCTCCAGGTCATAGTAAAACCAAGAACCCAGGAATTTCCTCCTTCTGATGGCCAGTGCTGGGCAGTGACATAGAAGGTGCAAGACACTCTCCTCCTCATCCACATCCTCACAGCTCCTGCAGTAGTCATTATGAGGAAGGCGGAGCCTCCATGCGAGCACGCCGATGGGGCAATGCCCTGTGATAGTCCCCACCACCCTACCAATATGCTTTCTGTTCAAAGATAGCAAAGAGGCAGAGCGGCTAGAATCGAATTTCTGCCAGATCATTCTCGTCGTTTGGCAAGTATTTAAATTGAGCCATCTGTTGTTAGCCCTAACCACCGCAACGGACTTAATTGCCGCCTTGCACGATGCAATTGGCACTCCGATATCAATACGGTCTCCATTGACGACACCTGTTGTCCCCTCATGAGCAAGATCGTCCGCCCTGCAATTGCCCACAAAGCCATTGTGACTTGGTATCCAGCAGAGGGTAATGTTGAAGAAGTAACCCATCTCTAACAGGGCCGAGCGGCACTTCTGAATGGTTTTCGATGAAGTGAGAACAGAGTCAAGCGAGCGAATCGCAGCCTGACTGTCCATATAGATAGTAATGTCTCTTGCAGTCACGACATGACTTCTTAGTCAGGTTAGAGCTTCCAAGATCGCCGTAACCTCAGCCTGTAAGACACTACAAAAATCAGGAAGACGGAAGGATAAGTTCTAAGCTTCTCGACGGAATCCTGCTAGTGTAATTCCTATCAAAAACATGTTTTGGAGATGTGTAATCAGTCTCCGTAGGGAGATCCAGGTTGCCTAGAATAGCAGAGTGGCCAGTATTTGACGTGCGCCATTGGCCTGCTTCGCGAAGACGCAGGGCCGTGATTCCTGCCAGTTGTTCGCCAAAAATGTCAAGCGGGAGCAGGTTTAGCAGCGTGTCCAAGCTGGCTGACGGAGTTGTTCTAAAGGCCCCTGTCATGTTAACCGCTGCTAGTCTTTGCACTTTACTTAACAAGTGGCAATAGGCCGCCACTCTTAGTGCCGTCCACCACACACAAATGCCGTGCAGTAAAATTGGCCGCACAACCGCTGTGTACAGCCAGTGCACCACTTTCGGTTGCAGACCCCAGTTCCTGCCAATCGTCTTCCTACACGAGTAGAGCGCAGCTGTGGCTTTATTCACCCGCTCAAGGATGTTGGGCTTCCACGATAGCTTCCTATCAAAAATAAGACCTAGGAACTTAGCTCTATCACTGAAGGCCAGTTTCTTACCATCAAGTGATGGAGGCTCAACAGGAGGTAGTTCGTGTCTTCTGGTGAAGAGCACAAGTTCGGTCTTGTCAGGGTTAACGCCAAGACCACAGTGGCGTGCCCATTCGGTGAGAATACCTAGAGCATTCTGCAGCAACTCACTAAGGACTCCCGGGAAACTCCCGGAAACAGCAATGGCAACATCGTCCGCGTACGCCGTAACGCTGAAACCAAGCTCTTCCAATCTCAGGAGCAGTCCATTGACTATCAGGTTCCAAAGAAGTGGAGACAGTATGCCTCCTTGGGGGGTGCCCCTGCAGACACATCTACTGACGGATGAAGTACCCATAGTGGTACGTATAATCCTAAAAGTTAACAGCAAACTAATAAGTTTACAGAGCGAGTCATCAACATGCAGTTTCAAGAGTGCTTCGATGATTGCACTATGTTTAACATTATTGAACGCTCCCTCGATGTCCAAAAATGCAACCATGGTATATTCCTTACATTCAAGGGATTTCTCAATGCCACTAACCAGAGAGTGAAGAGCAGTGTCCACTGATCTTCCTTTCCAGTAGGCATGTTGCGATGAAGATAGAGACTGAGGTGGAATGGTGTTCCGAAGATGAACATCGATCAGCCGCTCCAATAATTTCAGCAAGGTTGAAGAGAGGCTGATAGGTCGCAGGTCATTTGCGCGCGCGTGTGAGCAGCGCCCGGCTTTCGGGATGAAAACAACCAGAACTTCCGTCCAGATGCGCGGAACACAGCCCAGTGTGAGACAAGCGGTTAGGATACTCTCCACCCAAGGATAGATAATATCTAATGAGTATTGTAGGTCCGCAGGAATAATGCCGTCGGGTCCAGCGGATTTAAACGGCTCGAAACTGCCGATCGCCCACAGAATCTTATCTTTCGACAGAATGCTCGTAACGTCACATGCTGCCGTCTGGCAAGTGTGTAGGGCCCCAGCAGAGCTGGCCGCCGTGCTACCAGGAAAGTGTGTGTCAAGCAAAAGTTCAATGGATTCTTTGCTTGACGATGTCCATGAGCCATCCTGCCTCTGCAGAAAAGTGGGCGGAGGTGGGTTCGACGATAAAGTTTTACGAAGTCTAGAGGCCTCGCTACACCCTTCCACGCGTTCGCAGAAACTCTTCCACGAGTTTCGTTTAGCGCTTCTCAGCTCTTTCTTGAAAAGGCTAAGTTGCCTCTTGTAGAATTGCCAATCACACTCCAGCCTAGAAGCTTTTGCCTTATTAAAGGCCTTTCTGGATATAGCCCTAAGCTCGGGGTTCAAGTCGGGGCTATTTCCGGGCCAGGGTAGCGTTTCAAGCGTTTCGCCTTATATTGCGTGATCTGTAAAAGAAAAATGATTGATAAATGTACGATAGCAACGGATTTTGATTCAATGGGCTAGAGCAGAGTATTCCTGAAATATCGGATTTCGTTTTCTGTTAGGTCCTCAATTGCTGGAACAACACCTTCATTTATTATTATTTTGTATGCTGCTGCATTCACAGATTCTTCTAGAAGGATTAGAGGCCCTACGCGGTTGTACATGATGCATCCCCGGACCAATTGATGGATGACTAGATGCGACTGTTGTTCATAATCATAATACAACAAGCCGCTGCAATACTACTGGTACAGCATGTTGTGACTCCACTTTGTTTTTGAACTTAGCCATTGACTTTATTAAAAACCGAAAACAATGGTTTCAAACACTTCATAAATATCTATTTTCATAAAAAAAACAAACAATCTTCTATTTAACTAGATTTTTTTTGTATCACTAATCCCATCTATTTAAACGTTTAATTCATTTTATTTGTAGCGTGCATGTTTCACATTTCCACATAACATATACCTACAACAAATTTCCACCAACATTGAACTCTTTAAAACAATCCGAGAATAAAAAAGAAACGATAAGTCTTGCAAAAATTAGAAAAGCTAAAAAATGGAAAATGTTAGAACTACTAAACAAAGAAAAAAAAGAAACAAATAAGAAACTTTAAATCGAGCTCACCTCTATTAGTCGGTCTTTATACTCGCTGTTGGTCTCATCCGCCTAAGGGAACGAAGCGGGTGGCAGCACGGCCGGCGCGGCAACATCATGGCTCATCTTCTTCTCTTTGTTCCGCGCATAAAATCGCCCGAAAATTGGCCGATTTTAAAGAATTGTCCATTTTATAGCCAAACTCGGTATCTTTTTATTTCTTTTTTTCTTTTTTGAGGCGCTAATTTGTTGAATGGATCTTAATGTTTCCATGGCATCTAATGGATTGACTGTTGGCTGGCTGTCTCTGTTCCCATGATTTTATTCAAATTTATTTTAGCGTTTTTTTGTCAATCACATTCAGGTGTGTGTCTCTTTTGTGTTTTCTTTTGTTTGTTTTACATGTTTTTTTTTATCGTTTTCTTCGACACAAACTTATTGTGTGTCGTTTTTTTTTTATTATAGAGGGTTAAATAATTGATTTCCGTATTTAATTTTTTTTATTTCAGGATACAAGTACTTGTACGTATGTATATGCTCACAAATACTGTTCCGGTACCCGTTTCATGACTTACGCACAGGGCGGTACAGTGTCAATGTTGTGTATTTGATAATTGAATATTGCACTTGTCCCGGCCTATGCGCAATAATTGAATCAACGTTTTGACGGGATCGGATATCACAGAATTTATGCCATCAAGCGAGCTTTAAAATATGCGGATCAGGAATCAATTCACCTAGTATCGCAAAAAAGAACAATCACCTCGGAATTATACTGTGCGCGAATTACGTCCCCAAGTCGCAGTCAACGAAAATCAGCTCTTCAGCCAGTTATAGTCAAATCTCTTGTTCGCGTTCTTTTGACACATTTGAGCTGTGAAAAACTGGCTTTCTAACAAACTTGAAACACTTTTTTGAATTAAGAATAGAAACATGCACTTCCAAGCGCATAACAGTAACTTAAGTAGCGTTTACACATGCCAGTAGACCGTGCAAGTACGTACATTTTACAGGCATTGCAAGTGCCTTGCAAGTAACTTGCAAGCTGTCACTTGCATATGTGTAAACATCCGTGGCTGTAAACTGCCAGGCCAGGAAACCCGCACGGTGCCTTGCAAGTAGCTGGCCTTCCGGGCCAATTGATTTCCTACTGGCATTCCAGTAGAGACTTGCGAACATATGTTTCTTGTCATTCGTAAATTTGCTGACAAGTCTACTGGCATGCCTGTGCACTGGCAAATGTAAACGAGCCATTACAACAGAACAAATGATCACCCACAGTTTTAAAACGCATGCCTATTGTGAATTCACACTTCGCGGCTCGTTGATTGCGACAAAGTTGAGCTCGTCTCAACTTTTGCGAAGTGAGCGACGTGTTGTTCGCGCACAGTTTACTTATCGCCATCTGAAATACATTGGTTCAACTTTATTTGACAGCAGAAGCCGCGTTGTTCGCGCATACTATAATTCAGCCATAAAGCAAAAGCAATCAACAAATTCAAAATGATACAATTGAGAGATTCTAACATGTAAGTGTGAGTCATGGGATTTTGACTTTTAACTGATGGTAATTTAAACGTTTGAGTATGTCTTCTTTTTAGAGTTTAATTCAAAAATTACTGAATCACAAGGATTGGAATCTAAAAAGTGAACCAGACGCTTGAAAGGATCTTTAAGCCTGAAATCGGAGGAAACTGGTGTCGAGCTATATAATCTGATGTTGGTGTTGTGGCAGCGATGTTTCGAATACTTCAGTTCTTCTTACATCGAAGGGATTTGGCAGCTCTTGGCCGTCGAAAAACGGGTCATTCGGGTACGAAGAACCGGCTGCCGCAGTATATCCTAATCTGATGATGCGCTCTGCTGTATTCATTCTAAGACCCGCCATAGACTGTGCGATCTGTCGTCAGATCGATCCGACGATGGATCGCCACAAAATATCTGACGATCAAAATTATATGGAACTGTTAAACAATTGCCAACGATAGGCGCAGACACGGTGCGATCGATCTGACGATCCCAATATCGTCAGATCGATCTGACGACGGATCGCATAGTATCATATATGGGGACGATAAGATTAGATTAAGGTAGGGAAACGTACCTTAGTTTTAGAAGTATCGTACAAACGCTTAATTCGTTTTATACTCCAGGCATCAGAGTGCATGCTAGACACTCTCTGAGATTATTTTAGAAATCCGATAGAGGTTTAGTCAGAAAGCTTAAATTCAAGTTTGCACCACCTGAAAAATTTTCTAACGGTACTTATGACCCCGTAAGTATTTGCGGGAAGTTTTACTTGGACATTATTTTGCTAAGCTCAGAGTCATAATTGCTCGTGGAAGTTTACGGTGACGATGCTTTTTCGCGTGCACAGTGTTTTCGGTGGTTTCATCGGTTCAAAAATGATAATTTCGACATTACCGACGAAGAGCGACCTGACCAGCCAAAAAAGTTTGAAGACGAAGAATTGACGAAATTACTCGAAGAAGATTCGTGCCAAACTCAAAAAGAGTTGGCAATTTCGTTGGAAGTTAGTTATATGAATAAATCTATGAATAAATGCCCAAAATTCCAAAAAAGTCTCATTATTAAATATATTTGTTGAATTTTTCAAGTCGCTAGCTTCATTCCATCGAAAGTTATTGCTTATTTGAAGTCTCACTTGTAGGGGAGGTAAGGGTTCCTTGGGTCGGATCTTAATCATCATTGCCACCAACCAATTAGATCACCCTACAAACATACAAACAAAATATCAAGTCTCTAGCTTCACTCTATCGACAGATATCGCTTATTTGAAGTTTCGTTTGTAGGGGAAGTAGGGGTTTCGTTGGTCGGATTTTACGCATTTTCAATATTAGCCGACTGGATCCTACTACAAACATTTGGGCAAAATTTCAAGTCGCTAGCTTTATTTTGTCGTAAGCTATCGCTTGTTTTAAGTGTCATCTCTAGGGGAGGTAGGGGTTTCTTAGGTCGGATCTAACCCGTCTTTAATGCCAACTAACTCAATCTCACTTCAAACATTTGACAAAAATTTCAAGCTGCTGGCTTCATTGTATCAAAAGTAATCGCTTATTCGAAGTTTCATTTGAAGGGGAGGTAGGGGTTCCTTGGGTGGGATCTTGCCCATTTTCAGTGCTAACTAATAAAACCTTACTACCAACATTCTACCAAATTTTCAACTTGCTAGTGTCATTCTATCGAAAGTTATCGTAATTAAAATAATATTTAATTTTTTGAATTTTGTAGGGGAGGTAGGCGTTCCTTTGATCTGATTATGCCCAACTTCCCAAAACCTAAGCAGCTTCTCACCCCAGGGTTACATGCCAAAAATCAGATGTCTACGTCAATTGGTTCAAGAGTTATGGACAAAAAACCCGAAAAGTAGGGTAGTACTGGGCTCTTTGTAAGAAAATTACCGTTAGTTTTCAACTGATCGATTTTATTTTTCCAGGGGAGTATAAGATTACCATCACGAGCAATCTACCAAAGCTAGAGGTTTTCATGCTTATTTAATCGGAAGTTATAAATACATTTAATTATTTGACATATGTAGGGGAGGTAGGCGTTCTCCTGGCCTGATCATGCCCATTTTCAATACCAACCAACTAGATCATACTTCCAACATCTAGTCAAAATTTCAAGTCTCTAGCTTCATTCTATCGGAAGTTATCGTGCGAACGGACGGACAGACGGACAGACAGACAGACATGGCTTAATCGAATCAGGAGGTGACCCTGATCATTTATATATATACATTGCTATACCTCCGGAGCCTCCTTTAAGGTGTTACATATTTCCGTCGTGACAAAAACAATATACCCTATACTAAAAGTCTAGGGTATAAAAATTCGAAGCAGTTTTTCTCAAACAAGTCGATAACGGTGCATTTTAGCCAATGATGGCACAAAAGAGATTTATAGCTTATTCGAAAAAAAAAATTAGTTCGATTCGTTTCTCCCGGCCCAATATATTTCCGAGAGAACGTCGATATTCCGAGGTGACCATGAACTCTCTTTTCCCGTGCGTTTTTATACCCTTCACGGATGTGGCATTAACTACAGTCGAGAACGGACAATTGCAAAACGCTTAAGTGCAAAATCCGCATTAGTGCAAAATATATAAAAGCCCGCTGACTTTTCACCTATTTTTCATATAATATTGCCACTATAAGTGCAAAACACGCTTAAGTGAAATGGAATTGTATGGCAGGCCCATCATAAACACAAGCAAATTGCAACGGATTAGTGCAATGGATTTTCGCATGCAAATATAGGTCAGTAAAATTAAGTCAATTCTTTAAGCGGCTATATTACAGTATAAAAGTTCTTTGTAAAAGATATTCTATAAATTTGTTTGTAAAACTTCTTTTATAAAAGATATTTTACTACCAAAAAATGATGAGGTCACGGAGACTCTAATGCCGGTAGATGTAGGGTAGTTGATAGACTACACAAGACTCGCATTGCCGATGGAAACATACACAATGAGTGTATGTACAATGACATTAGTATTTTTACTGATGGCTCTTTAATGGACGGGAAGGCGGGCGATAATTTACTCTGAAGAGTTAAACCTAACCTGTGCGCTTAGTCTGGGAGAGTATGTGTCCGTATACCAGGCAGAGATGCTTGGCTTGTTGCATGCGTTGGACCGCCTGCTGGAAGGTCAGGTGCGTGGTAAGAAATTCCTTATTGCACTGGACAACCAATCGGTGATCAGACGCATGCAGCAGACGAACATAAACTCCAAATTAGTACTAGAGTGGGTCCAAAACCGCAACACGTGTGCCTCAGAAAATGAGGTTACACTGATGTGGGTGAAAGGACACATAGATACAACAGGAAATGGGGCGGCCGATGCCCTAGCAAAACAGGGATCTACGACGACTTTCATTGGGCCAGAACCTAGAGTTGCTCTGGGGAACGGCATGATTGGAGCGAATGTCGGGAAGTGGATGGACTCCATGCATCAACCAAGATGTCAGGAGTTAATCACTTGCAAACAAACTCGGAATACAATGACCAGCCCTTGAGGCAGGGAAGCGAGAAATGTACTCAGTTATGAACGTGGTACCCTAAGCTGGATAACTGCCTTGGTTACAGAGCATGGTAATTTTAAGGCTCATCTGGCCAAGATGAAAATCGAGGAAGATGAGGTTAGCAGGCTGTCTGTCTGGAAGAGGTTGAGACAGCAGCACACATTGTGTGCGAATGTCCAGCACTGGCTAGCACGAGGTTGAGGATCACAGGCAAGCACACGATAAGTGTGGAAGCCATAAGTGAACTCAGCCTTAAAGAAATGCTAGCAATAACACGGGACTGAGTGATGAAGAGAGAGGTCGACAATTATCAGTCGACATCTGGAAGTCACTGATGACCGGGAGGGGGGAATAGGAACCCAAAACATTAGTGGTCTACTTCGGATATACAATTATATCACCCAGGCAGTGGCGGCTGCTCCATAGGAGCACATGAGCACGTGAACTCCCATGTGTATTTATTACATCAATCATTATTATACAGTTCTAGTTAACCTAACTGCAAATTTACAATATTATAAACTTGCACACACGACGAAGAAATCAAACATCATATCAACTCCCAACAACATCACCTACCAAAATCGATCATCACGCTATACTACAAGTCCTACGCGCACGTGCTCTTAGAAAATACTTCGCTCGGGTTTATTTTACATTGGGAAAAATGAATTCGCCATACAAGCGAATTAGCTTTCATAGGAGCACAAGAAATGTGTGCTCCTATGGGGAATTGTACAGCGATGTTATCAAGGAAAATATTCGTTCGATCGGACTGGCTCGAACTGCTGCGTAAACTTGGGGCCGTTGGTTGGAAATCTGGGGTGGAAAATAGGAAAAATTCTGTGTGTAGTTAGTTGGTCAATTGCATCGATGAACTTGCGTGAGACGTGGGAACAAATTCATAATTTTCCTTTAAATTATTCAGAATGTAAGTGAATGAGAATTTTATATAAAAAGAGGGTATGTGTTTATGTGTATTGAAAAATGTTTCAGAATTGTTGTATGCAATATGACAACTGTATCTGCACTGAAAAGTTTGCAGTTTTCGTGCTTGCCATTAGAAGACAAACTTAAAATAAAGAACGACGGAAGGCCTACACCTGAATTAAAAATTGAGCAAGTCTCGAAATCCAAATTACGCGAGTTCAAAAGGGATTTTAAAAAAGAAATTTACGAAAAAAATGGTTGTATTTGCGGGTGTGAAGTTACAAATCGTTTCTTTTGTTTCCCCTGCCTCCTGTTTTCTGGGAAAAATGGCGATTCGGGCTAGATTAATTCAGGGGTTACTGACCTTGCGCACTTGTCGCAAAAAATTAAAAAAAAACATGTGGTTTTTCAATCTCATTTGAACTCGGCGCTAGAGCTAAGCCTCTTGGGGAAAGTGGACATTCGCCAGCAACTGGACACCGCATATCGTTTGATAAAGAGAGTCAACACGTTTTTGAGAAGCACTATGAGTGAAAAAAGATTAAGTGCACTGGCCATGCTCTCAATAGAGAAAAATATGATTGTCAAAATTCCAGTTTTGAATGGAAAGGTAATTGATCTGTTCGCATCGAAAAAGAATAGGATACTATTTTAGATTTCATCTATTTGACGTGTATTTAATATTTTGTACTGAATTACACTTTTTCTGCTCATCTGCTTCATCTTAAAATCTTGCCTTTCTTTGTGAACCCCCAGTTATCTAGGTCACGAGCCGCCACTGCACCCAGGTATTGCATTTGTTTGCAAATTTGGCGTTCACACGGTTCGTAGATACAAAGAGAATACGCGTGCAGTATCGCTACACAATTAAGTGCTATCGAATTGCAATTGCAGCAATTTCGTGCGAACCAGGCAAATTTCAAATTATGAAAATCAAAATATGTGAAAAATTTAGTTATCGGAAATGACGCAGCGCTCTTTGGTTTATTATAACGGAGTTTTACGGTATGATGTATTATCCTGGGTTCGTGAACCACCTTATTTGTCTTCCGTCCGCGGTAATATCTCGAACTATTCAATTCATTTTCATTTTTTTTTTCGGAACATTCCTGTTTCGCGAATTTTAGGAGAATTCTATCTATTCGATTAGAGAGAACTTTCACAAAACTCGAGAAATTTCCGCTTTAGGATCTGCAAATCCCCCCGCATGGGTTCTAGGTTCTTACCGCCTAAAGTGGAAATGAGCTACCTAAAGCGGAAATCCCGCAATTAAGGAATTTTAAAAATTCTCCCTAAATGCAATAGAGAGAATTCTCCTAAAATTCGTGAAACAGGAATGTTCCTTTTTTTTAATTTTCCTTATGGTGTGTACAAGGTTTACAATGAGGTGGTTTGTGACTGCATATAGTAAACCCGCGTTTAACCGAACCCAAGAGGACGGCGTCATTTTGGTTAACGAAATTTTGTATAAGCACTTTCGGGGGGCCGATATGAACATCATCCCATTCTTATAGATACTATATAGATAAGATATAGCATACAGGGTGTCCGGAAATTGGCCCATAAACGCACTACCAAATGATTCTGATTCTCCATGTAATATCCAGTAAAAAATATTCAGGAACATTCTTTCGATTTCTTAACCTTTCAGCTGGCATTTCAAGTTTTTATATTTTTTAAGAAAATTGCTTACTTCACATTACTAAAAACATAATATGTATCTGGAAAGCGACGCTAGCTAGAACGCTCAAATAAAAGCTCAAGCACAGCCAATACGTCACTGTAAAATCCAGAAATCCAACACCCCCCCTTTTTAATTTTTGGATACATTACGTGTCCTGTTTCAAAAATTAATTCTCTATTTTATTATGATCGAATCGTGTTAACCATAATTCCACCCTATTTTTCAATTTCTGGCAAATGTGGACCTGTAAAAAAAATAGTTTAAGTTAATTTTTAATTTGTTTTGCAAGAGTGCTCTCGGGCAGTAATGGCCCCTTGTGACTATGATTCTATTCTCTCGAATGATAAAATAGTATGGGCTATTAACAGTTTCGACCCGTTTAAGTCCCCAGGACCAGATGGCATTATTCCAGCGGATATACAGAAAACGATGAACTTAGTGTGTCCTTGGATTGAAAGTATATTCAGGGCCTGCTTGGAGCTGGTACACATTCCTCGCACTTGGTCGGATGTGAAGGTGGTTTTTATCCCGAAGGCGGGCAGAAGCTCGCACCCACGTCCGAAAGACCTTCGTCCCATAAGCTTATCGTCAACCTTGCTAAAGATGCTGGAGCGTCTTATTGACATATACTTAAGGGACACTATTCCATCACACCTTCTCTCCTCTTCGCAGCATGCCTACTGGAAGGGGAGATCGGTGGACACAGCTTTGCATTCATTAGTAGCATGTATTGAGAAATCTCTAACTTGCAAGGAATATACATTGGTGGCTTTCTTGGATATTGAGGGGGCCTTTAACAACGTCAAACCGGCGGCTATTTCGAATGCTCTCTTGAGTTTGGGTATGGATGGCCCGATCTGTGAGCTTATTAGTCTGATGCTAACATCCAGATTCATTAGTACCAGTTTGGGTTCATCCAAAAAACGCAGGCAAGTTTGTAGGGGTACTCCCCAAGGAGGTGTCTTGTCCCCCCTTCTTTGGAACGTGGTGGTTAACAAGTTGCTTCTGGATTTGGAGGCGATTGGCTGTGATGTTATTGCGTATGCGGACGATATTGCCATTTCTATCTCGGGAAAGTTTCCCGGGGTTCTTAGTGAAATTCTGCAAAATGCCCTAAATATTCTATCTCAGTGGGCTAGGCAAGTGGGTGTGGGGGTCAATCTGTCCAAAACAGACCTTGTTCTCTTCACCAGAAGGAACACTCTACCTTCATTGATACCACCATTGCTGGAGGGGACCAGACTGGCCCTTAGCGAAAAAGCCAGATTTCTGGGACTTATATTTGATAGAAAGCTCTCCTGGAAGGCAAATATCGAGGAGCGAGTTGTTAAGGCAACAGTTGCTCTGTACTCTTGCAGGCAGGCTATTGGCTTGAAATGGGGCATGCGACCAAAGGTGGTATTTTGGTTGTACGTATCAGTCGTACGCCCTATTTTAATGTATGGGGTAGTAGTTTGGTGGATTGCACTCAACAAGGCGTCCTACAGGACTCTATTGAACAAAGTTCAAAGATTATCCTGTATTGCTATCACTGGTGCTCTCAAGACCACACCAACTGCTGCTCTTAGTGTAATGCTTAATTTGCTTCCCTTGAACATCTTGGCCGAACAGTTGGCTGCAATCACGGCCATTCGTCTTCGGGAAACGGGACAGTGGAAAATGACTACTATTGGCCACTCGACTATAGTGGACAATCTTGATATTCCAGAAGAAACAGATTACACCTCTCCAGTGTACTCCTTCGACAAAGGCTATATCAGCCTAATACCCTCTCGACAAGAGTGGGGCGTAAACGGTACTCCAGAGTCGGAAGCTATAAGCTTTTTTACGGATGGCTCGAAAACAGAAGAAGGTGTAGGCGCTGGTATCTTTTCAGAGGGACTGGATTTTGGCTTGTCACTCCGTCTTCCAGCATTCTGTAGTGTCATCCAGGCGGAGATCACTGCAATTACCGAAGTTTTGGCTTGGTTGGGCTGCAATGTCGTATCTGCTAGGGCTATTACTATCTATACCGATAGTCAGGCGGCGATAAAATCCCTGGACGCTGCACTTTCTACTTCGAAAACCGTGGTGATGTGCCGCTCTGCTCTCAAGGAACTCAGCGACTTTTTCAACATCACTTTGTGCTGGATACCAGGGCATAGTGGTTTCAGCGGTAACTGCCGGGCAGACGAGCTGGCTCGGGTGGGTACCACCAGTGTGGACATAGAGTGTTTTCGCCCCGTCAAAATACCGATGGCAGCTTGTAAGAAGGTGATCAAGACAAACGCACTAAACCGTGCTAATATCGAATGGCTAAATGGAACTACATGCAATGTTACAAGACAAATTTGGCGGGCCTTTAATCCTAGCCGCTCTTTAGGGCTGCAGATGCTAGAGAGAAAGCATCTAAGGAAGGTTGTGGGGATCATTACAGGACATTGCTTGATAGGTGAGCATGCCAGGCGTCTTCGGCTTCCGTATAATGATCACTGCAGAAGCTGTGGAGACGAGGAGGAGGAGGAGACAATAGCTCACTTCCTGTGCTATTGCCCTGCTCTGGCCGGTAGAAGAAAAGACACTCTAGGTTCCCTTTACTTTCTTGACCTGGATGACTTGAAGGACGTAAGTGCTGGTCATCTACATCGCTTTATTGATAGATCCGGGTGGTTTGACGACTAGGCTCTTATGGCGTTGAGGTATCACAACGGACCCATTGGTGGTCTATGTGTGCTGTGTTCTATACAGCAGCCTTTTTAACCTAACCTAACCTAATTTTTAATTAAATAGTTCGTATTACATTAAAGTACATACTTAATTTTCCAATTTTCCTTGGCGGGTGTTAATAATGAATTTTTTTTTAAATGAGAAATGGAAGCCAATTTCATTTATTAAGTTTTTATGTTGTATTCTCTTCGGAAAACTACATTCCTCGTAATGCTATCAGATACTTCCTTAATTTTCGAACACTTATTACGAAATAAAACAAACAATATTATAAATATAATATTTCATTTACAGTGGCTTTATTTACGAAAACGTTCAACCAGTTGACTTTCAACTTTGATCCGATGAGGAGGTACCATTCGAGACCTGAATAAAATACCGGTCAGGGTATTGATCTGACACCGGGTGAATCGAACTCGCCTAATACGTGAAGCTGGGATATTAAAACAACTGTTCAATATTCAATTTCAGATACTTGAACTTTGCCACATGTAAATCTTACGTCTTTACTAGTTTTTCTTGTAGAAACTATTTTATATTTCGGCGAAATGATCAACAAAATCCGCACTCTCCCCAGGCAAACACTGTCAATTGTCCCGTAAATAATATTTTTCAATGACAAATAAATTTCAATAAAACGCTATACACCTTTTATTTGATTATATCTACAACAATTATTTCTTGTACCATTGCCGCCTACAACTCAACAAAGTTGCTTAAAATTACTTCTAACACGATGAAAACATGTTTTGGAATATCTTCACCAAAGAGTTCATTGTACATTACATCTATCATATATCCAAGAACTAAGCCGTATCTTTCTCATATGCAGATACTCGTACCTTGCTATAGTTGAAATTTCTGCAAGAAATATAATGGGAATGAGAATGTTTATCGTTTGCTGCAAATGAATGTTTAATGTAAATTGTTGTCCAGTGAATGTTATAATATAATTTTGTCGCTGCCTGTAGGCATCGTTATTACTAAAATAATTACAAGTAATGTGATACCATAGATGCGTAAGTAAAGACACTACACAGAGGTTGTACGTAATTTTATTTACTGTATGCGTAACAGAGCGATAATAGCGAATATGTGAATGACGAATCACTAATATTTGCCTCGCCAGTATAACAACGCCGCGACTTTTTTTTTCATGATGTTAATTGCCTTGATCCCTCCAGGGGCATGGATGGGCGCGTCAACATCTCTAGCATTTCTATCCCTTGTTGACGTTTCGATAGCATATCTACTTTTCGCAAGTGCAGTTGCTAGCATGCACCTCCTATGCTGACAAGCTCGGAGCAGTGAGAGTTCTATTAGTACTTACAGGCAGTTTTTGATCGCGCCGAGATTTGAACTCCGATTTCTAGATTAGTATCGTGGAGCGGTGACCGAACGACCACGGCCACCGGGCGCGATTTGTTTCTTGCATTTGCATATATTCGACGAATATGTGACTGACAAATAGACGAAAAGTGAGGTTTTTGAGACGGTCATATCAGTTTCAGTTCTCGCATCAATTAAGTTATTGAGCTATCGGTCGGGCCATCAGTCGAGAAATCAGATAGAATCCGATAGTTAAGTTGATTGCTCAACTATCGGTGGAGCCATCAGTTGAGCTACGAGGGTTGCCTTTTATATTTCGGGATTAGAGAACAAAAACAAATATTAATCATTGAAAATCGCTTTATTGTTTTTCAAAATATTCCCCATGAAGATCTATACACTTTTGCATGCGTTTGAACCAATTGTCAAAGCACTTTTGCCACTCTGATTGAGGTGTCTCCAAGACATGCATTCTGAACGCAGCAACCGCTTCTTCAGGTGTTGAAAAACGTTGACCTCTCAGTTTGTTTTTTTACGTACGGGAATAAAAAGAAGTCATTCGGTGCCAAGTCAGGACTATACGGCGGATGACCCATCAAATCTATGTTTTGAGTGCTCAAAAATGCAGTTGTTTGAGCTGATGTGTGAGAGCTCGCATTGTCGTGGTGAAGAGTGATCCGTCTTCGGCGGTTGGTTTTCCTGATTTCTTGGAAGACAACTGGCAAACAAATGGTTGTGTACCACTCAGAATTGACTGTTCTGCGTTGTTCTAGTGGTACGGTTGCGACATGTCCAGTTTTTCCGAAAAAACAGGCGACCATTTGCTTGGAAGTGCTTCGTGCGCGAACAACTTTTGTTTGGCTCTTCTTGAAACACCCATACAGTCGACTGCTGTTTACTTTCGGGCTCTTACGCATAAATCCACGATTCATCACCTGTCACGATGTCATAGACGTGTTTCGAAGCACCGCGATCGTATTTTTTTAACATTTCTTTCGGCCAATCGACACGAGCCTTTTTTTGAGCGATTGACAAATTGTGTGGGATCCAACGCGAACAAATTTTTTTGACAGTCAAATGTTCATGCAGTATTGAATGTATGCTGGTCCCACTAATGCCTAAGGTTGTCTCAATCTCACTATAGGTCACATGACGATCTTGCAATATCAGTTCGCGCACAGCATCAATGGTTTCACGAAATTCGTCTTGGAGTGAACTACGACCTCGATTGAATTCACCATACCATCGATAAACACTGGTCCTTGATGGAGCTTCATCGCCAAAAATTTAATTCAGTTCATCCATGCATTGTTGCTGAGTTAATCCACGTCGAAAGTTGTAAAAAACAATCGCACGAAAATGTTCATGATTGAATTCCATTATTTGGCCGAGATTAATCTTTTAAGTTACTGTAAAAAACACAAATAGCGCTCGTATGTCAAAACGTTCTGAGTACGTATAACCTCAAAAATGTCAAACTTTACGATAGAGCCGCCAGTTGCCAGATTGCAACACTAGGGTTGTCCAATCCCGAAATATAAAAGGCAACCTCCGTATTAGTTAAGCTATCAGTCGAGTTATCAGTTCTCTATCAAATTTATGGAAAACGGATGGAGAACGGAGAGCTTAACTGATAGCTTGATTTATAGTTCAACTGATGTTTGACAGCTTGACTGATGACTGTTAGAAGATAGCTCATTTGATGGCTCGGATGATAGCTCAACTGATATTTCAACTGATGGAAGAACTGAAACTAAAACTCCTTAAGATTTTTTTTTGTAGTCAAACTATTCTAAAGAATTGTAACTTTACTGTGAATGAGCCTAAACGACTAGTAAAGATGCCTAAAATTCCCGACGGCACTCGACGTTTTTTTCCTTCCACTTTCCACCTCTCTACCAAAATTTAGTAATGATGTTCCTTCACTTGAATGCATTATAACTATAGCAACGGAACGGAATGGGCATGTTTAATCTAACCGTCTTATATTTCATCACGCTCAAATTATCCAAAAATTATCGCAAATGTACCTTGTGGTTGTAATAAGTGGAACGTTTGCGCGTAAATCCGTAAGATGCGCCTCCTGCTCGAATTTCAACATAACGACTGCCAACATTCATCTCATGAAGATGCTTGCGCCGTGTTAACATCCTTGAGCCGATTCTTGGCATGTACAGAAGAGCCAGTAGTTTCTTTTTTTTTCCAAATCTTCGTTTCTGGCAATATAAAGATCAAATTTCACCATTATTTGCACTCCTTGGATTACACTGCTGCACTACACAAGGAAGGCATGGTACTCGTACTTGCCGAAGGCTCAACTATCTCCGTCAGTGGATAAAGCTTCTGAATGTGACGACGCTCCTGTTGGTTTGGATTTCTGGAACATGTTCCAGTCTCGTCTCAGAATCCCGCTCAGATACCGACCGATATCTTCAATGTCTTCAGCACTGTGTACTTTTGTGCTGATGATGATCTCAAATGACGGGAAATGTTCGCTGTACGGTGCCGGCTCCTCAAACTGCTGCGGCTGCTTCTGTTCTCCGGAGTTCTTTTTTTAATCATTTTTATTGTTTAAGTTTTTTTTGTTTTTAATGGTGATAAGACAACGAAGAGTAAACACGTTATGCACTTAATGGATCGAATTTTGTTATATTTTTGGTTGAATGTGTTTCTTTTTCAGTGGAGCATGTCCCAAGATGTGGCTAAGAGTATTTTACGATGGCGGTGGTCGATCATCTCCTTCCGGTCACGCTATCGTTTAAGAAAAAAGCTTTTTCTTTGCAGTATGTTGAATGCAAAATTTTAGATGGAGAAAGAATGCTTAGATTGCAGCATTCTGAATACATACTAAGTTCCTAACCATTTCAATTATTAAATTCATCATATTGGGCTGAAGAACGTTGTTTTCCGCAATATGTCTTATTGTATTGAGCTTCCTTTCTCGGTTTGGGTCTGACATCGGAATCTGGAACGCGTGGTGAACCATTGACCTGTAGGCTGCTATTTTATGTGAGCCAAGCAGAACGGGAGTCCTCAGGGAACGTAAAGTGGACCTAGCCTAATGAATGAAGAACTGGCTCGTAAGCGGGTACAGGTGAGGAGGAAATTCAACGAAACCAAGCGCTACAACAGATGGGATGAGTATAGGTCAAATTTCGCCGAGTAAAATAAATTTATTTCGCGTAGTAGGCACTGGGACTCTTGAATAGATTCTTTTGCGTCTCGCCTGCCATCCTGCAACGAGTCAAGGCAGGCGAGATTCTGCCGAGACGCAAAGAATATATTCAAGAGTGCGTACTAGGCGTTAGGCACTCAAAGCGTGAGTGCCGGAAAAGATATTGTGAAAGCATTCAGGCGCTACCGAAAGATGCACGCCTTCCCAAAAATGTTCCAAGGACTTTGCTAACGGGGTCGGACTTCTACAGAAAACTGATGGATCCTATACTGAGGGCCCTGAAGAAACTCTTGAGCTTATTCTAGAAACCCACTTTCCGGGGTCCATTTTGGCAGGATACACCCCTCCGCAAACTCCTGGTAACCACAGGCCCTCTGGGTGCCAAATTAAATACTTACCAGAGGCAATCTGGGCTCTGTTGAGTCATTTGAGCCGTTTAAGGTTCTTGGGGCGGATGGTATATTCCCCGTCCTTCTGCAGAATAGTTTGCTAATTGCACTATTTAGGTCAAGTTACAAGGCTAGGCTATGTACCACAACTATGAAGAAAAGTGAACGTGGTGTTGATACCCAATAGTGGTAACGGTCCATTAGCCCGATTAGCTTGACCGTTTTCCTACTTAAGACTATGGAAAGACTGCTTGATGTGCATATCAGGCGCTTGACATAAATCTCGAATCCTCAACATCAAACGCAGTGTGCCTACACGAAAGGCAACTCAGCGGTAACCGCCCTACATAATCTCGTAGGGACGTTCGAAAAATCCCTCAACGACAAGGAAATTGCGTTGTGTGCTCTCCTTGATATTGAAGTAATCTCTGATAACACCGGGTCTGACTGTATATCCAGAACTTCGGAACTTAGGGGCATACCGGCTGCAAACATTGCCTGGATTGACGCCATGCTTCGTAGGCGAGAGATACATCCTTCACTTGACAGCACTTCGATATGCATTAGTGCTGTAAGAGTATGCCCTCAGGGAGGCGTTCTCTCGCCACACTTATGGTTCTTAGTCGTGGACGAGTTGCTATTCAGGCTTGATGAGAACGGTTATCAGACAATTGGATTAGCGGACGACATTACCATCATAGTCAAGGGTCGTCGAATCTACCGTTGCGGACGTGGTGGAAGCAGCCCTTGATATTGTTCAGCACTGGTGTGCCGCAGTTGGCCTCAACGTAAACCCACTTGTGCCATTCACGCGGAAATGGAATCTGGCCTTGAGGCCGGTTTCACTAGGCGGAATGGCACTTAAGTACCCCACGGAAGTTAAAGGTCCGGGTATTACGCTGAACTCGAAACTTATTATAGCTGGAACACTCTTATTGATGTACACATCAGCCGCGTCGGTCATATGCTTAAGATCAGATTACATGACTACGGAAGTTTGCTTCGGCAGGAAATTTTCAGCCCCCATCCCGCTCGAAATGGGAAAATGGCAATCCCTGCCCTGATCCTACTTGTAGGTGTATTATGTAGTTTACCGAACCGAACAAGGAGTTGGTACTGGGATATATGGACCGAACACGAGGATCGCAATGGGTTCCCATCTCAGAGTCTTACAAGCAGACATCCATGCCATTGTGGTCTGTGCCTGGGAGGTTCTAGACAAGAAATTCCGTGGTGTTCATATCAATATTTTTTTCAGATAGCCAGGCGGCCATTAAGGCGCTCTCTTCACATAAGCTCTCTTCATGCTGGTGAAAGAGTGTTATGAACTATTCTGGGTTGAAATAACCGAGTGTGTTGAGTGCCAGGCCATGATGGCATCGAAGGAAACGAAATAGCGGATGAACTTGCGAGGTAGGGTTCGTTTTCCCGTATTCTTGGACCGGAACCCCTGTGGTCTGAGCATCACCTCAGCCTAAATGGTTATTAGAGAATGGGTAAGTCTTTTGAGGAGTTGCGCCCCATTGTCCAGAACAGAGTACAATGGCGCGCAGGAGTCGTTAACGCGCTATGCCCCACTAGGGGTTAAGGGAAGTAAGTAAGTAGTAGTATACTAAGTTGGTGTGTAGAATGAAACCATTTCGAATTTTATAGGTTTTCTGAAAGTATAGTCATACAAAAACAGAAAATATGTTTTGTACATGCAAATAGAAGGTAGAAGGGATATGTTTACTGTTCTGGACACATTTTGGGCTTGAAGATTCCTTCCACTGAAATTTTAGTGGAATAACAACAAATCGAATTAACTGATCAAACTCCTTGCGAGATTACTCATTCACTTACTCGTACATTTAATGATATTTCTTGAACCTAAGTAGGTGTCCAGGTGTCTGAAATCAAACGGTTGCATAGAGAAAATTATGCACTCCACCGGGTGCATTGCTTTTCGATGAAAGAATACCAAAACGAACATCACCTACTGCGTCAATTAGTCTGTTCTAGACAACTCCCTCAGGTCTGTTTTGCGTCAACCGCGTCATCATAACCACCGCACCTTTGTGAATGTAGTTTAAAACTAGTTATGAATGGGTGCTGAATGATTAACTCAGATGGAATTAAACGCGATAATTAATCCATAGTTGAAGAGATTAGCATCAGGTGACAATGATTGATTAACAAACTGCGGTGGCACGAGTGCGGAGCATAGTCAACGGGCGTCTCCAAATCTGGTGTGCTCCCCTTGTGTCTTGTATTGTAGTTGACGTTTGCTATGCATCACAAATTCAAGCTCACAAACGTAGCACACACTTGCATTCGTATCTTTCAAGTCGGAAGTGAGAAATATGCAAATTTATTAAAATATTGTTTTGTATAATTTTGATTTTGTTTTTTCATTTTACATAGTTCGCGTGAATTACAGTCGAGTCAGATACGGATTGAAGGCAAGCCCGCTTGGCAATCACACTGCCTGCATGCGAGTATGTTTAACCGGCCTGGCTGAATCTATATGAGTGTAAGCATCTCGGGCATCGCAGATACAAGATCAATGATCTTTGGTACAGCAAGTCTCCCTAAATCTAAATATCTATAGACAGATGTAGTCAGATTCAGGTACAATGGAATTCATCAGGGAGGATAATTTAATATGCACAAGTGCTGAAATTGTTTTTATAAGTGTGTTTGTATATACCTTACAGTATTTTGAATTTAAATTTCAAAGAACTCTGTACAAAGTGTTTTTGTTTTGATTTAGTAATATGTCTACTCAACGATTTTCTTTTATTTATTTATATGTGTGGTTTTTTGTTAGGTAACTTACAGGTACAGACCAGGCCAGTCACTTTTGACTTTCAACCACTGCTTGGTTTGATGAACTCCGATTTTTTTTCACAAGGCACGCGTTTTCTACGCATTGAAGTTGGAAGTTGGGGACAACGTATTGGAATTTACAATTTCAATCCCATTCTGAAAAAAATGTCTTGGCTACTTGAATTTTAACGAATTCGTTTTGAAACCGGAGATGTTTGCAGAAACGGAATAACAGAATCGTAAAGTGAAGCGTATGTCATTCATCGACTATTCCAATTCAACGCAAAAAAAAAATTAATTTGTAGAGTTCAGTTTTAATTTTGGTAGGATCTTCTATTATGTAAGGTTTAAATATACAAATTACGGGCATGTTTCCGATAATAGTTCGACTGAATCAAGATTCAAACTAGTGAAAAAATAAAATAAAACTTAACTGATAAACTGTAAAGTTTCAAAATGTTCACCGGATGGTGTAATGGGGAAGGAGCCGAAAGTTTGCGACAGTGACCGTGAAGGTCCGGCGACTCTAGAACCGAATTCTCGAATTCTCCACAACGAGCTGAGCGGTGCACAATGGCCAAAAATCCAAAAAAGCTGTCCAAGTCACTTTTTTATTTTATTTTTTTCTCGAATGGGTTTTTTTTATTTCTGTTGTCCGTCCGCATCAGTTTCCAAAACAGTCAATATAAGTTTCCATGTCGTTTGTACACTAGTTTAAGGTGACCAGATTCCTGAGCGACCAATGCTGTACGCACCGCCTAAAAAACACTTATCCATCATTTAGCTTAGCTGTATTTAAGATAATGTTGTCTTACATATATGTATTATTAAACGATCTAACAAAATGTTGGATGCGCAGAATAAAAATTTGTAATACAATCGGCTGAAACCATATCTTCATTCCACTTCAGAATTTTTTCCAGGCTCACGTATACTTTTAAAAAATTTACTTCATCAAATAAATCATTGTCAATTAAATCCATTTTTTGAAAATTGCCCATACATTTTGAGAAAGAATTTTCCACCGTTTGGTTACGTTATAAGTACCAGGGCTAAAACTTTCACCGATTGTTTCTTTGTAATGCAGGAATACGAAAATGAGAAGTCTGGCAAGCCTCCGAGGGTGGGTTTGGCAGCCCTAGAGGGCTAAATGTACTAATCTACCAATCATATCTTCCGAACTTACCTAGTTGTAGTATTGATAATTAGAAACAAACTTTTCTAACACTTGTCCTTGATCTTGGCTATTTGTTCCATCAGATCCACAGCACAGAATTAGACTAAAAAAGATACAAAGTATCTACGCTGCATGCAGATACATCGGAACATGGATATGTCTATGACTACCGACTGCGTGGCACCTGTTGTGTTGAAGATATCGACGTAAGTTTTATAAAGATCCCAGTATAGTTATACTGGATGAAATCATTCGAAAAACACGTCCCACGCTTTCGGTAGGCATAAGACATATCCATGTACCGATGTATCTGGTGGCAGTGTAGATACTCGTCATAAATTCGGTACAGTTTGCAGACTGCAGCCATAACTATGTAATGTACACACTCTAAAATTGCGTCTGCGCATGTCCAAATGTTAGTCGAACTCACTACTTGCTACTTTTTCAGGGACCCTATTGATTCAGATATGTGGTACAACGCGTGCTATTTTATTTGTTTGGATTCCAGCCATTTTAAACATTTTGGAATTTTTGCGGAAGGGGAGTATTTGATCTTCTGCAGACCTCTGAATGTACAATACATCATAACATATAACATCTTGCAACGAATATTTCTTTATTTCGGGGCTTGAGAGATTCTAACTCGCCTAGTATATATTCGCCATTTTGTTCTATATGTTTATTGCACGTGTCGTGGGGGCCCACATTGTGGACCAGTCAGACCTCAAATCGCCGCCATTGCAAATGCACAAACACAGTCGCTGGATCACCCGATTTGGCTCGAATGAACTTCATCCGCTCTCGCTCATCTTCGGGGGGCGGGAACTACTTGTATGTACACTCTCTCAAATTGCGTCTGCGCATGTCCAAATGTTAGTCGAACTGACTACTTGCTACTTTTTCTGGGACCCTAGTGATTCAGATAGTACAACACGTGCTATTTTATTAAATGATGAATGGGAATTGGCGGAAATTGAAAGTCATTGGAAGTCCTTGGACGTCCTTGATCTAAATAATGAGCAAAAATGGAATTTCATTCATTGTGACCTCAGATTGGGTCTCTGCATGTGCATGTCGGGAGTGCACAATTTGTTTAATGAAATGGTGAGAATGAGAATGATATGAATGAATGAGAGGAGGAGGTCCGCTGCCCTGAGCGAAATTTCGCATACATTCATAGAGACCATAAATTGCGTGTGAGCATGTCGAGCGAGGAGAGCAGACGACTTCTTGCGACGTGTTCTGGGGGCCTAGTCAAGTTAGGTAGTACGGAGCGTACTCTATATTTTTGAGGATTTTGAATGTATGGTATGGTGTGTATGCAGGAGTTTTGATTATGGCGTCGCGCTGACTGAGAGCGTGGGACAGAGAGTACAGAGAGCGCCTGTTCACCCGTACACTATGTTATTTCTTGCCGTCCACAACGTTAACCTTTATCGCTATCAAATCAACATCCCAACATGTACACACAGGATCCCCGCAAGCGCGCCGCCCGAGTTATATTTTCTTATTTCACTTTTCACAGAAAAAATGAAAGTTTATAGTCCCACCTTGAGACTTAAGTCAATAAAGAAACACTAAATACTTTTCGTTATTAAATGTACTTTATTAACCTTTTAATTAATTATACTTTTCGTATAATAATTTTAAGAATTTATAATTTTCTTATAAATTCTACACTTAACACTACACAGTAATTATAACTGATTTTTAGTTATACAAGGATTAAACTGCACTTAGATCGAACTTTAACTGTATTGAACTGAATTCAACTCCGATATTGGGTCACAAGCCCTTTTATATTATTAGAAAATGCTTAGTTTGCACTATTTATTCTAGAAGTATTTCAGCATTTCAACATATCTGAAATCGATACGACAAAGATCGATTGTTTATAAAATTTCAATTCTAAGAAGATGAGGTCATCAGAGGGATGACTCATACTTTAAGAAGGATCAATTGTTTATATAAAATGAAATATTATTTTTCAATGGCAATGAGTCATCAGAGGGATGACTAATTTAGATTAGAGTTGAGTTTTATACAAATTGAGTAGTAATATTGTTATCCTTATGGGATTTTTGTAGGGGAGAGGCGTGTAGCGCCTCTATAACCCCCGCGCGGATCTACAAGCAACAGTCATGCACAATGACCACTTCACTCAAACGACCACAACCAGAAAAGAAAAATTTTCAATGGGCTTGTTTCCTCTTCTGACCCCCGAGTAGAAAAACAGACATTTCGTGTGACGGACAGATTTTTAGGATGACCCCCCAGCTATAAGACATATCCATGTCAAACTACACACACGCACACGCGTTGCACCGTTTTCAGAGGCATTGATTTTTAGTCGGAACATCGGCTGACATTCTAAAGCAGTAAGCACCAACAAAGTACTTTAAAAGCTTCAAAAGGGAAAGTGTGTGCACCGGATATAGACGATACGACGATCATAGACAAGAGAATTGCTGAACATTCTAATAATTATGACCAAAACGCGAATTTCATACGGAAATTGACGACATTGTGACATAAACTCGGTATGTCCCACTCACTTCTCTACTCCTCCTAATCACCTTCGTTGATTTTCCGCAGCGTAGTTCTAGCAGATGCGGCTGCAAAGGATTTCATGGCGATTTAAGTAGGTCGAGAAGCAGAAACGAGAAAAAGTCGTAAATGCTGAACATTTTCCTGTACATTTCTTCATGCTGTACAGCAGGTCAAAATGCTGTAATGTACAGCGAAATGCTGTACGTATGGTCACCGTACACTAGTTCAAAGTTGACCTTCGTTTAGAAGAGTCTAAACATTAGGGTAACTGCAAACTGGTGTAAAAATCATTGGATTTACATCCTCTAAAATGTAAAATTTTCTTCGTGATTTGTATTCTATGTTTTTCAAAAAAGTAAGTCGTTATGTCACGAATGAGGAATGAAAACGATATATGCATGTATCCTTAAGAAATTAGCTTATTTTAAGTGAGTTCAATTTTTAAAAAGGCTTTTAAAAAAACTTGTACGAGTTTCCACTCTGATTCAACCAGGGCTCTTTAGTTTATACTCTTACTTTGGACATATTAAAAATCTAGCTCCCCACAACTGCCCCTAAGATTTTTAGAAGGATTTTGGTGGATCACTCTACCTTGCCCAGTGGGACCAAATCATAAAAAACCAAATTAAAGTCTTCTTTTATTATCATATTAGGTTGAAGCTTGTTACCTGGGGGTTTTTAGGGTAGCTGATTGTGAATCTGATGTTAAAATTATATAAAAAATAAAATTGCGTGTGCAAAATGGCAACACTGTTTCTTTAAATACGTTCAATCTTGTCGAAAGCTAATATCCGGGGGTTTTTCGGGGCGCTGATTTCGAATTTGAAGACAAACTGTAACGTGCACCGTTATAGGGGTAGATGCATGTATGCATCCATCTATGCATCTGCGTATGTACGGAAAAAGTATCATTCGCATCAGACGGTCGTCATAATTTTCTGCCGTCTGTCCATTTACTTTTGCGAGTCGCTGTACCCGACTGCAGCGGGTTAGCGACAACTGATAAGAAATGGACAGAATTCCGAAAGTTTTGATAACCGGCTATGAAAATGACACTTGCACTATGCAGGTAAACGGCTGAAACTCGTTTTGGAGAACGAAATCCGCTGTCCGAAAGGAGTGCCGTTGGTTTTTGTTGGAGATTTTTGGAGAAATTTCGAAAGAGGAGTCCGGCTTGTGATCCCATAGAGGACGGTGGGTCTGAGCTAGGAGTCGTGTTTAGGAGGTGTCGTGAATAAGATAACTAAAAACTATAAGTGAATAAGAGATTGTCTTACAAAATTTTATAAAACATTAGAGAAGAGTCAGATCATTTGGTAAACAATCGAAGTTTACGAATCGAAGATATTTATCAGCCGTTTTTCAGGCGGAGTTGATCTACGGTGGGAATCCTAACACGGTTTTTTTTCGACTTTAAAAATCGGATGTCTTCGGTGGGAATGAGGCGGACGGGCTATGAGTAAATATCTGTGAAGAAGTTTTTGATTAGTAAGGTATTTCATCAACGGTTCGAATTTGGACATACAGAAGACAAGCATTGGCGTCTAGAGGATTTTTTTTGTGTACCAAATGAGGAATATCTTACGGGGGCTATTCGGCGAGATCGCGATAGGGGGTTGCGGACGGTTCCAATCGGGAGTGTTTGAATTTGTTTTGTTGGCTCTAGAGTCAAGAATTGAACTATTACAAGTGGAGAGCGGTCGTCCTGAAACGAGTGTGCATTCGCGTGGCACCTGGTGTGTTTGATCGCGGCATTTAGTATCCCATGATACGAAAATCCACCTTGCAATCAGAGACCGAGTGGAGGGCTCCGCCTCCAGCGCAGGAGCCCCCAGGTAAGTGGGCCCCTGGTCTGTGTCGTGAACATGCACCCACACACGCAATGATGTTTGGGTTTTGCCATGATGTAGGGCGGACGTTGAGGTCGCTCTCGTAAGGACGTGCATACAAAGTTTGGCCTATTACGGTGTTGTTAAATTGTTGGCGTCTATATGTGCCCTAGACATCTACAAAATCGTAATAAACTTGATATATTATCAATACAAGTTGGATATATGCCTGAAACCTTCTTTGCAACAAGGTAACGTGCAATTGTATCAATAAACATTTCTACTTTGTATCGTAATGAAAAAACTAATAATGTTTTGTCGTATTTTCACGAACGGTGCAAATGGGCGCTTATGAATTGTTATGAATTTGTTTTTGGGTAGTTTTTTTTCGAATGGAATACATATGTAGGAATTCAATTCGTTCAATGTATCTGATTTCGATTGTAACCAAATAAGAATTGAGTCGACATTTATTAGGTCATGGCATATCGAAGCGACATAGACTTCATGAATTTCTGGCGTAGAGGAGGACTGTCAGTGGGATAATGGGTGGTATGCATAATAATGAGGATATACTCAAGAGTGAAGTCTATTGAGGACATTCCTGAGTCTGCTATGTTCGGTGAATCGAGTGAAAAAGTTGTATGCATAAAACTACTCTCCGCTCCATAGTGAAAATTGAGTGGAATTCTGTCAACTCAGCTTTACTCCACTCGACTCACTTTATGCATACCACCCAATGTTTTGCTGGAAATGCACTATGGTACCTGTATTGTGCGGCCACGCATTTCTTTTATATACATTAGCGGTGTATTTTGCCGTGAAGCCCTGATTTTATGAAGGGTCGCGATGAAAAAGAAACTATTTGTTATACAGACGTCCAATTTTATTACATGGATTCATATACATATTGTTGATTATTCGCTGTATCTTATATAGCATACAACAAAAGACATCACTCACCCTCATTTTTTTTTTTTCGAAGTGAGTATCGACCTTTGTCCCAGTATGAAACTCTTCGACTCTCAGGCGATCCTGATATTTCCTTTAAGGAAACAAGTGTGATTTATGTAACATGTTTGTGAAAGCAACTTAAACAAATACGAAGGATTGATCTGGGTCTATTCTTGCCAAATATCTGTCTTCTTTTTTTTTTGCATTTTATTTCTCTCTTTTCGAGTGAGCATTATGTATGAATGCGTGGAGGCTGACATGCTGTATTATGGGAAAACGTAAAAACGTAGGGAGTTGATTTTAGGTTTATAAGTTTTATGGATTTTTATTATATATGGTTTTTAACATTTCATTTTTGGTTGTGTAGAGAATTATTGATTATCTCCATATATATTGATATATTTACTTCACTATAAGAAAAAAATAAATAACAATAAAAAAAAAAAAAAAAAAAAAAACATTTGTATATTTTATGTACATATTCTTTGTAGTATACCCGTATATATATACATAAGTATATATATATAAAAAAAAACTGAATTTAATGAGAATTTCTGAAGAATAGTTGCTTTTGTAAAATGCGAGGCTAGATCTAAATTTTCTACCTCTCCCTCCTCTCGCGCAATGAATTCCTGAATTTTCATTCTTGGGGGATTTCGAAAATATGCGCCCGAAATCCCACGGTCGGGAGGGCTAGGTCGCGCAGGGCCCATAACAGCTGGGGCCCATAAGGAGCCGTTTTCCATCTTTAGGCTCAAATGACCTGAGAGGGAAAAGGATCTGTCCTGATTGGACGGTTTTCCCCGTTATTTAATGTATATTTTTGGCCTTCGTGCTTTGTAAGTTTGGCTGATGCAGCCCCATGTCCCTGCACGGGACTTTGTCGATCTTTTGAGTCTTTGGGAGTTTGGTGCAAAGGCACCACCAGTAGTTTTCTGTTTTGCGTATATTGGTTATTGCGGGTTGTAGTTTTTCCGAGTTTTCTTATTGAGTTTTTTTTCGGGCAGACGTGCGATACCTCCTTGTACGTTGGTGGAGGAGGCCGATGACTGCCGTGTTGAACCACCCCGCCACTCCCGACCGCTGAGCTGGTCTGCCAGCGCACGTCACGGGTGGTCATCGGAGAGGGTCTTTTGTAACCTGTTGTGGTTTCTGGCCTTTACGGCCATCTCAACCCTCGTCCTCCGGTCTCTATCACTACAAAACTTAAAAAAAACGAAACGGGAAATCCAGAATGGCAACACTTTTTTCATAAATACGTCCAATCTTGGTGCGAGTTACTATCTGGGGATTTTTGAGCCGTTGATTGCAGATCTTAAGTCAAAATTGTAAAAAACGAAATGGGGGATCCAGAATGCCAACACTTCATCATCAAATCCTGACACGAAATTCGGTCGTCCATCACAATCCTTTGAGTTATCCAGTGACGCGGAAAGACACGAGATTAGCGCACAAACCTATCTCGGGCGGAATTAGTATACGCAACCCAAATGAGTCTTGGGTCAGGAAAAAAAAATGTTATTAAAATTATACATTTATTTTTCTTTCTGAGCTTCCTTCATAATCGTAAAACCACCCGTTTAATCTGAGCGAAGAAAATAATTGCCATTCTTGATCTGCCATTCTTGATCTGCCATTCTTGATCGATTGATGATTGATTTCAAAAACTCCCAGATAGTAACTTTCAACAAAATTAACTGTATTTATAGAAAACAGGGTTGCCATTCTTAACCCGCTGTTTCGTTTCAACGACAGATTAGCAATCAGCGACCCCCAAAATCTCAGAGTACAGATTTTCAACTTAATATCGTAATGTTTTCTACTTTTGGCCAACTTTTTTGGATTTTTGACCACTGTGCGACGCGGCGGCACATGATTGTTCAGCTCAGTTCGGGAGATGTTGGCGGGGTTTTTGCCCGCTCGTTGCCCCATTACACAGATAACATGTATCGTGTACCTTGGGGTAGACGAAACAACGAAAAAGAAGCTGGATCCCACCGACCCGAAATAGCTAGTCAGAAAGGCAGACAATGGTCGTCGACCGGCTAATGCCACACGCTCCGGGCCCAGATGGTTTGGACCCTTTGCCTCTATACCCAAAGACAGCACCCAATCAATATCACCCTATGGTCGACAAGAATCGGGGTCGACGGAAACGGCCTCATGTCCTTGGCCTTCAGTATTAGCAATATATGTACGCCACCAATGTTGGCTGGCTCATGGAGGACATAGTACAGGGTGGCGCAAAACTACCGTTATGGTTCGAATGCTTAATAACTTTTTAATTTAATTTTTATTTTTTATTTTTATTTCAGAATTTTGTGAAGAAAACTTCGGGAATTTGAAATGGAACAGTACACAACACAGCAGCGATCAAAAATTGTTGAATTTTATTTTGAAAATCAACGGTCAATTGTTTTGACGCAGCGTGCTTATCGTCGTTTTTTTAATGTGCGTACTGGACCTTCAGCACCAACAATAAACCGCCTGGTTGCAAATTTTCAACAATATGGTACAGTAGGACACATTCCATGTACCGGAAGACCTCGTACGGCCCACACAGAAGAAAATATCCAACGTGTTGTGGATAGTGTGCAGGACAGTGGAGAAACATCGACAAGAAGACGTTCGGCACAACTGGGGCTATCGCGGAGGTCCCTTCAGAGGATTTTGGCTACATTGCACATGTTCCCGTATAAGGTTCAGCTTGTGCAAGAATTGAAGCCGATAGACTACCAACAACGGCTTGATTATGCCATTTCGTTCCGACAAAAAGCAGAAGATAATCGCTATTTCATTCACAATTTGATAATGAGCGATGAAGCCCATTTCCAATTGAATGGTTTCGTAAACAAGCAAAATTGCAGGATATGGGCTACGGAAAATCCAAGAACAGTTCATCAGCAACAATTACACCCACTTAAGTGTACTGTTTGGTGCGGCGTATCGTCTGAAAGGATCATTGGTCCATATTTCTTTGAAAATGCACATGGCGCCGCAGTTACGGTTAATGGTGCTGAATATCGAACGATGCTGGACAATTTGAGGCCAGCTGTAGAAAACCATCCACAGTTGTGGTTCCAACAAGATGGAGCCACAGCCCACACTGCAAGGGATACAATGGCTCTGTTACGGGACCTCTTTGGCGAACGCATTATTTCGCGCAGAAGCGATTTCAATTGGCCCCCCACGTTCACCGGATTTAACAGCGCCAGACTGTTTTCTTTGGGGTTATTTGAAAGAAAGGGTACACGTAAATAAGCCAGATGCATGTACCATGTGTGCATCCAAATACTAGAGACATGTTGATTCCAGAAAATGGGAATCTTGGATTTCGGTAGTACATTGGGCAACGATTTTTTTTTGTTTTGTTCGCAAATTTATATGAGACAAGTCAAGCACTGGCGCGACTGCTTTTGTGTGTGGGATAAAGCCCAATGATGCTTGTTAATGAAATGTTGCCAATGCAGGGAATGTTTATGGGAATTTGATTTTCCCAGTAGAGCTTTTGTTTTTGTTATGTAATGGATTTTCCGTTGCAATTTAAAAGAGGAAATCAGTGCAATCGGGTGATTTTGATTAAATTGTGATTTGAAGTTTTTTTGACCGTTTGTAGTGATTTAATTGATTTGATTTGTGATAAAAGTGGTAAGTTTTCTTTTCGCATTATGTCGGAGTATTGCTGCGCGACGGATTTCGTACTAAAAGCGCGATTTTCAACTCTTTCCTTTGCCAAGAAAAGAGAAATTATAGAATCGGATAGACCGAAGCCAGATCTTAGTTTAGAGTTTAAATTAAAAAATATTACGCGAAAATTCCATATCGAAACGTATGAAAAGTACATTTGGTTAACGGGAAGCTGTAAATTAAATAAGTTATTTTGCTGGCCATGTCTTTTGTTCACGAATGAAAAATCTGTTTGGAATAAAGCTGGATTTAGTGATTTGAATAATTTTACGGGCACAGCAGCAAAGCATTCAAGTTTCGAAAAACATCTTCAGTCGTTAATTAAATTAGATAATTTTGGTTCTCAGCGTATAGAGTTTATGCTTAGTAACCAGGTGGCAATATCTGTTAGTTTGCATAATGAAAAAGTTGAGCGTAATCGTAATATTTTGAAACGTTTAATCGATACTGTAATTTTTTTGGCAAAACAGGAGCTTCCTTTTCGCGGAAATAATGAAGACTCTTCTTCAAATAATCGTGGTAATTTTATCGAAACCGTAAATTTCTTGAGTTTGTACGATCCGATAATTGAGTCCCACATAGATTCTATAAAAGCAAATGCAGCGTTTTCGGGTTTGTCTAATAGAATCCAAAACGATCTTGTTTCCGCTATAGCTAATGTGGTTCGAAATAAAATCAATTTGGAAATAAAGGAGGCTCCATTTGTAGCTGTAATGGTCGACGAAACGCCAGATGTTAGCGGTCGGGAACAATTAACGATGATTTTTAGATATACAATATCAAATGAGATTGAAGAAAGATTTATCGGATTTTTGGATGTAAGCGCTAATCGTACAGCTACAGCAATAAGCTCTCACATTTTAAAACAATTGCAAAATTTTAATATCGATAAGAAATTAATTGCACAATGTTACGATGGCGCAGCAGTAATGAGTTCTCAAATTCGTGGAGTTCAAACTTTAATTCGGGAAAAACATAAATCGGCAATTTTCGTTCCATGTTACGCTCATTCACTAAATCTAGTATTGTCTAAAGCAGTTGAGTTTATTCCGGAAATTAAATTATTTTTCGCGCACATCAATAAAATCGCATCATTTTTTAATACATCCACTAAAAGGTCGGACCTTTTTGCAAATATAGTAAATCGTCGTTTACCATCGGTTTCCAAAACGCGTTGGCATTATCATTCGCGCATTATTAACGTTATATTTGAACATAAGCATGAAATTTGTACAGTTTTTGAGACAATTTCGAATGGTTCTCAACACTGGGATGGCGATTCCTTGACTTTTTCCGATATATACTTACAAAAATTCGCAGAGTCAGATTTTCAATTATATCTGTTAATTTTTTCTGAAATTTTTTCGAAAACTGATATATTATTTAATATTATTCAGAGCAAAGTGGTAAACATTTCATATGCAAGCCAAAAAATTATTGAATTTGAAAATTGGCTTGAAAATGACTTTTCTAAAAAGTTTGATAATTTCTATTCGACAGTAACAGCAGAATATCAGCCACCACGTAAGAAATGTGATAGATCCTTTACATAATTTACGGTGGATATTTCGGGAGATTATAGATGTTATTCTCGGGCAAATTCGAAATCGATTCCATTCATTTAAAGATCTTTCATTTTTAGAGTTGCTTGAACCGAATTATTTTTCTAAATTCAAGTCAAATTTTCCCGATAAAAATTTAGACTCACTTATTGAATATCACGGTCAATTTTTCGACAGAATAAAGTTGAAAAATGAGCTAAAAGTTATTTATTCTTCAGATGAGTTTAAAAACGCGAATCCTAGTAAAATTCTCGATTATTTTCAAAAACGGCCTTATGTCGCAAACGGTTTTAAGCAAGTTCATATTTTAGCAAAATTATTAACGTCAATTCCAGTCACAGTGGCAACTGCGGAAAGGTCATTTTCAACACTAAAGCGCGTTCACACATTTTTGAGAAATCGCCAATCCCAAGAACGACTTTCGGATCTTGCTTTAATTGCGGTTGAAAAGGATCTTCTTATACAAATGCGAAGAGAAAACGATTTTTTTGATAATGTGATTAAGGAGTTTTTACTTAAAGAACGGCGCATAGATTTGGAATACAAATAAATGGCAATGGCGAAAGAATATTTATTTATTTCAAATACCCCTGAATTTTTCTTAGTCTTAATTAACATAATATTTATTTATCATTTTTTTTATTAGTAATATTTTATTTATTTATTTTTTTTTTGTATTCCGAATATATGTGCCAATATTTTATTTATATCTTTCCTGATTTCTTCTTTAAGGCTTAAAGCCGCTTGGTATAAATGTTTTTGTCACTGTCCATATTCTATTATACAGTCCATTTTTGTTTATGCTAAATTGGCTTTAGGGCGCCCAACTGCTTGACTATGAAAAATTTCCACTGCACGTCACTGATTAATATACTGTATAACAAAAAAAAAATTATAATAATTAACCATTAAATAAAAAAGTTCTTAAACATTCAAGCCATAACGGTAGTTTTGCGCCACCCTGTATAAAAACGCTACCAACACCTGTAAAACGATGTCCTTCGTGAGCCAAACATGAAATTCAATAGCGTTCTAAAATAATCGCCCATCGAAAGATTATAACTTTACCGATTATGGTTACTAAAATTGTCAGAATGTTATCAGAATTATAGTTGCTCACAGCGAATCTAAGCCGAATGTACTACAATATAAGTATGTATCTGATATCTACTTTCCTAAAACTGTCCAATGGCAACGACTGCCCATCGAATTTATCAAATTAATATAACGCCAATTGAAGTGGAATGCAGAACAGTGAATAGCCGCAAGTACAATCTTAGTATCTTTTTTTTTGTCCAATTGCAAATCTCTGTAGTTGGTCGAGAAAGAAAACGAAAATATATGTACTAAGATTGTACTTGGGTGTTAAAAATGTATTCTAGAATCGTTGCCGACATGGTTGTGCACAGAATTCACCTTCGAGCTGTCGACAGAATATCTTTTGTGGCTAACTTAATATCAGTCAGCCTCAAAACCTTGCAGGGATTTCAGAAGGCGAGAAGATACGGAACACGGAGATGAAAATTGTGGAAATTGCGGAATATTTATGAATCACATACGAATGGAAAAATGTTGAAACGAATATAATGACCGTTCAGGTAGTGCATTTAAGTATTTGACTGTTGGGATTCGATTTTCCAGTGGGCGGGATGGAATTGTGATAAAATAAACTGAGAAGCGTATAGGGCTGGTATGTAATGCGAGGTGTTAGCGACTGCCTAAGTGGATGTTCACACTGCGTGCGATGCCGAGCCGAGCCGAGCCGGGTCGAGCGATGCGATGTGGTGGGTGTTCACATTGCAAGCCGTGCGATGCCGAGCCGAACGATGGCTTGCGATGCAAAGATGATCCGAGCGATGGCTTGCGATGCAAAGATGATCCGGGATGTTCATTGCACGCAATGATGGAGAGTAGAGACCAATTTAGTTCAAGGAATAGAATCTGTTCGACATCATGCCGTTTGTATGCTTGACCCAGTAAATTTATTTCTGTTTCAAAACAGTGCTCTAAAAATGGAAGGGCGTCGCCATTGGGTGCATCCCATTAATGAAGAAATGCCCAGTGTTGGTGAATTTCATCATCTCTTCCGCGACCTCAGACGAGAGGTTTCACAAGCGGATTGAGCAACGGCGCACCGCTGTGTATAAACGCAAAAATCGGCAGCCGCGGCGGCTTTAGGACGATGAATGTATAAACCGCTCGACCACCGCCGCGGTTTGTGGAGCGGCGAGATTGCATTTGAATTCAGTGTAAGAGCCGGTACACATGGACGTCCAAATGACGCCGGACGCATCGTCACTTAAGCTCCTCCCTCTTTGATACCTACCTATCTGCATTTCAATTCACATGATGCGATAGTACACAGCGTCACTCTGTATTATATAAGCCGAGCTACATAATAGCGAACCTGAATTTACAATTTATGTTATTTTTAGTTTTAAATAAACTGTCTTTTGGCCATAACTTCTAAAATATAAGGAATTTCGCATCTTTAACACCATTTTCACCCGCCTTACAAACCCCCGTCCGAGCTGAGAGCTCCTTCCCCACCATTTTTTTTTTTTTCAAAATTAATTGTCAATTGTAGTAGTCACGATCAACGATTAAAATTAATTAATTGGCACTTAAAACTGATCCTCAAGCGAATGGTTTAAGAAACATCATACAAATCAGACATTGCCTGCGTTCACGTTTGCAACGTTGTAATTGCGGTAAAATTTTTCCCTCCACTCAACCATAAACTCTTTACCCGAACGACTTGTTTTGTAGTTGTCATGTAAAATATTATTACAGCTGACAGCCGATTCGCTATTGAGTTTCAAACAAAACTTCAATTAAATTCGCGACGGTCTCAGGAAAAATGAAAAGCACTGCAAAATCGCCACAAATTTGTGTTGCTTCGGTGTAAATAAGCACATAAGACGCCATGTACAAATCAAGAACCCGAAAACGAAAATCCACACCATCTCACAGTCACATGCAATACGTCAACTAAGAACTGTCAAATACGCCAATACCCCTTACCCCCCATTGAACGGAAATCAACCAGGAAAAATTTCTGGTTAATTTCCCCGATGTGTGGTAGATTAAACGCAAACTGGAACGGACCGTCCACGAGCAAAATCAGTCGAACTGTTTGCATTTGCGTTTAAAACGTTGCGCGACCTGAACCCACCCATTGTGACCGTGTCCGTGTTCCGGGTTCGAATGTATGTAGGCCGGCTTATTAAAAATTGATATGCGGACGCGTGAAATGACGCAGATAGGAGCAGAAACCAGCGTCATCCCAGATAGCTATCGCGGCGGCAAAATGCCGCCGATGCGCCGATAGTTATCGGATAGCTATCTGCGGCCATGTGCATCGCTTCATTGCCCGTAATGTATTTCTTCCTATCCGATTGAAAGTGACGCAGTGTCAGACGGCATTTCGACGTCCATGTGCACCGGCACTAAATATGTAAACCGCCGCTTCTGCTCTATGCCTTTATACGCAGCGGTGTCCGCTGCTCAAACCGCTTGTGAAACCACGCGACCTTATTATGGTGGTAATAACCTTTCATTTGAGCCATACTGAATCAAAACCGGAGTCCAAAGCGTATATACCCTAGACTTGTACAGACCTAGTTGTGATACCAAAACTTCCAACTGACAACGGCCATTGCATTAAAAGTGAATTTCCCATATGGTCAGTTTGAGCTGTGGGCGTGGATCCAATGAAAAGTTTCATCGTTCATCCATTCGAATTTTGGATATTTACATTTGAACTAACGTTTATAGGGAAGGTTGCCGTTCATTCAATAGGATCTTGCCCATTCTCAAAATCAACTAACAACCTACACTATAAATATTTGTCGCATTTTGCAAGTCGCTAGCATCATTGTATCGAAAGTTATCGCTCATTTGAAGTTTCGTTTGTAGGGGACGTAGAGGTTGCTTGGGACGGAGCTTGGCCATTTCCAATACCAACCAACTAAATCTAAATCCAAATATTTGAACCAAATTTCAAGTCGCTAGCTTCATTCTATCGAAAGTTATCGCTCATTTGAAATTTCATCTGTAGGGGTTCCTTCGGTCGGATCTTGCCCATTTTCAATACCAACCAACTAGATCATGCTACAAACATTTGACCAAAATTTCAAGTTTCTAACTTCATTCTATCGAAAGTTATCGTGCAAACGAACAGACAGACAGACAGATATGGCTAAATCGAATCAGGAGATGACCCTCATAATTTCCATGTATACACTGCCACACCGCCGCGCCTAAAAGTCTAGGGTATAAAAGCAGACATACATGCATTTTTTTCAATGTGATCTTACATCAAATATTACTTTACAGCTCGTACTTGCACCATACTGGCTCCAAAAAGCTTCACATCGCAAAGCATCGCAAAGCCCATAAACTCCATCGCAAAGCCCATTAAATTCCATCGCAAAAAATCAGCAGCCGGTACTCGCACGAAAAAGCAAAGAAGTTTGTGAAAACATCGGGCCATCGCTCGGCTCATCATTGCATCGCGCGCAGTGTGTACACTCAAAGCGTGATTCCATTTAAAATTGAAGACTTTCCATTTTCTTGCTTTAAAAGCTTGTAATCGCATTGCATCGCTCGACCCGGCTCGGCTCGGCATCGCACGCAGTGTGAACATCCACTAAGGCAGTCGTGAGAATGAAGCAGAAGGTTTCCGACAGGTCCGCTCCTGCGTATGCGCGATATGCAGACTTTGCAGTTAACCAGACTGTTAATATGAAGTGGTGCGAGATCTCCTACCTATTAAATTCAACCAATCCTTACATAAAAAAAAATCATAAGATAGCCTTGACGTATAACCTAAAAAGGCTTCGATTTTTCGTTTTGTTTATAACGACACAGAGCGTCTATTTGATTGTTAATTTCGGAATCATTGCCCCGAGGAAGGGAAGATCTGTATATTATGTATTCAATGTTCTAGCAATGTGCAAGTGTGAACTATATTTTTCAGTGAAATTGGAATTTTTTTGGTTTCATTCTGCACATCAACTCAGTATTCGTCTGTAGCTTAGCTCGGCAACGTACCGAGCATTTTTTCTACTTAAAACACGTTCGTTTGAGGTTCAAACCCCTCAGCTGGACAAATACTTTTTATTGTGAAATTCCCTGTGTTTTGATTTCTCCAAGCTTAGTGGTTTCGTACGGATACAAGCACTCATCAGGTCTTGCATCTTTGCAGCTATCCGTGTACAAGGCGACCACAAAAGTGTGAAAGTTCTGTTAGTACAAGCCAAGAGGGCGTGATTTTTAATTGAAAACACTTTCACACTTTCGCAGTTTACTCCTTTTCCTCCTTTTCATGAAGCGGCCCTTTAACCCTAAAGCCTCGGCTCACTATCCTATCCCGCGCGTCTGCATCCGTCATAAATTTATTACAAAACTCTGTAGCATGAAATGAAAAATTTATGCGAGTTATACTCTAAATTATTGACCGACAGCGGACACTATACCTATTCTATTCATTAGTGTCGAATAAATTAAATTTACTGTTCGGATTCAGATACAGATATTTCATCTTATTCTTCACTCTTGTTCTCTGAATCGTTTTTAGTTGATCTTATTTTACGCTGAAGTGTGATTTGTTGCTTTTACTACTGCAGATTTATATACCTATACACACACCCTGCAGTATCAATGTACAGTTTGGTGTTTAGTCTGTTCTGTTGCGATCAACTTTGATTCTTCTACGAGTAGTATGGAATGGATGGCGTACTATAGAACCGTTCATTTTAAAGACCTTTACCGGTCAAAGAGAAATATATGTGCCTTTCAAGTCGACAATTAGCATGACAAGCACCGTGAACTCATAAACTAGATAGAAAAGTTGAGAGCTTAAGGTAGAATCTGTATCGTTGGAGGATACAGTGCAGGATAGGATTTATTTCACGCTTCGACGAATGCGGGACTTCAGGGGAGGAAGCCTTGAGTTTACACTCTGTTTTTTTGACATGGATATGTCTTATAGCTGGGGGTCATCCTAAAAATCTGTCCGTCACACGAAATGTCTGTTTTTCTACTCGGGGGTCAGAAGAGGAAACAAGCCCATTGAAAATTTTTCCGAGTTCTATGAATGTAGTGGCCGATCCTCAGTCAATCGGAGTCAGTCATCAAAGGGAACTCACGAAAATCGAAAAACTTCGCATCATGAACCGACTAAACAACCAGGCGCCCATAAAACAAGTCAACATCATTCAACTGCCATCCCCTCGTGATTCAAATTTGCTCACAACACCAGCCACATCCAGACAACCTGTCTCCCTCACTCGTGCACAGCGCTATGGCTCCTCCTTCACAGCAATCTTTAGTCACTAACCTGACTCAGTAAGAAAATCGTTGGGGAAGGTCGGGAAATAGCTTCAACTTCACACACACACACACATACACACACACTCGTATGCAGGCAATGGAGAGACGGTTGAGTCGAAGAAGTTCAATGGATGGGCGTTGCTTCGTCATCGGCGACAGTGCGAAAGAGATGCTTGCTCCACGCACCTTGGACTACACTTCCGCGGCGGATCCACCCCTTTCTTGTGATGGCCAATCCCATCTAGCCGACTGAAATCAGTGTCACCAAGGTCACCAACGTGTTTTTCCCGTGGATGTAAGGAACTTACGACCGTACTTGTATCGTGCATACCGCGTACTATCACGATCGATGATATATCAACTAATATTACGTTTACACTATACCGTGATTAGCGCCGGCTGATTTAATCTGCAACTGTCAGATACATACAATTTTAAACTCACCACACCCAGATTACGCAGCAGATGAAGTAATCTGGGGATAGTGTAAACGTAATACAGTCAACTCCGGTTATAACGAACCTCAAGGGACCGGGAAGATTGGTTCGCTATAGCCGATGTTCGTTATAGACGGAGGCATAAAAATACACATAAGAGTAGTTACACATATAATTTTTATTTATGCATCAATATTCAAAAACAAAAAAAAAAGTAAAATAAACAATATTTTTCGAACTATCCATTGATTGAAAATTTTTATTCTTAAGTTATGCGCGTATATTATTTATACATTCTGAAAATAATTTGTTATTTTAGTTTGCATTTGGGTGTTCAGTGCTGTCTCGTCTGCATATGCTTCTATTTAATTCACCCAAACTATTTAGAATAGTTTGAGATGCATCGCGCGATTGAAGAAAGGTACGATTTTTCCTCTAAGGAAAAAGCTTTTCGTTTTCGAGCATCACTCATTGTTCTTCACGTTCTTCACTGCAGAATATTACAATATTTCGTTACTACATAGACGAACAATACAACCACATTCGGGGAAGTCCCCAATTATATCGAGGTGTTCTTTGCGCACACTCATCACACTCACCGTACACATCGAAGCATCGTTCATAGATTAGTGTCACGAAGTTCGTTATAGCCATGTTTTAAGCCAAATCGGATGGAAAATTAGTCCGTTACATCCGATAGTTCGTTATATACGAGTTCGCTATAAACGTTTATTTTTAATACATATCCTAATGGTCACGCGCCGGGACTTAAGAATAGGTTCACTATAAACCATGGTTCGTTATAACCCGGGCCGTTATAACCGGAGTTGACTGTATTACAGTGCACAATTCTGATTTAGTGAGGAGAATAGTGCAGATGATGCAGTTTGTGCAGCGCGGATAACGTAAACGTTAATGCAATAAAATTGTGTTGTCGCGCTTACCGTCTTTAGACTTAGACGAGTACTATCTAAGTATCTAATAGTAAGTGTGTTTAGCTAGACCGCGGCTTGACGCGATCGATCGCGGATTGACGTACTAACGAAACACAGGCGCATATAAATATGTAGAGTGTATGATCGCTTGATCCACACACGGGGCAACGGTTGGGTTAATTTTTATTCTCCTGTACACTATGCGGGACGGTATGTCTTGAAAATGATACAAAGTATCTACACTGCATGCAGATACATCGGTACATCTTATGCCTACCGAAAGCGTGGGACGTGTTTTGTCGAATGAATTCATCCAGTATAACTATACTGGGATCTTTATAAAACTTACGTCGATATCTTCAACACAACAGGTTCCACGAATTCGGTAGCCAAAGACATATCCATGTTCCGATGTATCTGCATGCAGTGTAGATACTTTGTTTTTTTATTTGAGATGGTTATTGGTTTAACTGAAAATAATCATATTTGACCACACACATACAGCCGGCCTAAAGACGGCCTTAAAAGAGTGGACCGCCTGCAGGCACTGCCATTTTAACAAACAGGCCCCCGTTCAGCTGATCGAAACTTCTATTTTGACGTCAATTTGACGTCATTTCCGCCTTGCCACTGCCTTGGCAAAGCGAAAATGACGTCAAAATAGAAGTTTCGATCAGCTGAGCAGAGGCCAGGATAATATAGATGGCAGTGCTGCAGGCCACTTGAAACTGCAATTGTGTGGGCAATCTAGATTATCGTCAGTTCATGCCGTCTCATGATCAAATTCGCTTACATCTCTTCACTCTTCAGGTTGCCTTCAGTCCATGGCTTGATTAGTTTTTTTTTAGGAATACTAGACAATGGAACTATAGTTTAAGTGGAGATATACCTATAGGACTGATGGGGAAATTTGCAGGCAAAAATCTCAAATTACTTACATATCATACCACGGACTGTATTCCATGGCCTGACGATTGACCACTTGCTCAGTTTGTAATCTTCCGTCCATCATCAGTTCGGAGTTTAAAGCGGTCGATGTGCATATGTTGGCCTGCAGTCTTTCCCTTTTCCCAAGATCTTCTGTTCTTCAAGTTCTACCAATGATTCTGGATGGCCTATTCGTGGTTCTTCTCCACATTGTGCGCTTGGTCAATATAATATGCAGAAAAAGGATACCCACGATTCCAGAAGACATTCCATCTAAGCTGGCATAAAAATAAATAAGCTTTACTAGTGTACTGTTTTGCAATCTAGTCGACCGTTCAAAGGCTAAGGCTCGCCCACGGAAGAGGACATATCAGTGGATACGGCTCTACACTCTCTGGTCAGCCTTATTGAAAAATTTCTCGATCACAAGGAACTCACCAGACAGCCATGGTGAATATTAAGGGCGCGTTCAACAATGTATGACCAAGCGTGCTGAGGCACTCTTGAACCTACAGGTCGGTGAAACACTCTGCAAACTTATAAATAAGTTGCTACTATCGAGGCTTATTCGCGCCATTCTGAGCACATTCTCTTTTGTAGGGGAACTCTCCAAGTCGGTATATTGTCTCCACTTTTAAGGAATTTGGTTGTCGGTAAATTACTTCTGGACCTGGAAAAGATGGGGTAAAATGTCACTGTCTATGCGAATTATGTTGCAATCGCCGTTTCTGGTAGATTTGCGAGAGCGTCCTTACTCAGTGAGGTACTGAATGCTCTGTCCATTCTAACCGATTAGGTAAACCATTGTGGTGTCAGAGTTTACCTGGACAAGACGCAACTTGTGATTTTCACTAGACCCCATACGCTCTGTCCTATCGAACTTGTACGGAGAGAAGCTGACTTTTAGGCCGAGTTTAGAAGCTGCGGGAGCACCTGCGATTTACAAATTTATATTGAATTTAAATGGAACACACCGCTCAACAAACGGCGGCCGCAGTTTGACTAAACTCGACCTTACCGACAAGGCCAAATTCCTTGGTCTCATTCTAGATAGCAAACTAAGCTGGAAGTTCAATATTCAGGAGCGGGTGAAAGGCCACACGTGTAGAAACGATATTTTGGTATGGGGCCTGGTGAAAGTCATACATTGGATATATACAGCTGTGATGCGTCCTGTACTACTGTTCTGCGCAATCTGTATCTCCCTTTAACCCTTTGCAAACTGACTGACGCTGATCTGGTTGGGAAGTCTCATGGTTACTGCCAGAGACATGACTATTCTCACGGATAGTCAAGCTGCAATACGTTCGCTTGAATTGGTTCTTACTACATACATATACATCTAAAACAACTGCGGATTGGCGCTGAGACCTCGCGTTAATGGGCAGATTTTTCAATATCACATTTTTTTGGACACCGGGTGGCTTTGCAGGCAACTGCAGAGCGAATGAGCTTGCGCATGAGGGAATAATCGGCACTGCGGCTGGGAATCGTGAAAGCATCAAAATGCCTTGTGCAGCATGTAAAATCGTAATTAAGTCCGCTGCGGTCGACAGAGCCAACACAAGATGCGGCTCAATGACAGTTCATACCAAACGACGAAGGCGATCTGGCCTAGACTTAATCCTAACCACTCGGCTGTACTAGTGCCATTAAATAAATTATACATCGCCATCAAATTATTCTTTAAAAAAAAATTACTAGCTTCATTTTAATTAGAACTAGTAATAAAGCAAAGCGCACCCACATTGGGCGTCATTTTTCACTTTGTCCAATTCATAATTTCTTTTACCAAAATCCTAAAAATACCGCCAAATCCAAGTAGACGCTGGAAAATCTTTCTGCACTATCCGCAATTTCCCGGGCAGTACTGTCCTACCTCAACTCCAAAATGGATTACGGCCAACATGTTGCATGTTGACGGAAGAAAGTCTCCGCGAGTGCCAACGTGATGAACTAAGGTATAGAGAAGATTAATAGAACCAGATACCGAACGGAATGAGGGGCTCAGGATAAATTCTTTAACTAGAGGTCTTTCTTCAGTTAAGCTAGAAAATATCTTCTGTTGTTGACCATATTTCGAGTACGATATAGCGACGAAAGAGGAGCAATCCATAGAATAGACACGAAACGATCAAGAGCAGACGATGCCCATACAACAATCCCAATGAGGTATGAATGCAATCTTGCATATTGGATACTTGCTCTTGTATCTTGCACTTCATTTTGAACTTGTTCCTTTTGGAATATAGTGCAGAATGGATGCGCGCAAAGTTCAACAAGTTAACGGCAAACCAAAAAACAATACTCTCTCCTTCCATATGGACCCAAATCGAGGATGGAGAGTTATGTAGCTTGGCAATATACTCGTGCATTCCCTGGTGCTAGACAGATCGCTAGAGATGGATGATTATAAGGAAATAAATATTTTAATGGTTCAGGTCAATTTATATATGCAGACGTGAGTATCTTTACCGCAGTGTAATCGACTGACTCCGCATTGCAATCTTGTACATATTTCGTTTTCACTCCTCACAATTTTTGTTCTAGTCCCGAGCAGTTACGAGTACTACACATACATATATTCGCATTGCTAAGTTTATCAGGCTCGATTTATTGAGCCATGAAATTCAAATTGAGCCTGATATATTGGCTTGAGCTGTGTATAGGGTCCCGTTAAAATTTACGATTCAGTGTAGGAATATGGCTGTGAAGTAATTTGCGATCAAGAGTAATAATAACAATAATTTAACCGCCGCCATTTGATACTATGGTTGTTATGCGTACAGTACGCAAGTCGATGCGTCCACATCGGATGGCAATAGAGAAAACTGCAAAAATGGATACAACTCGTGAAAAAGTTATTTGCAGCTAGTACTAACCCCAAATGTCTAATTGGCAAAATAATAAACCTCTGTTCCTATTGATGGCATAAGCATGAACTCTGATTGAACAACTGCCGAAGCGAAATGCTCATTGAATTGGCTGAGGGAGTATGCCAGAACCTTATCATGAATGGACATCATCGGTTTCGATATGCACAAGTACGTGCTATCAAACTATAAAACATGCATAAAATTATTGTTTCATATACCGCTTGCCACCTACAGCAAACGCGAAAAGCTATTATGGTGTCATAAATGAAAGGCAGGTTTTAGTTTAGGTTCAAAAGGTTAAAAAGAATGGTATGTGCTTGTCACATTATGGTTATGGGAAGGTATGATCATTTCCCATCGGAGGGACAGCACACTTATAAGGGGACTGTTAATCTGAAATCATATAGTGTGTTATGTGTTAAGTGGTTTTTAAACGTAATAGCAATCAACCTCGACAACAGCCACGAGACCTGGTGCCAGACCAGCCTCAATACCGACGATACCAGCCACCAGACCTAGGCTTGTTCCTAAAACCGGTCCACCGGTTTAAAACCGGTCTTCTGTTAGGACCGGTCCCGAGATTCCCAAAAACCGGTTTCGAAAAAACCGACTCATTAAAAAAACCTTCTTATGGTCAAAAAACCGGTTTAAAACCGACTCATTAAAAAACCGATTCACTAAAAGACCGACCGAAAACCGACTTGTTAAAAAGACTCATTAAAAAACCGATTGACCAAAAGACCGACCGAAAACCGACTTGTTAAAAAGACTCATTAAAAAACCGATTGACCAAAAGACCGACCGAAAACCGACTTGTTAAAAAGACTCATTAAAAAACCGATTGACCAAAAGACCGACCGAAAACCGACTTGTTAAAAAGACTCATTAAAAGACCGATTCACCAAAAAACCGACCGAAAACCGACTTGTTAAAAACCGACCGACTCGGACGAGTTAAAAACCGACTTATTAATTAAAACCGTTGAGGAAATGGAGTATTTTTGTGTGGACAGTACAGGACGGAAGTATTCAAGAAAAGGTTTTAGCTTTTGATTTGAGTGTGATTTGGTATGTGGTATATCCACACATTTGGTCGACAAGAGGCATGCGTTCAAAGTTAAATAGATATGAACAATATACCCATTGAAAGGTTGAATTGAATTGAGAAAAAAAATGTCGGAACTGATGATTGTGAGTAATAAAATATGACAGTGTACTGTACGTGGTTATCAGTGCACCTGTTAGAAAAATTGGCATTATGATATGGCGGGCGAGACTCATGTATTCTAAATATTGTAGTACAGGTGTTAAAGGAGTATTCTATTCTAAAGAAGCCCCTAAACGATCAAGCCGGTTGATCAAAATTTTGATATCCATCAAAAAACTGGGGCTGCCCACCCCAGAATGACCACCCTGTTTTCATGGGGACATACTCGTCCGATCGGGCTGATTCGAACTATAAGGTAATTTTGGGTCTCAATTCAATTCAACCTTTCAATGGGTATATTGTTCAAATCTATTTAACTTTGAACGCATGCCTCTTGTCGACCAAATGTGTGGATATACCACATACCAAATCACACTCAAATCAAAAGCTAAAACCTTTTCTTGAATACTTCCGTCCTGTACTGTCCACACAAAAATACTCCATTTCCTCAACGGTTTTAATTAATAAGTCGGTTTTTAACTCGTCCGAGTCGGTCGGTTTTTAACAAGTCGGTTTTCGGTCGGTTTTTTGGTGAATCGGTCTTTTAATGAGTCTTTTTAACAAGTCGGTTTTCGGTCGGTCTTTTGGTCAATCGGTTTTTTAATGAGTCTTTTTAACAAGTCGGTTTTCGGTCGGTCTTTTGGTGAATCGGTTTTTTAATGAGTCTTTTTAACAAGTCGGTTTTCGGCCGGTCTTTTGGTGAATCGGTTTTTCAATGAGTCTTTTTAACAAGTCGGTTTTCGGTCGGTCTTTTAGTGAATCGGTTTTTTAATGAGTCGGTTTTAAACCGGTTTTTTTGACCATAAGAAGGTTGTTTTAATGATTCGGTTGACCGCTAGGAAAACCGGTTTTCATAAAAACCTAAAACCGGTCTACAAATCTTAGGACCGAACAGGTCTAACCAGACCTACTTCAATACCAGCCATGAGACCTTAGACCATTTGTATGTTTATAGTGGGAGGAATCTCATTTCTCAGGAGACACTGCCCACAACTAATAATAATACGTATGATGGCAGCGACTGCGACATGGGATTTTTGTAATCAGTGCGGGACTACTTATCCTGTAGAAGCTTCAATCCTCTTACTGCAGCATTTTCCCTGCAGAACTATCTCGGTATTGCGTCGCAGGGCTGGTTTTGGCTACTTAATCCGTTGCGTCCTTTTTCGTATCTGCTCCTCTTTCCTCAGTTCCTTATGGATATCGCATATTGTACGAATTACGGCCTCCAGGAGTTCAGACCTTAAGCCGCTTCTAAACGATGCTACGAACACCTTCCAATGTTGATGCTTTAGGCAATATTCAGATTAGCTACATTTACAGTTCCGTCGCAGCCACTCACAATAGCCAAGCATAGTCGATCGTATCGCATGCTGAGCGATGACTGTGAATCCGCCCATTTGATGCTGTGTATCTCGACTGAAATTTCAAGCAGTCGTGCAGCGCGGTGTCGTGTGTGTGAATTTCGCCTAATAGTTTGTCGCATCGTGTGGCAGGGTGTCGAGTTACGATTACGAGCTTCCAATGTCGAGCGTCGAACGTTCGCATTGGAAGGCGTTCGCTCTGTTGGCGAGTTTTGTGCCCGAATCAAAGGAATTCGAACGTTCCAACGTTTGAATCAAACAATTGCCGCACCGTCGCACAGTGTTTCAAAGTCGAGTAAAAAGTGGCGAAATATCAAGGAGGTGTTGGATTCGACTGAAAATTCGTGTACGGGGGTTTTTAAGGGTGCTGATAATGAATCTGGAAACCAAATTTAAAAATTCAAAATAACGGATATCTTTTCCAGGAAAATAGTCAAATTCAATTTAAAATAAATAAATACATATATAGCAAAGATTTCGAGTAGCTTAATTCAATTTATTATTATAAATATACAGTACAAGATACTTAAGGACAGATGTCATGACAATTCATTTATTAGGACTCGTCGGTAAAGATAGTTTTAGCGATTCAGTAAGTCGATACGCTCGAATCATTATTATCAGCACATGGAGAACCATCGGAAGACATCAACATTTTTATTGCTTCATGCGATAAGCTTTTGTTTCTTTTGGGTGCTATTTTCCTTGCGCTAGACACAACAGGATCTGAAGATACCATTAGCCAGTGAAACACGTCCTCCATAGTTTTTTCGCGTGAAATTTTTCGAGAAAAAAAGTCTTTATTTTTGGCTTCTTGTGCTTCTTCAGATAACTCTCCAATTGGAAGCTCGGCCGCCTCGATTATTTGAGGTCCATGAATTAGGATTTTGTGGACTGTTGTTGGCATGTAAAAAACATTTTATACTTGATTTTAAGTGTTTTTCCGTCAACAATTGTTTCGTAGGGAACGAGGCATTGAATTTCTTCGTCAATGAGGTGGTGTTCGTTTAGAGTCCCCTGTACAGTTTCGGCCGCGAATTGCATGGGTCTACAGTAGCGAGGAGAACAAGGCCGCGGATTTTTCCAAACTAGCACTTCCGATTGCGTTTCTTTGCAGGTGGCGATAATTCGTAATGGAACAAGTGAGACAAGAAAAATGCTGGCGTCTGAGCTTTTTTCGTCGCTAAAGCTCTGCTTGTATTGACTTTGCCCGGAACTGCCGTCACATCCCCATTTTACAACTAATGTCATATTGTGCAAAGTTTCTGGATGCAATGTTCCAATAACATAACTTTGTGCCAGTAAAATCCTGCCAGAAGTGTGGTCTAATAGCTTTTGCAACTTAACTTCTGCACTGGTTTCGGTAACCTCAATTCCCGATGGATAACAGCACTTCTTAGCCTCCAAAACTTTATGGTACGAGGGATATATAGGCGCATTGCACTCCATCGCGGCTTTTCTCATATTCATATATGAAGCTACAGTCAATTTACATTCAACCATTAATAAGATTGCTGTTTCAGGAAGCATTTCAATCGGACGTGGAATATTTGATTTTTTTGCAGCCTGTTGCAACTTCGCAGCACGTGTTGGCGATATTGTGACCTCCTTCAGAACTTTCGCAGCTTCAACAAATGCTCCGGATTTTCGTAAACCCAATTGGGTTGCATGCGCCAACTCCGCTGTGTTGTGTGTTGAGAGCAGTACTTACGACTTACGTCTCTTCGACCTCTCACTTGCTTCCTCAAACTTCGAGGGAGGTCGACCACTCGTTGTACCCGCCTCTTGGGATAAAGTTGAAGACAGTACCTCAATTTTTTTTATTGGTCGCGTTCGTTTTAACATTCTGCAAAGTAAATATGATAGTCTAGTTTATCAGGCATCCGTACATTTTGCAATAATTGTTGATGTTATTTAATTTTTTTCTCACCGTAGTAGTAATAGCTGTATTTAGCCAACCTGCATTACTTTTATAAAATTTTGCAGTTGTTCTTTTAACCAATTGCCATTTTGATCTTATTCTGCTCACAAGCCTTTTTAATGAGGGTTGCTCATTTGGGTGAATTTCGAAGGGAATTCCAGTCTTTGAAAGCAATTTGTTTTCGACATTTGCAAGTATCTCATTCGCAGTTAATTGCAAGTCGCCCTTAATCATCTGGAAAAACTTCTTTCGAGTACATACTACTTGCCCGGTAACTGATCCTTCATATTTGAAAGTCAAATAATGTAAATAAAACATAAAAATAATAAATTTATAAAATTAATACGAAATTCCTTTTGGGTTGATTGCAATTGCCAGAGGCAGATAGGGGCAGCTGATTTTCAAAACATTCGATAGAAAACAATATTACCTAGCTACCCCATTCGGAAAAAAAGCTGCCAAAGCCCGCCCGAAAAGTATAATCCTACTATACGACACATTTAATTGAAAACCGAATATAAAAAACGTCAATGTTCAAACATTTTTTTCGTACGGGTAAAAAAAGGCACAGAGAAAGTAACATATATTTAAGTTCTACATACCTTTAGCAATACCCTCCATCACGCCGCATAAAAATCGGGCACACCAATCACAAATTATTCAATTTAAAAAACTATCAAATTTTCGACCGACTGCAATTGCCGTATTTTCTTCCGATAGCGTCAACTTTGAAGCTATACACTAGAGCCGTTACACGACTTACGAGTCCGGCCTTTTGGCAAAGAGTGCGACAAACCCTCCACTTCAATATTGTATGGATATTAACACAATACAAAAATATCATTTTTTGGATTTTGTCACAGTTTTCTGGATTCTGAAACACTGTGCGTCGAGCAGAAACATTTGAAGCAAGCGCGGTAACAAGGCACGATGAATTTGGTGAATGTGAAAATTAATTAATTGAAAAATAGGAGCAAGACGATACCACAATGGCGGCAGCAACGTATACTATCTCTTCTTCTGCTATCACCTGCAAAAAATTTCAATTCAATTTATCGCTTGACAACTCAGGCAAACCGTTAAACGTTTGAATCAAACGACCGAATTGCCGTTGCCGTTGAGAAGATAAATTTGTCGGTTCAATTTTCAAATCATTTGATTCAAAAGTTGGATCCAACGTTGGGTCAAACGTGGGACGCATCGTCTAGAAGCGGCTTTATCATGTGCTCCACTATGTTCTGTGGATTAAGGCCATTGCCAAGTACCGCCTCCAATGCGTCGCACTTCCCTGTGGTAAATTATGGTATGGAGGTGTATGCTGGCAACTGCATTCTCCGAAACCAGATTATGCCAACGAAACGTTAACTGGGCCACATGGAACAGTTGACGCGCTATGCCCCACAAGGGGTTAGGGCAATTGAGTAGTTGAGTAGTACTATTCCTGGGAATCTCGGAAAGTCAAGCGAATGGTCCAGCATGAATCTGTCTAGGTGCTTCCTATATTCACCATGTCCTGTAAGAAACTGAGCTAGAAAATGATTTACATATCTCTCCGTGTTAGCGTTTGAGCCACAATTCGATTTGCACGATGCGTATATGTATGTGTCGCTTACTTTTAGGGTTTCATCACTTCATCGTTTCATTTTTGTTATTTCCACAAAGACTCACTTCTTTCTGGTTTTTTTGCGCGCATTAAATGCGTCCGGTGGCTACCAACCTCGGCCGTTATACAATCGGTCCATTTCGTCTGCTTGAATGCCAGTGGGGATGATACCCGCAACCCCTTAAGCAGCCTCATCAAATATTGTTTGGTATCGTCGATCCACGCATTCATTTGCCCACTTTGTTAGCAAAAATAGTGCGTATTGTGTAACTTCGCTGAGTGTACCAGGGAATTTACCGGAGAGAGCAACCGAGACGTCATCAGTATAGGCTGTAACTATGCAACTCATCTCCTCCAGGTATATGAGCAATCAGTTGACCGTGATGTTCGACAGGAGTGATGAGAGCATTCCATCCTGTGATCTACCCCTGCATAGATAGATAGATAAAGAAGGTGGGCCGTGGGTCGTATTGGAATCACAAGCACTGCGACCTTGAGGTGGATTGAACCGCTGCATACGTCCTACGTGCTGATGAAGCCCTTATTTTTCCGGTGATGTAACCATTGATGTTAACATGAGATTGATAAGTGCAACCAGAGAGCTGTCCACGTTTAGTCTCATGAGAGCGTCGATGATTGGCGTAGGCATGACTTTATCGAAGGCTCCCTCAATGTCCAAAAACGTAATCATGGTTTACTCCCTATAGAACTAAGAGACCTCTCTGGAATGCAGTGCTGTGTCTAGAGACCTCCCCTTGGTATAGGCATGCTGCGATGCTAAAAGTGGACGTATTGGGATCGTACTTTGCAGGTGGATGTCGATTAGCCTCTCCAGAATCTTAACAAATGTGGAGGATATACTAATGAGCCTAAAATCTTTTGGTCCCGCATGTGAGCTTTTCCCCGTTGTGGGAATGAAGATTACGTTCATCTTCAGCCATAAACTAGGAATATATACGAAATCCAGACAAAACTTGAAAATAATTTCGATCCAAGGAGCAACTATGTCCGACGTATGCTGTAAATCTGCCGAAATGATTCCATCGGGTCCCGCAGGCTTAAAAGGCACGAAGCTCGATATTGCCCACCGGACCTTCTCCTTTGAAACGATGGAATTGGAGTCACATGGTGCCATAAAAATTTATCCGATCATTGGTATTCTGATCAAGCACGGTCAGGAAAATGCGTGTTGAGCAGAATCTTCAAGGTCTGTTCACTGGATACAGTCCAAGCACCATCCTGCTTCAAAATAAAACCAACTGGGCATAGAAGGATTAGTTGAAAGAACTTCAACTTCAATTCGTTGGCAGAAATGCCTCCGCACGCACTTAGCTTCGCCTTTCACGAGGTCACTACAGTGATCCGAAAGGCGAAAAGGTAGGCTAATACCAAGCGATTTCGAGTACATTTCATATCCCACTGCAGTGGCAGTCCTCGAACCATCCTTATAGACAGGATGTGAGTGGATAGTGAGCGACAAAAAAAAAACCCGCCCAATCTCCAAGTTTGAGTTACTAGGCTCGTTGAGGAGCGTAACTTTGAGAGCTGTAAGTATCAGACCTTCACAATCTCATGAGCTCCGTCCCCCGGTGTTCCATTGTCCCTTACACAATGGGCTGGAAATTTACAGAATCGTAAAACTACAACGACTTCAATGGGCAGGGCATGTACAACGAATGGACGATAACCGCATACCTAAAGAAATATTGAAAGGACACATCAGCGGAGCAAGGCTGCGGGGAAGAGCGAGAGCTCAGAAGAAGAGACTCAGTAGATGCTGACGCCGAAAAGCTGCTGGGTTTCCGAGTTTGGAGGACGTAGAGACATAGTCACTTGACCGAGATAATTGGATGACATTGATCCAGACGGATCGATGATGATGAATTCAATAAAATAATAATTTAATCCTATTTCCTAGGATTTTATTTTATTATAATTATTTGAAAGTTGACTAATCGTTCGAACTGCAACTCTACATCGAGTTGCATTATGTAGAACTAGTTCGGTACCAAACTATTACCAAACCATTAGTCAGGTTTTGGTTGAAGTTTATTTTTTTATCAATAAAAATATTCAAGAGACGTTTAATTTTTTTTCAGGCTCATTTATTTTCAAAGCCATTAACTTTTTATTAACCCTAAACAAGAAACAATATTTTCATCATATTCCCCAATAGTCAAATAATGTTATACTAAAAACAAAAAATCGATTTTCAGTCTCACCACCCTCATTCACAACGTTCCGACATTAAAATAAACATTTTCCACTACAACCTAACATCATCCGACTTTATCGCTAACAAATATAACATTAAAACATACATTCGTTCACGTTGCTACATAAAAACCACCTTTAGAGCCGAGCAAGATTATTCTAAACATCATACCACCCCCGAAATTTGACCTCGTCCAATGCTAACCATATCGCTACGTTTTGTTGTTGTTTTTATAAGTCTGAGCTCCATAACGAAAATTAATTATATTTTATTGTTATTCCCCCTCGAATCGTTCAATATAATGTTAAAAACGTTTTTTTCCTCTCAGTCTCTCTCGGGCCGGGCGAAAGTTCAAATCATCTGTAGGTTCCGCTCTCAGGCTCTCGCCGGTTGCCCGTGTGCTGTTTGCCCGAACTCGGTAGTACTGAACTCTGCGCATATTCTCTCAAATTTTCTCAAGCAAACTAATACACGTCTAAGTTCATCCCTAAACACGATAGAGAGGTGCACCCCCAGTGTGATTATGTTCGACATTTGTAGAAAATATATTCGCCCGGTTGTGATTTGAAATGAGAACCCATCGGCGGCTGGCGGGCGGGCCGGCCCGGTGGTAGTTGCCACCAGCAATACCCCACATTGTAAGGGGGTGACTGAGACTGAAATAAGTTTTTAATGCGCACTAACAATTACGCAGCTTCCCCTGAATTTTGTGTTTAACATTTTTCACATGTGTGTGAAATGTAAGAGGAAATTTTTATTTTTAACAACTTACCTACACTGAAGTGTACAACGGTTGGTTATGGTACTTTAGTATAGCGGATTTCATCCCTTGAAGAAATCATGTTGTACGTTTTCTATGAGAAATGTGTCATCATTTAAAGTCAAAGATTTCGAGATAAGGGTGGTGGACCGTTTTGCCTTATGAAAATATGGAAAAGTTCGCAGTGAGCAAATGCATTATCAGTTTGAGAGCAATTGTGCAGAAAATAATGCAGAAATCGAAAAACAGGTCGATAAAATTGTCATAGCGAAGTTGAATAAATTTAAGAAAGTTGTCCAAGGGCTTTACCTATTTGTGGGTTTTTAGGTCTCTACGCTCGTCGAACAACATCTCAGATTAATGTCTTGAGAAAAAAATCAATATTTATCTCATTAAGAATTGGGAAAGTTGTTTGGTTATGTGTATACAGGAGTGTGCTGTTATTTATATATATATATTTATATATGAGTAATAATAATATATGAAGTTTCGGAATTATTCTATTTTATGAAAAGATTTACGATAGATTTGCAGACAAAATGGTAGGGCATGATTGAGCAATGGGGCGACCGGTAGCGCAGTGTGTTGAGGCATCAGTCTCATGTTTGACTACCGGCGTTTCGGGTTCGAATCCCGTCCACGACGACGTTCCTGGCCATGGATGTGCAGGAGGTGCATGCTGGCAAATGCATTCTCCGAAACCAGTTTATGCCAACGAAACGTCAACTGGGTCACATGGAACAGTTGACGCGCTATGCCCTACAAGGGGTTATGGCAATTGAGTATGATTGAGCAATGCAACAAGTTAATAGCTGATTTTCCCTACGCGAGCGTTTGAAGTTTTGGAACATTTTCATTTCGCGAACAATAGCCGTGTTCGGTACAAGCAGAAGCAGACAGAGATCTAAAGTGAATCGAAAGGCTCGAATCTGCGACGAGCGAATTCAAACAGCCGCCATATAGATTCTTCGCCGCGTGGGAGCGAATTGCGGACTCAGTAAGGGCGAAACGCTGAGAAACAAGTTGCGTTCAATCAATTCACTTCCAACTCTGATCCGATGTCATCCCATACGAGACCTGGTTCAGGGTTACTAGGAAAATCACTCTTCTGTGCAGGGGCATGCTGGCCCGCTGGGCTACCGAGATTTTCTCGGGACGCCTCGTTTTAGGGGCGCCTTTTTGCGGGCGGTAGAATTCTTCCGAATAAATAAGTCATGCTTTATTCTCAGAAAATTGTTCTGCCGAATTTCAAGAAATGTTGCCTGATTTCCTAGTTGTGGAAGTTATGAAATTGAAAATTGTGTCGCTGATTGTTTTGATGGAACCGTGAATATGAATGGTCAATATAACGGTATTTCAGCATATTTAAAAGAGTTCAATGTAAATAATTTTTACACTTGGTGTCATGCTCACGTACTTAACTTGGTAGTCATGGTTGCTCAAAACCGGACCTACACTTTCCAACCTAGGTCCAACACCTAGGTTTAGTAGGTAATATTTGTAAAATATATAGGTCACCAGGTCTAGGTAGGTCTCGGAAGATACGCAGGTTTTGAAAGAACAGAAGATCATTGCTGGGTAGGTTGTGTATCCAGGTCTGGGTAGGTCTCTAGGTCTGGTTAAGTATGCAGGTCTGAGTAGATTCGTAGGTTTTGAAAGAACAGAAGATCAGTGCTGGGTAGATACGCACACCTACTCCTCCCCTATCAATGAAGTAGGTCTGGTTAAAATACACAGGTTTTGAAAGAACAGAACATCAGGAGTAGTACTATACATCTGGGCATGGATAGATTAGATATGGCTTTCTTTTTTATTTAATATATCAAGAAATTATTGGTTGATTTTTTTTTAGGAAATTTACGTTCGATTTTGCTTGTAAAAGCTGGTATGGGTTGTTTAGGTTGCTGATTGCGAATCTGAAGTCTAAAGAGGTTTACACTTCACCGTGAACGTGAACGTGGAAAAAAATTGTTTCCGCGGTGAACAGCTCCGTGAAAATATTTCACAGCACTCCCGTGGTAAGAATTATTTTCCACGTTCACAGTCGCATTTACACTTCCCCGGGAACATAATTTCCATAGTGTCGGTAGCAGAACGGAAAAACAATGGACGAAACAATTGACGACTTAATTATTCTAAGTGGCTCATTTTTATTATTTTTGGTGTTACTAAACGTTAGAAACCAAAGAAACTCTAGGAGATACTGGGTGCATCCATATCTCACTAAAAGAAATTTAAAAGGGCGCTTTGTAAAAATAATGCAACGGGCTCTTCCATCCAATTATTTACACAACTGCAACATATATGTATTAATATGCAATCAGTCTTATAAAACATGTACTGTAATTTAAATACAATATTTTTCTCAAGCGATGCATACATTTTTCACGATGAACAACTTTTCCGAATGCAAATGCAATTCGAACGTGAACGTGGAAAAAATTCCGCGGTGAGTTTCTTGATTCCGCGTTCATTTTCACGTTCACGTGTTTACACTTCTCGGCGAAACGTGGTGAAATTGATTCCACGATGAATTATTTTTTTCACGATGAAATGTACGGGGAATTTAAAAAGATAAGTAAAATATTAACATAAGGTTGTGAAAATATGGTCAAACTGTAGTTTATCGAATTCCCCATTCATTCCACTATAATCCCCGTACGTAAAATATCATTTTCATAGATATTTTCGAAGAAAAAAATTTTCCCCGTTCACGTTCACGATGAAGTGTACAGAGCCCTTAAAATGCAAAAAAAAATGAAATAGGGGAGCCAAAATGGTAACATTTCTTTTATAAAGACGGCCAACTTGCTGGGAAAAACTGGTAGGGGTCATTATTAGGTCGCTGATTGCGAATCTAAAGCTAAAATTGACAAAAATGAAAAATAAAAGATCCTGAACGGTAACCCTTTTTTCCAAAAACGCGGCCAATCTTGCTGAAAAAAACTTTTAGGAGGTTTTTTTTCGGTCGCTGGTCACGAATCTGAAGTCATAATTGCAAAAAGAATACTAAGTGGGGGATTCAGAATGGCAACACTTTTCTTTTATAAACACGGCCGATCTTGATGGAAAAAGTCACTTATTGAATTACTATTGAATCACTTATATATACCTTTTTTCGTTCAAATTAACAAATTTGCGTATGAAATTAACAAATTTCCGAATGAAATTAACAAATTAACACGGCATACCGTGCATACAAACAATGCCCCTCTGTCGAACTGAGAGAAGTTTACAATTCTACGCGTAACATCTGCAAATCAGTCATAAATAAGGCTAAATTCCAGTTTGAAAGCAAAATTAGGCAGAAAGTATTCGTTCAACGGAAAGGTAGCAAAGGTTTCTGGTCACTCGTCAAATCTGTGAAGAATAACTTCACCTCCTCTTCTATTCCACCACTGGTATATGATGGCAAAATATACAGTGAACCGCAAGACAAGGCCAACCTGTTGGCCGAAACTTTTGTTGCAAACTCTTGCCTACTACCCACTACTCAGAGTCCACCAGCCATACCCTTATGTGATTTACACCAGAGACCTTTGCATTTCCGCACTAGAGAAGTATTTAAAGTACTCTCAAAACTCGATGTATCAAAATCGGCTGGACCTGATGGCATCTCCCCCTTAGTTCTCAGACACTGCGCTTCCTCGCTAGCCAAACCTCTCCGAAAACTCTTTTACCTGTCCTATGTTCCCATCATCGTGGAAACTAGCTCATGTCCAACCAACCCCCAAGAAAGGAGAAGCATGTGATCCATCTAACTACCGACCAATAGCACTAACTTCGACCCTATCAAAAGTCTTCGAAACCCTGGTTAACAACCAACTAATGAGCTACCTTGACTCACATCATCTCATCAATGATCGGCAATATGGTTTCCGGTCTTCTCGCTCCACCGGCGACCTAATGACATACCTCACCGAAAGATGGAATCGCTGTATTCACCAATTTGGCGAGGCTAAAATCATTGCCCTCGACATTTCGAAAGCTTTTGATAGAGTCTGGCATCCGGCTCTTCTAGCTAAGCTCCAGGCTTTTGGTTTGGACCCAAAATTAGTTAAATGGATCGAAAGTTTCCTTCACGACAGAAAATATTCAGCCCTCATCCCTAACCGCTCTGAATGGGTAAATGGCACACCCTGTCCAGACCCTAGATGTATCAAATGGTTCACCGATGGGTCTAAAACAGAACAGGGTGTTGGTGCAGGTGTCTTTGGACCCAACACCAGGATTTCGATCGCAATGGGAGTCTCGCCCAGCGTTTTTCAAGCTGAGATCCACGCCATTGAGGTCTGCGCCAGGGTAATCTTGGAAACTGGACTTCGCGGCGCTCACATTGCTATCTACTCAGACAGCCAAGCAGCTATAAAAGCGCTCTCCTCATTTAAGGTCTCTTCAAAACTGGTGAAGGAGTGTTACAATCTCCTTCAACTGTTGGCAACCAAAAACCGAGTCTTCTTGTGTTGGGTGCCAGGCCACCAGGGCATTGAGGGGAACGAGGCTGCGGATGAACTTGCTAGACAAGGATCATCCAGTCGTTTTCATGGACCTGAGCCTTACTGTGGCTTTGGACTGGCCTCGGCCAAACTGCGGATCACAGATTGGTTTGCACGATTGCGTCAACAGTACTGGGATACCCTTCCAGGGCTTCGTCAATCAAAGGAGCTGATAATGCCCTTCAGTCACAAGGGTACTACTCAAATGAGTAGAACCCACCTAAGACTCCTAGTGGGGTACTTATCTGGCCATCACCTGGTCAGATATCACCTGAACAAGATGGGTCTTTCAAGCGAGACTGAATGCCGTCTTTGTCTGGAAGACGTGGAAACGACCAAGCACATCTTGTGCGAATGTCCCGCCATCGCGCGTTTTAGGATGTCACTCCTCGGGCAGGCTACTATCAGCACTGCAGAATTCAGGTTGATTCCTGCTAAAGACTTACTGCCCTTTATTAGAAGGGTGGACGGTCTTTTGGATTAATGAGCTACGGCACAATAGATCTTTATGGTCGCAGTGCCTTCCTGCTAGGAAAGTAGCTCGAATTTTTATATCTATCTATCTATCTTCCTTCACGACCGTTCGCTTCAGGTCGTCCTTGATGGAGTTAAATCAAATTGCCATACCACCAACGCAGGGGCCCCCAAGGTACTGTCCTTTCGCCAACACTCTTCCTTCTCTTCATCAACGATCTTCTCAGCGTGACTTCCAACTCAATCCATAGCTTTGCAGACGATAGCACCCTTGACTACACTTACTCTTTCAACTCTGTAGCTGACTCTCGCCGAAATTCAACATCTATCAACAGAGATCGCATGTTTGACTCACTAAATGAAGACATTTCAAAAATTATTGCATGGGGGAAAGCGAATCGAGTAGAGTTTAACGCCTCAAAAACTCAATGTTGTCTACTTTCCAATAAGCGATGTGCTCCACCTACCGCCCAACCCATTCTTGTCGATGGGGTCAGCATTCCTGATTCGCCCATACTGAACATACTAGGTATTAACATCTCCAGTAAACTAAATTGGTCCGACCACATTTTTTGCGTTGCAAAAAACGCAATGAAGTGTCTGGGCTTTCTGAATCGCTGTAAAAGATACTTTTCACCATCTGATCTGGCTCAAATTTACAAGGCTCATATAAGACCGAGACTTGAATTTAATTCCCACATATGGGCAGGCGCAGGTAGAACCGCATTATCCGCGTTAGACAAAGTTCAACGGAAAGCCTTCAAGCTTATTGGCGAGGAACCCATAACATCTAAAATCGAACCGCTTGAACACCGGCGAAGTGTCGGCTGTCTCTCACTCTTCTATCGCTACTACAACCGCCGTTGCTCTGATGAAATAGCCAACCTCATTCCTGAGCGTACTTTTCCTTTACGTAACACCCGACTAGCCAGTCGTGTCCATCCTCATCTTCTAGAACTCAGCAATAACCGCACCGCCAAATTCCATGACTCGTTTGTATCTAGGACAACACGAATGTGGAACGATCTACCATCTTTTGTTTTCCCCCGCAACTATGACCTACAAAAATTTAAACGGAATGTACACCGTCACCTTATTCAAACTCAACCCATCTCCCCACTACCTTAATCCCTTACCGCCAACGCTGTGCTCTCGCATCAAAGGGTTACCCCCTAAGCTTTGGTATAAACATAAAAAAAAAAAATTTACGGATCAAATTAACAAATTTGCGATTGAAATTAACAAATTCGCGAATAAAATTAACAAATTTACGAATCAAAATGACAAATTTGTGATTCAAATTGACAAATTTGTGATTTAAATTAACAATTTTCCGAATCAACTAACAAGTTTGCCAATCAAACGAACGTATATTTTCTCCAACGACTTTTTAGAAATAAAAATAATAAAATAAAATTCCAGTAAAAACATTTATAAGTTACTTAATATTTATTGATGTTTCTAGCTTAATTTCCACCGTTTCACAAATGTTTCGAAACCGAAAAAAAAAACATGTTGCTTATTTCCGGTTTGAATAGAATATGTGGCGAACATAGAAATTGGTACATGTATACATACGTATCGCTTTTTTTTTCGCAACAGTGTTCAGTATTCTTTAGAAACATTTGTAGGTATGTTTACTAAAGGATAAACCAAGGTTCTGTTTCTATTTATTTTTGAATTACAAGTATGAATCATGAGCCCCAAAAAGGATTACTGTCAATATAGCCCCGCAAATATGTGGAAAAAAAATACTGAATTTCTAGAACTAAATCTTTGCCAGAAACGCTTTTGCTGAAAATATGAGAGTAATTGATAGCCGCAGATAATAGTAAAGTTATTATTTCAATACTCCTGAATTATTATTTGATCTCAAAATCACATTAGCCTGGCTTGTTTGTAACAAAGTTGTCTGATTACTTTAAGCAAACTTAACTTTACAGCGTACGTTTTATTTTACTGGAATTCTTACCATTCTCACGAAGCTTTTTTGCGCATTTTGACTATAACGACTATGCAATCGGCATTTAACCATTGGTTGATATGAATGTTAATTTCTTTCCTAAATGTGTTTATTTGATTCGCAAATATGTTAATTTCATTCGCAAATTTGTTAATTTGATCCGTAAATTTGTTAATTTCATTCGCAAGTTTGTTAATTTCATTCGCAGATTTGTAAATTTGAACGAAAAAAGGTATAGTACAACCCCCTGTCTATACACATTAAAATGTTTAAATTTACAAACATATCCGCTAAATTTCCAATGCATTCGTTAGTACGAATCTATTTGAACATTCGACTCGATATCTTCCCGGAATCAGAGGAAAACCACGTCATTATCCTCGACATTATCCTCCGAAAAGATACGAGTATGGTAATGTTGAACACACGAGTAAATAATTTTAAGCTAATAAAATTGTCATCTTCACATTTAAGTGTTATTGCTAGAAATAACCGTCAATATCATTTCCCATTTAACTGTCCATATAGCGAAGGTGACCATTAGAGGTCGACCATCATCAACCTACCTGAAGGATTGTGCCACACCATTGAGCCTCGAGATACTTCTCGAGTCCGACACAAATCGATTTGCCTAAACATTTGAATCCATTTTGCGCAATATCGCAAACTTACGGATACACACCTAATCGATTGACGGTTGTAATTGAAGAAAAAGTAATTTCCAGTAAGAAGCGTTAACTGTTAAGAATTAACGTGGAGAAAGAATGCTGGTCCATCCGCCCAGGATGATGGTCCGAAGAAGGAAGCTTCGGGCTGACCACTGAATGAGTTTGCAATGATGGCTTGGTTGCTGAACCTCCCCGAGCCTACTTGGCACGATCAGCTAGCTTATTATCGTGGCTATAATGATCATGGAAGCATTTTCTTATGGGATTTATGGCGGATGACATGGATTCTAGGCAGTTATTTTGTATTTTTAATGCAACTATCACATCGTATGGAAAGATTCTGAAACAGCTGACTATAGATGACTATCGAAAATTTATTGGCACTTTACTTGGGTATAGGATATGCTCGTAGTGTGGTGATCACGTCGATGATGCGAAGTTAATGAGGAATTTATTGTTAAATATTTAAGGAATCATCATAAGTCTCATTATTTACGTGGGGAATTACTACTTTGCCTTAACCCCTAGCGGGGCATAGCGCGTCAACTACTCCTGCGCGCCATCGTACTCTGTTCTGGGCAATGGGGCGCAACTCCCCAAAAGACTTACCCAGTACCTGACACTCCTTTGCCACAGATCGACGCCATGTGATTCGAGGACCCCCTCTTGGTTGGCCTTGGTTGGAAATGGGGTTCCATTTCATGGCATGCAGTTATCACTCTTCCGCAATGTGTGACCTATCCACTGCCATTTTCGCCTGCGTATCAATTCGTCGATTGGCATCTGACCCGTACGCCGACTTAGCTCTTCATTTGATATTGCTTCGGGCCAGAAAATTCTTAAAATTCGACGAGAACATGAGTTGACGAAAACTTGCAGCTTTCTGGTAACTCCTACGGAAACTTTCCATGTACTGCTCCCATACAAAAGCACTGATAGTACCAGGGAGCGAAACAGGCCCAGCTTGGTCTTGATGCTGAGATAACTGCCCTGCCAGATTTTGGACAGCATGCCGTATGCGCGTTTAGCCTGGTTGATACGACGAGCGATGTCCTGCTCCGTTCCACCATTTTCGGCAACAATGCTATCCAGGTAGACGAAGTTGTCCACCTTCTCCACAGGCTGCCCATTAATATTGATGGCAATAGGTGTCGGATTTCTTTTTCGCAACGGCGGGCTAAGAACCTTGGTCTTGTTGGTATTAATCTTTAGCCCAACCTTGCTTGCCTCCCTCTCGAGATCTAACGCCATTGCGGACAGATCCATGATTTTGTGGGAGAGTAGGCATATGTCGTCAGCGTAGTCAAGATGTTATAGATAAGATGTCAAAGTCCATTGAATTCCTCTGTCGAGTCCGGATAGGGCTGCATGCAACACATCGCCGATCACTATGAGGAATAGGATCGGTGAGAGGATGCACCCCTGCCGAACTCCACTGCGAATCTCAAAGTCCCCCGACACCTTACCTTTATGCAGAACGCGACATTTCGCGCCGTCATAGGTTGCCTTAATAATAGCTGATACAAATTATCGGGACGAAAAACTCTTCGAATATATCCTTTGCCTAAAACTATGTTACTCTGCAACGTGGGCTGCGAACCTACTTTCATTATAAAAAAAAACAGACACGAGCTGCTGGATATCACACTTGTCTCGGATGATATCTTTGAGTTGGTTCGAAATTGGAGAGTCTCTTTCAGAGCATTCCTTTTCCGACCACCACTATATTCAGTTCAACGTGGACAGTCCTCCAATGACCAGTCGCGTACTTGTGAATAGAAGAACTGATTTGTCAACGCATAAGGAAACCATTATGCAATTTTTGCCACCTCTTCCAAATTCACCGCGTAACAAACAGGAGCCGAACAGTATGGTCAGCGTCTTTACAGATATCATAACTCAAGCTATAGCAAAATCATGTCCAGAAAGCAGACCGAAGAGAAACATGGAACCTCCGTTGTAGTTTAGTCAAGAGAACTAGACCATTGTAGAGATTATATCTGTAGGAGAAGCTTTAATAAGGCGAAGAGGTCCAGATTGGCGTCAGACTGGGACCTATACAAGGTACATCTCGGAGAATACAAGAAGGAGCTTAGATAGGCAAAGCGAAATACGTGGATACTTTTCTGGGTACGAATTAAGGGTTCAACGGAGGCCTCTAGACTAAGTAAAGTTCTTTCAACTAATTAGTGATGTGTCAGTAACGAACAGAATGAGCGAAAGATTCGGCATAACGACATAGCCTCGGAGTTGTAACGGACGGTTTGGTGGGCATCCAAAGATACCCGTGGGAACGGAGCCTTAGTAGCATATGACCGTGAAGGTCGGGCCGTGCCATCTGGCAAAGAAAAAGGCCCCTCAACGAGCTAAGCAGCGGCCTATGCTTACTGTAGCTCAGTTCGGGAGATGTGGGAGGGGTTTTCGCCGCTCGTTGCCCCTGTCCTTTACGTATTAACAAAAATTCATAGGCCTGGGGAAGACAACACAAACAGGGGAGGTGAAAATGGGGAATGAAAAATAAATAGTCGATAAGGATGGAATGGTTGGCGGACGGATCAGACGCCCAAGCGATCGAATCTGGGTCCGGGTGTAATGGGACTCTCGGCCTCTGGTTTCGTACCACCAACAGATCATTACTCATCAGGTGCTGCTTCGATCTGCCGGTGGGAACAGCACTACCAGACCGTAATATGGTTCGTTACAGGTGGTTCATTACAGAGTCATTCAATTTAAGAATGACATACTGTAAAATTAATTCCCAAACTAGCCCCCCGCAAAAATACAACCCAACGCATAATTAATCCACGCTCATTTCTTATTACATATAGTACCTGCGTTTTTTCGTGCAGAGCAGAGTAGAGCAGGTTAAGCTACACAAAAAAACGATCGCGAGCAAATTAGGGTAGCGAACACGAAAACGGGGCATGTCTTTGCTGGGAGTCGCGATAGGGATATACTCGGAAGAAAGGAAACCTATCATTTTGTATTCCCGACTTTTGCAGTGTCTTACAGACGAAGGTTTCGGCGATCTCGGAAGTCCTGTTAATCCTGCCTAGGCAGTCATGTCACGACGACGACGATTCCGTCTTGACGACATCGAAAGACATTGAGAGAGAACTGCCGCTTAGCCCTCGCAGAGATGGGTGGCTTTTCAATATTACTGTCTGTTGGATCCCAAGCCATATTGATTTTGCGGGTAACTGCAAGGTGGATGAACTGGCTCGGGACGCAACGACATCAAAATGTCATATGCCAAATTCAGACTGTCGATTAAAACCGCTTTGTGGACTGGACTAATATAAGATGCGCCAACACATATCAAATAACGACGATGATTTGGCCGATAATTGATCCCAGCCGCTCTGCAACACTGCTATCGCTGAATAGGAAGCACATTGGCAGGGTTTATCTTGGGGCACTACTCAATCGGGGTGCTCGCGTGGAAGCATCATGGCATCACTTGCATCTACCAAAAGGGGGGGAAACTAAATTAGGAGGTTAAAAAAACGAAAAAAAAAATTATTGCATAAATTGTTAGCTTAACAATCCAAGAATACGCTGCCAAAATTGCAAAGCGAAATTCGCATTCGCTTAGATTTTATGAGCATAGAACCAAGCGCTCATCGGGTATAGTCTACAGGCTCGAGCGCACTCTAGGGGGTAGGGTGGAGCATTACCTCAGGTAGTCGCTTTATGTACTCACGGGGATTTCTAGCTGATCCCCACTTTCGCGTCTTTGTTTTCAAATAACGGTATAGAAGGTACTAGAAGCATCAACAAAAGGGATTTTTTCGTTTATATTCTGTTTTTCAAACGCGCTTTTCTCAAAATGACTTTTTTTCACATTTGCGGGGAGTCTAACTCAAAAAGTGATGAACCGATCATTATGAAAATTGAAGGAATGATTCTTTATATTTTAAAATTACGAAGAACCAACATTTGGGATGATATCATATTTTCAAGGGGGTTTTGTTTTTGAATAACTAGTGAAAAAATGGTGAAATTGAAATAGTTTTTTCCAACACCTGCAAAATTTTTAATTTCCATTATTTTCACTTACATTGAGGTTCATATTCTTAGAAAGTAAGTTAAGGATGTAAAATTAAAACCTTTTAGATTTCGGATAAAAAATTGGAATCGCTACACGTTCCGCAATTGGAGAACTCTAGTTACGACCTTCAGTGGACATCAGTGCGTAACTTTGTTATTTTTGGCTTAAATTATTCAAAAACCAGGCCGAAACTTCGCTTCGGCCCGGAGTCCGAAGCGTATATACCCTAGACTTGTACAAACCTAGTGGTGATACTAAAAGTACCAATTGGCAACGACCATTTGCATTGCAAGTGAGTTTCCTATATGACCAGTTTATAGGGGAGGTTGGCACTCATTCAGGAGGATGTTGACCATTCTCAAAATCAATTAACTAACCCATTCTACAAATATTTATTCAATTTTTCAAGTCGCTAGCTTCATTCTATCGAAAATTAACGCATATTTGAAGTTTCACTTGTAGGGGAGGTAGGGGTTCCTTGGGTCAAATCTTGCCCATCATTGCCACCAACCAATTAGATCATACTATGAACATTTAAGCAAAATGTCAAATCTCTAGCTTCATTCTATCGAAATTTATCGCTTATTTGAAGTTTCATTTATAGGGGGAGTAGGGGTTTGGTTGGTCGGATTTTACATATTTTCAATATCAGCCAGTTGAATGCTATTACAAACATGTAACCAAAATTTCAAGTCGCTAGCTTTATTTTGTCGTAAGTTATCGCTTATTTTAAGTTCCATTTGTAGGGAAGGTAGGGGTTCTCTGGGTCGGATCTGGCCTTTAATACCAACTAACTAAATCTTACTTTAAACATTTGACCAAAATTTCAAGTTGCTGGCTTCATTCTATCAAAAGTTGTCGATTATTGGAAGTTTCATTTGTAGGGGATGTAGGGGTTCCTTGGGTTGGATCTTGCCCATTTCCAACACCAACCAAGTAGATCTTATTAGCAACATTCTATAAAATTTTCAACTCGCTAGTGTCTTTCTATCAAAAGTTATCGTAATGAAAGTAATATTTAATTTTTTGAAATTTGTAGTGGAGGTAGGCGTTCCTTTGATCTGATTATGCCCAACTTGCCAACACTTAAGCAGGTTCTTACCTCAGGGTCACATGCCAAAAATCAGGTGTCTACGTCAATTGGCTCAAGAGTTATAGATAAAAAACCTGAAAAGTAGGGTAGTACGGGGTTCTTTGTAAGAAAATTACCGTTAGTTTTCAACTGATCGATTTTTTTTTTCAAGGAGAGTATCAGATTACCTTCGCGAGCAATATACCAAAGCTAGAGCTTTTCATGTTTATTAAGTCGGGAGTTGTAGATACATTTAAGTATTTGACATATGTAGGGGAGGTAGGCGTTCTTTTGGCCTGATCGTGCCCATTTTCAATACCATCCAACTAGATCACACTACCAACATTTGACTAAAATTTCAAGGCTCTAGCTTCATTCTATCGAAAGTTATCGTGCGAACGGACAGACAGACAGACGGACAGACAGACAGACAGACATGGCTAAATCGAATCAGGAGGTGACCCTGATCATTTATATATACACATTGCTATACCTCCAGAGCCTCCTTTAAGGTGTTACATATTTTCGTCGTGACAAAAACAATATACCCTATACTAAAAGTCTAGGGTATAAAAATTCACAAGAGTTGCTCGAAATATAAATAACATGATGTCAAAATTTGACGCTCCCTGAACAAACCGGGGGCCGAGAAGGCCCTCCTTCAACAGGTCGAAAAGTACAAACTGAGCATTACTGCAGTCCAGGAAACAAATTGGCTTGGCAGCGAGATTAATGACAAGAAATCGCACACAATTTTTACAAGTGGCAAACCATCGGGCCGCAAGGAGTTTGGAGTAGCATTTATAGTGGACAATCACCTCAAACCGCATATTACTGACTTCAAACCCATAAATGAACGGCTGTGTGCGATTCGCATCAAGACTCGATTCTTCAATCTCTGGCTCATCAATGTGCATGCCCCCACTGAAGTTAAAGAAGACGCAGCAAAAGACGAGTTCTATGCCCGCCTTGAAACTCTCTTCGACTCACTTCCAACAAACGACGTCAAATTGCTGCTGGGAGACTTTAACGCGAAAGTCGGGAATGAAAGTTGGCATCGGGGGACCTCTGGAGGCCACAGCCTCCATGAAGAATGTAACGATAACGGCCAGCGACTTATCGACTTCGCCTGCAGCAGGAATCTAGTCGTAAGCTCTACGTGTTTCCCGCATCGACGCATTCACAAGCAGACCTGGAAGTCTCCAGACGCACATACCGTCAACCAAATTGACCACGTCCTCATTTGCAGGAGATGGGCGTCTAGTGTCATGGATGTCCGCTTCTATCGAGGAGCAAACTGCGACTCAGATCATCACTTGGTGAAGACGACCTACAGATGTGGAATCTCCTCAGTGCACCAGTCAAGAATCAGCCCTCCCAAAATCTTTGCGGTTGATAAGCTCTTGAGTGATGCTACAGCGGTGGCGTATACTACCGCCCTTGAGGAAAAACTATCACCTATGCTACACAACATCAGCAACACAGGCGTCCATGGGTTCTGGGAAGAACTCAAGGGTACCATCAAGGATGTCGCAGAGAAGGTCGTGGGATATAAAGCCCGGCGAGCGCGAAATGACTGGTTCGACGAAGAATGCAAAAATTCACTTGACGCGAAAAACGAGGCCTACAGACAATGGTTTCAACGAGGAACCAGAGCCAGAAGAGAAAAATATGTCGAGCTACGGCGAATATCGAATAGAATAATTAGACGTAAGAAACGTAAATACTTTGACGAGCAGTTGCTGAACATAAACGAAAACTTAGCTAATAGGAACACCAGACAAGCGTACAAACTAGTAAATACAATTAAGAACGGCTACCAACCCAGGACTAGCCTTTGTAAGGACAAGGATGGAAACATCATCAGCGACACCGATGGTATTAACAAACGATGGGCCTCTTATTTTGAAGAGCTTCTAAACCGACCATATAACATCCCCACACAGGAAGCTCTCGATGATATTGTTGATCTAGGCCCACCCATTCAACCCCCGACAGTAGAGGAAGTTGATCTCGCGTTGCGGTCACTAAAACGAAATAAAGCGCCGGGCGCTGACGAGATTCCAGCTGAACTGCTAAGATTCGGTGGAACGAGTCTAGTTGATGCCATACATCAATTACTCCTGCGAGTATGGGAGAACGAGGAGATCCCAGACGATTGGCGCAGAAGCATCATCTGTCCAATTCATAAAAAGGGAGATAAATTGCGGTGTGAGAATTACAGGGCATCTCACTAGTTTGTACGTCCTATAAAATGTTGACGAAAATTCTGGAAAATAGAATAAAATCGTACGCAGAACGAGTCATTGGCGAATGTCAAAGCGGTTTCAGACCTGGTCGCTCCACAACCGATCAGCTCTTCTCTGTCAAACTGATACTCCAGAGGTGCTGGGAATACAACGTAAACGTATACCAAATCTTTGTCGACTTCAAGCAGGCATACGACAGTATCGATCGTGGAGTACTGTACAACATCATGCTGCAATTTGGTATACCGGCAAAATTAGTGCGACTGACAAAGATGACGATGACCAACTCCGTCTCACAAGTCAGGATCCAGAATAGACTTACTGATCTATTTGAAACACGCACTGGTTTGAAACAGGGCGATGGACTGGCACCGACGCTCTTCAACCTAGCACTGGAATACGTTATTCGGGCCATGAATATGGACAACAGCAAGACGCTACTCATCAAGTCGACACAATTAGCAGCGTTCGCCGACGACATCAACATCATGTCCCGAAGATTGGCTGACGCAGAAGAACTTCTGCATACGCTCGATACCGCTGCAAAGGAAGTTGGATTACGTATTAACGAGGGTAAAACTAAAATAATGATGCAATCGGTGACAAGGACACCTGCACAACCGAGCATCAACGTGGGGGACCTCAACATCGAGTTCGTGAACAACTTCATTTACCTGGGTTGCAACTTCTCAAGGGACGCCAACGAAACTGACGAAATCAAGCGACGGATACAGTTAGCTAATAAGACTTTTTTCTCGGTTCTCCCCATAATGAAATCGAAGCATGTGCACAGAAACACGAAGCTCCGCGTGTACAAAACCATTATACGACTAGTGCTATGCTATGGCTGCGAAGCATGGACCCTAACTCAAGCCTCCGAAAACATGCTAGACACTTTTGAACGTAATGTTCTACGGCGAATTTTCGGGGCTGTTTGCCATCGAGATGGATGGCGCATCCGGTACAACCATGAGTTGTATGAAATGTACGATGAGCTGCAAGTCTGGAAAATCGTCAAACTACAACGACTTCAATGGGCAGGGCATGTACAAAGAATGGACGATGATCGCATGCCTAAGAGAGTAATGAATGCAGAACGAGTCGACGGAGCGAGACTGCGAGGACGACCGAGATCTCGTTGGGAGAGCTCAGCAGGTGTGGACGCCGCGCAGCTGCTGGGCTCCCAAAATTGGAGGACGCGGTCACGTGACCGAGATAATTGGAGGACAATGATCCAGGCGGCCAAGGCCCGACGTCGGGCTGTCGCGCCACGATGATGATGAAGTTAAGGATGTAAAATTAAAACCTTTTAGATTTCGGATAAAAATTGGAATCGCTACACGTTCCGCAATTGGAGAACTCTAGTTACGACCTCCAGCGGACATCAGTTCGTAACTTTGTTATTTTTGACTTAAATTATTCAAAAAAAATTCACAAGAGTTGCTCGAAATATGAATAACATGATGTCAAAATTTGATTGAGTTCAAGGTAATTCTTCCCACCCAAAAAAAAAAACCTTAAAAATCTGTGAAAATGAGCATCCTAATGTGCGGTTTCCCCTTAATGTAAACGCAAGTTTTTCGTGAACATTTTCTTTGGAAAATTAAAAAGAATAATTAGAAGTCCCTAAAAATTCGTTTCTAATTATCTGTTCATTTAAGTGAGCGACGGTGTTAATATAATCGGGCTTCAATGCATTGAAATTGAATACTAATACTCGTATAAGCGAGCGTTAACATAAGTGAGTGGTAATATATGTGAGCTTGTACTGTACTTGCATGTGACGGACCTAAAATGCCGATGAACATTATCGAAAATTAAGGGCATTATTCTTTCGATATTTCTTTTTACAATCAAATCATTTTTTATGAGAATTTTGACCCTAATTTATACCACAACCATTACGTATTTATTTGAAGTGATCGTTACATATGCAGGAATAATAATCCAGAAAGTATAAAAAATCTACTAAAACGAGCATGTATCTGCAAAGGTCATACAACTACTTATAACTATTTCGCTCCTGCGCTTGCACACAATTATGCCAGGAATATCGCCCCTTCTAAAACATATTGTACGAGTAATAATAAGTACATCCGAATGAATAGTGCGATAACGAAATGCGAGTATAGTCTACCATATTCATCCATCCCCTACCATGTTCTCCTAAAAATTATACAAACAAAGCCAACTTCCTCCCCGTCCTCAGACACACACAAAGTAAATTTTCTTCAACTATTCATCTCTTTCTTGCCCTCTAAAAAATATAAAAACTCATTAAAATACTTCGTCATAATAACCATGGAATCAATAAAAATATATATCTATATAAATGGGAACAAGAGAAAGATAAAACAACAACAACAGTAAGTCGAACAAATATAATATGTAATAAAAAAAAATTACCCAGAAAACTTATGAACATTTCTGTTTGTGTGTACGTTGAAGTAAAATATTATGTTTGTAACGTATGTAGCTGGCTGTCCGCATATATCATATAAAATTATACCAAGAGCCAAGTGCCAGTATGTTTGCTACTCACTCTCCATATCGATCTAAATAGGAAAAGATAAAAAAAAAAATTTTTTAAATCTTCATCATCCTCATCAATTTTATGTGTAAAGTTGTTTTTGTTGTTAGACTTATCTTCGGATGTTTTTTTTTGCATGTCTTTTACTGGTTTTCTTAAATTAAATAAAAATAAGATTAAACTGCGAGTATAAGTCATGGTACTTAATGTGTGCTGTGCAGATATGTAGATACAATACGAGTGAACACTCGCGTTCGCACCAACCGGAGCATAGTCTGTATTCATTATTATGATTATTACGACCGGTAGTTGGGTCTGAAATACACTAACGTATCCACTACACAGTATTGAATGGCCAAGAAAATATCTCAAGTCTCAAGAAAATTTAATAATAAAAATCTAAATGTACTCATATATTATAGGTAAGTACAAAATTATATGTACAGACTCGTACACACTCCTCTTCCCATACGCTCATCAGGTTTCTTCATAGATATACATTTTTATTGTAGTTTCCTTTCAAACAGTATTGAAAGATACATTCAACTTCTTTAACTCGACTGAAATGCAGAAGCGAGGTTTGCTGATGATAAAATGATGATGAGACAAAGGAAAAGGTTTTCTCGGAATTGTATGAAGGTGGATAAAAGATATAAAAAAAAAACATAAAAAAAAACATATTTTTGTTTTGTTTGTTAATCCGAAAATACTATGCACGTATTTTATTGTTCGATTTATTAGTCAAAAATAGTCGTTCTCATACGAAGGATTTATTTTCTTAATATCCTCCAAGTTGTACAGACTGTGCAAAAAGAAAAACACCTTCAATTTTGTTCAAAAGTTAAAGATAAAAGATTTAACGCTTTCTTTACTGTAATAAATAAACAACAAAACAAAATACTTTACCTCCCTACAATGCTATCAACTGCACCATCCGAAAATTAAAAGCTAACGAAACACCAATAAAGCATGCTGGAGATGTTGACCTTGTTCCACTGAAGGGATTAAACTAATTAGTACATAGTATTGGCTGCTTTTAACACCACTTGCTGGATAATGCACTTTTCTATCCATTCGGTGAATTAATACTTCTGGAATACGCCGCACGATAGGTGTTTAAAAAATAATAGCCTTTACCTGGTGTAAAACGCAATATGGTTACAAAGCAAGCTCGAAGGTATGATACCCTTCACGCGAACCGTTTTGATTTGTGGTGCATTTGCTACTTTGAAATTAGTAGTTAAACTTGTTCTGATTTCACTGTTCCTATGAGAGGTGTATGAAATAGTGGGCCGATTTCAACCAAATTTAGGAGTGTGATTTAGCAGTAAATATGACCGAACGCTGTTCAACCATCCAACGGCGATGGCTACACTATACCAACATATTCAAATATTCTTAAATCAGATCAACGACAACGTACTCGTATAACTTGCTCTGAAAATTTATTTTCCGTTGATCAGCTGCTTGAGTTGTCGACTGAGTTAATTAGCAACCTATCAAATTGTAAATCGAAAATTGATCAATATAATGTGATTGTTGGTCTGGCTGTTAAATTTGTATACTCATGAACACTATTAGTCTTATACTGTGGAATGCACAAAGTGTAAAAAACAAAACTATTGAATTATTTGATTTTGTATATGATATTAATGCTGACATAGTAGCGATAACTGAGACTTGGTTGAAAAAAAACGATAAATTTACAAATCCAAATTATTCTGTCTACAGACTTGATAGATTAGGCACGCCGGGTGGCGGCGTAGCTATATGTATGAGAAAGACACTGAAGTACTACTACTACTTCCCGAACTTAGTACTAAAATTGTTGAAGCGATTGCCATTAATTTAGAAGTTCCACAAATTACACTAGTCGTATGCTACTTTCCAGGAACAAGAGTAGACACCGATAAATTAAATATGTTTGAAGATGATATCAAATACCTGATGACTCTAGGGAAAAATGTTGTTTTGTGTGGTGATTTTAATGCCAAACATAGATATTGGAATTGCGTTAACTCCAACAGAGCTGGTAATCGTCTCTATGAGTTAACTTTGGGAAATAATTTTATTATATTTTACATACCCCATCCGAACCTACTTTCCTAAACCCTAAAGGATTCGACTCGACTTTGGACTTAGTACTCAGCAAATGTGCCAACAACATAGCCCAGCCGACTACAATTAGAAACTTATCCCCTCATTTACCGGTATCGTTTCATATAGAGGTTGGTCTCTCTAATTCCATTACCATCGATGAAAAGTCCAATTTAAAACGGGTAAACTGGTTGAAGTTTCGAAAATATTTAAACAAAAATATAGATTTGAGATCACAAAACTTGTCGGCAATTGAACATCCTTACCAAGTTGATTCTCTTTTAAATGATTTCTACAATAAAATAAATGATGCTCTACACTTTGTCACAATAAAGATAAACAAACCACCGATTAAAAATTGTGTCATTGACGATCAAACTAAGGGTCTTATACAAGTTCGTAATTTTCTTCGCCTCAGATGGCAAAGACATCGGAATCTTTCTACAAAAACAACTGTAAACAAACTTTCCAAAATAATTAGACGCCGTATATTTTTCAACCGTAACAAAAAATGGAATGAAATGCTAAAACGTCTTCCGAAAAATAGCAGAAATGTTTGGAAGCTCAACAAAATTTTTCGAAGATGTAAAACAATGCCACCATTATTTAATGTTGACAAAAATTTGATATTCGATAATAGGGACAAAGCAGAAATGATTTCCGAAATATTCCATAAGGCACATAAAATATCTTCACATTTGGGAAACGCATTTCACAATTAAATGGTCAGGGATCGGATAAACCAGTTATCAACCTCCATTAATGACCGTAATACAGTTTATTTGTCTTCTCCAGGTGAAATCAGAAAAATACTCAAATCCGTCAAAGGTAACAAGGCCCCAGGATTCGACAAAATTTCAAACTTGGTTTTGAAAAATATACCTAGGAAAGCACTAGTAAAGCTTAATTTTGTGATTAATGCTTGCATGACGATATCATATTTTCCCTCTTTCTGGAAACACGCAGTTGTTATACCCATTCCCAAACCCGGCAAAGATCAGAGAATGGCCGAAAATTATAGGCCAATCAGTCTTCTACCCGCTATGAGCAAATTACTGGAGAAAGTAATTCTATCCCGCTTAAATGAAGTGGTTGAAAGGCTGAAAATTATTCCCGACATCCAGTGTGGCTTTAGGGAAAAGCATTCTACCATCCAACAAGCCTTTCGGCTTAACAAGTATATTAAAGAGTCATTCCACGACAAAAAATCGGTAGGTGTAGTAGCACTGGACATCCAAAAAGCCTTCGACTCTGTTTGGCATGATGGCCTCTTATTCAAACTGATTAATTTTGGTATCCCTTCCTATTTAATTAGACTGATACAGTCCTTCCTGTCAAATAGAACGTTCTCTGTACAAGTAGGAGAATCAAACTCAGCAACCAAATCTATACCATCAGGTGTTCCTCAGGGATCATGCCTCAGTCCAGTTCTTTTCAACATATTCACTGCCGACATCCCAAAAACCAGGGATTGCCAAATAGCATGCTTCGCTGATGATGTCTGCGTATTCTGTAGTGACGACGATCCTATCTCTATCACATCGAAACTTGAATCCCAGTTAGACTCCTTATACCAATTCTATTTCAGATGGAAAATTAAACTTAACACTTCTAAGACACAAGCGGCCTTTTTTACTAAGAAGAGAAAAAGAAAAAACTTACCAAATTCACCCCTGAACTTTCTTGGCGACCGTATCACTTGGAACAAGGAACTGATTTACCTTGGATTAGTTTTCGATAAAAAATTAACAGGTCAACTACATGTTGAAAAAACCGCTGAGAAAATGTTAAAATCTTTCTGCTCTCTATATCCACTCTAAAACAAAAAGTCCAAATTATCTCAAGATAATAAACTTCTTATATATAAGATGGTGATTCAACCCAACGCCGCATATGGATCACCCGTATGGGGTCTTTATGCTAAAACCACGAAAAATAGGCTACAAACCACACAAAACAAAATCTTGAAACATATTACTAATAAACCCTTCTTCTACTCAACTAATAGATTACACAACGAAACAAAAATTTTGACCATCAATGAAATAGTAAATAAAAGTACAACTAAATTTTTGGCAACGTGCTCAAATAGTAATAATAACATCATTAGATCGTTAGTTAATAATTAAAATGTATAATCATATCCTAGACACCCAAGCTTAGACTTAATTCGTAGGTTAAGGTATTTTATCATTTATGTTTGTTCGTTTCTCTATGTTTATAAGGTTTTAGTTTATATTTTCCCTTAATTAAATGCCACTTAGTTACCAGAACTAAATTAACTGAACTGATCGGCTCAGTATATAATATTATAGAGTTAAGGCCATAGCCGGTATTTAAACAAATAAATTGTTAGTCAAATTATGTCACAATAAGAAATAAAGATTGAATTGAATTGAATTAGCAGTAAATATGATTGAATAATATGAAATTCAGTAAAGATATCTTCAAAAAAATGTTTTTTTTTTACAAAAACTTAATTTGGGAAGGGTCGTTCCTATGGCAGCCATATGATAGAGTAGTCCAATTTCAACCAGATTCGGCAAAGTGATTTGGCAAAAGATATTATTGAATAATTTGAGATTTTAGAAAGATTCATTTAGAAATAAAGAAGTTCTTCTCACAAAGACCAACTTTTGGACCAGTCGTTCCCATGGCAGCTATATGACGTAGTGGTCCAATTCCATTGGTTCCGACATATGTATTTACAGCGTGTATTAGAAAGAAGGCTTTGCGTAAAATTTCAGCTCGATAGCTTTAAAACTGAGGGACTAGTGTACATAGAACCAGACAGACAGACGGACAAAGCTTAATCGACTCGTCTCATTATACTGACCAAGAATATACATATATACCTATAGCTTATATGGTCGGAGATGCTTCGTTCTGTGCGATACAAACTTCATGACAAAGTGAATATACCCTATGACATCCGTGAAGGGTAAAATAATGCATAACCAAAAGCAAAAATTAGTTATTTATTACTCCAATGGGTGGCGTAAATATTTATATCATATTCGCTTTATTCTTCTTCCGAAACACGCATCTTCGTATCAGTGAGTAGGTAGATCAGTGCATTGAGGCGTCAGTCCGATGTATTTTCTTCCTCCCAATCGTGGGTTCAAATCCCGCCGTGACAATGGTTCGAATCCCCGAGCTTTTTGCCGATTGAATACAAGTATAAATTGATTCACCGTTTTTATGGATTTCTTTTTTCACACATTCGGGATTTTTAGAAATTCATCTAAAAATAATATCCGCACAGAAAGTATTTTATTTACACCGAAGAAAAAACGTCATAATAGGACACCGAATCGGTGAATTTTCGCTAGGTACTTTTTTTACTGTGTAGTGGTATTACGACCACCCTTTCGAGGAAATTATGTAGGACAGAAGAGGACACCTATATACGAGTACTCGTATATATAAAATCTTTTTTTTAATCTTGCGTAATTTCACATAAGAAATTGATAATTAAATTTTTTTAGATAAATAGCACCGATCTCTCAAAATCAACAAATTCGTATTAACCAACCATTCGTTCACTCGAATATTTTTTATTTTTATAAAAACTACATTCGAGAATTGGTTACGTAGACGGATATAGGGCTTTTCGAACTATCCCTCCAATGAGTTAGTAAAAAAAAACTTAATACCAGACCGAGGAATCTGAAGCGTATATACCCTAGACTTGTACAGACCTAGTAGTGATACCTGGTACTTTTGGTAACGATCATATGCATTAAAAGTGAGTTTCCTATATGGCCAGTTTATAGGGGAGGTTGGCGCTCATTCAGAAGGATATCTTGACCATTCTCAATAACACATACTACAAATATCTGTCGAAATTTTCAAGTCGCTAGCTTCATTCTATCGAAAGTTATCGCTTATTTGAAGTCCCACGTGTAGGGGAGGTAGAGATTTCCTTTGTCGGATCTTGTACATTTTCAATAACAACCAACTAGATCCTAGTACAAACATTTGACGAACATTTCAAGTCACTAGCTTCATTTTATCGAAAGTTATCTCGTATTTCATTGTACAGGAGGTAGGGGTTGCACAGGTCGGATCTGGTCCATCTGTAATACGAACAAACTAAATCTCACTTCAAACATTTGACCAAAATCCGAGTCGATGGCTTCATTCTATCAAAAGTTATCGCTTATTTGAAGTTTCATTTGTAGGGGAGGTAGGGGTTCCTTTGATCTGATCCTGCCCATTTTCAATACCAGCTAACTAAATTTTACTACCAATATTCTCCCATTTTCAACTCGCTGGCGTCATTCTATCGGAAGTTATCGTAATTAAAAGAATATTTAATTTTTTTTGAAATTTGTAGGCGAGTCTTTTTCGTTCAACCTTTGATTGATGGTTAAGTAGCCGGTTTTCCTAAAATCAAGTCGTGCATGAAGATTGCTCGAACGAGAGGGTTCAAAGGGAATGTTGAGGTTATTCACGAGAGCCGGATGGTATTGATCCATTGGTAAATAGGCGATCGTGGCCCTAGAGAATGACAAACAGGACAAAGGTAAATTATTTAGGACAAGATCTAGCATACGGTCTAGCATGAAATTGCGAACAGTATTAAACTGCAATAGATTGCAGAATTCGATAAAAGATGATAATGACAACAAAAGGGATGGTGAAGACGAGGATAATGCCATTCGATAGCTAACACATTGGGGCAACTTTTGTAGATTTTCCACACATCTTCATTCAAAGTATCGTAATCGAAATATAGGTTTGATTTTTCCGTGAAAAGTTGATTTTGAATTTTTTTCTAAATTGAAATGGTTGTATATCGGAAGTTACAATGAATTTCGCAACGATGGAGGTGTCATTTTATAGGAAATTTTACTTAGTTTCGAAAAATGGGGTCATTTTCAGATTTCAGTAACCCAAATTAGAGTTTTACCCGGAAAATCTAGTGTTTTGACAAGAATAACAAAAAATGCGGTAACTCTCTAGCGGTAAAAGATAGGACCATTTGGGCGGTGTTGTCCCTCTAACTACTCTATACTATCTACTATGCGGATGACGTTTCTATTGCCATCTCCGGTAAGTTTTCGGGGACCCTCGGTGAGGTTACGCAATATGCACTCTCCTTACTAACTAAATGGGCCAGGACATGCGGCCTTAGTGTTAATCCTGAGAAAACCAAACTTGTGCTATTTACACGGAAAAATATCATCCCCCCAGTAGAGCCTCCTACCATGGAGGGAGTGAGACTTACTTTCACCGACAGGGCGAATTTTCTTAGCCTGGTATTGGATAGAAAGCTTAACTGGAGACTAAACATCTAGGAACGTACCAACAAAGCTACTATAGCACTCTACTGTTGCAGAAAGGCTATAGGTAAGACATGGGGTCTGCAGCCTAGGGTGCTGCACTGGCTCTATGTGTCGGTCCTGTGACCTATACTCCTATATGGCGTTGTTGTATGGTGGAACGCCCTTCGCACCGAATCCAGTCGTAAATTGTTGGGCAAGGTACAAAGAGCAGCCTGCTTGGCAATCTGCGGGGCTCTTCGATCGACTCCATCTGCAGCGCTAGATATAATGCTCGGTTTACTTTCACTAGATATTCTAGGGGAGCAAATTGCAGCCAACTCAGCTTTACGTATTCGGGAAACCAGTACCTGGCTCACCTTGAATATCGGCCACTTCACAATTCTCAATAATGCAGATATCCCGACATCAGTAGACTACACTCTACCAACGTACTGTTTCGGGAATAACTATGCAAGCTAAATCCCATCCCGTGATCAATGGGAGTTAGGGATTCCACCAGCACTACTAACCTCTCTGTGGATTTTCACAGACGGCTCCAAGACCGATGTAGGTGTGGGCGCCGGAGTATACTCCGAGGAGCTCAATCTCAACCACTCGTTTCAACTTCCAAGCTACTGCAGCGTTTCCCAGGCGGAGGTTTATGCGATAAAAGAGGTTGCGATGCGATGTCGATAGATCGCGCCATGTCAACCAAAAGGGACATTACTATTTTCACAGACAGCCAGGCTGCAGTTAGAACACTTGAGTCTACGCTGATAGTGTCTAAAATTGTTGCCGAATGTCGAGGTTGCCTTTTGGAAGTCAGCAGCGATTTCAACATTACACTGTGCTGGATACCTGGCCACAGTGATTTTGCCGGGAATTGTAGAGCGGACGAACTGGCTCGCAGGGGTGCAGCCGGCGAAGCTCGGCAGATCAGGGGCTACATTGCTAAGCCCATCTCTACCTGCAAATCTGAATTAAAGTTGGCTGCTGTCAGGAAAGTCAACTCGACATGGATGAATGGCGTTACATGTCCGAAAGCAAAGCTGATTTGGCCCGAGCTGAATTTCAGTCGCTCTGATAAATTGCTATCACTGACTAAACTTCAGATCAGGGTGGTAGTTGGCGTTGTTACAGGTCATTGCGTCATCGGTGAGCACGCTAGAAGGCTTGGACTTCCATACAAAGACTTCTGTAGAAGTTGCGGTGATGCGGATGAGGAGAGCACCCATCATCTGCTTTGTAGCTGTCCGGCACTGGCATATAGAAGGAGATCAATCATTGGGAAACCTTTCTACGACCATCTTGGTGAACTAAGAGATGTGGATGTTGGTCGACTTCTCCGGTTTGCGGTTAGCTCCGGATGGTTCGATATAACATAGAGACTGAACACAACTTGGGTAACACAATGGACCTATCCCTGGTCTAAGTGTGCTGTGGTAACCACGGCAGCCCCCTAACCTAAACTAACCTATCTACTAATTTTTTTAAACTCCTAAAAGGGCATAATATAAAGGTACACTCAGGCCCGTATTCATAGTCGTCCCTTAAATATTCCTTAGCTTAAGTTAAGTTTTCCCTTAAGTATTTCTTAAGTTTTTTTTGTATTCATAGTCGACCCTCAAATTTTATTTAACTTTAACTTAAGTTTTTTTTAAGGGTTAAATCGTCCCTTAAGAAATACTTAAGTGTATACAATGTCCCATACAGACGGTGATCTCATACAAATTGAATCATAATAAACCAGACGAATCTCTATAAGGATAAAATTTCCATGTACACAATGATGAAATTTTCAATTTCAAGTCAACGACCGGTCCAAAAATTCGTCTTTGTGAGAAAAACTTTTTTATTTCTAAAGATATCATCTTCAAATTTCACACTCATCAATAGTATCTTAAGTCAAATCACATTCTTGAATTTGGTTGAAATTGAACCACTACGTCATATAGCTGCCATAGGAACGACTGGTCCGAAAATTCGTCTTTGTGGGAATAACTTTTTTTTTCTATAGATATTGTTTTTAAATTTCACACTAATCAGTAGTAGTATCTAGTGAAATTACATTCCCGAATTTGGTTGAAATCGGACTACTCTATCATATAGCTGTCATAGGAACGACCGTTCCAAAAGCAAGTTTTTGTCAGAAAAACTTTTTAATTTCTGAAGATATCTTTATGAAATTGCACATTACTCAATTATATTAACTGCTAAGCCAAGTTCCTAAATTTGGTTGAAATCGGCTCACTATTTCATATACCTCTTATAGGAACAGTGAAATCGGAACAAGTTTTACTACTAATTTCAAAGTGGCAAATGTACCACAAAACACGACGAAGGTATCGTACCTTCGTGAAGGGTATCGTACCTTCGGCAAGCTAGCCGAAGGCTAGTTTTTTTTTTCTTCTTTTATTTAGAAAAATTACTTGTTGAATTGAATTTTCATTACTTTACAGAAAATGACCTGCATGCTGCCTGTAGCGTAGAATCGTAAAGCTATCAGGGTGCGCGCAAGAGCAGATAGTGGTAAACCCCGCTGCGATGTTGGAACTGAGACATCACAAAGGGGCATTATTTTATGCTACACCTAGAAAACAATCATTGGATGAATAATTTAATAATGGAAAGGTCCTTTATATTTTACAAGCGATGTGACAACTGAAAATGAGCAATCTTGCTGCAAACTGGCTGTCTGTTAATTCAAAAAACGGTGCCTCTTCGTTGCCCCGTTTGTATGTTTTTATCAATCTCACGTTAAACGAATGACGTTCGACATAATCAAAAAAATTCCTCTTCAGAAGAGGTGTCGTCAAACAACATTTTCGGACTTTATTTATTTATTATTTCACGAATATGTAATATAAATCGAAACGAATGTGCACTGCCAGCAAAGATACACTGATTAGGTGTGAGAGTTTTGCATAAAAAAGGTTACTCAAGCTAAAAAAAATAATTAAGTGCGGTCTTTGCCAACCTTAAATTTTCCTAAGATATTACTGAAGTTTACCCCTTAATTCTGTCTATGAATACAAAAAACCTTAACTTAAACTTAAATATGATACGATAAGTTTTACTTAAGGGAACCCTTAAGTAAAACTTAAGGGAGGACTATGAATACGGCCCTAAGATATTACTTAAGTTTACCCCTTAATTCTGTCTATGAATACAAAAAACCTTAACTTAACTTTAGTTTTCCCTTAAGTAAAACTTAAGGGACGACTCTGAATGCAAAATCGGCCCTTAAGGGTACTTTAAGTTGAGATTTTTGCTGAGGGAGGACTATGAATACGGCCCTTAGTCATCAGCTATAAAAGCTTCCCGCAACGACGCACACAAAAAAAAAGAACCTGAGCATCCCCGGCTAGCTATAAAATACTTACAGCCAAATAGACCATGTCCTCATCCAATGAAGATGGACATCGAGCATCCTCGACGCAATTTGTAGGAACAAACTGTGACTCTAATCACTATTTTGTCAAGAATTAAAAGGTCTGAAAACTTTCCATCTCAAAATCCCAGGGGCCGCGTTTATGCCGTGGAACTAAAAGGCGATCTAACTAAATTGTTTTAGTGCTAGTACTTGTTCCTGATGTGTTTATAACGACCATACGAAGAGGTACTAAACATGAAAGATGTCAGCCGTTGGTTTGTGACTGCGGTGACATTGGTTAAGAAAATGTCAAGGGGCAGTAGCCTCCTAATAAAAACGCGTTTCTACCGCTACAATCAAAGGATGAAACGAATGCAGAGTTTCAGGAAAGGATGAGATATTTATATAACGAATAAAATATAATTTTCAACAACAACACCATTAGCGAAGACAGTAACACCACCTAGTCCCAATTTTTCAGTCCAGTTCTGCATAGCAAGTGGAGCTAAAATTGGTATCAAAACTAGCTAGTGCGACATGTTTATGTCGTCGTGAGTTAGCTCGAGTTAGTTAGTCCTCGAAGATAGTTCCGCGGCATAAACAAGGCCAGGGTTCTAAAGTAGTAACGACATAACGAAAACTGAAAATCACAGAAAATTATAAATTTCTATAACATCGGATCCTAAACAAACCAATGATAAAATTTCATCTTTCTAAAAATACCCTGCCTAAAAATCTATCTTTTTACACAAACCAACATTGCATGCACATCGCTATCTTTTCGTTACACACAGTGTGTTCACTGACATAAACTCTACGAATAAAAAAAAAACATAAAATCGATACACATATTTCCTCAATTCTTAATCTTTTCTTCTTCTACTTGGGTCGAGCTCGACTTGAAAATATATTGTGTGTTTATCTTTTGTGAACCTTTTCTTTTTTGCTTCAAACGTGAAGATTTTAAAATTAGTGCGAAGGAGATAATCGTCGCACATGCCATTGCACTCATACCCAGTCTCTAGGTACGTATAGAGTTCGCGCCCGCAAACTAAACACATTATGCCGTCTCGAGAGCATCGTACTTTAATATTAAATTTATACATTGTCTGAGATATTTTTCTTAGACTTTTTTTATTTTTATATTTTATTCTAAACCCATGGCAGCAGCAGCAGCAGCAATCAGGCAGGCACACGCACACATTGAAAAGGTGGAGAGCGCGCCCGAGCTAAAAACCGTGTAGCCATACAAATAGTGTGGGAATATGCGCGCGGCATAGCGCGCCTTAATGTGCCTGTGCATAGTACACACACGTTACGGCTGCCTCTGTGAGTGTCGTTTGCGCTTCGCTCTCCGCGCGTCTTTTGTGTTTAATTTCAGTTGAGATACTTTTTGTAGCTGAAAGATAATTTTATATATGTAACATGATGTGTGTACATTAAATTTTGTATTATTATTGTTGGTTGGTTGTTCGCCGCTCGGCTATAGTACCGTACAACGTGAATGTGACGAGTGTTTTAGCGTTTTATATTATAGCGGTGTCTATCTACGGATAATAATAAAAAGAACGATTAGAGAGACGGCGGCAACGTGTTTTTAGAGTATGTACCGCGAAGAATCGTAAAATAAAATTATACAAAATCCAATATTGAGCGAGCGGGAGAGGTGCACAACGTGTCCGTACGAGCAACTGCCTTGTGTGGGTATTGGTGCCGACAATTTTTGTACCCCTAAAATATTGTGCTTGTAGAGCATAACGTACATATGGCATAGGGGAATTTTTAAATTTATTACGGAAATATACAAGTAAAGTGGAGAATGTGTATAAAGTAAATTTTAGTGTTAAAAATCCCGTTGAGTTGTTCGGTCGGTTTTTAGAGTGTTTCTGTATGGTTCGCAGTACCCCCCGAGAGTGTTGTGTGAGGTTTTGTGTTTAGAGAGACATAAAGTATAAAAAAGTTTTTACATAAAGGCGCAGAAGAGAACAAAAATCAAGTATAAAGGCAAAAATTACTACCGGCATTTTGAACTTGCGACAGTTACACTAGCAGGTTAGGAAAGTTTTATAATGAAAAACAGAACTCGCCATAATTATAAACTCTGCTCACATACACTTTACAAAAGCACGAGTGAAACGAGCGATAATATTTTATTATTAATCCACAAGTATGAAAATATCTTATGATAGAGCCACTGATCAATTAAGATAATTATTACCCCCCAAGCGCATTGTGCTTCGCGATCTCCCACTCTCATTACTTCGTGCGCACGACAACGAATTTTCATATCTTTATGTCATTAAATAAAGCATTAAACGAAAAACTTTTTATATGTACTCGTATATCGATCAAATTGAATTTTTAGTAGAATAATTTGAGTGTTTTTTTTTTCTTCACGACACATCGTGTCGGGCGATGCTCGCCGCTCGTTACCCACATATCCGTACCCACATCGCTCTACACATAATTCGCGCTGTTGTTGTTGTTTTTGTTCGGCGTCGAACATACACACAATCGTATTCGCATCGTTGTTGTCTTCGTTTTTAATATAAAATTTATTAAATTTTCAATATAAAACGTTCCGATTACACGCGACTCGTCTAGTCGTAGTCAAAGCCAATTTAATTTATTTAATCGTACGACGATTTTCCAAACACACTCCACACACCGCACACACAGTCTGTGGTATCGCGCGCGCAGTATATCTTTATCTCGCCCGAAACCGAAACAAAAAAGTCGCGCGTATATTTTAATGTTTAATTTTGTATTTACAATCAATTGTAAATATTTTACTTATTATTAGTTATACGTCGCAACACAACACCCGGGCAATAATGCCGGGGGAGCCGGGAGCAGTCGCGCCTATATCTATCCTTCTATCTATCTGCGAGTATCTACATACATAATAACGCGCATAGATAATATTCTCCCAACGAATCGAATAACAATAAAAAAAAATAAGAAATAAAAAGAAAACATGGTGAAGCTTTCTTACAAAAAGCTAGTAGCTCCCCTGTGTAGTTTAGTTGTTCATTTCTTTTATTTGATTCAGATTTTGTAGTGCTATTGTTGCTTGCTCGGTTTTATCTATAAAATTGGTAAAATACGAAAACACATTTTATTCACAGGCGAGACAACGACAAGCCGAAGAAGATACACGCTCTAGCCGCGTTATGTGTGTACACGCGAAGAGAGGGGAAAAAAGAAGAAGAAGAAGAAGAAAAAAATGTTAAAAGCAAAGAACGAACAAAATAATATTAAATTTTAATTATATCGTTCAGGGTTTTCTTTGTATGGGTATCGGTCGTCGTTCTTTCGGTCTGTTGTTTTTTTTTTCGCTGTTTCTATTAAACTTTTCTTTTTTTTTTGTGTGTAAATTTTGTTATCGCTTGCTCTAACCACAGAACATAATTTTAAATTAAAATTTATAGCGGAAAATAGACCAAATTCGTTTAAGATAATAATTATTTTCAAGCGTTATTTATAAATTGTAAATATTTTTTCTATTATGTGTTTTTATGTAGATACTCGTAGTTTGATATTCAAGTTAATGATGAAAAAGAAGTATTTTTTAGAGTTTTTTTAATACATTATTTTATGACATATATTTCTTGCGTAACAAAGTAGCGTCGGGTTTTTTTCAACTAGGGGTGAAAATGGAAAAGAGTATTTGCTAAATGAGCATCATTTTCTCAGCTTGGCAGCAATATGCCCTTGGAAGCACATTTTCCATCACTGCATTCGCAAGTTTTTAGGTGGATTGCACTGATTTAACTTTCAAAACCCTGCAAACCAAGTCATGACGAAGACATTAATGCGCCCGTTATGAAGGCCTGGATGAAATAAAAGTCATCATGATTAGTTATGATATGATCCGCTAATTTTTCGGATCGAACCTAATCAAGTACGGCACATGACCTAGGTCCGAAAACCCAGGTCGGCGGATCTACCCCATGTTTGTGAAATGGATGGATTAGTCCCATTCATTCAGCAGACCAAGCAACTCCCTACTAGTTTCTTAAAGCAAGATTGGTGGTGTTTTCCTAAAAAAAGGTTACCATTCCGGATCCCCTTTTTCATCATCATCATCATCGTGGCGCGACAGCCCGACGTCGGGCCTTGGCCGCCTGGATCATTGTCCTCCAATTATCTCGGTCACGTGACCGCGTCCCCCAATTTTGGGAGCCCAGCAGCTGCGCGGCGTCCACACCTACTGAGCTCTCCCAACGAGATCTCGGTCGTCCTCGCAGTCTCGCTCCGTCGACTCGTTCTGCATTCATTACTCTCTTAGGCATGCGATCATCATCCATTCTTTGTACATGCCCTGCCCATTGAAGTCGTTGTAGTTTGACGATTTTCGAGACTTGCAGCTCATCGTACATTTCATACAACTCATGGTTGTACCGGATGCGCCATCCATCTCGATCGCAAACAGCCCCGAAAATTCGCCGTAGAACCTTACGTTCGAAAGTGTCTAGCATGTTTTCGGAGGCTTGAGTTAGGGTCCATGCTTCGCAGCCATAGCATAGCACTGGTCGCATAATGGTTTTGTACACGCGGAGCTTCGTGTTTCTGTGCACATGTTTCGATTTCATTATGGGGAGAACCGAGAAAGAAGTCTTATTAGCTAACTGTATCCGTCGCTTGATTTCGTCAGTTTCGTTGGCGTCCCTTGACAGGTTGCAACCCAGGTAGATGAAGTTGTTCACGAACTCGATGTTGAGGTCCCCCACATTGATGCTCGGTTGTGCAGGTGTCCTTGTCACCGATTGCATAATTATTTTAGTTTTACCCTCGTTAATACGTAATCCAACTTCCTTTGCAGCGGTATCGAGCGTATGCAGAAGTTCTTCTGCGTCAGCCAATCTTCGGGCCATGATGTTGATGTCGTCGGCGTACGCTGCTAATTGTGTCGACTTGATGAGTAGCGTCTTGCTGTTGTCCATATTCATGGCCCGAATAACGTATTCCAGTGCTAGGTTGAAGAGCGTCGGTGCCAGTCCATCGCCCTGTTTCAAACCAGTGCGTGTTTCAAATAGATCAGTAAGTCTATTCTGGATCCTGACTTGTGAGACGGAGTTGGTCATCGTCATCTTTGTCAGTCGCACTAATTTTGCCGGTATACCAAATTGCAGCATGATGTTGTACAGTACTCCACGATCGATACTGTCGTATGCCTGCTTGAAGTCGACAAAGATTTGGTATACGTTTACGTTGTATTCCCAGCACCTCTGGAGTATCAGTTTGACTGAGAAGAGCTGATCGGTTGTGGAGCGACCAGGTCTGAAACCGCTTTGATATTCGCCAATGACTCGTTCTGCGTACGGTTTTATTCTATTTTCCAGAATTTTCGTCAAAATTTTATAGGACGTACAAACTAGTGAGATGCCCCTGTAATTCTCACACCGCAGTTTATCTCCCTTTTTATGAATTGGACAGATGATGCTTCTGCGCCAATCGTCTGGGATCTCCTCGTTCTCTCATACTCGCAGGAGTAATTGATGTATGGCATCAACTAGACTCGTTCCACCGAATCTTAGCAGTTCAGCTGGAATCTCGTCAGCGCCCGGCGCTTTATTTCGTTTTAGTGACCGCAACGCGAGATCAACTTCCTCTACTGTCGGGGGTTGAATGGGTGGGCCTAGATCAACAATATCATCGAGAGCTTCCTGTGTGGGGATGTTAGATGGTCGGTTTAGAAGCTCTTCAAAATAAGAGGCCCATCGTTTGTTAATACCATCGGTGTCGCTGATGATGTTTCCATCCTTGTCCTTACAAAGGCTAGTCCTGGGTTGGTAGCCGTTCTTAATTGTATTTACTAGTTTGTACGCTTGTCTGGTGTTCCTATTAGCTAAGTTTTCGTTTATGTTCAGCAACTGCTCGTCAAAGTATTTACGTTTCTTACGTCTAATTATTCTATTCGATATTCGCCGTAGCTCGTCATATTTTTCTCTTCTGGCTCTGGTTCCTCGTTGAATCCATTGTCTGTAGGCCTCGTTTTTCGCGTCAAGTGAATTTTTGCATTCTTCGTCGAACCAGTCATTTCGCGCTCGCCGGGCTTAATATCCCACGACCTTCTCTGCGACATCCTTGATGGTACCCTTGAGTTCTTCCCAGAACCCATGGACGCCTGTGTTGCTGATGTTGTGTAGCATAGGTGATAGTTTTTCCGCTGTAGCATCACTCAAGAGCTTATCAACCGCAAAGATTTTGGGAGGGCTGATTCTTGACTGGTGCACTGAGGAAATTCTACATCTGTAGGTCGTCTTCACCAAGTGATGATCTGAGTCGCAGTTTGCTGCTCGAAAGGAGCGGACATCCATGACACTAGACGCCCATCTCCTGCAAATGAGGACGTGGTCAATTTGGTTGACGGTATGTGCGTCTGGAGACTTCCAGGTCTGCTTGTGAATGCGTCGATGCGGGAAACACGTAGAGCTTACGACTAGATTCCTGCTGCAGGCGAAGTCGATAAGTCGCTGGCCGTTATCGTTACATTCTTCATGGAGGCTGTGGCCTCCAGAGGTCCCCCGATGCCAACTTTCATTCCCGACTTTCGCGTTAAAGTCTCCCAGCAGCAATTTGACGTCGTTTGTTGGAAGTGAGTCGAAGAGAGTTTCAAGGCGGGCGTAGAACTCGTCTTTTACTGCGTCTTCTTTAACTTCAGTGGGGGCATGCACATTGATGAGCCAGAGATTGAAGAATCGAGTCTTGATGCGAATCGCACACAGCCGTTCGTTTATGGGTTTGAAGTCAGTAATATGCGGTTTGAGGTGATTGTTCACTATAAATGCTACTCCAAACTCCTTGCGGCCCGATGGTTTGCCACTTGTAAAAATTGTGTGCGATTTCTTGTCATTAATCTCGCTGCCAAGCCAATTTGTTTCCTGGACTGCAGTAATGCTCAGTTTGTACTTTTCGACCTATTGAAGGAGGGCCTTCTCGGCCCCCGGTTTGTTCAGGGAGCGTACATTCCAGGATCCGAAAGAATAATCCTTTATTCGTTTGCGTGGTCGTCGTTGTTGATCCGTCCAATCCGAGGCTTTTGTTCCAGGTTTCTTGACATGGAGTGGTTTTTACAAGGACGAGTTGTCAGCACGTCGCTTAACCCCATTCAGGGGATGGCCTCGGAGATAGCTGCTTCAGATGGTTTAATAAACGTGCTGGAGCCCACACAACTATGTAGCAGGTCCAACTACGCAAGTCATTCCATCCTAATAGACCTGAGACGCTTAGGTGTTCGTCAGCCATTCAGGCTACAGCTATCTGCCTTTTCCAAACTGTCTTATCGCTAAGACATTGGCCGTCAGCGAATTGATACACTGCCGTTACCAGGGGGCGCCCACGCGGAGGACTATAGAAAAGGTCTTTGCCCCCCGATTAGTTATGATATGATCCGCTAATTTTTCAGATCGGACCTGATCAAGTACGGCACATGACCTAGGTCCGAAAACCCAGGTCGGCGGATCTACCCCATGTTTGTGAAATGGATGGATTAGTCCCATTCATTCAGCAGACCAAGCAACTCCCTACTAGTTTCTTAAAGCAAGATTGGTGGTGTTTTCCTAAAAAAAAAAGGGTTACCATTCCGGATCCCCTTTTTAATTTTTGCAAATTTTGACTTCAGATTCGCAATTAGCGACCTAAACAGCCCCTTACCAGCTTCTCCAGCAAAACTAAGCGTACAGGCGTCCCCCGCTTTTCGCCGATCTGCTGTTTCGCTGCTTTTCAATTCCCGCATGTTTCATCCATTCGCCGCATGTCTCACTCTTTCGCCACATAACTTTTCATTTCCGATTTCGAATAACTGTTTCCGTTTAATGCAGTTGTAAGCGGAGAACACACATACGCGATCGCGATCGCGATGGCGATTAAACGCGTTCCACGTTAGTAAGTTAAGCAGCACATACTTGTCGCGATCCGTTAGCGATAGAGTGCACATCTGTAGCGTTCGATCGCGGGGTAGTCGGCGATCTGCGGTCAAACGCAACTGGTTGAATTTATCGCAGATCGCAAGTATGAAAAATGGCAGATCTCACGGAAAATTAATTGAAACATGTAAAAAAAACATAATGTGTTGTATGACATGTCATATGCTGACTACAACAATGTGCGCATAAAATTAAAAAAATAAAAACAAAAATTAAAATTTCCTTGCGATCGCGACTGCAACATAGTGTGTCCGCTTCCTCCTGTGATCGCGAACGCAACCGTGATCGCCATCGTGATCGCGTGTTTGTGTTCTCCGCTGTAAAGTGCCGTTTTTCCAAAAATAATGCCAAATTTTTAGATTCATTCATTCACGAGCGATTTGGAAGCTTAGAAGGATCAAGTGAATGAAGCAACTTCGGACGTTGTTAATATGGCAAGAGAACTTAGAGTTAGAAGTCGAACCTAGAGACGTTTAAGACTTCCTTGACTCCTATAATGAGGAATCGAATTATGAAGATCTTTTGTTAATCGAAGAACAGAGAAGATTGTTCAGAGAACAGGAAGATATACCGAGTGGCGGGTCAACAGAGGGTTTGAAGGAATCTCAAATGTTAACCGATGATGAAACCTCACAGCACATCCTTTGCGAGTGCGAAAGGCTTGTTCAAAGACGTACCGAATGCTTCGGCATAACATTTCCCTTGGCCGAGGACATCTCTTCTATAAAACCTTGCCGAATCAGTCAATTTATCGAGAAGAGTCGGCTGAATCTTTGGATTTAGCCTGCTTCTCGATAGAAAGGGCAATAGACCTCAAGGTCGCAGTACTTGTGGTTCCAATACGACCCACGGCCCACCTCCTTTATCTATATATCTATTTATCTATCTATAGCATCCGATTCTACGCACCGGGGCGAACCGTTTTTCAACGGCCAAGAGCTGCCAAAACCCCTTCAGTGCAGAAAGAAAGTACAATATATGTTTGTGTCTTATTTTCAACGTATCTGCTTTTTTACGGAATTTGGGAGCGTCATACTGCGCCGGCATCGATCTCAACCCTGGTCCATGGATTTGCTGCGTCTGTAACAGAACGCTGCACGCAAATGCAACCTCAGTTAGATGTAACTGTTGCTACGAATGGTGTCATCTTAAGGGCTGCTCTGGTTTGAGTCACCATAGACAGTGGAACGCAACATTTATAGCTGGTCTCTGCAGAAGCAGAGGACAACAAACATCTACCTCAAATAACTCACCTCCAGTTACGGTGAGTGCGCAATCAAGCTTCCAGCTGTCTCCGGTTACACCTGCGAACAACAATTTCGCACGACTTATTTCAAGTCAATACGAGTACAATCTGACTCCTGCTCCACCCGTCGCTAACTTCAACAGCATATCGTTTGTTCGTTTATCAACGGATTGTAGAGTAAAATAGCTGAACTCACCGCGTTTATGGATAGACATTGCATCCTAATTGGCGCTATCTAGGAGACAAAACTAAATCACAACTCGCCCCTCAACTCCTATCGCAACTTTAACATCATCACATCATATTCACATCCTGGACTAAAGAAGTAAACATGCAGCTGAACATCTTAGTAGATGGTCTCTTAATACCCACTACTAACCACCCAAAAAACCTCGGCGTTACTCTAGACAGCATGGCAACACCATCAGCCCAGCAGTAACTAACAAGATGAGGAAGGAGCAGGAACAAGGCTTTAGCTGGAAGTTTCTGGGGTAAAGACAAAAAGACCCTATTGACCACCTACAAAGCGATCGGTAGATCTATGGGGCACCAGTGTGGATGCTAAATCTAAGTGGACCAAACTGGAAACACATTCACACCTGTCAAAAAACAGCCCTATGTACCAATCACAGGCTGTCTGTTGATATCTCATCAAGACCACCTCCACCAAGAGACTACAACACTGCCCACAAGAAACCGCAACATGCTGCTGTCAAGGCAGTAATTAGTCGGATGCTATCGAAGTAATCACCCGAGCTTTGATCGAATGGACAGAACTCCACCGCCGCGACACATCAGGCGAAATCTAACAGACCTCGAAAGGGAAGTTCAACGATTTAAGAGGGTCCCCTTCGACAACGCCAGTTATAAATCTGTCATCGCTATGCTGCACAGGGAGGAAGTACATACGGCGATCGTAGACCTTAACAACAACATGGTACTTGACGTTCAACCACCAGACTTTTCACCGGAAGAACGAAACCTGCCTAGAACGACCAGGACCACGCTCTGACAACTCCGTTCAGGCTGGTGCTCGCACCTCAACGTGTACTTGTCCCGGATCGACCACAGCATCCAAACACTTGTTCGGCATGTAACAGTTTTCCCACGTTGTTAAGCAAATCTTCAATTGCCCTGCAGCACCGATGCACCTGGCACCTATAGCGCTTTGGGAGAACCCCATTGAAGTGTATGGGTTCCTGCAACTTCCTACATAGGCTCGAGCTCCTTTAAAGTACCTACTTCAACGAGAGAATCAAAATTAACAGAAAAAAAGAACCATCATCCGATCATTTTTTCAGAGCAATAACCTGGTGCAAGACTACAGAGGCTACTAGTCTGTCCCCTACACCGGGGACCTCAGCATTGAGTCCAGCAAGCAATGTCAATGAGCGCCAGCAAAACAGAAACAGCGAGGTGAAACGATGGGTGGATCTTGCTCGGTTTCTCCAATAATTAAATCGGAGGATGTGAACAAAAAGAAGAAAGATCTGCACTACTGCGAAAGACTATTGGCCCTAGTACCAACCAAATAGTTTCGTTCCAAAATGTTGAAAATCTTCATATTTGATTCTCCTGTACTAAATAATGTGTGAGTTTGAACTGCGTGTAGTCGTGCATACTATATATTCACTTCAAACTTTGCATCCTTGATCTTTGGTTTTGTGTGCTAGAAAAATATTTATGAGAAATATCATACAACTCAATTTTCACATACTATACATTCATACATCGCCATACAATTACATGTACATATAATATTCCACACTATTTAAAATAAAGATCCCTAATTTTTTTTTAAGATACACAAAAATACATCTCTCTCTTTTCTCTCCTTCACAGTGTATTATTATCCGTCCGCGGATTGTCGAAAAACTTCTTTATCCTTCTACCTGATTTCTGTGCACATCAAAAAGGAATAGCCGCGCGACAGGAAGCAAACCATTGCGGCGAGAGCTGTTCAGCTCGCAAACGACGTTCTTCCAAACAAAACCGACATTTATGCAGAAAATTCATTGAATTTTTTTTTTAACTACATCCTTGTGGAAATTTTAATGCGAAGCGATTATTTATAATCGTCACGCATTCCTTCCGAGCATCAATCGTGGCAAATCATCATAACTACAGTTGCAATAGCGTTAAAAAGCGTAGAAGACGGAAACGTAACGACGATATGGGCGATCTAGACATATGCCTAATTAAGGAGTTTGCACGTCGCCCCGGCTTCTACGATCGCAGCGATCCACATTTTAAGGATAAGGAGTATGTGCAACAATGCTGGGCTGAAATATCGCATCAATTGGGATATGAACGTAAGTACACATACACATGCATACATATTCCTTTTGTTGTTTTTGTAATCCTAGTTTCTTAAGTAGAAACGTACTTGTAAAACTTAACAAACCAAGATACGATGGAATGGTCGACGAGTGGAAGTACAAAAGATGTTTTAGGGAAATCGGAGAACCCCTTTTTAATTTTTATCGTGTCTACCTGTGTGTGTGCACGTGTGTTTTTTCAATGTTTGAAATACGACGTAGTCCTGGCTTAACTTATGAGAAAATACTTTTCTTCAAGAACGTGTTTAACTGGTTTCTATACCTGGAGGATCTTTTATGTACAATACAATAGTTTGTAAAAAAAATGTTTTAAAAAATCTTGTAGTTGCTAGGCCATGATTCGTTAATCGTTAAAAGACGTATGTACGTCTTTTGCGTGTAATAAATAGATAAACCTTTTCAAGTTTCGCCGGGACACGTAGTGTGGCTGATTTAACTCTTTTAATGATGTGCACATTTCTTCTTTAGGTAGACTCATAAGCAGGGTGTGGCGAGAAATTACCACATAAACTCTTCCAATGAGATTCAATTTTTGGTTTATATACTGTTATTTAAATTTTATAGTTTATAAAAAAACGAATAAACAAAAACTGAAAAATTACGCAAGATAGAACATTGCAACAAGCACCCGATCATTGCTATCAGTACTGACAAGCGCTTTATCCTTTTTGGCCCGTTTCATCTCTCTCTCCCTCTCTCTGGCGGCTGATCCGCTCAATGATGTCCTAATCTCCTCCTACCGAGATAGTGCCACAAAACGGGTCATTCAGTCGAGGCGTCAAGTGCCTTGTTGGACACAAGAGGGCACAGGTGAAGAGGAAATCCAGTGAAACCAAGCGATTCAACAGGTGGGATAACTATAGGTCAAATCTCACCGAGTACAATAAACTCATTAGGCAAACGTGAGTGCTGTAAAAAAAAACACTATGAACGCATTCAGGCTCTAGCGGAAGCCGCACGCTTTCACAAAGCTCTGTCCAAAGACTCTGCAAACGGGGTCGGTCTTTTACAGAAACCCGATGGCTTCTTTACTGAGGGACCTGGAGAAACTCTTAAGTTCCTGCTACAGACCCACTTCCCGGGGTCCGTTTTATGACAATGCTCTCCTTCCCATTCTCTTGGTAAGTACCAGATCTCCGGGAGCCGAGATAGAAGGTTGAATGAGCTATTGAGTCATTTGAGCCGTTTAATACTCTTGGAGTTGAGTTGGTATATTTCCCGCTCTTTTGCAGAATAGTTTGGAGATGATATATCTCCTCTCGACCTGACACAGAAATACCGTTACAATCAGCAAAAATTTATGTTTCCTGCCTGGGTGCACGTATTGTTAGTTCGTATGACAAGTTTCAACTTATCCTCCCAAGTAGTTTGTTTACACGAATTTTTGCAGTAGACATCTTACGTTAAAATGGAGAAACTTGAATATCGTGCGGTCATAAAATTTTTCGTTTTGGATGGATTAACTCCTAAGGAAAATACTTAACAAAGGCTTACGGGGAATCTGCTCCTTCGATGTCAACCGTTAAAAAATGCGCAGCTGCATTTAGACGTGTTCGCACGTCACTCTAAGTGTTTGCTCACACGGGTCGTCTCGTAATCGGCTCGTCTGCGATTCGAAATCCATTTCCCAAGCAAATCGATTCGCTTATGTGTCGACCAGTGGACGACCCCTGTGAGCATCTCCATGCATTTGCTTGGAAATTGGAGTTCAAATCGGAGATGAGCCGATTACGAGTCGATTGCGAGACGACCCACGTGAAGGACGGCCAAAAACCGCAACCACACCGGAAACCATCGAAAAAGTGCATGATATCGTGTTGGACGATAGGCGAATGAAAGTGAGTGATATTGCTGAGGCTGTGGGGATATCGGAAGAAAGGGTGCGAAACATCTTGCACAAAGAATTAGAATTGCGAAAGCTCTGCGCAAGATGAGTGCCGCATTTGCTGAATGCCGATCAAAAGCAAATGCGCAAACGATTTTCGCAGCAATCTTTGCACCAATTCAATCGGGATCCGACCGATTTTGTGCGGCAATTTGTCACCATGGATGAGACTTGGGTCCACTACTACACGCTAGAAACGAAACAGCGGTCGAAGCAGTGAGTGGAAGCCGGTGATTCAGCGCCAAAGAAAGCGAAGTCGATCACATCTGCCGGAAAGGTCACGGCCAGCGTGCTTTGGGGTACGATTTGCTCGACCATCCCCCCTATTCTCCTGATTTGGCACCCTCAGACTTCCATCTGTTCCCAAACTTAAAGAAATTTGTTTCTGGGAAGCCATTCGCATCCAATGAAGAAGTTGAGAGAGTCGTAGATGAATATTTTCACAGCCTTCCAGACTCTCACTTCCGGAAAGGAATACTGATGTTGTGGAAACGCTGGATCAAGTGTGTTGAAGTCAAGGGAGATTATGTAGAAAAATAAAATCATTTTTGAACTGAAAATCGCAGTCTTTCATTTTCAGGCCGTGAACTTTTCACCTTACTCTCGTATGCAAATCCTGTACATCGAACGCAATTCGCCTATACAAAAGGCAAGTCAACGCTAACCGCCCTACATAATCTTGTAGGAATACTCGATAAATCCTTTAATGATAGAGAGTGTTTTCCTTGATATTGAGGGAGCTTTTGATAACACCGGTTATAACTGTATATCCTGAGCTCTGGAACTTAGGGGCATATCGGGTGCTACTATTACCTATACTATGTGGAAAAAATATCCTCTCTACGCTTCGCAGCACTTCGTTATGCGTTAATGCTGTAAAGGGCTGCCCTCAAGACGGCATTCTCTCACCGCCTTTATGATCCTTAGTCGTAGACAAGTTGCTTTCCACGCTCTTGATGAGACCCGCTCGACATTACCATCATTGTCAAGGGTAAATTCGAATCTACTGTCGCGTATGTAATGGAAGCGGCCCTCAACATTGTTCTGTACTGGTGTGCTGAAGTGAACCTAAACGTTAACCCGCGCTAAACAGTCGTTGTGCCATTTACGTGGAAACGGAACCTAACCTTGAGGCCGGTTTCACTAGGTAGGACGGCATAGTACTCCACGGAAGTTAAATGTCTAGACATTACGCTAGACTCGAAACTCTACTGGAACACTCATATTGAAATGTATTGAGCAAGGCTACTCGCTGAATGTGGGCATTCCATCTATCCCCGGGGCTTTACCCGCTTCCATCGATTTAATAGCCACAGTCACTTCCACCTCTCTCTTCACCGTCGCAGTTGGTGTTCATCAGTGACCAGTAGAGACCCGTCTTTATCTTTCACGGGATGTTCGGTTGCAAAAGATTTGCCAGTTAAGTTTGTAAAGGGTTCCACTCTCACCACGGCAAGCTGCTTCCTCTGCATTCTCCGCTAATGCATTGATGTTGTTACGTTTGTCCCATCTTAGTGTTTGCCCACACGGGTCGTCTCGTAATCGGCTCGTCTCCGATTTGAATTCCAATTCCCAAGCAAATGCATTGAGATGCTCACACGGGTCGTCCATCGGTCGACACATAAGCGAATCAATTTACTTGGATTTACCCGTGTGAGCAAACACTTACGCTTCTTTGCACACCTTTCGCTTCAGTGTCACCGCACCTCCTAAGCAAATTTATTGGCTCTATCGAACTCGATCGACAGGCTTAGGCCTGATAACAGACCCTGGGCTATAGCACAATAGGTCATCCGGCCTCATTGCGCTGTACTCTGCGGGGCTCAACACCCATTTCACAATCTAATCTAATGTCATATGATAATTCAGCCCAGAACAATGCCTTAGCTGGCACCAATTGTTGCAACAGGTACATCTTACTGTCATGGCGTTAGCGTGCAGTGTATTGTTGCAGACGCAGCAGATCCAAGGACCTGGATCTAGATCCGGGTCGAGCTCAATTTCGGCGCTCCCAATTCCCGTAAAAAAGAACGGACTGTCAAAGTGTGTGATACACACATACTTCTTCCTTGGGGAATTGAAGGGGTTGCGGCAGCTCTTGGTCGTGGTAAACGGGTCGCTCCGGAGCGTAGAACCGGCTGCCGTAGTCATCACACGGTGACTTTCGGTGCTGTCAAGTCAAAACGACCTTATTGGACTTATAAGTGAAACCTAGGCAATACGGGTATCTTCAGAATCGTGGTAATAGGGCTGATGCACTGGAGTACTGTTGATGGGATTTCGAATGCTTTGTTCAGAGCAAAAGGACCTTCTTGGGTATAAAGTGAAATGAAAGCGAAATCTAGTAAATATGGTTTTTTTTTCGGAGGAGATGAGACTAATCTTCTGGACAAAGGTCATAACGAATACGAAGGACATAAAGAACTCAAAGTTATTTCAAAGGCACATTTGCTCTTGGATACGCACCCAAAAATTTACTTCTTTGGAGATATATGGAAGGGGCCTAAATTACCGACCAATATCGCTACTTTTTCTTACACCTGCGCTTGTCAGCACTGATAACTAAATTTTTTTTTTTTTTTTTTCAACTAATTACAGCCAATCTCCTCAAGGATCGTATGTATCAATTGCGCAATCGTTACAATTTGGAAAAGCGCCGTCTAGAAAACCTGCGTATGGAAGATCCTTCCAAGCCAGTTCGATCGCCATGGCCTCTCTTCTATCACTTAACATTCCTGGACGGGCACATACGACCGCGTCGGTCATACAAAAGTATGATGCGACGTGGTATCGATACAGATCGCAGCGGAAATGAGGATGATCCACTGGCAGGTTCCGAACAGCGACAGCGACAGACTCAGTCCAGACAATATGGAATCCTTCGTTTAAATCATCACGCCAGCAATGGTGAATCCGTGGATGTAAAATATGAGGCTGAAATTGATTCGTATGTCAATCTAGAGTTAAAAATGTGTGGCTTTTTAAAATAATAAAAATTATTTACCTTCTTGCAGAGACGAAGATCAAAGGACCAATGACAACGACGGTAGCTATTTGGATCCCTCAAATTTCTTGTAAGTATAGGCATCATCGCTCCAGAATGAATCCAGCTAATCTGTACTCCGATTCTTTTAATTCCAGAGCCGATGACGATAGTAATGGCGAACAACCGACACGAGTTCAGACAAACAACCACATCGATAGCACAACTAAAGTTACTCAATCGGCGGTGCATCGTGGCTCGAATGGTGTCGTCCAGGGCAATGGTATCAATGTACGAAGTCTGGAATCGTTGCGACGCAAACCCTCCACTACATCGGATGATTTCGAGCAACCGCTCCAAAAGAAATTCATGGCCAATCATCAGGGCGCGGGACTAGCACAGCAAAATGGCTTTGCAACTGCACAATATGGCAATATGGGCTTGGTGAACAAATATGCGGCATTCGGTCAATTTTTGGCCGCATCCTTGTCCGATATGGAAGAGAAGACTGCATTCGATCTGATCGGAAAATTCACATTTGAAGTATTAAAGGCGTTGCAAGAGAAAAAGTCATCATAAAGACGAGAATAAAATAATCATAAAAAAGAAAATACTATAGGACAGATGAAAAGACAAATTAGGGATAAGAGTTACTAGATATTGGCAGACGAAGGAGAAGATTTAAGTTGATTTAAAAATTTGTTGTAAACGAAACTTTTATGTTTCAAATGTACGAAGAGAATTTTATTTTGAACAATTACTCGTTGTAGTTGAGAACACAGAAACAGACAATTCTGTACTTTAAGTGATTTGCATAAGTTTGAAACCCTTCTGCGGTTTTCCATATAATTTTAATAGACCTTTCATGATTCATATGTGTCTTTTGTTTCTTTAATCTCATTTTTCATAAGAATGATATATTTAATTTTTTTTACACTAAATTGTTCTCCAATAAATCAACAGTTTATGAGCATTATCGAAAAGAATTTTGTTTTTGCTGCTATACATTTTGTCGAACTAAGTTTAGGTTATTGTCGATTGGTTATTTAGAAATGAATAGCCTCTGCACTCGGAGCAGCCCTTCGCACAACTACCCCAAACATGAGTCAAACAGCTACATAGAAATTTCGACTTATCAGTAAAAACTAGGCTCGTCACGTGCAGTACGTGTGAAGAGAACAATCTCTGTTTTGTTCGGATTGATCTTTACCGCATAGGTTTGTTGTGAGAGGGCATTCTCCAATACGTTGCAGCCCGACACTGTTAAGTTTCAAAGCAGTCTATTGACAACAAATTCCAGAGAATGGTAGAGAGCACTCCACCCTGTAGGGTATCCGATGCTCTCAGATGAGTGTGTTGCTCATTGTGCTTCATTTTGTAGAATCGAAGAGGAACGCATGGCGTAAAAACTCCTACTTTGTCGAGCTTTTTTTCGAATCACCCTTGTCGGATATCTTTTGTATTCATTGTGATTTTTATAAATCATTTCGTATTCTCGAATATCCGGCACCAAGTTCTATAGACCAAACATTTTTTAGGGGACCTGGACCTCCATGGTCTCTCTCTGGATTCGCCAATGGATGTTTGTATAGTCTTGTGTTGTCCAAGCCGGCGACTTGGTATGTGTAAAACTAGCGCTCCATCGACGAATCATATTTGGAGCTTATGAAACGATCTCCTACAGCCCATTCCATCTCAATTCGTCATTCGCGCCAAACCTTTATCAGTCTAAGGCGGCTAGTACACTATAAAAGTTCTTTTACAAATATCTTTTATAAAAGATACAATATTTTCGAAGAACTTTTATAGTGTAATAGCCGCCTAAGAAAAGATTTGCGTTGTTGTTGTTGTTGTAGCGACATTTGGGATTCATCATAGGGCGTTACTTAAAAACGCCTCCTCGTTTTCTCCTTCTATGTCGAGGCCAAGGAAGAATGCAAACTCGATGGAGTTTTCCCACAACGATATAGGTGCTAAGTTTGTGCCTCTAGGCATTCAAAATGATGTCTGACGTCGTGTGGAGTGCCATTGCAAGCGGGGCACGTGTTGTTGATGTTTCAATCGATTCCATACAGATATGAGTTTAGTCTCGAACACCATCCAGATCGGAGCTGCGCTAGGGTGGTCCTAGTACGCCTTGGCAGCGTAACTTCGTTGGAAGATATGTTTGATGAACGGGGCTGGAGTACCGAGTTGGAGCGAAGATCTTGGAACGATCGTCGTGCCTCCTCAGTGTGTATCGATGCAATGACAGTTTTGTAAGCTTCGTTGTCGAACGGCACCCTCTTGAACCTTTGGACCTCCCTCTCAAGGTCCCTTAGGTTACTTCTAATGTTTCTGGGTGGGGGAGTTTTATCCATGAGATGTTGGTTAGGATGTTCGCTGCAATAGCACCCGACAAGATATTGCTTAGACAGCAGGAGGTTGTGTTGTTTGACTGGTAGCATGTTGGCTTCCTGGTGAATATGATCCGGGGAGGACATCAGATGACTAGGCCTGTTCCTAAAACCGGTCCACCGGTTTAAAACCGGTCTTCTGTTAGGACCGGTCCCGAGATTCCCGAAAACCGGTTTCGAAAAAACCGAATCATTAAAAAAAACCTTCTTATGGTCAAAAAAACCGGTTTAAAACCGACTCATTAAAAAACCGATTCACCAAAAGACCGACCGAAAACCGACTTGTTAAAAAGACTCATTAAAAAACCGATTGACCAAAAGACCGACCGAAAACCGACTTGTTAAAAAGACTCATTAAAAGACCGATTCACCAAAAAACCGACCGAAAACCGACTTGTTAAAAACCGACCGACTCGGACGGGTTAAAAACCGACTTATTAATTAAAACCGTTGAGGAAATGGAGTATTTTTGTGTGGACAGTACAGGACGGAAGTATTCAAGAAAAGGTTTTAGCTTTTGATTTGAGTGTGATTTGGTATGTGGTATATCCACACATTTGGTCGACAAGAGGCATGCGTTCAAAGTTAAATAGATATGAACAATATACCCATTGAAAGGTTGAATTGAATTGAGAAAAAAAATGTCGGAACTGATGATTGTGAGTAATAAAATATGAAAGTGTACTGTACGTGGTTATCAGTGCACCTGTTAGAAAAATTGGCATTATGATATGGCGGGCGAGACTCATGTATTCTAAATATTGTAGTACAGGTGTTAAAGGAGTATTCTATTCTAAAGAAGCCCCTAAACGATCAAGCCGGTTGATCAAAATTTTGCGTCAATCGATTGGATCAAGCGTGATTGATTGTCTAGGGACCGATTTTATGTCAAGCGTGGACGGTGATTGATAGAAAGTTTGATTGACTCAAGCGATTGACGAGGGTGCTTCACCGTCTAGGCGAATTTTGATGAAGCAAGTCTTTTTAACAAGTCGGTTTTCGGTCGGTCTTTTGGTGAATCGGTTTTTTAATGAGTCTTTTTAACAAGTCGGTTTTCGGTCGGTCTTTTGGTCAATCGGTTTTTTAATGAGTCTTTTTAACAAGTCGGTTTTCGGTCGGTCCTTTCGTGAATCGGTTTTTTAATGAGTCTTTTTAACAAGTCGGTTTTCGGTCGGTCTTTTGGTGAATCGGTTTTTTAATGAGTCTTTTTAACAAGTCGGTTTTCGGTCGGTCTTTTAGTGAATCGGTTTTTTAATGAGTCGGTTTTAAACTGGTTTTTTTGACCATAAGTTTTTTTTAATGATTCGGTTGACCGCTAGGAAAACCGGTTTTCATAAAACCTAAAACCGGTCTACAAATCTTAGGACCGAACAGGTCTACAGATGACAGCCCGTCACGGTGCGAAGGGCAGCATTTTGAGGTCTGTATCTTCCTACAATTAGTGTCTTTGAGGTTCTCCGTCCACACAGGTGCAACATACTCGTAATTTGCCACAGATCGTCCTAAGGCTTTGTAAGTAGTAAGCATGGTCTCTTTGTCCATTCCCCAGGAGCTACCGGCGAGAGCTTTTAGGACTTTATTGCGGGCTCTCATCCGATTGCATACTGAAGAGGCGTGGGCCGATGATGTGGCCATATTGTCGAGGGTAACCCCTAGAATCTTCGGATGGTTGACTGTGGGGATTGGTATGTTACCTATGCTTACATTCAGCTGTGTGTTGACCTCCTTGGTCCAAGATGTGAATAGGGTTGCTGTAGATTTAGGCGCTGATAACTGTAGATTACGATTGGCAAAAAAGGTGTTGAGTTCCGCCAGATATCCGTTAATCTTTCCATACATAAACATGCGAGTCGTGATGGCATCTAGGGCTGAAGTCGTGATTTGCATCTTTCTGAAGCCGTGTGTTGATGAGTAGGAGGAATGAGGGGAAGGGATATGATGCAGCCATTAGCCAAGTGTTAGAAAAAAAAAAACTTGAGTGGGATTTACCATGCTTTAGGTTTCCGACTTTTAGCCAAATTGTTAATGCAAATACTTCACTGTGCGACGCTTACATTCACGACAGGGAGCATAATTTGATTTTCACCGACACTCTCGTAAACATAATAGTCCAATGTGCATCCATCGGTCGGTCATCATCATTCATAAAATCTTTTCATCCTTTGGCGAATTCGGCATGGTTATTGCATCTTGCAGAGTGTTCAAAAAATCATTGACATGTAATTAATTTCTTCCTTTCATCAGCATACTGGCCGTTCAAAGAAGATTTATTACTACTCGTATGTACTAGGCATTCCTATTCGGAATATCTTCATTTCTGATCGATCTCATAGTGAATCTTCTCAATGATGGATATCCGTGTAGATTGGTCAATTCTTAACGCTGTTTACCTATACAATCTATAGAATATGCCGCGCACAGTGTTTTCATGAATATGAAAAGTTGCGACAATAGAATGGATTTCGCATATAATTTTCTCTCAAGACATAGATAAATGTCTTAAAAGATTGAGAGGTGCATTTCACCCACAAACAAGATGTGATTATTAGAGTGAACAGAAATAGTTGCCGTTATTTTAAGCCGATTATAGAGCTTACAACAAAACCATTAAAGATTCAATAGCAATTTGTTTGATTCGATTGCGGATAAAGGAATCAACCGCGGGCTTCGCTTTTGTAACTCTCAAGTGAGGCTAAGTTCCAAGATTATAAATAAACTAGAAAATAAATAAAATTAGCAAAAATTTAAAAACGTATTTAAATTTTCACTCACCCGAATTAAGTCTTTTGGCACGTGGTTTGGCACGTTTTCACTACAAAGGGTCGCGGTTGAAAATACCGTTTTATTTGATGCAGACGTTCACCTTGTGTGTGTCCATAATTCTGACCGACAATTTGTTTTAACTGCCCTATCGATAAGCAAATTCATTATTATTGTGCTTCAATTTTATGCCATACATACAACACATTTAAATATACATTTTCATGTTAAAACATTCGGAAAAAAAATTCTAAGCGCAGCCTAGAATATTGGAGACATGTTAAACGCTTTGCTCAAAACTAATGTGTAGGTGGCTGCTCGGGGTAGTGGAACTGACACTTTGAATGTACTGCAGCATACTGTTAATATACTGTTAACGTACTGCTAATGCACTGTTATTCAATTGCCCTAACCCTTTGTGGGGCATAGCGCGTCAACTGTTCCATGTGGACCAGTTGACGTTTCGTTGGCATAAACTGGTTTCGGAGAATGCAGTTGCCAGCTTGCGCCTCCTGCACATCCATGGCCACGAACGTCGTCGCTCGTGGACGGGATTCGAACCCGAAACGCCGGTAGTCAAACATGAGACAGATGCCTCAATACACTGCTCTACCGGTCACCCTGTTAAGGCACTGTTAGTGTACTGTTAATTCACTGTTAATACACTGTAAATACTATATACTGTTAAAGTACTGTTAACATACGGTTAATGTACCGTTAATGTACGGTTAATGTACTGGTAACGTTAGGTTAATGCACTTTTAATGCGCTGTCAACATCATGTCCACTGTTAATAAACTATCAATGGACTGTTAATGTACTATTAACATACTGTTAATGTAGTGTTAGGGAACTGTTTGTGTACTATTAACATAATGTTAATGCACTAAAATTTTGGGGCTTCAACCATTTCAACTATTTTCTGCCGTTAATTTTCATTAACGCAAGATGAAAAAAAATTTCCATGTCAATTAAGGTAAAATCTAAAAAAGGATATGGTTTTTGTATTTTGTGAGTAACAGTACCGGGCGCCTATTTGATTACTCGGTTCAATTTCATTATTTAGATAAAATCGCACGAACCCCACATTGGCCGCCAAAAAAGTTCGGTCTTTTGAACCAAACATTTAACATTTTCCGACAACATATTTTTAAATCGTAAGTTTCCACATCTTCGTAGAAAAACAAAAGTCTTACGGTCTAAAACTGTTTCGGTTTTTGTATCTGTAGAGTTTTATTGACGCAGACGTCCGAAAGTAATGTTAAAGTAGCCTGAAGGAAAATTAAGGCAGCTTTATGGTAGAGTTTGAAAAAATTCGGTTTTTGTGTAACGTGCGACTAACGGTAACACGCGCCTGTTCAATTACCCATTTCGATTTCATTGACTAGATCAAATCACACTGACCCCACTATTTTCGGGGTTTTTCGACTTTTATCTATTGTAAAGATTCACTGACGTGGAAAAGGCTTTAAGATATCTTTAAATTAACTTACATTAAAATAGTTCGGCGCCTATCCCTTTGTGTGGCATAGCAAATGAAGACGATAGTAAAATAACGATCGAGTTGAAGAGGTACAGACATAACGTCTAAAATTCATTTTTAAAAACTACGCCAAAATGTCACCAGCTATTTCCTACTAGTTGAACAGGGCGCTAAAATAATTAAGGTCGACACTGCTCTCATGCTACCGATCAGTTACGGGTTTGAGTCCCATCCACGTCGGTCGTGGCCATGAATGTTTGTGTTGTTTTCCCCCTGTGGTGTAGGACGTAACAATAAGCCAGTAACTTTCCAGTCGCAGGTATGCGGCTGCATGCTAGCAGCCGCATTGGCCGAACCCAGTTTATGCTAACGAAACGTCAACTAAGCCACATTGGAATAGTTGACGCGCTTTGCCTCACTAGAGGTTAGGGCAAATAGTAACCAAAAAATACCTCAGAGCCACAGGGATACTTGTGACGACCAGAGTCTACATATGGGAATAGCTCTGACGAAAATTACCTATAATTGCAAAATGGATGAGAGCTAGAGCCTGTAGCTAAAAGCTTCGTGACTAGCTACTGGTGAGGCTTCAGCTAAAACGCTAACCTGTTCCTAAACCCATCAAATTTAAATCCCTCGTGATGTGCTTGAACAATTTGTGGACAATCATTAAATTCCCAAATTCCAGTCTCTATTGTGCATATTAACAAATCATGACCTCTACAATTTGTTTGATTGTTCAGTTTGCTCATTGTTTACCCTCGTTCTAACCACTTTCTAAGAAGTTCGTCATCTTCTGTGACTGTGGCCACCACAACCTGCATACGATCTTGGTCGTCGCATCTTTAGATTTTACCAATGTCTTTTACTCTGTCTCTGTTTTCTTAACATACTCGCGTATGTCTTGTGAATAAACATTCACAACAAAGGCTAATCTTTGCCAGAGGTTGCCTGTAGACGCCCCACCTGCCCGCTCGCTAGATCGATTGGTTTCTTGTAAAAGGGTCTGAAACTCGGGCTCAAATGCTGCTTTGTCTAATTGTTAAACGATCGTGTGAAAGACTTCATTAACGGTATTTAATAAGAAAAGATACTTTTGCAAACAGTTTGAGCAATTGACGAGAACAACTGTTAATGCGACTGACAGTAAATGGACAATAATTGGAATGATGACCTGACCCGCCGATGTAAGAGCCATGATTCAAGCGGAAATTTCATGGCTGTAAAGTTAAAATCTTGATGATTAGACTTGGGCTCTTAGAATGCAAGTGTATAGTTTAATCGGAGTCTGTTTTCGTTCGTGTACATACTTGTCAATTGTGTGTTCCAAAAGACTACCTGCTCTCCGGTTTCCTACTCAGGGCTGTACTATACGGAGCAGGATGTAGCACCTAATGAGTGATATGTCCTAGGAGAGCGGTTAAAGTGGTTTTCATGCCTGCTATAAATCCTTCCGTCAGGCCTCTTATCAGGCCTCAGCTGGTCTGATAGCAGACCTGAAGGCAGTTTGATGTTAGGCCTGAGAACAGGGCAGGTTTGATGATAGGCCTGACGGCACGCGGCAAGTATGATAGCAAGTCTGACGACAAGATTGATAGCAAGCATATTGGCAGGTTAATTGGCAACCTGACGGCAGGTTCAGGTCTACTATCCTGAAGGCAGGTTTGATAGCAAGCCTGATGGCAAGTTTGATAGCAGGCCTGACGAGAGGATTAATAGCAAGTCTGACGTGAAGATTATTAGCAGTCTGATTGCTGAGCTGACGGCAGGTTTAATAGCTGAACTGGCATTCAGTCTAGAAACCTCTTAAAACTGAAAAATATGGCGCAGATGTATTTGCGAAAAATATTTTGAGCCAAAAAAAGGCTACGTTTTGATACCACACACACTCTAAAGAGGGCTAAACCTTGGTTATCAAAGTCTTCTATGGTGGTCGGCAAAGGATCTCAAAACCATCCCACCAAATAAAAAAACCTAATATCTCCCCAATCGCCTTCGAGGAGATGCTTGCGAAGAATGTTTCGTCCTATTCTTGATGCCTAATTCTAGCTAGAGCCGGACATGGACACAGGAAGTGGATCAGTGTTTCCTTTACCGCCTCATCTTTAGAGCTTCGGCAGTGTGCATTGTACTAAATACCTAGTCTGGCCGCATGCTCTACCACCGGCCAGTGCTCTGTTATAATGGCTGCGACACTGGCCACATCCGGTCGGGCTCTACTGAGGACAGCGTCTGTTCTTCGTTTCGTTGGCATAAACTAGTTTTGGAGAATGCAGTTGCCAGCATGCACCTCCTTCTGTCCCATTTTTAGACATCTAGCCCCCCCCCCCCCCAAATCAGTCTTCCAAGTTCAATGTAGTTACCCTATCTGAAAACTGACCGCTGATAAACGGATCGTCTGTGGGTCGCTTTAGAACTACATCTTAAATGCTAACACCTTTGATACCGACAGGGACGTTTATTTTAAATTGGGCGCTAATGTTGGCAAAATATTTTGCGCCATATTTTCACGTGCTTGAAAAGATCAATCATAATATCTATTGGATTGAAATCGTGACGCACTGAATCGATAGAAGATCGACTGGAATAATAAAGATCGATAAGTACATTGACGGCAAAGATACTGTACTAGTAAAGAGGGCAACCGATTCTTAAATAAGCGCCCACGGAAGACAATAATTTATCTTTTTTTTTGTGATAGTTGTGGCTGGCTCTACGGGGCTTAACGGATCCAATTTAACAGAGGGACTCCAATTGTCTTCACGACCCATCATCTCGACAGTCGATTCATTCATCTTCTTCTAGTGCAAGAGTAATAGTGGTCGTTGCCATATTATGATATTGTTCTGGTGCAAATTTAAATATACCGTTCATTGGGCCATTGTCTTTCTCTTTGCTCTGAAGTGAGTTCAATTAAAAAATGAAATGGTTTTTAATTCCAGAGCGAAGATTTATTCAATTGGTAAGATAAAACAGCAGTTCAAAATTAAATCTTTAATTATTTCGAGAATTTAATTTAAAAATGTATTTGGCTGAAATTCTATTCAGCTTACGACTCTAGCCGCAGTCAGCAGTCATCAGTGTATATAGGCACGACCGAGACCGGTTCCACCATATGCGCGGACTGTGCATTTGAACAGGTTGTCATTATACAGGGGTGCGATACCTCCTGCCTAATTGACCAATTTGTTACATTTGAAAAATCATATAGTATGCTTAAGGTGTTGGGGTTTTTGTGTCTCGTGACTAATGGTACCACACGCCTAGTCAATTGGTTACTTCAGTTTCGTTGATAAAAGAAAAGCCAATTGACCCCACATTGGACGCTATTTATTTTCTGGGTTCTTTGATCATTTTTCAGCAGTTTTCTACAGTACGTAGAATAAAAAAGCCTTAAGAAAACTTTAAGGAAGCTTAAGGCAACTTAAATGTTAATCACCGTAGCCTTAGCCGTAACTTGAGGTGTAAAAAGGTTTCGGTTTTTGCGTCTTGTGCCCAATTTAGGGTTTATCTAATAAATAAAATCACATCGATCTCACATGGCGCGCCGAATATTTTCAGTCTTCTTCGATTATTTTCCGACAATTTTCGCTGGCGCAGGATAATGAAAACGTTAAGGTAACGTTCAGGTGGCTTAAGGAAGCCTTAGGCTGGTTTCACATGGAACGCACGATACACGAGATTCTAGCAGAAAGCACCAGTGGCGAGCGAGCTTTCATACGAGTGCAATTTAAAATTAATCATTGCAAATACAAAGCTCGCTCGCCACTGGTGTTTTCTGCTAGAATCTCGTGTATCGTGCGTTCCATGTGAAACCAGCCTTAGGGTAAGATCATAAGCTTATCATAAGCACGTGTCTATATGATTCTCCGTCTCGATTCCACTGAATAGATAAAATCACAACAAATCTGATGGGCCTGTTCATTTTAGCATAAAATTTCAAAAGAAAATCTTATTTGCTAGCTGTATCCGTCGCTTAATTTCGTCAGTTTCGTTAGCGTCCTTTATTTATTTATTTATTTATTTATTTAAGAATTATTGAACGGGAATAAATCCCATGAATACAATAATACAAAGATATACATACATATATGAGAAATAAAGAGAATTCAGAAAATTAAAAATACAAATCATAACACAAAATTTCAAAGTAAGAATGTCAAGGAGAAATTAAGCACTAAACTAAAATTATGGATGCACTAGTTAAAGAAAGAAAGAGAAAAAAAAAGATGAAAATTAAAGGAAAAAAAAAGAAAAAAAATTAACAAAGATTTTAAAGAAAGTAATGAAAACAAAAGATATAAATGATATGACATAAGAAAAGGAGAAATATACAAAGAGTAAAGAAATTAAAGTTATATATCAGTTAACATGATCCTTTGAAGAAGGATCTTTTTAAAGCGATAAAATGAGGTAGGTAACGGACCAAGCTCCAGTCTGTCGTAGTTGTGCATAATTCTGGGGAGTGGTGAATTCATATATACAGAGAGATCAGCGGCAGGAGGATAGAAGACTGCACCTGTGCGTGTATAGTGATGGGGGTTTCTGAAAACAATGTCATTAGAAAGGGAAGAACATAATAATTGACGACACAACTTATATAAGAAGCATTCGTCAAGAAAAATCCTTCTCTTTCGCAACGACATCATGTCAAGAAAGCTGAGGCGTTCAGGGTAAGGTACGTAAGCAAATTTGAATTTGAAAAAGATGGCTCGGGTGAATTTACGTTGCACAGATTCTAAAGCATCAGAGCCCGAGGAAGTAGATGGGGACCAAACAATTGAGGGGTATTCAAGGGTGCTACGTACAAGGGATGCAAAGAGGTTCAAGGAAGTAGCAAAAGACCGAAAGTCACTGCAACAACGTAGTACAAAGCCTGATAATTTAGAAGCTTTGTTAATTATAAAAGACAAATGATCAGAAAAGCGAAGTTTGGGGTCGAAAACGACCCCAAGATCATTGATCGTGGAAACAGTAACAAGCGGCAGTAAGTTAATATGATAAGTGAAAAACAGAGGAGAAGGCTTAAGAGAGTAGATCATGACGGAACATTTGGATATATTAAGAGGTAATCCGTTCAACCTGCACCAAGAGGATAACAGATTTAAGTCAGATTGAAGTGCTACGCAATCAGAAAGACAAGAGATAGATGTAAATAACTTACAATCGTCAGCATAAAGTAAAGAGGAACATTGCAGAAGCTGAGGGAGATCATTAACGAAGAATAGGAAAAGCAATGGTCCGAGAATGGATCCCTGAGGCACACCAGAGGGTGGGCAGAAGGCTGAGGAAAGAACATTATTAAACACAACTTGCGATGACCAATCCACGAGGTAAGAGGAAATCCAGGTGATAAGCAGGGAAGGAAAGTTGAGCCCAGTTAACTTATCTAGTAGAATTCTATGATCAACTGAGTCAAACGCTTTGGAAAAATCTGTATAGACAACATGAACATCTTGATGCTTATTGAAGGAGTTAGCAACGAAATCCACGAATTCAACCAAATTGGTGACAGTAGATTTTTTCTTACAAAAACCGTGTTGGTTAGGGCAGATGAGAAATCCGAAGTTGTCGTAGATGTAATTGTAAACAATTCTTTCCAGTAATTTAGAAGCGGGCGGTAATTAGAGGCAAGGTTAGGGTCACCCTTTTTGGGAATCGGTACAACAAAGGAAGATTTCCATTGCGACGGGAAAATACCTTGACGAATACTCCAATTGAACAGGATGGAAAGAGGAACAGATATGCTACTGTAGGTACCTTTTAGGAAAATGTTAGGGATACCATCAGGACCAGCGGAGGAGCTAGCTTTAAGGGAGCAGATAAGCTGCTCAACGTAAGAAGGCAAAATAAGTGGCATTGACTCGAGGGCATTGTCTTGAGGGTTAAAAAAATGAGTGGATGATATAGAAGATTGTCGAAAAGTACTCGAGAAGAAGGTAGCAAAGAGCTCGCACATATCCTCTGCCGTAACTGCGGTTACATTGTTGTAGGTTAGCGAGGAAGCACTAGATGTAGACGACCTCATGTGATGTACATACGACCAAAAGAGCTTACTCTCGTTGTTACGTATGCTACATTCAATGTTGTTAAGGTAGGCAGATCTAGCCGCACAAATCATGCTTTTGGTTCGTGAGCGCAGTTTCCTGAAAGTTAAGAGGTCTGAGGAACGTTTAAAGCGCTTATAACGGTGATGGGCGCGTTTTTTTCTACGAATAGAGCGGTAGATTTGTGGAGTGAACCATATGGGACCCTTGCGGGGCTTGAGATTATAGGAAGGAACGAATTGATGAATAATACTGAAGAGTATGCTATAAAATTTACCAACTGCAACTTCGCAATCACAATCGGCAAGGACAAAATTCCAATTGATGGCAGATAATTTTTGGTTAATAGCCTCGAAGTTAGCTTTCCTAAAGTTGAGACGAGCATTTTTGATATGTCCGCTACAGGGTGAAAAAGGAATATTGAGTTCATGTAGAAAGGCGGGATGATAAACATCACCCGGAACAAAGGGAATCGCCCTATAAGAACAGGACAGAGAAGGCAGAGGTAGATTACAGAGTGTAAGGTCAAGGATTCGATTCATAAAATTAGGCACACAATTGAATTGCAAGAGGTTACTTAATTCCATGAACGAAGTTAGAGACAGCAAAAGGGATGGCGAAGAGGAGGCAAGAGGAAGTCCCGGATCTACAGGCCAAACTATGCTGGGAAGGTTGAAGTCACCACAAATGATAATGGGAGACTCAGGAAACAAAATATTTATCAAGTTTGAAAGGTATGTAAAGAGACTATCATAGACAGCAAGGACGGAGTTACAAGGAACATAAACGCAAGTTATAAGTAGAGGAGAAGAACTTGATAAGGGGAATTTAACAGTGACACAGTCATACTTTAGCAGGTTGCTACCCAAGTGTATAAAGACGTCCATGAATTCAAGGCTGAGGTCCCTGACGTTGATGTTCGATTGTGCTGGCATCCTGGTTTTTGATTGCATAATTATTTCTGTTTTGTCCTCGTTGATGTGTAGTCCAGCTTCTTTTGTGGCGGTGTCAAGAGTATGCAGAAGGTCATCATGGTGCTAACATTTGGTACGAGAAACAATTTCATCCTCGTGAAATCCACAAACATGACATTTCACTCAAGGTAGTACATAGATCGCGTGAAATAAAATGTTACCTTCCACACAATTTCACGACTGTTTTAATCGGTGAAAAATTTTGCGATTTTATATGGGATTTAACGGCACTTTTCATTCCACGCGATCTGAGTACCGGCCTTTAGCTAGGACACATTTTTAATTCAGTTGGAGTTAATTGAGATTATTTTCCTCAATTATCTCGCTCGATAAGTGAGAAGTTAATGTCGATTAATAAGTGTTTGCTCACACGGGTCGCCTCGTAATCGACTCGTCTGCGATTCTAACTACAATTCCCAAGCAAATGTATGGAGATGCTCAGACGGGTCGGATTGGTCGGCACGTAAGCGAATCGATTTGCTTTGGAAGTGGAATTCGAATCGCAGACGAGCCGATTACGAGACGACCCGCGTGTGAACAAACACTTAATCGACATTAAGGCCAGCCGTTCCTATGACAGCTATATGACGTAGGTGTCTGATTCCATTGGTTCCGACATATTAACAGCGTGCAATATAAAGAAAGCTTTGTTCGAAATTTCGGTTCGATAGCTTCAAAATTGAGAGACTGGCTTGCATAGAACCAGACTGACAAAGCTTAATCGACTCATCTCATCATATCGAGCAAGAATATATATATAGGTAGATATTTTATATGGTCGGAGATGCTTCCTTCTATGCGTTGCAAACTTCATGACAAAGTTAATATACCCTATCACATTCGTGAAGAGTATAATAACACTTTTGGAATTTTGGATAGATTTCTAGCGCCCAAACTATTCGTCTGATGAAAGTTTTTTTTTATTTTTGAGCTTTTTATTTTTGCTTGAAGTTATATGCATTTTTCGTGCAGTTTCATGTAGTTTTCACGAAACGCACACCTCCGGCCAGGGGGGAAACTTAGAATAGCCATGATGGATCTCAACTCAAGCTATTAAGACAATAAAGTCTTTACCCAGATTTTTTCCGCATCTGGCCTATAACCCCTCTAGTGGGGCATAGGCACGACAACATCTCTAGTAAGGCTTTGCTGGCGTTTCGTTGGTATATAAATTTTGAATGATTCCGTTGCTATCATCCACCTCCTATCCGCCTGAAATGTCAAACGAGGTGCTTTTGAAACCTATCCTTGACAAAATCAATAATCAGTTGCTTACTCCCAAATTAACAGACATCTATGAATTGTATCAGCAATTTAGACCCGTGTCCGCTAATACATACAAAATAGGACCACAATACACATGACTGGAAGCCGCGGCTGAGAGGTAATTAGTGTAATTGTTTCCTTGCATTTAGTTCGTCGGTGTATTGTCCACTTTTGAAATTATGTTCTTTCGACAGATAAAACCAAACATACAATCTATTGTCCTGTACACTCCGTATGGTGTTGGAAGGGACAGAGACATTTTTACTATACATCATAATTTGTGTACTATACACAATAACAAATCCGTGGTAGGCTTTTATAATACGGATACAACTCTGTGGCAGGTGTGTTATTAGACGCCTGTATCTACGAGCATTGAGTCGTTGGTCAATGTCCTAGATAATCTAATTACAAATAGATTGATTAGTTCGTTGTGTATGTTGCGAATGTACATTGCGTATCACGTAGTATTTTTTATTATTATTTTTTAGTATTAGTGACTTTTTCGGCAATGATTATGTATCTGCAAATGCAATTTCCAGCATTTTTTTATATTTCGACCCTCAATCCGTCATAGCTACCATAAATTGGGAAAAAATACCAGAAATTGAAAGAACTCGCAATCCCTTTTGATAGGGCGCCCAACATGCCAATAGTCGGTGAAACACAGTTTGACCCCATTTTCTCGTCTTTTTCACTTCCGGCCAGTGTTTGTTTTTTTAGAAACAAAAATAATTTTGTACTCTTCGACCACTACGGACTACAAAAAAAATGATAATAATAAATTGGCATTAGACTAACTTTTTATAGCTCAAGGATTTTTTTTTAAATATTTTTTTTTAATTATTTTTTTATTTATTAATGAATTTACAGTAATCAAAAAATGAAATTTAAATGTGGACGGGTAAACGCAAAAATGTAACGTAGTGTCTGGTGCATTTCTGTAACCGGAAACTTAAATGGAATTTGCCACTAAGTTTCTGGAATGTTTGCATTTACCTCTTCTATGAAATTTTTGAAAAATTCCTGTTTCGCGAAAATTGGGAGAATTCTCTCTATTAAATTAGGGAGAATTTTCACAAAACTCAGGAAATTTCCGCTTTAGGACCTACTAATCCTCCCGGGTGGGTTCCAGGCTCTTACCACCTACAGAGGAAATGGACTACCGAAAGCGAAAATGCCGGAAATTAAGGAATTAAAAAAATTCTCTCTAATTGCAATAGAGAGAATTATCGTAATATTCGCGAAACAGGAATGTTCCAAATTTTTTATTACATCGAAATTGGAAATACCCTACGTAACTTGCGTCCTCAAATTGCCCCTTAAGGAGTCAATGGTGAAAATGTAAAATGTGGCGTCCAATGTGGGATCAAAATTTTTATTTTTGAATACACAAAAAAATGGAGGCAATCCTGGTCTAACGTCGGGGAAACGTAAAAAAATCCCAATTCTGAAAAAAAAATCTTGGTTTTTGTCAGTTTGAAAAAAATGATTTTGTTAATAACTTTTTTTGCAAGAGTAGGTAAACGAAATTTTTTACTGGGTAAACGTGGGCCTACGATCGGCAAACGAACTATACAATATTTAAATTTAAAAATTCTAATATAACGATGCCAACTTCAAGGAGCTCGATTTATGGCCGCTCAATTATAATTGCGTGCGTTTCCAATATCCAATGTGGTTTTTTGGAATCTCATAATAACATAGCAACGAACACTGGGGTATTCAAAAAATAAAATGCTCGTGGTTTTAAGCCTGAGGCACAGACTATGATGCAATGAAAACCGATGCACGTAAAGGGAAGAGGATCGTATTCCAACAACATTGGAGTGCTCTCATTATACTGTCCTAAATGATGTGAAAATCAAATTGAGTCTAAAAGGAATCAGTATTTTTCGTATCTGTAGCAAATTGCATTAATCACATAATTCGATTAGCTACGACCAAATTTTGTCTTAAGAGTCTCGTGCTGTTAATGACTTTCAATTTATTTTTCTGCTTTAGATTGTGTTTTAAAAGAAATCGTTTATCCGAGAAAAATAAAATTAAATCAACGAAAAAGTAATCGATGGTACTATGTACATATAAGAGAAGTCAGTTTGTTCCACAACTTTTCACTGGATGCGAAAGGTTTTGTTTTTCAGCGCGCCCACAGGCTGTTGAACTCCAACTCCAACTTGACACGAACGTGGTTCTCCACGTTTATGTGAAGTGTGTGTGTCTTGAGCTATTCAGCAGGACATTTATACCAGGTTCGCGTTTGAGTTCGTATTCGACAGTTTGTCGTCTTCAGAGTGTTTGAGGTTTTATTTGGCATTTTGAAAGACAAAGATTGCTTTAATCAGACGTGATATGTTTCATTCAGTGTGAAGAAGATAATAATATCCTTTCAAATAGTATAGATTACATACTAATCTACTGGCGGAGGCGAAAGTTCTATGGAGTGATTGCTCTTTTGCAGTCTATACTATTTGACCGTTTCTTTCTGTTTATCATGTAAATGCTAAAGTTTGCCCACCTCAGCGCCATATATTCGCCGCTACCATCTATGTATTATATGTAAAACTATCTATGTATTATTATTATTACAAGCTTTATTTACCCAATTCAGTTAAATTTCGTACATAATAAAATTCATTTTTTATTTTTTATTAATATGTAATAAAAAAAAAATTCATTTGTTTCTTAAATTAAATTAAATAGTGGTAGTTGAATTCATTATATTCTTTGGGCATAAGCCTCCCCCATGCCTTTCCATGTTAGCTTACATTTCGCAATTCTTTGCCAATTTGGACAGAAATTGTCAATATCATCGCGCCATCGTTTCCGTTGTCTGCCCACTCTGCGGTTTTTGTCATATGGAATCCAGTGTGTGCAGCGGCTGGTCCATCTGTTGTCGGTGAGCCTGGCTAGATGACCTGCCCAATTCCATTTTAGTTGCCTAGCTCGTTCGATAACGTCAGTAAAAAGTGTTCTCGCTCGAAGTGAGTCATTTCTCATTCGTTGCCCCCTAGATATTCGATACGTTGCCCGTTCCATTGCTCTTTGCGTGACTCGTAGTTGTTGTACGTTCCTTTCCGTGAGAGCCCATGTCTGAGCGCCATATGTGAGTACTGGCAGGACTGCTCCATCAAACACATATTTCTTTGTCTCTTGCTGGCTGTTTGCATCAAAGATATTCTTTACTGCCCAAAACTGTTTCCAACCATTACTTATCCTACGTTCCACTTCTTTATCAACACGTCTTTCGAATGACAGTAGTTGGCCTAGGTATATAAAGTCGTCTACAACCTCGATGTTGATACCGTTTAGTGTCACTGTGTCTTTGATGCTATTTGTCATTACTTTGGTTTTTTCGATGTTGATACTTAGACCAGCTGCTTTTCCCATATTATCCAGATCTTTCAACATGGCCTCCAGTAATCTTGCATTCGAGGAAAATAGCGCTATGTCGTCTGCAAATCGTAGGTTGTGTAGATTTTCTCCATCGATGTTGATACCATATTCGTCCCAGTTTAATCTTTGAAAGACTGCTTCTAGTACCGCTGAAAAAAGTGCTGGTGAAAGCGGGTCTCCTTGACGTACTCCTCGTTCTAATTTAAAAGGTCTTCCTTTGGACTCCAATGAGACTGTCGCTGTGCTTTGATTGTAAAGTTTTCTGAGAATCCTTATTATTTTCTTTGGGGCCATTTGATTTTGTAGTGCTGTCCATAATTATTCGTGTTCCACTGTATCAAAAGCCTTGCTGAAGTCGACAAAGGCAATATAGATAGTGTTTTGGTACTCAGTTGCCTTTTCTATTATTTGGTTGACAGCCTGAAGATGGTCTATAGTAGAGTAGCTTGCACGAAACCCTGCTTGCTCCCGTGGTTGATTGTAAATTAGTGTTGATTGTAGCCTTCTTTGTATGCATTTCGAAAACAGCTTGTACATGTTTGATATTATGCTGATTGGTCGATAATTTCCGATTTCCTTCTTATCACCTTTCTTATGCAAGAGTGTTATCGTGGACTTTGTCCATTGAGCTGGAATTTCTTCAGTTCGCATTATGGTGTTGAATAGGTTTTTAATTCGATCCACCAGTAGGTGTTTTCCCAATTTAAGCATTTCTGCCTTTAATCCTTCCCTATCAAAGCTTTTTCCAGCTTGGAGTTCATCTATCGACTTGCTGATTTCTGACGCTAGAGACTCTGGGAAATCTTCATCCTCCAATTCCTCAGTGCTATCACTAATATGGTTTTTAGGCTTACTTGATTTGTAAAGGTCTTCAAAGAAACTAGTCGCTATCTCACTTATTGTTTTTCTTGTTCCGTGCGCTATTCCTCTCTGTTTAAGTTTTGGTATCCATTCCTTCCCTGTATCCAAACCTTGTTTTACTTTGTGGATCGATCGACTTTCCTCAATTGTCTGCTGTATGACTTGCTTGTTGAAATTCTCTATATCATTTTTAATAGCTTTCCTGCATAATTTCCGTAAACCTCTTAATTCATTCTGTTCGTTTTCCGATCTGCAATTTTTGATCCTTAATGTTTCTCTCCTTTGAATCAAGTTTTTGGTCGATGAGGTTAGCTTATCAACTTTTTTTTGATTTATTTTGTAAGAGGGTCGCATCTGCTGATAATTTTATGGCGTTTTCAAAGTCATTATAGTAAGTCTGTATATTGCGATCCGTCAGAATAGGTAGATGTTCCAACATTGACTCCAGGTTATGTAAATATTCAATCTTCGCGCTTTCAGGAATTATATATGGAAGGTCTCGTTTATTTGCGTGAAAATTTATGGTTTTATGGTTTATTAGAAGTTTTGCTCTAACTAACCGGTGATCGCTATCATATTCGAAATTATTTAGTACAGAGACGTCGCACAAAGTGGAAATTTTGTCCGTCAGTATTAAATCTATTTCGTTCTTCGTGTTGCCATCTGGAGAATTCCAAGTCCATTTTCGATTTGGTCTTTTTTTGAAAAAGCTGTTGCCGAACTTTAAATTGTTTTGCCAAATCCATGAGATCAATCGCTCTCCTCTCTTGTTCCTTGATCCGAAACCATACTTTCCAAAGATTGATTCTTCGCCTTCTTTCCTTGAGCCAAGTTTCGCGTTGAAGTCTCCAATAACGTAGGTTACATTCGACTTGAATTCTTGATAAATTTTTTCAAGATCGGTGTAGAACTAATCGATGATGTTATCCGGTGCGCTTTCTGTTGGAGCGTAGAGTTGAATGATGCTTAAACGTTTTTTATCTGTGACTTGTAAAGTGAGTGCCGCTATTCTTTCGCTCATTAGTCGGATTTCTCTAATTCTATTTTTCCATTTCGCTTTTATGAGAAAGCCCACCCCGTATAGACCTTTTGTTTCACCTTTATACGCAAACAGATCACCATTACTTCGTTCAATTATTTTCTCTCCATAAATACGAGTTTCTGCCAATCCTACAATGTCATACTTTATTTTACTTAGAGCCAGATCTAGTTCGTTTTGACGGCCGTCGCCAATTAATGTTCGTACGTTCAGTGTCGCAATATAAATGTGTGGGTTCATTTCGATGGAGGTTGATTTTGCCGGTGGGGGGTTTTGACCTTTTTCCGTCTTGGTGGTCAGCCTGCTAGAGGGAGTGTTTTTCTTTTTCTTATTACATTTCGTATAATCCAAATCGTTATCTATGTATAAACCATTGTAATTAATCATTTTGTACTGATTCGCTAAAAACTTATATATTTAATTTATTCAAGGCATTTTCTCCTGCTTCCTTAACAGTTAACGTCGACTTCGGCATTTTATAGTCAATGAACACAAAGTATCTGTATCTGTCGTTTAGCTACGAAGTTCATTTGCCGTATGTCAGCCATCCAACTTGGAAGATAACCGCGCGGACCAAAACCATATTGACAGAAAGAATTTTCAATTTTGCATACGAGAGGAAAAGCTCAAGACAGGTGGTAATTGCTTGCATCTGAATACCGAGCGAAAAACATTTAAAAACAAAAATCCATGGAAACATGATGTCGTAGTTACCTACATTAAATTATTGCAGCGGATTAGATCTAGTCTGGTATGGAAACGGGATTCATATAATTTCTTAATGGACCTCGTCTTGGTGGGATATTTTCCACTTACAGTCAAGACTCCGCGAGCTTGGTGGGACCCATGACGGGGGACTCTGCCTGAAATGATATAGATAGTGGACAACTCCACATAGATTAGCAATTAATCGGATTAGAATTACGGAAAGACCATTTTCATGTTGCCTGGTACAGTTTCTTCACAGATTAAGTAGTTATGCACAAAGTTTGAACTTGTTCGGGATGCCAGTCTTCGTCTCCTCCCCGGCTGAATATCCTCTTGGATTAAAGTCAGTTCGTTAGACTGACCGATCGACCGACCGGTTATAGAGGTGTCTCACCATTCTCGCATCATCAATGGGAAACCTATATTTATATGTATGTACCTTCAAATGAATTCACCGAAACAACCGCTCAGTGCAGTGGTGCAACAGGACACTTATCGTCCGGACTATATATATCCAACAATTAGAACGGATAATTATAATCGCGAGCTAACGGTTGCGTTTTATGACCAAGCACACTTATTAGTTAGAGCCCGCGCACACGGCAAACTATTTAGTTCGCCGAAAAAACTAAATAGTTTTGTCACAAAAATACAACACAGAGACCGCGCACACAGCAGACTAAACTATTTAGTTATCGCTGTGCGCGCGGTCTCATAACTACCGTGTGTTCTATTTTTCTGACTAAACTATTTAGTTTTTCTGCGAACTAAAAAGTTTGCCGTGTGCGCGGGCTCTAACTAATGTGCTTGGTCATAAAACGCCTTCTATCAGCTCTTCGTTCGAGCTACGGTGGATAAAAAGGGTCGATGGTGAAAGCTGCATACTGATGGCTAATGATGTCAAATTAATAGTAGACAATAATCTATCTTTATCGGTCATAATTCGTAACATCATCAATAGATATCTTTCATTTTAAAATGATCCCGATCCAGAATATTTATAAATGCATAGATGGTGTCGGTGGCTGTATGATTATAAAACACTTTAGAACAAATGAAACGAGCAGTTCAGGCACTCATAGAAAAGGAAATGTGCAATTGGTCATCCAGATCATTAGATACGAAGATTGTATTGGCTACTGAATAAATGCCATTTGAGAAAATACATTCTCGTACTAAATATATACGAGTAATTGCCTTAATAGGCCAGCGGCTGGGTGTTTCCGCTTGGAAAGAAATCCTGGTAAAGGCTTTATAATTTTAATTGCTTCAGTTGAGTCCCGACATTACTATTCTAAGTTTTCCCCCTCGGCGGAAGTGTACGTTCGGAGAAAACCGCACCAAACTGCGCGAAAAAATGCTCTTTTTAGACTTTAGTAAAAACAAATCCCCTTATGAAATCGTACGTTCGTCTGTTTGTCTGTCCATAAAATACCTCACAATCTGAAGATACATGCATGAAATTTTGTGGAAATATGTAGAAGTATTATAATTCTCTGGAGAAAGCGATGCGTCGTAATAGGCCAACTTTAAGGGACAGGACTAAATGCTTGGCGGTGAAACTTTCGTCCGATTCGTAAATATCTTGGTTAAGATCCCGAACGCTTCACTGCTAAATTCACCGGCCCGAGGATTAGTCCCAGGGTAGTGCTGCACCATTCACATTAGCCAAATTGCCGGAAAATTAACGAAAAATGCAAAATTTCCCGTTTCGCACTTTCATAACCACACTCATGCCTCGCGCACTTCCGAGCAGCTCATTTTCGTCGGTGGATCACGGCACCTTGCGTTTTTTTTTTTTCACTTTCACATATCACTAACAAGTACTACTTTCAATTGCACTTAAAATCGCGACACTAAAATCACTTTTACGCACGAAAATCGCGAAATTTTAAGAGGTCAACCGCACACGTTCTTCACTTTGTTTACATATGGTTCACTGCTTGTCATGACGTCATTGCTTTGACACTACGGCCTGTTAGTAAAGAAGTCGGTGGTACGATCCATTTTTGGCATTTTATTTTAATTTGTAGAAAGGGGAACAGTGGGAGAGGAGAAAATATGAGATCATAAGTTGTTCCACCCCCATTCATTTCAAGACCGTTACACTTTGTAATGGACGGTTTGGTGGGCATCCGAACATGCCCGTGGGGACGGAGCCTTAACTAGCATAATGACCGTGAAGGTCGGGCCGTGCCATCTAGCGAAGAAAAAGGCCCCGCAACGAGCTAAGCAGCGGCCTATGCTTGCTGTAGCTCAGTTCGGAAGACGTAAGCGGGGTTTTCGCCGCTCTTTGCCCCTGTCCTTTACATATTAACAAAAATTCAAAGACAACACAAACAAGGGAAGTAAAAATGTGGAATAAAAAAAAATGAAGCGATAAGGCTGGAATGGTTGGCGGATGGCTCGCTTGCCCTAGCACTCCTATGGGGATCCAGGTGTAATGGGACCCTCGGCCTCTGGTTTCGTACCATCAACAGACCCTTACTCATCAGGTGCTGCCATAGATCTGCCGGTGAAAGCAGCACTACCAGATCAGAATATGGTTCATTACAACTTGAAAATATCAAAACTTGCCGGAAGCAGTGGCGTAGATAGGTTTCTGCGGTGGGAGGGGATATGTTGCCGGTACTATTTTTTTTATATGTGCCCGGGGGAGGGTTTGAACTCCTCACCTCTTCAGTAAAAATCGACGTGAAGACAATTTAATTTATTATGAATATTTGGTAAATTAAATGCACATAAAATTGCAATATTCGCAAGTCTCCTTGCTTCGCTCGCTCTGGGTGCAATGTGTCTTGTGTGGGTTCCGCCCTTAAGGGATGACATATCTCAGCTTCGCACAAACATGAACGCTCGCTTCGTTCGCTCTAGGTGTAAGGGCGGCAACCCACACTATTGTTAATTTGGCATTTCTACCATGGACACTGCATAGCTACTTTCGTTTTTTTTTTCCGCGTACCTTATTTGGATTGGAAACCGATATTGTCCATGCATGGCTTATTTCCTTTATTTTCCGATGGACACTTCCGGTTTGAAAGATAAGTATCTATATGGATTATTTCGGATGGTTAATTTCGGTGCTTCTCTGCCGTTTCAATTTAAGTTATTTGACGCGGTCCGAACAAGCCCTTAATAAAAAGAATAAGATCCTTTTAATAGATTCCCATATCTGTTGCCACAAGATCATCTGTTGTCGGTTCGTTTAGGCTGTCAACGTGAACCGGAAGCTTTAGAAATGACCGTTCGTCACGTCAGCAACATTCTTAATTAACCCATTAATTCTGACATCTCATAATTTAATACCAGTATCACTGTTTCTGTTAATTATGCACAAATTTCTGGTAGCACTGGACGTTCTCACAGAGTATACGCTAGTAACTGCCATTAAGTGATGTTTGTATCTTGTACCTAATGGCTGACAGCCATCTACAAATCAATGATCCTACAGCCGGCAGTTACAATACTATAGAGGTAACAATACCGTTACTTCAACTATTTATATATTCTTCCAACAATCTTCAACTCTTCACCATCTTACAGATTCTCATCTCAAATGCATTACTTGCCATTTCTTTAATTTCACGAATATTACAAACATAAAAATTTCATTGCCTTCCACCTATTGACCCTAACGACGTCCCATGAAAAACATAAAAAAGTATTTATCTAAGTGCTTTCGATTAATTGTCCATCGTACCTAGAAAGGTACTCGTACGTACCTAAGATACCGAGAAGGTATATAACTAAGATGGTCCATTTATCAAACCCATCTACATCTTTGCCTTTTTTTCTGTATTATTTTTATTTATCTCGCACAGATAGCAGTATTTTGTCAAATTGTATGTTTTCGTCACGATTCCGTCAAAATCAATTTGTTTCGCACACAGTCACCTAATCGAAACGCTGATTAATTTCGGTTCGAGTTTGAAAGAAACCGATCTTTCTTCATCAGCCCATAGTCAGTAATGTCGAAAGTTGTCTAATCACAAGTTAAGAATTAGACGAGAAGACGATGGGCCATCCCAGTCCTGAGTTTCGTGGTAGCATTATTGGACTATGATTCTTTTAGTGAAAGCATGAAAAAATAGAAGATTTGATGAGAATTTTCAGGTAGATGTAGTCATTCTTCAAAATTAGATGATATTATACTGTTACTGGGTCTTGAAATGAAGCTGTACTTTTGGAGCTTTATTTTCATTACCAGATTTTGTACCAATGGTTCTCGTTCTCATTCTCAACAACATTCATTTCTTTAATGTTTAAAATACAATTTTGGTGTTTCGGATATTTTATCTTTCTTATCGTATAGTATTGCAAACGGTAGGATTTTGATTGAACTCGTTCTAAATAATGAAACGGTTACGTGCCAAATTGACGATTCTCGGAAGACTTTTAACAGCGTGATCGTTGAACAACATGGCGCTGCTGTGAAGGTATATTATTGATGAGTCTGATCAAGACTTGTTAAGTTCTAATACGTGCGGATCACGAACAGTTTGAATAATCGATACCTTAATCGAGCTGTGAAGCGAGAGAGCATGACAGAGTTGCCTTTTTGATAAAATTATTAGATTTTTCCTGAAACTGGTTTCATTCCATAGAGCCGTACGACTCCGTAATGAACCACCTGCAATGATCCTTATTCTGGTGGGGTAATGTTGCTTCCACCGGCAGATCAAAGGCAGCACTTGATGAGCAGTGATCTGTCGGTGGTGGTACGAAACCAGAGACCGAGGGTTCCATCACACCCGGACCCCGTTGCGAGCGCGATGACATCTGGGCCATCCGCAAACATTCCATCCTTACCGTCCCATTTTTTTTGTTATTACGCATTTTTGCTTCCCATGTTTATGTTGTTTTCCCCAGGCCTATGAATTTTTATTAACAAGTAAAGGACAGGGGCAACGAGCGGCGAAAACCCCGCCCACGTCTCCCAAACTGGGCTGCAGTAAGTATAGGCCGCTGCTTAGCTCGTTGAGGGACCTATTGGACCTTCTTCATCGCCAGATAGTACGGCCCGACCTTCACATTCACTATGCTACGTTAGGCTCCGTCTCCATGGGCATCTTCGGATGCCCACCAAACCGTACATTACATATTTGGCGCACAAAGTGGGGCCCATTTCTGGCCAAGAGCAGAAAAGGACCTCATCGGGTTCCTTTTTGGTCCTTCCACAGTTATGCATCCCCACAAGCATATTAAGGCTATACTTGCTCTAAGTCTTAGGAGTTAGACGCATTTACTTAACGTATTTAACCTTAACTTAACGGTTAGGTCCCTTACAAACCCAACCAAACACAAAGGGCATGTTGCAATCCAATTGGCAACATTACGACCCAACAAAATGCGCCAACAACTTTAATGAACAGTTTAACCTCTTGATAGACTTAAGCGCACCATTACTAGAAGCATTCATAACCGTCCAGCTGATCAGGAACTTCAATTTACATCTCAGGAAGTTGCAACAGCGGTAAAAAGAGCGAAGAGTTCTAAAGCCCTTGGACCATAGACGGTATATCGATGGTCATGCTCAAACATCTTGACACACGAGCAATTGAATACATAACGGTCACGATCAACCTCTCCATCTCACCGTCTATCATTCCCGAATATTGGAAGAAAGGAAGAGTGATCCCTATTCTAAAACCGAAAAAAAAACCAACACTAGGCGAATCATATCGTCCCATCACACTTTTGTCTCCTGTAGCCAAGACGCTAGAAGCGCTGCTCCACCCTATAATTGCGACTCACATTCAGATGGCTGACCACTAACATGGCTTTAGAAGGATGCACAGCACCACGGCGTCTTTGGATGTCATTACATCAAAAATACTTAATGGCCTCAACCAAGCACGTCCCTGTCAACGAACGATTCTGGTGGCATTAGACTTGTCAAAGGCTTTAGACACTTTCAACCACCGTTTCGCCTGTCTGCCATCTGCGGTAAATCGCTACCGTCGCATATTGTAAAGTGGATCGCCAACTATCTTGTGGGCAGACAGTCCTATACAGAATTTAGATCCGGGAAATCTAAGCTAAGACGAATTAAACAGGGTGTTCCTCAATTAGGAGTCTTATCTCCCATCCTGTTTAACCTGTTGTCAGGACTCTCTACGCTAGCTGACGGACTCGAAATTGTCAAGATTTTAGCAACCGGCAACGACATCACTCAAATGTGCGAACAGATAAATTGGTATCTCGATGAACTGAACACCTTCTTTGTCAGCAAAAATCTCACTCTCACTGTTTGCCACATGGACCAAAGAAGTGAGGCAACAACCGGATATTGCGGTAGACGGTCAAACTATCCCCACCATTAACCACCCTAAAATTCTCGGTGTCACCCTTGACAGTATGGCTACCTTCTCGGCCCATGCGTCAATCATTTGTGATAAGATGAGAAGCAGGAACAAAGCCCTCAAAGCTCTAGCTGGCAGTTCCTGAGGGAAAGACAAGGAGACCCTACGAACGACTTACAAGTCTATCGGGAGATCTGTGGCCTATTATGCGGCTCCCATCTGGTCGGAAAACTTATGTGACACTCAATGGAGGAACGTCCAGAGCTACGAACTATGACTTCCTAGAGCAGGGCTACCAACCGTTCTGGTTGGTGCTCACATCTGAACTCGTACCTATCCCACATTGATAACGACATACAGAACTCCTGTACAGCCTGTGTCCCCACTCCACACGATGTTGAGCACATCTTTAACTGTCCTGCAGCTTCCCCGCGCCTAACACCTACTGCGCTATCGGCAGCTGCGTTTCTACACTTGGACATTGAGGAAAACACAACAAGAGTTTTATGACACACACATTTATCGGATTTCACCGCGTCGCTACTATAACAACAACAATTTGAAATATTTTTCCTCCCTCTCCTATTTTCGCCCTCAATTCCCCTTTATCAAACCACCAACTCTCTTAGACACCCAGCTCACCTAAATTGGGTGTTTTTGTTTGCTTGGTTTTTATTATCCTTTCTGGATTTTGATTTTGTGTAATGTATAGGGCGGACCGAAAAGGATGACACTAGCCGCGTCTTCTGTAATTGCCATCGTCGATTTTTTTGTATTCGACAATAAACGGCAACTCTATATTTATGTATCTCTACTTCAACGCTTGTACAATCCAAAAAGTAGAATACGACGAACGCAAGGCCCACAATATTGCGCGAATTTTCACAACAATAATTTCTGTAATACATGTTACATTATTAAAAATACTATCGTGTCGTGATTTATGCAAAACCGTTATCGGCCTCTTCCGATCTCACACCGTGTATCTTTTATCCTTACAATTGTATCTCATCATTTTCCAAATTCGTCTTGATCGATTCGATCGATGACTTGCCAATAAATTATCTTGCGTAAATTGAAAATCTATTTCTAACATTTGATTTCGTTCCACTCTATTCTACCATATCGGCAGAACTTAACGAGTATGTATCTAATGTCGGTTAAGATATCGTCACGAGTCGATAGAAGCCAGAGTAGTGTAACAATTGGGATCCTATTTGATGGTTGCTTACACTGTCGAACGATCCGCGCGTGATGTAGGAGATAAATCCGTTTGAAAACAGCTTGTAAAAGATCGGCGTGCGTAATCAAGGAGGACGTGTACAAGCAATCTCTAATGAGCGTATAACCGTCAAATTATAGTAATTCTAATGCGCTTCGTTCTTCTTCCTTGCCCTTTCATACCAGTCTGCGGCTTCGCGTTGCTCTGCCTGTGGCGCTTCGTTCTTTGATGCAAATTCACCTGAGGTGATTAGTTTACTCCTGAATTTTGGAATTAGAAGGTGTGTAGTTGCTGATTTTATAACAATGAAGTGTTCTTTGTATTCAAATATAGGAAGTTAGTTGCTACATCATGAAAATAATTTGTAAACACCTCCGCTTGTAGCAGAAATATAAAAAAAAATCAATAAAGTTCTGTAAAAGACTCCTACAGAAACGCAATTTCCAGTAGGGTACATTTAAAGTATCCGTTTCCGTATCTTTTCTGCTCCATCTCATCAGTAGTCTCTCTTGAGTATGGTTATGGTTGATTATGGTTAATCTTCCTTATCCACTCAGCTGGAATAGATCAACTTTTAAGTCAGGCTATCGACCTATCATCTATGCTAGCCTACGGCATTTTTGCTGCACTGCAGGCGAGTTGAACCCCTGAACCTCTGTTTTATGTATGGCTCATTCTATTCAAACACACTAACCACCAACTACAGGCAATCCCCGACCTACGTCTCCCCCGTATTACGTTATTTCGCATTTACGTCGTTTTCAAATTAAATCAGGTGCTCGACATACGTCGCTTGTATATTCGACTTACGTTGCCTCTTCCCTTACAGTGCGTCGTCCATTGCAAGCACAAACAAGCGGCAATGCGTCCCCGCATTGATCATTGATCTCTCTAATGGAATGTACATTAGCTGTGCTTGTTCCGTTTTGCGGCTTATGTGGAATAATTTTACCAGGAAAACAGTGTAGTACATGAATTTAAAATTTTCTCAAAGCAAAGTGAGTTAAAAGATTGTGCGCTATTGTTTCGTTAGTGATAATTAGAAGATTGTTTTTCTAGGAAAGCTTTAAAATGTCTGGACGAGGTAATCAGGCCACGAAAAAGAAAGCAAGAAAAACCTTGACTTTAAAAATGAAGTTAAAGATTCTAGAAGAGTTTACTGCGGGACGAAAAGCGGTTGATATTGCACGTGCCTTGGGATTGAAGCCGACAACGGTACGGACTGTACGCGCCAATGAGTCAAAAATACGTGAGTATGCGACTTCATGTGCCACTAAAGAGATCACGATTATGACGAAGAAAAGATCATCTACGATAGAAACCTTGGAAAAGCTTTTAATAACGTGGATTGAGGATCTCAATCAAAAGAACGTTCCCATAAGAACCACCATTATTCAGGAAAAAGCCAGACGTTTGTTTGATGATCTTAAGCAACAAGGCGAAGTTTTTGTAGCAAGCCGCGGTTGGTTTGATCGTTTCAAAAAGCGGGCTAAACTACACAATCTTAAATTGAGCGGTGAAAGCGCAGACGCAGATCAAGAGGCTGCTGCGAAATTCATAGATACGTTTAAATCGATTGTAGCTGCAGGATACTCGGTACAGCAAGTTTTCAATATAGATGAAACGGCTCTCCTTATAAAGCGAATGCCCGGGAGGACCTATACTTCGTCTGGCAACGCATCGACACCTGGATTCAAAAAAGCAAAGCAAAGGCTTAATTTACTTCTAGGCGGAAATGCTTCGGGAGACTTTAAACTAAAACCTCTTTTGATTTATACGTCGGAGAATCCAAGAGCCTTCAAAAATATAAGGAAGGACCAATTACCAGTCATTTGGCGTTCTAACAGAAAGGCTTGGATGACGGCCGCCTTGTTTAAGGATTGGTTCCAATCGTATTTTCGTCCAGCAGTGAAGGAATACATGGAGAAAAATAATTTGTCATACAAAGCTTTGCTTATTCTTGATAATGCACCCGGTCATCCAGTAGATCTAGATGAAAATGATGAAAATATTAAAATCGCTTTTTTACCGCCAAACCCAACAAGCTTTTTACAGCCAATGGACCAGGGTGTAATCTCTGCATTTAAGGCGTATTATTTGCGAATAACATTGAAACATTTGATAACTTTTATTGATTCGATGGAAGGACCAAATGAAGAAAAAGAAAACTTTATTAAACGTTTCTGGAATTCCTACGATATAAAAAAATGTGTGGATGATATTAGCACTTCATGGAATGAAGTAACGAGCTCCAATATGAAAAAATCTTGGAAAAAACTTTGGCCAGATATTATTCAGGAGGCAAATATATCGGAGGAGCTAGTGCGACGAGATGAAGTTGAAAGCGAAATTATGACTTTCGGTGAACGTTTAGGTTTCACTGATATGGACAGAAGTGATGTAGAAGCATTTCTTAAGTCAAATGACGAACCACTCACAAATGAAGAGCTCATCCATCAATTGAAAGAACCCGAGGGAAACCCTGAAAGCAAAGAAGAAGAAAAGCAACTATCTTTAACATTAAAGAAGTTATCAGAAGCTTTTCATCATATTGAAAATGCAATAGACATATTTAGAAATAATGATCCAGATTGCAGAAGAAGCGAAGAGGTAACTAAAGTTCTTTGGAAGACTGTATCGTGCTATAAAGAATTATATATTGAAAAAAAGTCATCCGCATTATGCCAGCCTAAAATTGAATCTTTTTTTCGAACTAATCCAACCTCTACTGCATCCGATCTTCAGTCCATCAGTTCGTCCGAGGAAGAGTAGTGTACATACATACATACTATGCTATATACAGCTGCAAAATACGGTATAAGGTTCGTTCGAGTTGAACTTTTCATTTTTGATTGCAATAAGGAAAATTGTTTTATTACCTATATTTAGTATGTAATGTACACATTATGTATATACAGTTCAGAAATATATTTTTTAGAAGTTATGGATTTCTCTTGCTTCTACTTCAACTTACGTTGATTTCGATTTACGTCGCGATCTCTTAGTAGGCACTGACGACGTATGTAGGGGATTACCTGCACTGGTGTCCCGTCTGTACCTCTGAACATTTCCAAGCCAAAACCGTCGCCACACCCAAAAGAACAACGACTATCTCCTATCCAGAAGTCAGGCTTCATCCACTTTGCAGGAAACTGCATCCAAAACTTTCGTAAAACGGACGATGCTGCATGATTACATATTAAAAACATGTGTATCCGTACATGCAATGTCAAGATGTCCAAGTATAATGATGAATTGCAGCATCTATTTCCACTCGCAAGATCTTCGCGTGGCAACTGATCAGTCCCATCTGAATTCTGAAGGAAGTATCTAACGTACTTCACCTGTACAACTTGAGGTGATCAGACAGAATTAAAGCACATGCGTTATCATTTGCCACTGAGCTAGAGATATGCATTGTGTCATGCGGTAGGCATGTGGACAACATCCTTATCGAAACTACCAAAGTATACGGATGTATCAGAAGAACATCTTGACGCCATTTAAACTGTCAAATGGTAAAGAAGAAAAAATCCCACTAGTGGTGTGCGCATCTTCGTCTGCTCAGGCTAGTCAGCCTGTAGATTTAGTATGAGCGTATGCTCAACACGCAGCGTATACTCCTTTCTATAAATTTATGCGTCGGGTCAGAGACTGTAACTTGTATCTTGCTCATGGTAACTGTGGCTCCACCCTATGGTGGTTCAGTACACGAGGGAATGAACCTATACGTCGTGCTTTTTGATATCGTGAAAAATTTATAGACGACTGTTCAGTTCAATTAGCATGGGCTGAGTGCACTAACCGACTTGGCACATATATAATTTTGCACTTTAGTTACCGCCGTTCATCTGTCGGTCTAAGTTTACGGCTAGAGCGCTGTATGTCGTAGGGTTCATCCAAGAAGTCGAACCTTTTTCTAGTAAACAGGATTTAGTGCATGTCGTCTTTTTTGCTGTGGAGTCTAGTTCAGATTGAAGAGAGTATGTGCGAGTTGTTCGTTCTAGCGAATGAACGAATACATAGGATTTCCGCTGTGAAATGTCATAATGATTTTAGCACTAGATAATGCTTTATTATTATTATTATATTCTGGGGGATAGCCGAAGCAGACCACTAACGTTTGGGTCCCTTTTCGCCCCCTCCCGGTCATCAGTGGCTTCCAGATGTCGACTGATAGTTGTCGACCTCTTTCTTCATCACTGAGTCCCGTGTTATTGCTAGCATTTGTTTAAGGCTGAGTTCACTCATGGCTTCCACACTTATCGTGTGCTTGCCTGTGATCCTCAACCTCGTGCTAGCCAGTGCTGGACATTCGCACACAATGTGTGCTGCCGTCTCGGCCTCCTCCAGGCATAGCCTGCAAACGTCATCTTCCCCGATTTTCATCTTGGCCAGATGTGCCTTAAAATTACCATGCCCTGTAACCAAGGCAGTTATCCAGCTTAGGGTACTCCGTTTATAACTGAGTACCTTTCTCGCTTCCCTGCCTAAAGGGCTGGTCATTGCATTCCGAGCTTGTTTGCAAGTGACTAGCTCCTTCCATCTTTGTCGATGCATGGAGTCCATCCACTCCCCAACATTCGCTCCAATCATGCCGTTCCTCAGAGCAACTCTGGGTTCTGGGCCAATGAAAGTTACCGCAGATCCCTGTTTTGCTAGGGCATCCGCCGCCTCATTTCCTGTTGTACCTATGTGTCTTTTTACCCACATCAGCGTAACCTCATTTTCTGAGGCACACGTGTTGAGCTTCCGGACACACTCTAGTACCAGTTTAGAGTTTATGTTCGTCTGTTGCATGCGTCTGATCACCGATTGGTTGTCCAGTGCAATAAGGATTTTCTTCCTCCGCACCTGACCCTCAAGCAGGTGGTCCAACGCATGCAACAAGCCAAGCATCACTGCCTGGTATACGGACACATACTCTCCTAGACTAAGCGCACATGCTAGGTTTAGCTCTTCAGAGTAAACCCCCGCCCCCGCTTTACCGTCCATTAAAAAGCCATCAGTAAAAATGCTGATGTCATTGTACATACACTCATTGTGTATGTTTCCATCTGCAATGTGAGTCTTGTGTAGTCTTTCAACTACCTTACGTCTACTCATGCCTTCTACCGGCATTAGAGTCTCCCTGACCTCATCATGAATAATGTCTAGGATGCTCTTATGACCGCTGCTAGTTCCAAAGCGATGCCACATGTCATCCCTTTCCATGCGTATTGCCGAAAGCGCAGCCGTTTTCTTTATAAACAAGTCCAACGGTGGCAGTCCCAGCAATGCCTCCATTGCTCGCGTTGGTGTGGTGCGCATTGCACCACATATGCTTTTAGTTTCAGTTTTCGGGGGTCGCAACTGGTTTTGCGAGCCGAAGCTTCTAAAGCTGACGTGATCACAAAATTCATAGGCTTATGAACACATACTCAATTGCCCTAACCACTTGTGGGGCATAGCGAGCCAACTGTCCCATGTGGCTCAGTTGGCGTTTCGTTGGCATAAACTAGTTTGGGAAAATGCAGTTACTCCTGCTCTCCCATTTAGCTGCCTATCTCCGACAAGTCGGGCGATGCTGTGGCTCTCCCTGCAGCACGCTGCAATGATCTTGTATGCGGAAAGATAAACTAAACTTCAACATCTCCAAAAAGATACCAGCTCCCACTTCAGCATCCGTTTTGGATCCTTCAGTATATAAAACGATGGAGTCTGGGTGAGTGATTGCCCCAGTTTCCCACATGTCTATTGAGGGAATCTGACTTGCAAAATGTTTACCAAACATACATATACTTAAGGTCGACACACATGCTCGCTGTTCAGCAAAAATGTCGAGCAGTCAAAAAATATAGAAGCACATCCAGGCCATCTGCTGGAGTGGATCTGATATGAATCTTTGTACCTTCCCCAGTAGAGTCCTATGGGTACCATTCTAAGCAGCGTCCACCAAACAAGAATGCCATGCAAAAGAATGGGTCAAAAAACTGATGTGTACTGCCACAAAACCACCTTCGGCTGTAGTCCCTAGTTCCGAACTATCGCCTTCCTGCAAGTGTAGAGTGGCATAGTGGCTTCGTCAACACGTTCCTGAATATTTGGTCTCCATCCCAGCTTCCTGTCTGGGATTAGACCAAGGAACTTAGCCTTGTCAAGAAATACCACTTTGACACCCTCCAGTACCGGAGGTTCGATACTCGATTGTGTCTTCTTGTAAAGAGCACAAGTTCCGTTTTGTCAGGATTGACCCTGACACCACTCCGACTAGCCCAATTGTAACGGACGGTTTGGTGGCATCCGAAGATGCCCGTGGGGACGGAGCCTTAGGTAGCATAATGACCGTGAAGGTCGGGCCGTGCCATCTGGCGAAGAAAAAGGCTCCTCAACGAGCTAAGCAGCGGCCTATGCTTGCTGTAGCTCAGTTCGGGAGACGTGGGCGGGGTTTTCGACGCTCGTTGCCCCTGTCCTTTACGTATTAACAAAAATTCATAGGCCTGGGGAAGACAACACAAACAGGGGAGGTAAAAATGGGTAATAAAAAAAATAGTCGATAAGGATGGAATGGTTGGCGGACGGATCAGACGCCCACGCGGTTGTATTTGGGTCCGGGTGTAATGGGACCCTCGGCCTCTGGTTTCGTACCACCAACAGATCACTACTCATCAGGTGCTGCCTCGATCTGCATTCTGCAGCCCCCCACTAAGAACGCTCGGAAGACAAGGACAAGTTGATGTGATTTTATCGATTTATCAATTGTGACAAACATTTAAAACGTCTGCGGTCATTGCCTTCTCTTTTGTTTGGATTTCAGTATTTCATCATTGGTTTTGCTACCTTCAGGCAGGCCTTGTCACTTCCTGTTCCGCCCTGATCTTCCGAAGAGAGGTTCAACCAGTCCACTCTTATGCGAACATTCAATTAATTTACTCGTAGTACTACTACTTCCACTCTCGCGTAAACGAAATTATCTTTTATCCCGATGTCCCAGTGCCTCCCGTTTACGTGGATTTCGAACTACATATATCAAGGACAGACAACGTGGGCGACTATTTTGGTTGCACGACGACTAACGGATTCATGCAGGACACCAATAGCAACAAGCTCACTAGTGAAGCTTTCCGAGAAGCCACCATTCTCGGGTGCCATTCGGCAGGATTCAGTCCCATGCTTGTACCCGGGTTCGCAAGTACACTTTCCTTCTCAGTGACGGATTCGCGCGAGTGTAGAGGCGCCTGTGGCAACCCCTATAGTTTATAATTTCCGCCAAGTGAATGCTTTCAGTGAAAAAGTGTTATATCCTTAAAATCTCCACATCGTCCCGATAAATATGACCCAAGTGTTTTCGCTCCATGAAAAATCAATAGGCCGATTGGACGCGAGCTCCTCTGGAGCGGCAACTTGTTGATAAATGTGGAAATCGTATCTGGAAAGCAACTCCAATTTCGTCCTTGCACCTGCCGATCGTAACTTTACGAACCACGCCGTTACCGCCGCCGGTCCATCAACATCCACAAAGCCCTCAACTCTCGACCCGGTCGCCGAAAACACCCGACCAAGTGACGCCCAATTGTCTGCTGTTGCTGCCGCCGGCGCTCAAGAAAAAAGCGCCCGATTATCGTGTGATTTCAAATTTCCCGCCGAAAGTTTGATTGTGAGTCCTTGCACGCCGGTTCTGTTCACCACTAATCGTGGACTGCAATTACGCACGCGACAAACATGGCGAACGTTTGGCGCCAACAACGATTCCGCCGCGCACTATCACGTGCAATTCTGTGATTTGGAGCGATGGGTAAATTTTAAAAACGGATCAAAGACGGGGAGAAGCGGTTTCTTAACGGTCTTGAGTATTTCCAGAATTCGAATCGTGCTCACGTGCTCAGCATTTGCCAAGAGAGTGGCGAAATTCAACCGGAAACAGATTCAAATCGTATGCGTTCAGTTGGTTTCGGTTTGGAGCGTCACTCATCGAATATAGCAGCCATTGGACCGGTTAGAGCCGAGACAACAGTGAACCGGTAAATGAAGTTCGAAACTTTATACAGGTGAGTGAGCGCTTTGAGAAGCATGCGAAATTTTTCGAAATTATCGAAGAGAGTGTTTGTCTGGTTTGTTTTTCTTGCTGGTCGGGAAGTGTCAGTGCGGCGTACGCTGTACGGAGTATTTTTTGTTATAAATACCGGTTGAGTTGGTGGCTGCAGCCTGCATTTCTTTAAACGGTTTTTTAAATATTGGTAGGTCTCTATGTGCATAGTTCGTTTCGAGCTTATAATTTGATAATGGGCGATTGAGAAAGATGCACAACTGCGTCTACTTGGCGTGTTTTTATCTTGAGCTATTTTCATGTGCAAACCAATCTGAACGTAACCTAACTTCTCGAAATCGGTCGTATACGGCGTCGGTGGTGTAATGGTCAGCATAGTTGCCTTCCAAGCAGTTGATCCGGGTTCGATTCCCGGCCGACGCACAGTTTTTTCTTGCTTTTGGGGGAAAAGAAAAAAAAGTCTTTGAATCTGGAAATAATTTTTGAATTTTTGCTGGAAATTTCATGACGAAGGCAACTTTTGTCAACTTTGCGGTTTTGTCAGTTCAAAGTACCGTTGTAAAATAATCATTTGAATTTCCGATGAAAAATCGATTTTGAACCGTTGTATCTTTGAAGTGCAACTGATAAAAAGTCTATTTGTAAGAAATTTTATTTACTTTCAGAAAGTAAGGTCAAATCTCGGATTAAATGATCAGGGGAGTGGAAAATTTTGATTTTGCTCGACAAGTCAAGTTTTTTTTTGACACAACAAAAAAATGCTCTAACTCTGTAGCGGTTAAAGAAAGTGCCCTTGTCTTAGATCCGCCATAGACGGTGCGATCCATCGTCAAATCGATCTGACGATGGATCGCCACAAAATATCTGACGATCGAAATTATATGGAACTGTCAAAAAAATCGTCAACGATAGTCACATACACTGTGCGATTGATCTGACGATCACAATATCGTCAGATCGATCTGACGATCACAATATCGTCAGATCGATCTGACGACGGATTGTACAGTGGCCTCATCGCATAATCGGACAAGCTCTTTTTGAATGTTTGAGTGAGTTTAAATTAAGTAGAAATGGACTTTTCATACTTTTTTTCGCATTTATATTTATTTTAGGTATTTACCTAACTTAGTATTAAAAATAACAAAACATTTATCTTCAAGTATTATAGTACAAGAACAAAAACAAAAATAAGTCAATTTGTGGCGCGCAACGAATAATCGGACAAAGCAAAACACCAATGGAAAAGTTCCGTTGTTTTGCAAGTTTCTTTCTGGAACTTGCATTTTCTCTGTCGTTATGAGTTGTGGTTAGTCTTTGCAGTGCAACACATTAGAAAGTTCATTAAAATGTCTCCAAACGGAAAGCAAACTACGGTGGAAATAAGACAACTTATAGTCAGGCTGAATTTTGAAGGAAAAACTGTCCGAGAAACTGCAGAACTGGTCGGTAAAGGCAAATCAACTGTACAAGATATTATTGAGCGATTCCGTGATGAGTTCAGGCTAGAAAATAAGAGTCGAGAAGGGCAAGGCACTATATTAAAAGAGCGAGAAGAGCGAATTATGGTAAGAGAAGTTAAACGAAATCCTTTCGAAACGGTGAAAGAATTAAAAATAGCCTTGAAAGACCGCACTGGAAAGGATGTGTGCTTAAATACTGTGCGAAACACGTTGCACAAGTATGGCTATCTTGGAAGAGTTGCCAAAAAATAGCCATTTATAAGCCCTAAGAACAAAAACTCTAGAGTGCGATTTGCCAAGGAGTATCTGTTAAAAGCACCTGATTTTCGGAATCAAGTAATTTGATGGAAAAATAAACTGTTTTTAATATTTTGCAATATTTTGTTTACTGATGAAAGCAAATTTAATTTGCATGGGTCGGATGGTAAGATGTATTTGTGGCGTACGCCAAACACAGAATTTGATCCAAAAAACACTAAGGCGACCGTAAAGCACGGAGGGGGCTCTGTCATGGTTTGGGGCTGTATGTCGAGCGGGCAATTTACATTTTATAGATGGTAAAATGGATAGATTTGTCTACCTTGGCATTAAAAAAAAACGTTAAGCAAAGTGCTGAGAAATTGGGTATCCCCAGCAACTTTGCTTTCTACCAAGACAATGATCCCAAACACACTTCCAGCGTAGCGAAGCTTTGGTTGATCCACAACTGCCCACACCTCATTCAACCGCCTGCCCAGAGCCCCGACCTCAATATTATTAAACATCTCTGGGAAGAATTGGCCAGGAGAGTCTACAAAAATAAATATAATACAATAGACCAACTAAAAGTTGTATTAGTCGAAGCCTGGAACTCCATTGAGCCGGAAGTGTGCCAAAACTTGGTAAAATCAGTGCCAAGGCGTTTGCAAGCTGTTTTGGAAAGCAAGGGGCTTGCAACCAAATATTAATGGTTTTTTTGTTTAATTTTTTGATTAATTAAGGCGCTGTCCGATTATTCGTTGCGCGCCAAAAATTGATTTATTTTTGTTTTTGTTCTTGTATTTTATTATAATAATTGAAAATAAATGTTTTGCTTTTTTTTAATACTAAGCTAGGTAAATACCTGAAATATATATAAATGTGAAAAAAAGTATAAAAAGTCCATTTCTACTTAATTTAAACTCACTCAAACATTCAAAAAGAGCTTGTCCGATTATGCGATGAGGCCACTGTATATGTGGGCTATTACGTTCATTTTCCTGAAATGAACACTTCTATCTAATCTACCATTAAAGTATCTCCTATCAGAAATGAGGGTACGAGTACCCTCTATGTATAATAGTACAGTCGTCTCTCGTTAATTCGAACTCCGATGATTCGAATTTTTTGATAATTCGAACAAGTTAGCTTGCCCCTTCAGTAAATTGAAGCTTAGGTTAGGTTAGACGGGCTGTCTTGCTGAAAGGAGCAAGGCGCACATAGACCACCGCTGGGTCCGTTGTGATACCCACCACTAGATTCAGCATATCCAGTGACGTAGCTAGGATTTTATTTTGGCCCCACCAAATAACATTTAATACCAGGAATCTTGATGATCTTATTATTCAAAGTTAGGAACATACCGTATTGGTTTGGTTGTTGTTGTAGCAATGGTCGGAATTCGGTGCGTTTGTTGGTTACATGCCTACGGATTCGTCTTCATCCCCGGTGTTGAGGAATAGAAAGTAAACCGCCTCTATTGGGTTCTCCCACAGCGATCTAGGAGTCAGGTGCGTGGGTGCAGCTGGAAGATGTGGTTTACATCGTGAGGGACTCCATTGCATGCAGGACAGATATTTGAGACGTCCTGGTCGATGCGGTATAGGTAGGAGTTTAGTCCTGAACACCAGCCTGACCGAAGTTGGGCGAGTGTCGTTCTCGTAGCTCTCGGAAGTTTTTCCTCTTCCGGAGATATCATTGGTGGTATGGGCGAGGGAACTGAATTCGAACCTAAACCACCGATTGACTGATGAACCTCCTCCCGATGTATCGCTGCGATGGCCAACCTGTGTGCGCCACTATCAAAGGGTACCCTTTTGTACCTCTGGACATCCCTCTCTAGGTCCCTCAAGTCGCGCCTGACATGTCTGGGCGGCGGCGTCTTGTCCATGACCCACCAGGTATTGCTTGGCAAGAAGTGGTCCCTTAAAGGCATCATCCTGGTTTCCTGATGTAGATGGTCCTGGATTGACATCAGGAGACAGCCTGTAACAGTACGGAGAGCGGCATTTCGGGACGCCTGAATCATTTTCCACAGATTCTGCGGCCACACAGGAGCCGCATAGTTGGCCACTGATCTTCCGACTGCTTTATACGTGACCATTAGAGTTTCCTTATCCTTGCCCCAGGTACTACCGCCAAGGCCTTTAAGGATCTTATTCCTACTGCGCATCCTGTCGCACACGGTTGAGGCATGGGGTGATGATGTGGCCATGCTGTCCAGCGTGACTTCTAGGATTTTAGGATGGTTTATAGTAGGAATAGGATGATTCGCGATCGAGATTTCAAGCTGCATCTTGACCTCCTTGTTCCAGGTGGTAAATAGGGTTGCCGAGGACTTAGACGCTGAGACGGTAAGGTTCTTGCTTATGAAGAACGAGTTAAGTACTTCAAGATAACCGTTGATGTTTTCGCACATATCCGCTATGTCGTTCCCTGTTGCCAGAATGGAGCAGTCGTCAGCGTAGGAGATGATGTCGATCCCTTCAGGTGGTGTTGGGAGTCTTGATCGATATAAATTAAACAAGGTAGAAGATAGAACTTCTCCTTGAGGTACACCTTGCTTAATCTTCCTAAGCTTTGATTTGCTGCTCCTGAATTCTAGATCCGCCACTGTTTCTGACTAATCCTCTATCGATTTCTAGAAAAAACTCAGTGTCTGGCATGCACTCTTTTGGGTTTTATACAATTTTGCGGCCGCTTAATAGCGGCAAAAACACGTACATTAAATCTCTCAAATACATATTGTATGTTCAAACTCGTTTTGCTCAAAAATCGTGAAGCTACCATTGTAATTTAAGCTTCAGTCGAGGTTGAGTCGAAGTCGAGTCGCAGTCGAGGTCGAGTGGAGCTAACCTGTGCTGATTGATAGAATTGAAATGATCGATTTATACATAAGTTTGTGAAAATGACAAAAAAGGGCAATAGAAAGTAGCGGATGGGGGATACGTGGAAAATGGAAATCATGAGAAAGAAAAAGATAAATAAAGAAAATAGAAATCGTCGGAAATAGAGGACGGATAATGTTGAAATTTGCAACAAAAAAAATGACAAATTAAGAAAATATGAAAAATGGGAAAAAAGTATGGGAAATGTGAAAAATCATGAAAAAGTGAAGAAAACGGAACACCCCAAATTCTCCTGGAAGTAGCTGTAGTTGTAGCTATGCACAAACTATTTTGGTAATAGCATAACCAAAGAAAAACGTATAACGGTCACATACATACTTAGGAGGTGGATGCTGGCCACGTGCATCGTCCAAAACTGGTTTATGCCAGCGAAACGTCAGCTAAGCCACATTGAATAGTTGTCGCGCTATGGCTATGCCAGTAGGGTTAGGTCAAATGTGTATACAGAAATATTTTTCAAAAGTATTTTTTCAGTTATTCTTTATTTTATTTCAAAAACGAAAAACAAACAAGACAAACTTAAATTTACGAAATTGCTAAAATTGCATTGATATCGCCATCGGTGCGTTCAGTTTCAATCTGGCTGTTTGCCACCATGCATCCGATTTCGGACAATATTCAGCCACCCCATCTTCATAAATTCGATACAGTGTATCGTCGTGTGACACTATTGTGCCCGAGCACCTGCCATAGAGAAGAAGAAGAAAATTTTAAAAATCGCATTGGAGTAACATCGCTAAAGGTCTGTTCTGTTAGACACCAATCGTCGCGTCGATCGCAGGCGATTATCAAAAAGATACAAACAATTAGTGCTCTATGGGTTGATCGTTAATCACTAATAATGTGCGATGATCGTGTGCCTAGCAAAACGCACTTTAAGCTAAAGCCTGCCGCCAGCGATTGTGATGCATTGGGGGGAAAAAAATAAATAAATTATTCCAACCCACAAAACTTACACTGGTCGCCGAACTTTAATATCTAAGAAAGTTAGTTGTACTACTTACCCGGGAGCCTGCGCTATCGATTCCCAACGACGCTGTCGTTCATTGAAGCGCTCTGTCAAGCCATTATCACTATTTGAACAATACAGATAGTCCGACACGATGGCCGCTGTGCATTGCCCGTGCTGATAGCGCATACCCGGAAGTGGACACCATTTTCCCTCTCGAATATCCAAACGTTCGGTGATCTTAAGTTGTATAAGATCGTCGGCACTGTAGGATGATCCACCGCAAACATAAATGCAGTTATCTGTCCCGAAAAAAAGAAGAAAAGGTCAGTTTTAAGACTGAAAAGGACATATAGATAAGAATATTGCCGATGAGGCCGCTGAATCACCTATCAACGACTTCTGATTATATAGGACGCGTATACGCGGTCGCATAATTTTTATCCGAGTCGCGTAAACGCGACTAGTGTTTACACGTAAGTCCGGTTTACACGCTGACGAATCGTCGGAACGGGTATCGAAGCGAATTACTGACACGGAAATAATGCACACTTCGTTGTGTTTACACGAGGTGCGGTTGCGATTCGACAGCATATGTGAGAGTACTGAAATCTTTTTGTTTTTTTTTTCATGTGTTCCAATAACAGATTCATCGACTCATCAACGGCGGATGAGTACCCGTCGGGACCCGTCGGTAGCTAATAAATAAAAATCCCGTGTAAACAGCAAACGGGTTTACGACAACGCGTAACTTGTTAGCTGACGACGGGTACCGACGTGTACTCATCCACCGTTGATGATTCGACGAATCCAACAAGAAAAAAACATGATTTCGGTCCCAAATAGCTGTCGTGTAAACCCGTTTTTGACATTTCGTCCGCGTAAACTCGACTTATGGTTCTAATACACGTGACACATAAATCCGTCGGGCGCGTCAAATCTACGACACCCGTCCTGTGTAAACAGCAAACGGGTTTACGACAACGCGTTAAGGTTTAAACACACAGTGCCCGTACCAGGGCAGCGCCGTAGTCGCCCGTATACTGGCGATCTACGGTAGGCGAATTCTACAATATAAAACAGTCTGCTGATTCACACTTACCCACACGGACAACAGACATTCACCTGCACATCACAGGGTTTATTTTTTCTCCCTCACTGTGCGGTACGGAAAGAAATTGGAAACACACGTAGCCGAACACGGACCAGCCGCCGCCGGGTGGGTTGTTGTGTTGCTAGCCATCATGGCGAAAATGTACAATGTTGAACAGACGGAAACACGTTTGTATCGCATGGCCGGAATGTTTGATTTCGCTTGAGACGAACCGTTGCCAAACCGACTCACGGGCACATACGTTGGGTCCCGGTACGGATAGTGTGTGGTTTCGCTGGCAATGTGCGGTTATGTACCCGGTATACCGGCGACTACGGTGCTGCCCTGGTACGGGGACTGTGTGTTTAGACCTTAACGCGTTGTCGTAAACCCGTTTGCTGTTTACACAGGACGGGTATCGTAGATTTGACGCGCCCGACGGATTTACGTGTCACGTGTATTAGAACCTTAAGTCGAGTTTACGCGAACGAAATGTCAAAAACGGGTTTACACGACAGCTATTTGGGACCGAAATCATGTTTTTTTTCAAGTGTTTGTTGTTGGATTCGTCGACTCATCAACGGCGGATGAGTCACGTCGGTACCCGTCGTCAGCTAACAAGTTACGCGTTGTCGTAAACCCGTTTGCTGTTTACACGGGACGAGTATCGTAGATTTGACGCGCCCGACGGGTTTACGCGTTTCGTGTATTAGAGCCTCACGCGATCGCGAGTTGAATCAGAAAATTTTTTTGTTTGTTATTTACCTTGTCCCGCCACGCCATGCATCGATCGTCGCATCTTCATTTTCGGATACTGTTGCACTCCTTCTCCTTCAAAATCATACCGATACACCGTATTATAGCCAGCATCATTGAAAAATCCCCCGGTGAAATAGACAGAGTCTCCCAGTACACAAGCCGCTTCGGATGACGAATATGTAGGAAAGTCGATCTCCTGCCAATCATTCTCTTCGACAATGTACCTCAATGCCGTTCGACTCCTAACTCCGCCAAACATGTACAAATCACCCTTATACGAAACCGCATTGAATTTCTCCGAAGTTGTCAAATCGGCCAGTCGTGCAGACATCTTGGACGCAACATTAAATCCCAACAACAAATTTTCGTCCATGATCATGATATTCTTATCGTTAGCCGGGACGGGCAATTCGGCTTCCCACGCAGACCAAGGTTGCTCCTGGATTTGTACTCGTACGCTCGTGATTGCAAAATTCTGGATAAGCCAACGACACGCAGCCGGGTCCACGGTTAATAGTTCGTTGCTCATGATGCATGTCTTTAGAAAGGTTAGCGATACGAAATGTGTTCGGATTAACGCAAGGAGTGTCTTGGTGTATCCTTTACGATAAGTGAAATCGTATAAGATCCAACGGGCGATTGCGTGGAATATGATTTCCGTATTCGTCTGATCCGGCGTGATCCCTTCAAAAAGTAAGTTGACATGATTTGCAGTGAGCTCAACAAATGTTTGTGAAGCTATTACGTCGTCCAGATGGTCATTGGCTGTGGAACGTATCTGCTCCAGTATTGCGGGAGCAGATTCAATTCCTGGGAAGTAGAAAGAGATTGTATGACTGGCTGGTTATAATATGGGCTAGTTCTTTTTCGTTATAATATACTAGACCAGAACTAGTTAAAGTAGTGGAGTTCTACTAGTTGACTAGTTCTTGAACTACATATTTCTAGGCAACATTACTCGGAACACTCCTACTTCATCGGGCGATGCGACGCAGAGTGGTTCCCGCTTTAAATTGAGATGATGTCGAACTAATCTTGCTTTACGGGTTGCCGCACTAGAACGCTTACTTCGCTCACTCTATAGCCCACAGCGGTAAAGACAAGACGCGATAATGTATCCAGTAGTTTAAGTAGTCTACTCAATTGCCCTAACCCCCTGTGGGGCATAACGCGTCAACTGTTCCATGTGGCCCAGTTGACGTTTCGTCGGCATAAACTGGTTTCGGAGAATGCAGTGGTCAGTATGCACCTCCTGTACATCCATGGCCACGAACGTCGTCGTGGATGGGATTCGAACCCGATACGCCGGTAGTCAAACATGAGACTGATGTCTCAACACACTGCGCTCACCGGTCGTTGTCTAGTTCTACAAGAACTAGTTGCCGCAATTCTTCAAGAACTAGTTCAAATAGACTAGTTCATTTTAGTTACAATAGACTTACCCTTTATCATCAAGAACTCTAGACAATTCTCAACATTCATCATTTCTTGAAGGTAAGTAATACAGCTTTGCATAACCTCTCTCATTTTGAGGTAGGCCGCTGCTTCATACATCCTTACAACATTGTCTTCAGCGATTTCTAGAATTTCGCCGTACATGTATTTTAGTAGACTGTCGAACGTATCGCGATCGACATCATGAAGTTCAATCATATTCTCGTCACTATAACAAAATTGTTCTGAAATGGATTAAGAACGGTTACTAGTGGAAAAACCATTTAATAATTGTGGATTTAGTGTTTTACTTACCGCTACGGAAAACCGATTCAAAATATTGGCTAAAGCGGGACAATAGTTCAATTTGGGTTATAAAATGATATCCCTCAACCATTACATCGACATCCCAGTCCTGAAAAAAAGTAACCTTTCTTGATTAAAACGGAAGTCTAAGTGTCACCACAGACTGCCGAACTTTTCACATAGATGTGAAGAAAGCCTGTCCACTTGTACTAGGCTCGCGTTCGACAGACACTAATGCCGGAACCGGATTGAACGCGGAAAGCAGCAGCAACAATAACAATATGCAGATCTGCTTTCGCCGCAGTCGCTGCGTTCAATCTAGGTCGCGTAAGGGAAATGCATGTGTTCTAATTTGACATTTCGCTGTCGTTTCATTCTGCGTTCAATCTGGTTCAGGCATAAGTACTCGTATATCTTTCAAAAAACATGTGTTTGGGTTCTATTGTATATACTTATTTGTCCAAACCCCTAGTGGTGCAAAGCGCATCAACGGTTTCGGATGATGTACGTTGGCAGCATGCACCCCCTGCTCCCATTAAGCCGCCTACCTGCGACAAGTCGGGAGGTCTTGTGGCTTATTTACACTCCGCACCACAAGAGAAGACAACAGACATGGTCACGAACGCCGTGCACGGGACTTCAACCCGTAACGACAGTAGTCAGACATGAGACTGACTCCTCTATGCACTGAGCTACCGGTCGCCCCTACATAATGATTATACAGAAAACTTACCGACAAATCCTCCATCCATCGTAAAAGAGGAAGAGTCTTTTGAATGTGACTATCCAGGGTAATAACTTTCTGGATGGTATTCATTATTTATATCTTTGCACAGGATCTTTCTCGTAGCGGTTGATTTGATCGGTTCAAAATTCAGTTGTTAACTGACGACTAATTTTCAAAATCGTTGAGTTTTATAAACCTGTTTTTATTTTCAACGTCTGGGTTGTTTTGACGACTGGTACATTTGGCACCAGGTAATTGACAATTGTAGATAGGTATAATTAGCGAAAGGTTGCACGTCATTAAATGAAGTAATCGGCTTGATTTGAGGTAATTAAAACAGAGAAACAAGACGCTTAAAAGCAAATCACCGTACCTGAGCTACTTTTGAGGGTTTAAAAAAATTCTCTCAGGATATTTACCTGCCATGGATTTTCCGACGTATCGTTTACGACAAAATTATTGAAAATCAATTTTTAATATTGTGTTCCCAGTTTGGGAATGTTTCTCCAGGAATTTTTTTTGTTTGCCCAAAATACGTATTTTTTTTTTTTTTTTGCATTTACGCAATCAAATGCCATTCACAATCATTTTGTATTTTAAAATTGAAATTTCGACGGATTTTGTTTGTTTAATAAGTTGGTTAGGGGTGAAAGGGCTACCGGGTCCTCACCCAGCACACATAGTCCATCAAAATTTGGTCCATCGTGTTACCTCCAAAGTAGCATAATTAAACATAGGCACGAAACCCGGCTGTGTTGGTGATAAAGCGAAAGAGACACTCGTATTCTTAGGGTCATCCAGATTTCGAAAAAAAAAACAAAGAAAATTCTTTCGCCTCGAAGACAATGCCTGCGTTCAGAACTTACCGAAGAGCGCGAACTGCTCGCGATCAGCTCCGGAACTTGTCGATTATGCAGTCTGTGCCTGCTGAACGCGACTCTCGTTGTCACACACACTCCATACGAAAGTCAAGGAGAAAGAAGAAGAAGAAAAGTGCGAGCGGTGAGCAGAAATTTTTCCTGCTCGGTGATCAATTGATCATGATCAGTTGAGCGGAAGTTGCTCAGTATCTTCTGAACCCACACAATGACAAACGATTGCGTATTGCAGCCGTGCGCCGCCCCAGCGACGAAAGATCCGGGCCCCGCAAATTCAACACCGCTCGACTAAAAAATCCAGCTGTCTTACAACAATATAATGACCATCTTGCGCGAAAAGTGGCTGAGGTAACTAGTCACCCAGATAGTGACATAAACGAAACCTGGGATGCCATAAAAAATGCGTACATTGATAGCGCAAATACCATCCTTGGCCCAAACCCGGATTGCCGGAATAAGCCCTGGATGTCCGACGCTTCATGGCAGCGGATTGTTGAAAGAAAGGAGCTGAAAGTTCGTTTGGCTGCAGCATCAGACGACAATCGAAGCAGCATCGAACTCCTTTACCGTCAGAAAGCTCGAGAAGTTCAGCGTAATGTGCGACGCGATAAAAGAGTTTATGCCAATTCTCTTTTAGCGTCAGCAGAAGAAGCTGCTAGAAGTAACAACTTAAACGCCGTATACGGAGTCATCAAGGAGTTTACTGGTGGTCGTAACTACTGCCAACATCCGGTGAAAGATAGAGATGGAAAGCTACTTATCTTGGAAGAAGATCAAATGAGGCGATGGAAAGAACACTTCGCCGCGGTCTTGAACCGTGTAACCTCTGGTGAAGTTCCCCCTCATATAGATAATTTAGCTAACCATCAAAATGTGCGTATACGGTCCACTGCCCCGACTAAAGAGGAAATAGTCACTGCAATTATTGCACTAAAACGAGGAAAGGCCGCCGGATTTGACGGCATCCCTGCCGAACTTTATCAAGCAGCGCCAAGCGTAACTGCCGATTTGCTGCATCCACTTGTTGATAAAGCGTGGAATACAGAGACCTTTCCCACTGAGTGGAAGGAAGGTTTGATCATCAAATTTCCAAAGAAGGGTAGCCTCACAGACTGTAATAATTGGAGAGGCATTTGTGTGCTTCCTGCCGTTGCCAAGATAATAGCCAAAATCGTACTGGAAAGACTAAAGGCCCACTTAGAAAGCACAATTGATGAAGAGCAGGCTGGCTTTCGATCCGGATTCTCCTGTGTCGATCACATTAACACCTTGCGAATCATCATCGAGCAATGCGCTGAATACGATTCTCCGCTTCACTTGCTTTTCATCGATTTCGAAAAGGCTTTCGATAGCGTGAACCGGGATTCTATATGGGCGGCCTTGCGCAGGAGAGGCATCCCTGAGAAGCTTGTGGCTATTATTAAGGCAACCTATGACGGCGCGAAATGTCGCGTTCTGCATAAAGGTAAGGTGTCGGGGGACTTTGAGATTCGCAGTGGAGTTCGGCAGGGGTGCATCCTCTCACCGATCCTATTCCTCATTGTGATCGGCGATGTGTTGCATGCAGCCCTATCCGGACTCGACAGAGGAATTCAATGGACTTTGACATCTTATCTACAACATCTTGACTACGCTGACGACATATGCCTACTCTCCCACAAAATCATGGATCTGTCCGCAATGGCGTTAGATCTCGAGAGGGAGGCAAGCAAGGTTGGGCTAAAGATTAATACCAACAAGACCAAGGTTCTTAGCCCGCCGTTGCGAAAAAGAAATCCGACACCTATTGCCATCAATATTAATGGGCAGCCTGTGGAGAAGGTGGACAACTTCGTCTACCTGGGTAGCATTGTTGCCGAAAATGGTGGTACGGAGCAGGACATCGCTCGTCGTATCAACCAGGCTAAACGCGCATACGGCATGCTGTCCAAAATCTGGCAGAGCAGATATCTCAGCATCAAGACCAAGCTGGGCCTGTTTCGCTCCCTGGTACTATCAGTGCTTTTGTATGGGAGCAGTACATGGAAAGTTTCCGTAGGAGTTACCAGAAAGCTGCAAGTTTTCGTCAACTCATGTCTTCGTCGAATTTTAAGAATTTTCTGGCCCGAAACAATATCAAATGAAGAGCTTAGTCGGCGTACGGGTCAGATGCCAATCGACGAATTGATACGCAGGCGAAAATGGCAGTGGATAGGTCACACATTGCGGAAGAGTGATAACTGCATTGCTATGCATGCCATGAAATGGAACCCCATTTCCAATCAAGGCCGACCAAGAGGGGGTCCTCGAATCACATGGCGTCGATCTGTGGCAAAGGAGTGTCAGGTACTGGGTAAGTCTTTTGGGGAGTTGCGCCCCATTGCCCAGAACAGAGTACGATGGCGCGCAGGAGTAGTTGACGCGCTATGCCCCGCTAGGGGTTAAGGCAAAGTAGTAGTACACAATGACAAACAAGATGCAGAACGCCCTCCTCCTCATGCACGCCGTCGCAGCTCCTGCAATAGTCGTTATGAGCAATACGGAGCCTCCAGACGAGCTCATGAATATGACAGTGTCCTGAAAAAAACCCCATCACCCTGCCAATGTGCTTCCTATTCAATGAAAGCAGTGCGGCAGAGTAGCTAGGGTCAAGTTTCGGCCAAATTAACTTCGTCGTTTGGCGCTTGTCGCCAGTTAACCATCTTATATTCGCTCTATCAACCGTAATGGTTTTAATATTAATTTTGCACCATTCGATTGGCATTTTGATATTTAAACGGTCTCCATCAACAGCAGCGGTAGTCCCCTTTCGAGCCAGTTCTTCCGCGACGCAGTCACCCACGAAATCACTATGGCTCGGTATACTACTACTTTGCCTTAACCCCTAGCGGGGCATAGCGCGTCAACTACTCCTGTGCGCCATCGTACTCTGTTCTGGGCAATGGGGCGCAACTCCCCAAAAGACTTACCCAGTGTCTGACACTCCTTTGCCACAGATCGACGCCATGTGATTCGAGGACCCCCTCTTGGTCGGCCTTGGTTAGAAATGGGGTTCCATTTCATGGCATGCAAAGCAATGCAGTTATCACTCTTCCGCAATGCGTAATGTTGAGAAAACCACCCATCTCTTTGAGGACCGTGCGGCACTTTACGACGGTTTTCAATGTAGTCAGGACGCATTCGAGTGATCGAATTGCAACCTGACTGTCCGTATAAGCGTAAGTTTATACTGTGGCGTCTGGCGTTAGCGTCCAGAAAACGGCACCATGAAATAAGCCATTTGGAAATGAGGCATTAATGGATAATTTCGGTTGAAACTGAAAGTAGCCATGCATAGATTCTTTCGGTTTCACACTCAATGCATAATTTCGTTTAAAACGAAGGTAAGTATGTACTTGGCTATTTTCGCTTTCCTTCGCATACCTTATTTCGGTTTGAAATTGTGAATAGCCAGAAAAAAAAAATGCTGGATGCAGATATGCTAGAACGAAACGGCTGCAGGTACATGTACAAAGAGTGAAACGGGCGACCTAGGGATACATGCGGGGGTTCGCAACGCCCTAGGAGCGGAGCTAGCCCAGCTCGTTCCAAACCGAAATTATCCATGCACACTTATATATTGTGGGTTGTGAATTAAAAGTCGCTTGTGTGGGCTTCGCTCGCTACGCTCGCACCGCGGTTAAGGGATCACAACCCTCAGTATCGCAAAAACATGAACGCTCACTCTGGGTACAACAGTCCCTTGTGTGGGCTACGCTCGCTCCGCGCTTAAAGGATCATAACCCTCAGTATCGCACATACATGGACGCTCGCTCTGGGTACAACAGTCCCTTGTGTGGGCTCCGCTCGCTACTCTCGCTCCGCACTTGAGGGATCACAACCCTCAGTATCGCACAAACATGAACGCTCGCTTCGCTCGCTCTGGACACTGCATGGCTATTTTTGTTTACATCGCATGCCTTATTTCGATTTGAAACCGATATTGTCCAAGCATAGCTTATTTCGTTTATTTGCCGATGAATACTTTCGTTTCCAAACGAAAGTATCCATATGGATTATTTTTTTATGCCTTATTTCGCTATGGCTTATTTCGGTGCCCCCCCCCCCAGAAAATGTGGACGCTTGACGTTGGTGCTTGTGATTGAGTGCGTTCACGTCACTCGTTTTATCCGGAGCCCTATGGAGCGCTCCGTAGCGCTACTACCCCTCCCGCTCGTGATTGCAATCGCTCCTTCCATCCGCTCCGGAGCGGTTACTTCCCCTTGGTAGCAGAAATTGTTTACGCTCTCTGGGCATGTAGCCGCTACATTTGACAATTCGCAGCTGGTATGTGCGTTGTGACGTTTGTGTACATCAAAAGCGCAAATAGAATCCCCGTCTATGTAAATTCACTGTCTTCTTGTCGTTTATTTCCTTGTTTCGTGATGTGCCAAAGAAATGTTTTGCAATGGAAAATTGGTGAACGAAAGTTGTGGAGAGGATTTCAACATGTTAACATAATCACCATTGTAGCGGTTCAATCACGAAAGAAATGTTGACAGGTAGCGTCTCCTCAAATGTGTAGTGGAGGGGATGTAGCGTTCCGTAGCGAAAATTTTCACGTGAATGCAGTCATTATATTTACGCGGTAGCGGCGGCGTTTTCAAACGACACTTTCACATGGCTACCTATCTACCGTTATCTCTATTATATACCTACTACTACTACATGGGGTGAAAAGTCCCGGGAATTTTAATGAAAACTAGCTTTTATTGGACAAAGCTATATTTATTCCTCGACATAGTTGCTTTCGAGGGCGATACACTTGGTATAGCGATTTTCCAACATTTCGATGCCGTTTCTGTAGTACGAAACGTCTAAGCCTTCGAAATACTATAAAAAGTAATATAATCAGGAGACCCTAGACCTCCGACGAGATCGTGCACAGTCTAAAGTTCCTGAATCATGACGATATCTTCATTATGCTACCTTAGGCTGCGGTTTCGATTCAAAGCGTGTAGCGAGTATAAGCGAGTTGAAATAGTGACGATAAGCGTGTAGCGTGGTTTCAGTTTAGAGCGTGTCAAAGCGTGTATAAGGTACAGCTGCCAGGTACAGATACAGCTTACTGTTAACGGCGGATAATTTTTTTTGTCGATGGGGATTCCCAAATTGCATTGGATGCATCGACGGAAAACATACCCGCGTGAAAGCATCACCAAATTCAGGCAGTCTCTACTATAATTATAAACACTATTTTTCAATAGTGTTGCAGGGAGTAGCGGATGCAAACTACAAATTTTTAGATGTCTCAGTAGGAGCTTGGGCCGGCAGAGTGATAAAGGAATCTTCAGAGAATCTTCATTGTATGAACTTTTGGAGAGTGACAACTACAATGTTCCAGAACCAACTAATTTACCAGGCACAGATGTTATTGGACCATTCGCACTTTTAGGAGATGAAGCTTATCCTCAAAAAAATATTTGTTGAGACCATATCGTGGAAATAGCGCTAAAGAAGTTATTTTTAATGAAATGCACTCAAAGACAAGAAAAGTTACTGAATGCGCTTTTGGTATTCTAACAGCTAAATTGCGAATACTTACAAGACCATTGGAAACAAGTATTCCTACAACAAGATTGTTAACCAAATCCGTATGCTTGCTTCATAATATAATTGTTGACAAAGAAGGCATTGATATAGCACTTCTACTACGAATTCAAAGCACGGTATCTGAGAACATAAATTCTGCAAGTGTTTCTAATAAACCTACGTTTTCAGGAACAGGTATACGGAATATTTTTAAGGAATACTTTGTTTCACAGGCTAAATAAACAATCTTTAAAAAAACACTGTCTGTACTTATGATCAGAATTCATAGCGGCTGCTACTTCATCCGACAATTTTCGCACTAGGTCTCTTCTGCTATATTCAGCACTGGACATGTCCCCTGTGCTTTTCTCGAAAAAACTTCGCTGATGAGTTTTTCGCTTTCCATGATAGCAAAGGATACTTCACTTGGCTTGGATGAGAATCAGCTGACACGCGCGAGTGTATAGAAATGTTTCATACCACACGCTACTCGCTCTTACACGCCAATACTCGCGCGTGCCAAAAAAGTTCGACTGTAACCGCACCAACGTATTTATACTAATTTATATACACGCTTGTACACGCTTGTACACGCTAGTACTCGCTACACGCTGTGAATCGAAACCGCAGCCTTAGGGTCCGTCCCGTAGAATCCGTAGACCCAGCGTCACGCGCCTGAGAACCACGGATAACACCACTAGAGCCAGGTCTTACCAAAGCTGAGGCGTTATGCGGGTTGCCCGGATTGTAATTTAAGGATCTGGTAGCATGCGCTTGTGAGCCGTGCATAGCACCACGAGGATCAGGTTTTTCCAAAGCCCTAGCGCCGTGCACACCGGAAAGAGGCCCCGGCCGAAGCTCCTTGACTACTCCCTGGCTTTGGACTAGTCGGCGCACGTTCGGCCGGGCCGGACAAAGTCACGGTCCGGCTAATATGCGCGGGAAACCCCCTTGGTGTGTGCTCCATCCGAAGTCATCTTAAAAAAAAAAACAATACATCAGAGTATCTTCAGATTAAAATCATAGAGGTCATTTGGAGCGAATGTTGCTAAAGCCCGGGTGTGACACAATCAAAGTACACTTGGATCAAGCGTGCTTGAAAATTATTTGGACGCTATTTGTATCTTGTCAATACAAGCAATAGATTGTTGACACTATCCAACTATTGTCCAAGTAATTTCAAAGTATATTTGGATCGTGTCACCTCAGCTTAGAGTTAGCCTGTGTATGTTGACCTATAAGTTCACCAAAAAAAATGTTCAAAAGTTCTTCAATAATGATGATCGTCCAACATTTTCATTTGAAGGACTTTCGAATATCTGTTAAAATTTCTTCCTTCAAACACCTTTCCGGTTTTGCAAACGCTAGCTCAAGGCGTTATCAAATTGTTTTCTAAATAATAATAATATTATAAGCTGATAAAATGTATAGAAATGCACATGGATAAACAGACAGTGTCTCGTATGGTATTTGAACAACCTCTACAATTGCTCCAAAACAGCAGCATTTGTTGATTATTTAATAACAATCTTTCAACAATGTGCAGAACTCGACATTGAAAGCGTTTGCGAATAAATTGTTTGGACTGTCTGTAGGGGAGGGTGCGATACATGATACATGAACATACTAACGTAGAAAAAAAATACCTCGTCCTTCCATATTCGCAGGAGTAATTGATGTATGACATGAACTAGACCCGTTCCACCGAATTTTAGCAGTTCAGCTGGAATCTTATCAGCGCTCGGCGCTTTATTTCGTTTTAGCTACCGCAATGCGAGATCAACTTCCTATACTGTCGGGGGTTGTATGAGTGGGTCTAGATCAACAATATCGTCGAGAGATTCTTGTGTGGGGATCAGTGGCGTAGTTAGAAGAATTTTTGGGGGAGGTTATAGACTTAGGAGTGCAATTCCCTGATGAAACTGTATAAAGAATGTTTTATCAAATAAAACTCAAGTTTGACTCAAAGGTTTTTGATTAAACTTTGTGTTTATAAGGTATATTATGTTAAATATGTTAAATTTTGCGGAACATAGAAAAAATTCTGAAAATAATATGAACTTGTGTATTCCCAACTAAATGAAATTATAAAGCATCATTTAATAGTAACTAGAATAATAACTTTGTAAACCTAAAAGGTTGGACCTATATTAAAAAAAAAAGTAAGAAATAGACCGACCTGATTCCGTTTAAATGCAATTTATTGGAAGTAGATATTGTAATTATAAATCAAATTTTCGTTTTTTTTTTAGCAAATCGACTGATTACTTCTTCAGCTGAGATATCTATTTCTCTGCTGATACTGAGCAGGGCAAGACCATTCTGGCGATTTTCGCCTGTTGCATTCCTCATCCAGTTTTTCAAACGCCTTAGAGTAAAGAAACTTCGTTCATTGCTGGCAATCGTCACAGCTAAGGTAGCTCCGATCTTCAAAAACTTGAAAAGGTTTGGAAAAAGCGCCTCATCACAATAATTCAATGCGTCTTCGGTTTGTCTTCTGCAGCGATCCAAAGTTGTCTCCAAAATAAAACTTCGTTTTCGACAATGGATGCAGCAGTCACTGTAACAGTTGGCCACTGTGCCATAAGTACTTCGATGGTTTTGGAGATGACATTGCCATTTTTGACATTCACTCTTATCAGGGATGATATTTTTTCAATCAGTGACAACGTGCTTTTGTGCTTGACGAATTTGTCTGTCAATGCAGATATGAAGTGATCAATGAAAGGCGTGAATATCGATTTGCGATAATATTCTTCTGCCGAACTGCTTTCGTTGTTTTCTCGATGTTTCTGCCGTTGCACGATCCTGCGCACTTTTATTTTTTCTCCTATAGCATCAGCTATTGCTTCTGCATCAGTGAACATTTTTGTGAACTTTGATTCAGCGTTTTAACTCTTTTAGCAAAACAACTAGATCATTAGCCGTTGAGACAGCTGCAGAGAGATCGATACTCTTACCTTGCAGGTAAGAAGATAATGGATGCGTCAATGAAAAAATTTCGTGAATCACAACCATCGACACAATAAATTCTCCACTTTTCATAGTTTGAAAGTAGCTGAAGGCATTTTTGGAAGTTTCACTGTTCCCATATTCGTGAATTTTCTCCAAAGTCCAATAAATAGGAACGAACATTTCTTTAAAGCAGATAACAGCATCAAGTCGTTCAGTCCATCTTGTTTCACACAATTTCTTCAAGCGGTCGTGCTCTGTTGAACATTCCATACTTTCGACAAAGTCCTTCAGAATAGCTTCGCGTTTAGTAGAAGGTCTAATAAAGGAGATGATTTGTTTAATTGATCCAAGACAGTTCCTTATGAGGGAGACGGAGCACGCTTCAGCAACAGCCAAATTCAAGGAATGACTAGCGCAATGGACGTAAAGTGCAGACGGATATTCCTCCTTCACTGCCGCAGCACAACCGCTCCACTCTCCACTCATCACAGCTGCACCATCGTAACCTTGTGAGACCAGGAACTTCAAACTGATTTTTAACTTCACACAAACCTGCAGCAATGACGATGCAAGTCCTCTTCCACTGGCATCTTCAATCGGAATAAATGTTAAAAAATCTTGTCTGAGAATAATTCCATCATCAGTTTTATCAGTATATCGGAAACATAATGAATATTGCTCTATGCTGCTAATATCTGGTGTCCCATCGGCGAGCATAGTGCAGCATTCGCTTAAGTTGATTTTTTTTTACGAGCTTTTCAACAATTATGTTTCCGCAAATTTCGATCAATTCGTTTTGAATTTGTGGACTCGTGTAACTTGTGACACGATTTTTGGATGACGCTGATTGAAGTAGATGTTGTGTCAAAGTATTGTCGCCAGAATTCATCCGAAATCTTAATAAACTCTGAAGTTGCCATCGTTATGGAGAGGAGTTTCCAAAGTTATTGGAGCAATAAAATGATTCTTTCTCACATACATTGTTGTGTAATTAGATCTAATTCGCAACAAAGCTAATTCTTTCTTACAACAAGCATTACATATATATAATAAAAGAAAAAATATGGAAAATTGAATAACACTTTTTTCTACGGTCACACTGTTGTCTTCAGTTTTTTAGCGATTCAGTTTGGGGGGGAGGTTTGTCCCCAAAACCCCCCCTGTTACTACGCCACTGGTGGGGATGTTAGATGTTAGGTTCAGAAGCTCTTCAAAATAAGAGACCCATCGTTTGTTGATGCCATCGGTGTCGCTGATGATGTTTCGATCCTTGTCCTTACAGAGGCTAGTCCTGGGTTGATAGCCGTTCTTAATGGTATTTACTAGTTTGTACGCTTGGCTAGGGTTCCTATTAGATAAGTTTTTGTTAATATTCAGCTCGTCAAAGTATTTACATTTCTTACGTCTAATTATTCTATTCGATGTTCGCCGTAGCTCGTCATATTTTTCTCTTCTGGCTCTGGTTCCTCGTTGAATCCATTGTCTGTAGGCCTCGTTTTTCGCGTCAAGTGAGTCTTTGCATTCTTCGTCGAACCAGTCATTTCGCGCTCACCGGGCTTTATATCCCACGACCTTCTCTGCGACATCCTTGATGGTACCCTTGAGTTCTTCCCAGAACCCATGGACGCTTGTGTTGCTGATGTTGTGTAGCATAGGTGATAGTTTTTCCTCAAGGGCGGTAGTATACGCTACCGCTGTAGCATCACTCAAAAGCTTATCAACCGCAAAGATTTTGGGAGGGCTGATTCTCGATTGGTGCACTGAGAAAATTCTACATCTGTAGGTCATCTTCACCAAGTGATAATCTGAGTCGCAGTTTGTTCCTCGATAGGAGCGGACATCTATCACACTAGACCCACATCTCCTGCAAATGAGGACGTGATCAATTTAGTTGACGGTATGTGCGTCTGGAGATTTCCAGGTCTGCTTGTGAATGCGTCGATGCGGGAAACACGTAGAGCTTACGACTAGATTCCTACTGCAGGCGAAGTCGATAAGTCGCTGGCCGTTATCGTTACATTCTTCATGGAGGCTGTAGCCTCCAGTGGTCCCCCGGTGCCAACTTTCATTTCCGACTTTCGCGTTAAAGTCTCCCAGCAGCAATTTGACGTCGTTTGTTGGAAATGAGTCGAAGAGAGTTTCAAGGCGGGCGTAGAACTCGTCTTTTATTGCGTCTTCTTTGACTTCAGTGGGGGCGTGCGCATTGATAAGCCAGATATGGAAGAATCGAGTCTTAATACGAATCGCACACAGCCGTTGATTTGTAGATTTGAAGTCAATAATGTGCGGCTTGAAGTTGAAGTGATTGTTCGCTATAAATGCTACTTCAAAGTCCTTGTGGCCCGATGGTTTGCCACTTGTAAAAATTGTGTGCGATTTCTTGTCAGTGATCTCGCTGCCAAACCAATTTGTTTCCTGGCCTGCAGTAATGCTCAGTTTGTACTTTTCGACCTGTTGAAGGAGGGCCTTCTCGGCCCCCGGTTTGTTCAGGGAGCGTACATTCCAGGATCCGAAAGAATAATCCTTTATTCGTTTGCGTGGTCGTCGTTGTTGATCCGTCCAGTCCGAGGCTTTTGTTCCAGGTTTCTTGACATGGAGTGGTTTTTACAAGGACGAGTTGTCAGCACGTCGCTTAACCCCATTCAGGGGATGGCCTCGGAGATAGCTGCTTCAGATGGTTTAATAAACGTGCTGGAGCCCACACAACTATGTAGCAGGTCCAACTACGCAAGTCATTCCATCCTACTAAACCTGAGACGCTTAGGTGTTCGTCAGGCTACAGCTATCTGCCTTTTCCAAACTGTCTTATCGCTAAGACATGGGCCGTCAGCGAATTGATACACTGCCGTTACCAGGGGGCGCCCACGCGGAGGACTATGGAAAAGGTCCCCCCCCCCCCCATCTAACCTATATCAGTCTAAGAAATATACATTTCGGAAAACATTTGATATTGTACTTGAGAAAGAAATAACTGCTAACTGGTGTCCGAATTTCAATAAATTCGTCTGAGGAAACTAAACCTTTTTTTATTAATTGTGGAAAACAATCGCTGAACCCACTCACCCACCCACTCACCCACCTGACTTAATGAATTTGACTATGTATATTCCGTTCATTCTGCACAAATTCCTATTTAGTCTCGAGCTCTTGTGCTCAAGATAAATTGAAACCATAAAAACAACGGCCAGCCACAATGAACTCGACTACGACTATAGTTCTAGTCTATACCCACATCTTTCACTATGCCCGCTTGAAAGAACATCCTTGCTTTTGTCTGCATTGTGAAATTTCCTCATTGGACCATTGAAAACTTCAATTAGCGAAAGCTTCTCTTTTATGAATTCAACACTTCCATTTTTCACTTTTCCGTTTCCACTGCATATCGACTGGCATGGTTTAGTTTTTTTTTTATCTTGGAAGATACTTTTCGTCTTTCTGAAAATATATTTTAACATAGGAAAGGTGTTTTCGCTAGGCTAAGGATGAAAGTGTGCATCCGTCTCTATCACCATCATTACGGATGAGATCCGGTGAAGGAATGTTATGAACTCGACACGTAAGAAATTATCCTTTGTCGAATGGTGATACATTCAAATGTACACTAACTACCGTATCCATATTTTATGCACTACGCTTCATCATTTACTATCTAATAGACCGCAAAAGTGGTGCTTCTTCAGACACGGATCGTGCAGATTCTCCCTCCGCCCGGTCACGCGAGAGAGACCTTGTGATGAGTCCTTAAAACATGTTCTTTAATAGCAGTTTCAGATTGTGATTAGAATTTTACGTATTCATGGCACTTGGGCGGCTTGAACTCGCTGTATAAAAGTTGGTTGACTGACTGGCAGTTTGACTTTATGAACTTGAAACAAACTAAAGCCATTTTCAGATACGCGGTGCATACAAGACTGAAGAGTGAAGATAAGCATGTTCATCGCAACACTGAAAATCTCTGCAAATAAAATGCGGAAGAGCTTGTGAATAGTTTCAGTTTGTTTCCATGTTTCAGCAGAAACATTGCTGAAGTTCTGTTGGCAGACAAAAAGGATAGTACTCTTACGTTCTCCGGCGCACATTTCACATACTCTTCGTATATGTGTGTGCAGGCAAAATGCTTTTAAACTGATGTTCTATATTTTTTATGACGTTCAGAACTGTATGGGAATGTCTTTATGAAAATTTGTTTGAAAATGTTCAAAACCACTTTAAAAACATAAAAGAACTACGATTGGGGTAAACCCCAATCATGCAATACTCTAGATGAATTTGAACCTGGTTAAAGCCAATAAATAATTTTGGTTGCAATCTCGGATGCATCGTTAAGACTTTGTTGATCCCATCACCTCTCAGATTTCATCTAGAATATAAACACAAGAGATGAAATCTGACAGCATTATAGGTTTCTCACAAAGTTTGCAACGCTAAGAAATAATGCACCGGCATCAGCACTATTCCGATGGGCGGTAATAAATTCGATAATTTTATAATGTAGGTTACAATTATCATAAAAGTGATATATTCAAAATTTCAAAGCAAGATGTTTTATAGTTTCTGAGAAAATCTGATTATTGTAAATTTTCAAAAATGTGTCATTTTGTATGGGAGGGGGTAGAAGGGGTGGAGCGATTTAACCCGTTCACGAACTTAGCCTTCATTTTTTGTCAAAAATAACGTGTGCAAAATTTGAACTTCATAGCTCAACGCGTTCTCGAGCTAGAGAGGTCACGGACGGACGGACGGACAGACGGACATCCGGTTTTGAGATATTCGAGTGATAATATGAACTTCTGTATCATTCGTTTTTTTCTGCGAGCCTTATTTCTTAGCGTTACAAACTTTGTGGTAAACTTATAATACTCTCAGATTTCATCTAGAGTATAATAATATACGAAGAGCAGGCAGACACAAGAATGAACCGAAGTGCAGTCTTTATCATCCACATTTTGTGTGAATTTAAACTCGTGGTAAAATCGCGCCGCCAAAAATTCTGGCACAAAATTCCAAAAATCGAGTTTTAAAAAATCTCTAAAAGCAAAACCCCTAAATCCTAAATCCCGAAACACAAAATCCCAAACAGAAAGTCCCCAAAAATAAAATTCCTAAATATAAAATCTCCAAACCCATATTTTAGGTGAAAAATTCATAGACTCTGTATCCGTGGCAGATACAGGACCCTGTAAAGGGGGGGGGTGCAGTTTAACCTTGCCGAAGATCCTACAATAAATCCGCGTACCTTAAACTATCTTATGTGTCGCAAAGCTCTTTTAGAAAGACTAGACTACCACCTCTGTCAAGCCAGCCCAGAGCCCACTAACGGACAGGAGTTGGATGACTTGCTGAATAATTTGACGAGTTCAATTGATGCCGCAGTATTTACATTGTGTCCTGTCAGCTCACATGCAGGAAAGAAGAAACCAGCCTGGTTTAACGCTATTATCCCTGATCACAGGGCAGTGTGTGTGCGAAAGAATTTTTAAACTTGTGTTCTGTCTCATTGCTGAGTGTAGAAAGTTTTAACAAGGCAAATGGTATCAGGCTGGAGTCGGATTGACAATCCTACAAAAGACACTTCAGTTCTTTTAAAGAGCAGAGGGTTGCTAAATGCAATTCATCGAGGAGTTTTTGCGCGGATGTATTGAAGGTTCCGGAAAGATATCCATTTTCGCAAAATTTTATCGTCAAACCGATCAAACCTAGCTTTCTACAAAAGCAAGATGGAATAAGGACGTCCTCAAACAAGGAAACTCTTGAGTCCCTGCGTGTCACGCATTTCTCCGGCAACTCGACGATTTGGTCGCTTGAGGATGGCTTTACTCAGAGGATTGCGTCGTGTGACCTCGCATCCATTCTCTGCAGGGATAAGATTCTGTGGGTGATTTCCAGTTTCGAACCTTTAAAACCTGCTAGAACCGCAGATATTATTCCGCTGACATAACGGCCTTGTCCATGTTTCTCTCTTCCACCAAGCTTAAATTACTACAGAGAAACTGATTAACATCCATCTTTGAAACACCATTCCGTCACGCATTCCTTCCGCTTTGGAACATGTCAATTGGGAAGGCAAATCAGTGGATCTGGCTCTGAACTCTTTGGTCCGCCTTCTTGGAAAATCTCTTGATCAAAAGGAATACACCATATGGCTATTTTCCTGGATATCGAAGACGCGTCCGACCTAGCGTGATTCTTAAGGCATTCTTAAGCCTGCACGTCGATGGGTCGCTCTGTAAACTACGAAATAAGCTGTTAACATTTAGGCTTACTCGCGCCACTCTATGCACATAACGCGTTTTTAAGGGGACCCTCGAGGCGGTATATTGTCTCCTTGTCTTTGAAATATAACTGTATATAAAGTGCTTCTGGATCTGGAAGAGATGGGGTACAATGTCACTGTACAATGCAGATAATGTAGGCATCGCCGTTTCTGATAAATTTGCGAGCCTCCTCAGCAAGATACTGCAGAATGCCCTATCCATTCTAATCGATTGGACGGTGTCACGGCTAACCCGGACAAGACGAATTTTGTGCTTTTCACTAGGCGGTATATGTACGTCATGTCCTACTGAACCTCGTACCCTGGAGGGAAGAAAACTGGCTCTTACCGACAAAGCCAAATTCCTCGATCTCATTCTAAACGGTAAACTCAGCTAGAAGCCCAAGGTGTCACTATTGCACTGTACTCGTGTAGAAAGACCCTTGGTAAAAAAAAATGGGGCCTGCAACCGAAAGTGCTGCATTGTATATAGACTGGTGTTGTGCGTCCTTTACTACAGTATGGTATAAGCATGTGGTTGATGGCACTCGCAGTAGCTGCCTATTGCAACCTGTTAGTGAAGGTTGCAAAGACTAGCTGCGTTGGCCGTAACAGGGGCGTTTAGAAGCATTCCGTTAGGCAGATCGGTCACATTGCTCAACTTGCTCTCGTTGGATATTTTCGGCGAACAACTGTGGTGGCCAACATGGCTTTACGCCTTCGTGAAACTGCCCAGTCCCGTGCGGGGATTACTGGACATACATCTATTCTGCGCAACCTGGATCTTCCTTCAAAGATTGACGTTTTTGATAGGAACTACACCGGGCCAATTCCCTCTAGGAAAGGGCAGATGAGTAGGCAGGTTGAAAGGGCTGCCATGATAACCACAACACACATAGACCACGACAGGGTCCGTTGTGTTGCCACACAGGACGTAGTGTCCCACAGACCATCCTATATATCAAACCACACGAAGCTTTCAATAAAACGTTGAAAATGATCAACGTCAGCGGCAACCAAGTCTCCCAAGTCAAGTAGTCTTTCAGAATCGATTTCCTCCTTTCTGCCAAAGCCGGACAGACGCAGAAAAGGTAAAAAGCACTTTGCTTTTCCTTCTCATTTCTGAACTGCTGCAGAAGTCACTATAGGGAATCCGAAGCCTTCTGCTCGCTGATTGGACAATGTCCAGTTATATCACCGACGACAAACCCTATGCGAAGGGCTCGTGTCCAGCCCCGGCCAGATCAACTATGCCTTTTGACAAGTGTTGCAATTCACCCATCTTGAGTTAGTCTTTTCAGCCGCAGCCAGCCAGATAAAGTGATTGTATGACTCCGTGGGGATATCGACATTGCAATTAAAGCGAGAAACCACTTCGTTGCCCCCTTTCGAGCCAGGCCGTCAGCATCGCAGTTTACGACAAAGTCGCTCTGACCTGGAATCCAACATAAGACACGGCACGGCATTTCAGAATCGTCCTGGACGTGGTAAGTGTTCTTATCGCAGCTTGGCTGTCTGTGAGGATAATTATATCCCTAACGGGTATAACATGATGTCCGGCCAGGTCACCACTTCCCGAATAGCCATAGTAGTGATGCCTGAAGAACACTGCAATGGTCGGGGAGTCGAACCGACGTATTAAGGCTGAGCTTGTCGCAGTGCACACCGGCTTCTACGCCCGTATCAGTCTTGGGTCAATGAAAATTGTCTTATTGCAATAGCCTAACTAACACATACAGATTTTATTAATGCAATCCCAGCAAACAATTTCTGTCTTTGGCGATAAGAATGCGATTCGCCTTGGAAGATAAATTTATCGACGGGGATATCGCCATCATATCGCGGGTGTCACCCCCTTCGGGAATAAATAGTTACCGAAAGCGAAACCTCCAGGGGGAACTTCGGCGAAACGAGTAGGCAACAAGAAAGTGAATCGCGACGGGGATAAGTTGACGAATTGAAAAATTACGCGTAGAAGAAATTTTGGTGATGAGAGCCAACTAAAACAAAAATTATCACTTTTTTATTAATCTTCCATCCTTTTCTTTATCTTACATATTCTTTGACGCTCAAAATTTATATTTCATCCTTTTTTACAACTGATATTTGTAGGATTCGAACCAGGCTCCCATGTTTGCAAGTCCATAGTGCTAACCGATGCGCTATCTAGGCTCGTATTGAAAATGATGCGATAGATTGGCGAATTGAAATCGTATCGCGATTCTTTCGACTGAGGGATATCCCTTAATTATTGAAAAATCGATAAATAATCGATAAATGGAAGAATCGCTATCGTATCATCTGGGCAATTTATCTTCCAAATGATCCGAAATTGTTTTCTAGGATACAACGGAAAAGTGAAGTAAATCCTTCGAAAACCGTACGAAAATATGTAACGGATAGAAAATTGATATAAAGCGTTTGTTCGTTATCGACTGTGCAAAACATTTCAATACTTACCATTCGTTTTAGCTACTTTTGCACAAACCTTCCTTTGAATATCCCTCGAATGATATCTTTTATCTCTCGTATGCCAATACGCATGCACAGCACTTACCAATTTTTCCGTGTCCTCCATTGAACAAAAAAGGTGCAAGATACACTCCACGGAACAAATTTCAAAACAATGCGCGGCTACGAGCGGCAGATCCAATTTTTTCGGATCTAGCGCTTGAGTCGTGTAGCGCACATAGACGCTCGTAGCCGCTTCGCACAAACACGCTTGTAATGGACGCATGTTCATAAAAATCCCCAACTTCGGATCTGGCGCGCATTGCCGCTTGTTGCCGTTTATGTCGCGGGAGCGCGTTGCCGCTCCAATACGCTTCCAGTTGATGGCCGCACTACGTCGCACATGCATGCTGGGCACACTATAATCGCTCGGGTTGGGTTCCAAATGTGCGAGCTGAAGTGATAGTGTCCATGTGTCTGCATGGTGAGGACAGAGTACGATATGTGTGGTAGATACAGTGATCGAGTGAATTAGCGCTGCTGCTCGAGATTGCTGTACCGCCACAAGCTTTACCAAACCTTCACGGTCACTTGGGCAATCTTCAACTCTGTTTCCATACTACCACGCACAACACATTATCCGATTACTTAACTCCATAGAGTTATTTTATTAGTTCCTCTAGTCCAAAATGTCATCCGCTCTTAAGACTTTATGGACATTGCTGGCCTAGTTCGACGCACAACGATCTATTCCAACCATAGGCGCTCTGATCACAACCTATGACCTAAAGTCCTTCTCATTTACTAAACTATTATACAAAATTAGCTCCTACATTTCTACGCTCAATAAACCGCCCTGAAGAGGACACATAAAAAGCCGCATTTTACCTATTTTCCATCATTTCGTCCTTTCTATTTCTTTTTTGCTGTATTTCAAATAGAGAACACAACTTCCCTTTTTTTTTATTCTGGTTCTGACATAAAATTTACAATCATCTCACGTTATAGCAGCCTATTCTATTTTCAACATTCATCTTTTGTGTGTTCCACACAGAAAAAAGACGAGGAAATAGGACGAACGGAAAGAATCGAAGCTTATCGTCGCCTGATGCTTCTGCTGCTCCTTGCCTAGCACACTTCATCACCTGAATAAAAGGAAACGTAATAGAACTGTTGGGTGTTGTAAAATTTAGTGGACTACTTGTGCCTTTTGTGTCTGTTCCTCGACGACTTTATAGTGGCGATTCAAAGAGGCTAAGCAACTAGGAAAAATAGAAAATAAAAAGAAAATCACTCGAGAAATAGGGACACAAGATGGGCTAAGTTTTAAGTGATAATTGTGTCGTACATGATACAGGACTTTTGTTTCGAGTCAATTTATTGTGGCAGAGAGGTTGACGGAAAGATATGTTTTCCGGTGGTCTTTGAAAAGGGTATTTGGAATCAAATCAAATTCAAACTCGCCATGTCCTTTAGATTGGAACTAGCCGAGAATCTTTCTCAAGTAAGTTTCGCACTCTGACCATACTTACTTGACCTCTTGAAAATGCATTTACTCCCGGTTTTATTATCAGCATAAAACAAGTCCCCAGAGGGTATGAAGTTTCACAAGAAACGAAGGAGCTTAGTTTTTTCTTGTTTTCAACTTCAATTACAACTTGTACACAGTTGCCACTTTCATGTACCCGTTGTCCCAGACAATTGGCCTCTCACCCTATTCTCAGATCCTTCTCTAATTTAGAATACTTGTTATTTCCCTATCCTACATTGGTACTAGAATATTTAGTAGCATCATTCTGTATAGGCGTACACTGATTGCGATCGTACACTCAGAGAGTGGTTATTCGAAAATGCCGGTACGAGCCTGTCTACTTGAAAATTCAAATGCATATCCCCCCCGGGAGTAACAGAAGCAAGTTTACTGTGGATCCTTTAATTTTCCAGAAGCCATTTGCCTTGTGTTCAATTTTAACAATCGACCCGAAAGGTTGTCGTAAACTCATAGATGAGTTGCAAATGGTTTACCAGGATACCTAGTAATTGAAATAGAGCGGCTACATACCCTCGATGTCTGCATGCATGCTGCTCGTGCTGCTGAGAGACGAGACGATTATTATTAAGGAACTTTCATGCCATTTTTCAGAGTTTTTGCACATGCTCCTGAAGACACGTGGTTACAGTAGAGCGATAGTGAAATTGTACGGGGTGGAGCTTTTCTTTGGTTCATTGATAAAAATGTAGGCTTCTCTGCAAACTCGAGAATTTAATGAAAAAGAGTTCCTTCACACTCTTGGATCACGAAGGCCTTCAATAATCTACATCAAACGAAAGCTAATATGGACCTAAAGAATCATGGCTCAAGTATAGTACATATCTCAGTATTTCTCTAGTCTGGGATATGGTCCACAACCACATAACAACCAACGTGAGGGATCTGACCACTTTTCTTCACAAGTCACTGTATCCAACCGAAAACCAAAACAAAACACATTGTTTGGCACACACGAAGGAGTCACTTTATACATAGTTTGGTCCAAGGAAGCATAAAAGCTCTCCTGGACATTCTATGCGACTTTACTGAACCAACCAACCATTTATAGAGTGTCGCACAACGCTTTATCCCCTGGCATTCATACAACCGCGTACCCACATTGGGCGCTTCGCTGAAATCCATTCGCGAAACGTTCGTTACGTATCCTGGAGCATGGATGCATATCAGTGCAGTATTTCTTCTGGTGAAACCGGGCGTAGTGAATGTGTACTTGGGCCTAAGTGAAAGTGAAGTGACTCGCTACGCGAAACTTGGGGTGCGCTTCAATTGCGAAACTCGGTGGGTTCGTTCGAATTGAGCCCGCTTTTGGACTTTTAATATTCATCGTGTCGTTGCGGCAGTCACTGCAGCTGTTAAGTTGGGAGAAGCGCATTAGCATGCACTGTACCGTCGGCAATCGCTAGACACATAATACTCCTCTAATTTCGCGGCTAAGTTAGTGACGTATAGTGCTAGTATGTACACGACAGTATATTTCTGTAGCTCTCCCATGTGTGCATAGTAATTTTTTAATTGGTCTGTGATAGTGTGTCAACATCTTGAAAGTGGAAATTACTTTGAGTGGATTTGAAGTGCAAATGATTTAATTAGATCTGTCTATCCGTAACCGTCTATCTGTAATCGTCAAGGTGAGTGAGTGGTAGGGGTCGATGTTAAGTGAGAAGCTTATTAGATTGACTCACTAGTGCTTTGATAACATTAGAATTAATTGGTGGTAGATGGATGGTTGGACAATTTTTCAGTGGTGACTGTTCAGAATACATCTATGGCCCGGGTAGCTCAGTCGGTAGAGCGTTGGACTTTTAATCCAACGGTCCAGGGTTCAAGTCCCTGCTCGGGCGATTTATTTTTTTGTAAACAGGGACTTGCACACTATTTGAATAATCTGAAATGATTGTAGAATAAAGTATAAAGTTTTGATTAGAACTAGAGTCATATTGGTAAGACGTTATCTCTACGCTGAAAAGTTACATCACAATCCCAATTCCTTACAAGCGTAGAGAACAAGATTAAAGTTGGATTAAAGTTCAAAACTTGCAATGGAACTCTTAGAGACTTATTGGAGGATTATGGAATATAAATTCGAACAATTATTTTATTTCTATGGATCATTTTCGGAAAATACCGTCACGCCAGTTTTAATGAAGACATAGATAGACCACGGGCTCTCAATCTTTCTGTTTTCGCGACCCCCTTAGAGAAGAAATCGTGTACGACCCCCGCCCGGCCCGATCATAAATAAATAAAATACCGAAAAAGTGATGAATTTTTGAATGTACTCGTATTTCTTTATGATCTTTCTTTTTGTCTGGGATTTTTTCTAGCTAAGTAAGACGGCGGGCAGTGCAGTCAGGCTCAGAGACTCGGGAGCCTGGACTGCCAAGCCGTACGGCCATAGCAACATCCTCAACCAGTTGCCACAAGATGTCGTCAACATAAAAACAGACTTCACTGTGCCCAAACTGAGGTTTGACAGAAGCTTTTCTGCCAAATTCCCCACCAGGGCTGAATGGAGGGGGGACGAGGTGGTGAAGAACTTTGACATCACGGTTTTCACCGTCGGGTCGAAAATGGACTGCGGCGTCGGTGCAGGAATCTTTTCTGAAGTACTGAATATCTCGGAGAGTTATCGCCTCCCGGACTATGCCAGCATTTTCCAGGCGGAAATTCTCGCAATTATGAAGGCGTGTCTCACTCTCAGTGATATACCAGATAACCAGAACATCGCCATTTGCTCAGACAGCCAGGCCGCTATCATGGCACTGAACTCGGTGAGTACTTCCTCCAATCTGGTCGAGCGGTGTGGGGAAGAGTTAACTCGCCTTGACAGACGGCTCAATGCTCTGGGTGCCTGCGGGTCATAGAGACATTGAAGGAAACGAAAAAGCCGACGAGCTGGCCAGGAGGGGGGCCGTTTTAGAAAGTTCTCATGCGGAATCTGTTTGTATTCCGCTGAAGACTGTTAAGAGCAAGATCTCCTCTTACTACCTCAATGTTGCGGATTCCAAATGGCGGAATCTGCCCACCTGCGCCGTATCAAGGAAGATTTGGCCCTCCTATGACAGTAGGAAAACATCTGAGCTATTAACCAAGTCCCGTAGGGATGTCGCCAGGCTCACGGCGGTCATTACAGGACATTGGCCTATCGGAGAACATGCAATTAGACTTGGCATCCCTTATAATCCGCACTGCCGCAGCTGTGGAAATGAGGATGAAAAGGAAACCCTCACTCACTTCCTCTGCGAATGCCCGGCCCTTGCTAGGGCCAGACATCGAGCATTGGGCGAGGCCTTTCTCGTTAACCTGGGGGATGTATCGGGAGTGCAAGATCGGGAAGCTGCTACACTTCCTGAACTCCTCCGGTTGGATCTAGGCATCCTTCCATCCCCTGTTAGCCCAACCATCTTATAACCGATTTTGTCGAGGTTTGTGGTTACAAAACGGTGCATTCGCGCTAATTGGGCTCTGGCAAGTTGTGCTTCAGCCACCACTTATACCAACCAAGACGTTTTAAAAATAATTTTAAAAATAAAGAAAAAAATGTTTTTTTTTTTGTTCGTGATTTTTCATTCCGTTTGTAGTCCGGATGGCGCAACGGTTAGCACGTTCGCCTTCAACGCACTGGGCCCCGGTTCGATCCCGGGGATTTACGTGTCGGACTATGAGCCCACTCAGCTGTTAAATGAGTACCCATTATGGGGTAAATAACTCGGTTGAGCGTGTTGCTGATCACATACCTCTGCATAAAAACCGTCACGATCTAGAAAATGAGATGATGCTAACTCATCTCGAGGCCGTGGTTCAAATTGGACTGTTGCGCCAGTTATTTATTTATTTATTTTTTTATTTCATTCCGTTCACCACCAATTGTTTGAGACTTCAAGTATAATGCTCTGTAATGTAACACTTCTTAAAAAAAAATAGAACAACCAAAACTTTGGTAATTAGTTCGAGTAGAATCTTTAATTTGACTGAACTAAAATATAATCTAAGCTTCCGGGAAGGGTGCTGCAATTTTTAATACCGTTCGAAACGGTGACGTCGTGCCTAAAATGTGTCAAAATACTCGTAAAGAATATGACGTGGTGTTTAGGGGACTTTAAGTAAACCAAACTCCTAAGAAAATTCGAAGTTACCTTGAAACAGTAATTAAAAAACGACTATTTTGGTTTTTAGAAAATAATTCAAGTTTGAAAATCATCTCAGCACGCGGCAAGGTTTTTCAGAGAAAGCGGCTCAAAAATTAGAAAATTTCTTTTGAGTAATGAAATATACATTAGAAATGAGTTTGCAGGTATTACATATTTCATCATCATCATCGTGGCGCAACAGCCCGACATCGGGCTCTGGCTGCCTGGATCGTTGTCCTCCAATTATCTCGGTCACGTGACCGCGTCCTCCAATCTTGGCATGCGATCATCGTCCATACGTTGCACATGCCCTGCCCATTGAAGTCGTTGTGGTTTGACGATTTTGGAAACTTCCAGCTCATCGTACATTTCATACAACTCATGGTTGTACCGGATGCGCCATCCATCTCGGTCATAAACTGCTCCGAAAAATCGCCGCAGAACCTTGCGTTCGAATGTGTCTAGCATGTTTCCGGAGGCTTGAGTTAGGGTCTATGTTTCGCAGCCATAGCATAGCACTGGTCGTATGATGGCTTTGTACACGCGGAGCTTCGTGTTTCTGTGCACATGCTTCGATTTCATTATGGGGAGAGAATTGAGAAAAAAGGTCTTATTAGCTAACTGTATCCGTCGTTTGAGTTTGTCAGTTTCGTTGGCGTCCCTTGACAAGTTGCAACCCAGGTACGAGGGTAAGGTGAAAAGTTTTCGGCCTGACAATGAAAGACTGCGATTTTCAGTTAAAAAATGATTTCATTTTTCTACATAATCTCCCTTGACTTCAATACACTCGGTCCAGCGTTTCTGCAACATAAGTATTCCTTCCCGGAAGTGAGAGTCTGGCAGGCTATGAAAATATTCATCTATGGCCCTCTCAACTTTTTCATTGGATGTTAAGCGCTTCCCAGAAACAAATTTCTTCAAGTTTGGGAACAGATGGAAGTCTGAGGGTGCCAAATCAGGAGAATAGGGGGGATGGTTGAGCAAATCGTACCCCATCCTGCAGTTTACCTGGTGCATTGTCGTGGTGAAAGATGATTTGTTTTCTTTTTCAAGCCAGGCCTCTTATCGCGAATTTTGGCATCCTGGCTGGTCAAGAATTTTGGAGTAATATTCGCCTGTTATTGTTCTGCCTTTTTCAACGTAATCAATTAACAGGATCCCTTTCGCATTCCAAAACATTGCGACCATGACTTTTCTGGCAGATGCGATCAACTTCGCTTTCTTTGGCGCTGAACCACCGGCTTCCACCCACTGCTTCAACTGCTGTTTCGTTTCTGGCGTGTAGTGGTGGACCCAAGTCTCATCCATAGTGACAAATCGCCGCACAAAATCGGTCGGATCCCGATTGAATCGATGCAAATATTGCCGCGAAAATCGTTTGCGCATTTGGTTTTGATTAGTATTCAGCAAATGCGGCAATCATCTTGCGCAGAGCTTTCGCATCTCTAATTCTTTGCGCAAGATGTTTCGCACCCTTTCTTCCGATATCCCCACAGCCTCAGCAATATCACTCACTTTCATTCGTCTATCGTCCAACACGATATCATGCACTTTTTCGATGGTTTCCGGTGTGGTTGCGGTTTTCGGCCGTTTTTCACGTGGGTCGTCTTCGAGGGACGTGTGACCACGTTTAAATTCAGCTGATCATTTTTAACGGTGGATATCGAAGGAGCATAGTCCCCGTAAACTTTTGTTAACTTCGGATGAATTTCCTTAGGGGTTAATCCATCAAAAACGGAAGAATTTTATGACCGCACGATATTCAAGTTTGCCCATTTTAACGAAAAACACGTAAGACGTCTACTGGAAAAAATCGTGTAAACAAGCTACTTGAGAGAACAAGTTGAAAATTGTCGTAGGAACTAATGACACGTGCACCCAGGCACGAAACATAAATTTTTGCTGATTGTAACGGTATTTCTATGTCAGGCCGAGAACTTTTCACCTTATCCTCGTAGCCTACAAACCTATTTGTATTTTGTGCAGCAATAACAGCCACACGCTAGCTAACGGATGACTGGCCTAAAATTTAACGTGCTCTAGCGTTCAATCTATACGTCTGACAAGAAAATGATGGAGACCAGTTTTATAGGAAATAGTGTCTACTTCACTTTTGTGTTGTTTCATTTTCTTGAGAAATGCAGGATTTTCATGTTATAAAAAAATGAAACCGGAATATAGAGGGCTACGCCCGCAATTCGAGGGTTTTGTAGCACGCGCTTATTTTGGTATCTAAATATTGGCTCCCTGCTCTTCTTGGTACCACTCAGCTGAATAAAAACACCATAATTAAATGTCTTACCCATGATACAGTATCTTACATGCCAATTCACAAAAAGACTGCATCTATCACCTCTCAAAGTAATAGTTTTAATACGAGAAGCTGTAGATATATATGTATGTATACGAGATAAACTGTCCTACTCTTTCGAGATGCTTAACCATTCATGTTAAGACGACATTGCAAATTGCAAACTTGTGTAACGGCTTCGAAATTCAGGGCGGCTGGGACAAATTACGGTCTAATATTTTTTCCTCCTCCACTGTTCCCCTTTCTACAAATCTCAAGAAAATGCCAAAAATGGAATCTACTCAACATTACCTTTCTCACGACACCCCACTTGGTTATACCAGTGGATAAAAAAAAATTGACCTTAATTTCGCCTCTGTGTGGACCTCCCCCCCCCCCCCCCCCCCTCTCTTAAAGTTGGCCAATTACAACACAACGCTTTCTCCAGCAAATTATAGCATTTCTACACATTCCCGCCGAATTATGTGTGCAGCTTCAGCCGTTCGTAAGATATTCTATGAACAGACGGACAGACAGGTATTTGACCGATTTTGTAAGATTTAAGACACAAAATCCTAAAAAAATTAATTGTGTGAATAGTCATTGTTAGGATCACCAATCTTCACCCTTCCAAAGTTGGTTCATTAAATAACTGCAATTCGCACTACGAAAAACAACATGCAAGTAGTACACGCATATCTATGCGTGAGGCTGGTAGGTGTATTTTTTGTGTGGATAGTGTCAAAATGCATAACTTTAAGTCAATGTACTATTATTAAATATCATGTCATTGTAATGAAACTTAGAGATATTATTGCCTATGATGTTGGTTATCATTAGCCATCAATATTTTTGACCTCAGGTGTGCTTGAGGGGTGCAGGGGTGTGCTAACTGCAACTATAGAAATGTACTATTATTAACCTTTTTGGATGAGATTTAAAAATTCTATTATTTTTAGTTTTCTATGCTAGTAAAATGCCGCTTTTCTGTAAATTTTCATATGTCTAGCTATAACGGTCTCGAAATGCAAGGGGGGGGGGACATACTCGGACCACATATTTTCCTCTCTCCCTCTTTTCTCCTTTCTTCAAATTTGAAAAATTCCAAAAATGGAATGTACTCGACGGTACCTTTCTTACGATACCCCACTTGCCTATACCAAACGAAAAAAAAATTTCGATCTTCATTTCCCCTCTATGGGGACCCCCCCCCCTTAAAGTTGACCTATTACGACGCATCGCTTTCTCCAGAGAATTATAATATTTCTACATATTTCCACCAAATTTCATGCATTTAGCTTCAGCGGTTCGTGAGATATTTCATGGACAGACGGACGCATGACCGATTTCATAAGCGTTTTGTTTTTATACAAAACCCTAAAAACGTGAAAATTTGCGAGATTTTGCACATTTTTTGAGAATGATACGGGGCACGTTGTAATGCACCATATTCTGGCCTGGTAGAGCTGCTTCCATTGGCAGATCGAAGGCAGCACCTGATGAGTAGTGATCTGTCGGTGGTACGAAACCAGAAGTCGAGGGTCCTATTACACCCGGACCCGATGCGAGCGCGAGGGTATCTGCGCAGTCCGCCATCCATCCTTATCGCCCCCTATTTAATATTATTTCCCATTTTTGCCTCCCATGTTTGTGTTATCTTCTGCAGCCCTATGAATTTTCTTTAATACGTAAAGAACACGGGCAACGAGCGGCGAAAACCTTGCCCACGTCTCCCGAACTGAGCTACAGCAAGCATAGGCCGCTGCTTAGCTCGTTGAGGGGCCTTTTTTTCCGCCTCATGGCACGGCCCGATCTTCACGGTCATTATGCTACCTTAGGCTCCGTCCACACGGGCATCTTTTGATGCCCACCAAATCGTCCATTACAACGCTTTTAGGGGCAAAGTACAATTTCGTAATCAACACCCCTAAATACAATACATAAACCAACATTGAGAAAAAAAACTTCTTTAATTTTTTCCTCACCAAACTACGAAATGATTAGACTATAATTATTAAAATATCGGGAAATTCATTCCTTACAATTTTTATTTAGAAAAAAAGTAAAGTTTGACAATTTGCAGTTATTCTCCTTTATTCAAACAAAGACTCGTTTCAGTGGACAATGAAAATTGCAAATACTAACTATATGTATGCCACAAAGCGGAACAACTAAATATGTACAAAGTGTCTTTAACTGTAATAAAAGATTATATTTCAACGGATACATTTCAAAGTGACCGCTTCTATTCTAGGGAAAGTGCTCTACGTGGCCCGGGTAGCTCAGTCGGTAGAGCGTTGGACTTTTAATCCAACGGTCCAGGGTTCAAGTCCCTGCTCGGGCGGTTAACTTTTTTTTCTCTTGATTTTTACTGGATGTACTAGTATGAATAATTTTTGTACACCTTTCACGAAGTAGGGTCTATTAACTTTATCATGAAGTTTGCAACACACAGAAGGAATCATCTTCGACCATGTAAACTATAATATGTACACATATTCTTGGTCGGCATGACGACATGAGTCGATAAAGCTTTATCCGTGTGTCTGTTTCCATGCAAACTGCTTTCTCAGTTTTTAAGCTATCGAGCTGAAATTTTGTAGAAAATTTTCTGCCTGTTGTACGCTGTATATACATGTAGGAACCAACGCAATCGGACCACAGCGTTATAAAACTGCCATGGCAACAACCGTCCCAAAAGTATGTTTTTGCGAGAAAAACTTTTTGGTCTCTAAAGATTTCTTTACCAAATTTCACATTTTCATTCATATCTACCACCAAACCACATTCCCGAATTTGATTGAAATCGGATTACTATGTCATATAGCTGTCATAGAAACGACCGACCTCTTGACATTTAACATCGCGAAGTGGCTAATAAAAGTGTGCTGAGCAGCTTCTATAGTCCATATGTAATAAAAAACTCGGCAGAACACATCAAGAGACTAGAGAGATGGCTTCTATATCAACGAAGTGCATCGTATCCTGCGACGTCCAAGCACTTTTTCCAAGCATCCCCGTGAAGGAGGCGATAAACAAATTTGAGGAATGGCCAAGCTATGCAGCGACGAAAAGTAATTCACATTTAGGAAAAAACCTTCGAAGCGATAGGCATACGCGCGGTGGCTTACGCAGATGACGTTGTAATACATGTATCTGGAAAGGACACTGGCGTTCTGTCAGATCTCACAACAATGGCTCTAAGTAGGCTACTAAATTGGGCAGGTAAAGTGGGGCTAAGTGTGAACCCGCAAAAGACTGAACTGGTTCTCTACACAAGAAGAATCAAAATTCAGGACTTCCACCTCCCAAGGATGGGCATCACCGAGTTAACTTTGATGACTCACGCAAAGTACTTAGGGTTGATCCTAGACAGCAAGCTTACTTGGATCCGTAACATCGAAGAACGCACCAAGAAAGCAACCATTGCTCTGTATACCTGCAAAAGTTTGCTTGGTAAGACATGGGGGCTCAATCCTCGAATTATGCACTGGATGTATACAGCTGTTGTTAGCCAATTCTATTATACGGAATTCTGGTCTGGTGGACAGCACTCAAAACCAGGTGCAATAAACTGAAAATGGAAAAGACCCAAAGACTGGGATGTTTGGGAATCACAGGAGCGATGAGAACCACGTCCACAAACTCCCTAAACACCCGTAAGAACCTACCCCCACTGGACCTGTTTCTAGTGAACGCAGCGTCCAAATGTGCACTAAGACTTAGGGAAACGGGGCAATTTAGCACGAGGCCCTATGGTCATCGTAACATCAAACTGCCTCTCGAGAATACAGACCTCATTAAACCGGCAATTGACTCCAAGAGAAAATTCCGGGTAACCATACCAGAAAGGGATTTCTACTCCACAGGCGAGAACAGACCTAAGAATTCCCTAAACCTCTATACGGATGGCTCTAAGACCGAAACAGGTGTTGGAGCCGCAGTTCATTCGCCGCAGCTCCTACACAATTTATCGCTCCGACTGCTGAACGAGTGCAGCATCTTCCAGGCGGAGGTGGTAGCGATACAAAAAGCTGCAGAGCTAGTCTCAACAACACGCAGGATGGGCAACATCTACATTCACTCAGACAGTCAAGCTGCGCTGAAAGCGCTGCAGTCAGACACTATCAGATCAGAGACAGTGCTTAACTGTCTCTCAATTCTTCAGAGACTGGGCACCTCAAGGAAGCTGGAACTCCGATGGATACCAGGCCACAGCGGTTGCCTTGGCAACGATATTGCGGATGGACTCGCAAAGCAGGGAGCCGCATTGGACGCCACAATGGCAATAGCAACTCCTATTCCAATACAAACACTGAAAAGAAAAATGGACTCTCAGATGATGCAACGGGCCAACCAAAATTGGAACAGAATCGTCAACTCCAGAATTACGAGAGAACTCTGGAACTCGTACAACACTAAGAAAACCGGGGTAAATGTGCAATGCCAGTGGGCTTATTAACGGGTGACTGCCTAATAGGTGAGCACGCACACAGACTGGGACTGATCACAGACAGCGGCTGCAGGAACTGCTAGCTGCCAAATACCAAAGAAACTTTGGAGCACCTCCTGTGCGAATGCCCGGCACTCGCAAGGACAAGGCATACATATCTTGGAGACTACTTTCCCCGCAACCTTAGAGCGATTGCAAACCTCAACATAATGAATCTTCTAAGATTCGCAGGCGCGACGAAAACCTTCGAGCTCAACAAGGACTTGCTGATTACGACTGATAACAACACCTAACGATCTCTGTTGTCTTTCTTTGTGGTATCGCTATGGACCCAAGTGGTCTATGCGGGGCCGTGAGGCCGCCACCTAACCTAACCTAGGAAAAAAGTTATACAGAACCACAGCGTGAACAGCGATGGGAAACCCCTTGTCACCACTAATAAGTGAAATATTTATAGCATCCATCGAAGACGAACAAAGAGAGGATGCATGCCAAAGTCCTGGGTCAAGTATGTCGACGACATTCTAGCAATCATACCCAGGAGTCAGCTGAACGAGGTGTTGGAGATGATAAACAACATATATCGAAATATCAAGTTCTCTATGGAGGCGAAGAACAACATGGAAATAGCATTCCTAGACTTAAAAGTGACATGGGCGAACAGACATATATCGGAAGCCAACGAGCACACAACGAACGATAGTGAGCACCTCTCAACATACACCGCAGCAAAAAATGGCAGCATTTCATAGTCTGATACATAGGCTATTTAACACGCCCTTCAATGACGATGGATACAACGCGAAGCTCCAATACAATAAAGAAACCGCGCTGATCAGTTGATACAGACCTAGCATAGTGGAAAGATAATCGGGAAAAAAGTCAACAGAGGTCACCAGGACAATCTGTCCAGGCTGGCTTCACAGGAGAATGAGGGTACACAGGTCCGCAGATCAGGAGGGACAGAGTCAATCCGCAAGAAAAGAAAGCAGATCTCGATACGCTCCCTACGAGGCTGTAGCCCTGTCAAAGAACAATTAGAACAAAAACAAATTGAAAAATTGTGATTTTCAAACTGACATATCTCGGGTGTGTTCCATCGTATCGACTTCAAATTTGCAACCAAGGATGAACCTAGAAAATGACGATATCGAATTGGAAAGTGATTTTATTGTGTGAGTAAAAAACTGTCTTCCATCTTCAAAATTCAATATTTTGGACGAGTCCCTCTCTCCTCGATATTTCTATTATTTTCGACCGACTTAATTTCGCCCATAAAACACAATAAAAATAGAAAATCATTTCATCTTCCACTGAGCTCACAAAATCCATCATCATAGTCATAAGCAGACCAAATATGTAATGGATATCTACACGAATCCTTCCAATCTATTAGACGTCAGCCGTTCTCCTCCTTCGACAAATGTGTGTAATATCCTTCGCCACATATTTTGGACAAAACGTTCAGCCTGGTTTTTATGTCACTGAATTTTCCACAAGGGACTCTTGAAACGCGGCCGATCCAACTTGTAAATAGCTGGTGTTAGAGGAAAAACTGTGCACACGGTTGAATACAGTCGATTATTTCGCTAGGATTACACTGTAAGCCCGGCCACCGACTGTCGAACACGAACTCCAACTCCAAAGCGAACTTGGTACAAATCCCCTGTGACTAGCTCCAGGCACACACACACACACTTCATATAAATGTGAAGAAAACCGGCCCACTTGTACCATGTTCGTGCTCGAATTGGAGTTGGAGTTCGACAGTCTGTGGGCGCACTTAATGACATTCCGACGCGGGACTCGCGAATATTATGTCGAGCACGATTACATTTGAAAATTGCTTTTTCATGAATGAGACTACCGCAGATCCTGGTAAATAAAGTCCTCGGCCGGGTAATCAAATATATAAACTATAAATGTACTGAAAGGGTCCTTCAGTTAATTCTCCATATTGTCAGTGATGTAGTTCCGAGGACGTGTTCATGCTAATTCTCTAACAATTAAACAAAATACAGTTGTCGAAATCAAGCACATGCTGGCAAACAAGCTCGATCCTCTGCATATCCTGAATTTATTACATTACGAATAAAAGAGTGCTCACTTACTTCGCATAAACACCGCGTGTTTATGCGCCAAAGGCAAAGTGTGATGTTAAAAACTACTACAGACTGCGCCCAGTCGGCACCAGCACCGGCATCGGAATCATCGCGTAATTAAAAAACCCTTGGCACTTAAAAGCCACCATGTCGGTCTTCATGCTCGGCTGGCGCAAACCTCAGAGAGAGATTTCATAACTCAGAAAATTTTATTGCGAGTGGTTTAGCAGAATGTACACCCGAGAGTTGCAGCTAAATGCCAGGAAGTAATTTTTTTTCCCTAGTAGACTGGGAGGAAAAAGTAAAATTTTAACAATAAAAAAACGTCAAGGTAATTGGTCGTGTGGTAATTGCATTTTATGCCTTGGGATGCTGGTAGGAATTGATTTAAGTCCTTGATTTATTTTGATGCGAGTATGTACTTGAATTAATTTAAATTTAGTCATGCGAAGTTGGTGATTAAAAAAATGTACAGATTTTGCCAGTGAGCGCAATGAAGGAGAACACAATGACATCTTACTTCGATTTCAACGAAATTTGATTCGAAGCTTCCTTCATTATCATCGTGGCGCAACAGCCCGATGCCCGATCATCGTCCTCCAATTATCTCGGTCAAGTGACCGCGTTCTCAGTGGAGAACTCTCACACTCATGTTTATATGTACTCTGTTATCAAGCATGCATACTTGATTATCAAGGCATTGATATTATCAAGTGTGCATTGATATTAAGGTTCTAGATATATAATATTTAATTGTCAGATTGTTCTAGGAGTTCAAATAAACAAGACATATTGTAAACCTTAATGTGTTATTACTTCGGGTTTACAACATTGGCGACGAGGATTATTGAAGAATTACCATAGCCGCACTGTACCTAAGCAAACCAAGGAAATGGAGAAGGCAATTGGAAACCTAATCGAAGTTTTTCAAGAACAAATGCGTTTTTCCGAGCAACAACGCCGAGAAGATCGGGCTATCATCGATCAACTTCTCGCTGCCAGATTGGTACCATTTGAAGCCAAAGTAGGGACAGCATCTACCATCAAAGATTTGGCTGATTCAATGCTCCAGTTCGAATACGATCCTGAGAATAACTCCGTTTTTGAGACATGGTACGCACGTTACAAGTCAGTTTTCATGACAGAAGCCGCCTCACTTACAGAACAGATGAAGGTTCGTTTACTTCTTCAAAAATTGAAACTGACCGACTATCAACGATTTTCTGATGCTATTCTCCCGAAAGAATCTCATGAGCTGACATTAGAGGAAGTTGTTAAGAAGCTGACATTAATTTTCGGTCACCGTCAAACAAAATTTTCGATGCGACATCAATGTTTAAGCCTGGCTAAAAAGAGCTCCGAAGATTTCTCGCAGTACGCCGCTCGTATCAATAAACATGCAGAGAAGTTTGATTTAGCAAAATGTACCTCCGACGAGTTCAAGGCTTTACTTTTTGTCAGCGGTCTCAAGAATCCTGAGGATTCCCTCATTCTTGAGAAGCTCCTCTCGAAACTTGATAGCGAGAGAATTCATCTTACAGCTATCACGACGCAAACTGAAATTGACGCATTCAAAAGGCTAACTCTACAGGATTTGGTGAACGAAGCCGAGCGTATAATTTGCCTGAAACACGACAAAACTATTGTTACAAACACATCTCAGTACTCATCTCCCAAGACAGAAGTACTCTCAATCAAGCAAGGAGCGGCAAAGAGAAAGGAAGTAACAGAGAATTCCAATCGTCAAAAATCATTGAAGCCTTCCTTACCTTGTTTACATTGTGGTGGTGTTCACTGGCATAAGGATTGCCCATTTAGAGAAAAGGCCTGCAACGATTGTCAAAAGATTGGTCATAAAGCTGGTTATTGTGATATAAAAACCAGTCGTCCGACATTTCGACGTCAACGCTCAAATCCTGATTTATCTCAGGAAGTCAAGCAAATCAATAGTGCGAAACAACATAGAAAATATCTGGTACCAAATGTCAATGGTTTTTCAATAAAACTTCAGCTTGATACTGGATCCGACATCACTATAATCTCTCGACAAAACTGGGTAAAACTCGGAAAACCAACTCTCGAGACAACAAGCATGGCAGTCAAGAGTGCATCCGGTGACAAATTCCCATTGATTGGCAGTTTTCCCTGCGTCATGAAACTCAACAACAGAGAGGAGTACGGCAAATGTTATGTCACGCCACTCCAAATCAATCTCTTCGGTGAAGATTGGATGACAATTTTCAACACCGGCATAACCGTACTGTTCTTCAAGACTGCATTTTTTATGGCGAACGAATAGTTATTCCGGAGATTTATAGACAGCAACTTCTTGAGGATCTCCATCATGGTCACCCAGGTGAATGCCGCATGAAACTTTTAGCTGCAAGTAAAGTATTCTGGCCAAACATTAACACTGACATCGAACGAGTAGTAAAAACCTGCGAGACTTGTGCTACTATTATTTCTAAAACTCCAGTCAAATGTTTACTTCAACCTTGGTCGGTACCATCGTCAGCGTGGGAACGCCTACACATCGATTATGCAGGTCCCATCGACGGAAATTACTTCTTGGTCATTGTCGATGCATTTAGCAAATGGCCAGAAGTCTTTAAAACAACGAGTATTTCATCCGCTAAAACAATTGAGCTCATACAGAAGGCATTCGCCCAACACGGACTTTGCAACACAATCGTTAGTGACAATGGCCCACAATTCGTTTCTGAAGAATTCAAAGCATTTTGCGAGTCTGAAGGCATCAAGCATATCACCACAGCTCCATACAGCCCACAATCAAACGGCCAAGCTGAACGATTTGTTGATTTGCTTAAGACTGGGTTGAAGAAAGCGGAAGGAAATATTGATCAGAAGCTTCGCCAGTTCCTATTTTGTTACCGCTACACACCGTCATACGCACTAGGTTCAAAGTCCCCATCAGAATTGTTAAATAATCGGATAATGAAAACTCGCTTGGATTGTGTTAAGCATCGAGCCGCATCGCACCAGGAGGGCAGCTTCATGGCAGAACAATTTGATCGACACAATGGTGCTAAGTGGAAGGAGTTCAGCGAAGGTGACAAGGTGTACTTTCAGCTTCATTCCACTTCAGACAAGTGGGAATGGACTCCAGCAGTTATCATGCAAAAGTTAGGTGCCGTCAACTATAGGATCAAGCTTGTTATGCCTAGCAATGACCGTGTCGTGAAGGCTCATTCGAATCAACTTAAGCACCGACATACTACCGGAGTGTTTAATGAGTTATTTGAGGCTCCAGAGTGGACCGACAACATCGAAGTTGAACCAATCATTATTCCGCAAGCTGCCCCTCGTCAACCACACATCATTGATCATCAGCTTCAAGCAACCAATGACCTCGATAGAGAATTTCTGGAAGCTGAAGATGATGAAGCAGGCGTGGAGCCCATAACAGAAATCTCACAAGGAGTTCGACGTTCTGATCGGATAACAAAAGGCATCGCTCCACGTTGGCATCAACATTATCAAAGATTTTAAAAGGGGAGGAATGTGGAGAACTCTCACACTCATGTTTATATGTACTCTGTTATCAAGCATGCATACTTGATTATCAAGGCATTGATATTATCAAGTGTCCATTGATATTAAGGTTCTAGATATATAATATTTAATTGTCAGATTGTTCTAGGAGTTCAAATAAACAAGACATATTGTAAACCTTAATGTGTTATTACTTCGGGTTTACAACATTCTCCAATTTTGGACGCCCAGCAGTTGTTCGGCGTTCGGTTTTAAGGTGACCCTCAGACGCGAGTGCCCCGTCAAAATTCTACAAATCATTCTAACTCCGGCTTTGCTCAGTCGCAGCAATTCCAAGGTATAAGTACGCGAGTAGCCCGAGATGAACAGCCTGGCCTGTCTCCTGCTTCTGAATGCGTCGTTGCGGGAAACACGTAGAGCTAACGACCAGATTCCTACTGCAGGCGAAGTCAATTAATCGTTCACCGTTATCATTGCATTTCTCATGGAGGCTATGTCCTCCAGTGTTTCCCCGATGCCAACTTCCGTTTGCAACTTTCGCATTGAAATCTCCGAGCAGTATTTTGACGTCGTTCGTTGGAAGTGAGTCGAACAGTGTCTCCAGGCGGGCATAAAATTCATCTTTCACTAGATCTTCCTTAACGTAACGAATTCTTGTCGTTTATCTCGCTGTCAATCCAGTTTGTTTCCTGGATTGCAGTGATGCTCAGTTTGTAATTCTCGACCTGTTGAAGGAGGGCCTTCACGGCTCCCGGTTTGTTCAGGAAGCGTACATTTCAGGATCCGAAAGAATAATCCGTTAAACGTTTGCCTGGTCGGCGTTGTTGATCCATCCAATCTGCGGCTTTTGTTCCAGGTTTCTTGACATGGAGTAGTTTTTACAAGGATGGGTTGTCCGCCCATCGCTAAACCCTATGCTGGAGTAGCCTCGGTGATAGCTGCTTTAGTTGATTCATAACATGCCAGAGTTCACACAACTATGTTGCAGGTCTGACTACGTAATTAATCACACCCTACTAACCTGAGATGCTTGGGTTTGACTCAGCCATTTCGGCTATAGCTATCTTTCCCTCCTCCTTTCACAACCATGGCTTGGGACAGGCTTCGTCGGAATTGGGTTGAAATATGCAATTAGCTTTCAAATGAAAATTGATCACAGCGGCGCTGCGATCTCCAAACGAATTGTAAAGCATTTCTACTTCCGTCCCGAGCTTTTTCGACATACTCCTCAAAGACATTATCACGTCAAAACTGAGGCAAAAAGAAAAACCATAACGATATGCCTAAAAAATGTTATCACCACTTTCTCGGCATTTTAAGTGTATGTTCGGGCTGAGGGGTCGCTTGCGATTTTGTTTTCTCTAAGGGGGTCGCGACAGCAGAAAGATTGAGAGCCCCTGCCTTAAACAATCTCTTCCCAAGTGACAGCAAGGTTCTCCTACTTTTTTCCATCAATTTACTAATTCTATCCATAACTGCTGAATTTCTTCTGCCGAAACTTCTATAGTCACAGAGAGTTTGCTAAAAGCACTTTTTTGGTCTGATGACAAATTATCTCAATATCGCATATATTCACTTATATAAGCTATTTGCGGCTACCATTTAATCTCATTAACTTTCCGAATTCAATTCGGTAGCCTAATTAAAGCAACAAACACATGAACGCCGTACAAAAACAATTGCAAAGGCTTGCGCCTCATCACGCAGGCCACATGAACAAACTCCAAAAAGGACAACAAATTATTCCGACCTACCGACTAATGTTCCGCCACGAAAAAAAAAATTTCAGCTCGCACAAATTTCAGCAAGCTGTCAAATATTGCGAATAAAGGAATGTGGTTGGCTGTCGACAAAGTCGGCACCGAGTATCGTACCATACCATTTATCAGAGTCCTTCTTTCAGCCACATTTTTGTATGTCTAATGGCTGTGTCGGGAAGCAAACGAAAAAACACCCATTCGGTCTTTCACTCATTCATCTATACGCAGAGGTATCCATATATGTACGAGTATCCGTATATTCCAGGATGGCTCCTTGGAATTGAAATCAAAATGTGCCAGCTCCACCAGTCAGTCGAGCCGGCAACCGTAGCCATAGTCAGACCCGGTCGTCGGTTCATCAAAAATGCTAACAATCATAAATTATGGGATATGTGAACGTAATCAGAGAAAAAGTGGAACAGTCGGTTTCCCTGTTTGGGCTCTTGCTGTATCCCAATATGATTGAGTCCAAGGAAGCTTCCAACTCTCTGGGCGGAAAGAGAAATTGATATTCGAAAAATTATATAGTCGGGGTAGAGGGACGATAATCAAGTTTTAGGACCACGATGCTATCATCATCGTCTACTTGGTCCTTTCTGGAGTCGGACGATATTTGGATGGATGATAGCGATAGCCGGGGAATATTGGTGATTGAAACGGTTGGTCCCATCGACTATTCTCCCCAAGACAGTCGATTAAATGTTAATGAAATACTCGTACCCACCACCCGGTCAATTGATGTTGAAATACCATCGCTGGTCCCATTGAATTATTTAGTAGAATTCAATGATGATGATGATTATTATTTGGGAATGATAATTGGAATCAGAGGTGAGCTAATGAGTTTTTTTTTCCACGTTAATCGTTAACGTTTGAGGTCAAATAGATAATTACCGAGTGGTGAGTAGGTAATAACGGGCAGACTTGGGTAAATTTCAAGGCAAAAAACTAGTTAACATGCGTGAGTGAAGGATATAGGGGGATTTGTTTCGCTTTCAAATTATGTTACCACTGCGACCGAAAAATTATATATTGTGCCATAGCCTTTTAATTAGGGCAAAAGACGACCCACTAGTCTAATAGCCCCCTGGCTGGAATTCGACCCGGACTCCTTTTTATTTTATCATAGGTTACAAATAAGTTTTCAGTTCAGATTGAAAAAAAAATGAATTGGCTTCTTTTCGATAGATGATTTAATTTTATTGAAAGAAATATTGTGGCGCTCGGTGGCCGTGATCGTTCGGTCACCGCTCTACGATACTACTCGTAATCTAGAGCTCGGAGATCAAATCTCGGCGCGATCAAAAACTGCCTGTGAGTACTAATAGAACTCTCACAGTGCTCCGAGCTTGTCAGTATAAAGACGGCGCGGATAGGATGTGCATGCTAGCAAATGCACTTCCAAAAAGTAAATGTTCTATCGAAACGTCAACAAGGCATGGAAATGCTAGAGATGTTGACGCGCCCATGCCCCTGGAGGGTGAAGGCAATTAGAGAGAGAGAGAAGGAAATATACGAGTATATGTGTATTTAGCAAATAAAGTATATATTTACATATTTCTTCATCATCGTGGCGCGACAGCCCGACGTCGGGCCTTGGCCGCCTGGATCATTGTCCTCCAATTATCTCGGTCACGTGACCGCGTCCTCCAATTTTGGGAACCCAGCAGCTGCGCGGCGTCCACACCTACTGAGCTCTCCCAACGAGATCTCGGTCGTCCTCGCAGTCTCGCTCCGTCGACTCGTTCTGCATTCATTACTCTCTTAGGCATGCGATCATCGTCCATTCTTTGTACATGCCCTGCCCATTGAAGTCGTTGTAGTTTGACGATTTTCGAGACTTGCAGCTCATCGTACATTTCATACAACTCATGGTTGTACCGGATGCGCCATCCATCTCGATCGTAAACAGCCCCGAAAATTCGCCGTAGAACCTTACGTTCGAAAGTGTCTAGCATGTTTTCGGAGGCTTGAGTTAGGGTCCATGCTTCGCAGCCATAGCATAGCACTGGTCGTATAATGGTTTTGTACACGCGGAGCTTCGTGTTTCTGTGCACATGTTTTGATTTCATTATGGGGAGAACCGAGAAAAAAGTCTTATTAGCTAACTGTATCCGTCGCTTGATTTCGTCAGTTTCGTTGGCGTCCCTTGACAGGTTGCAACCCAGGTAGATGAAGTTGTTCACGAACTCGATGTTGAGGTCCCCCACGTTGATCCTCGGTTGTGCAGGTGTCCTTGTCACCGATTGCATCATTATTTTAGTTTTACCCTCGTTAATACGTAATCCAACTTCCTTTGCAGCGGTATCGAGCGTATGCACAAGTTCTTCTGCGTCAGCCAATCTTCGGGACATGATGTTGATGTCGTCGGCGTACGCTGCTAATTGTGTCGACTTGATGAGTAGCGTCTTGCTGTTGTCCATATTCATGGCCCGAATAACGTATTCCAGTGCTAGGTTGAAGAGCGTCGGTGCCAGTCCATCGCCCTGTTTCAAACCAGTGCGTGTTTCAAATAGATCAGTAAGTCTATTCTGGATCCTGACTTGTGAGATGGAGTTGGTCATCGTCATCTTTGTCAGTCGCACTAATTTTGCCGGTATACCAAATTGCAGCATGATGTTGTACAGTACTCCACGATCGATACTGTCGTATGCCTGCTTGAAGTCGACAAAGATTTGGTATACGTTTACGTTGTATTCCCAGCACCTCTGGAGTATCAGTTTGACTGAGAAGAGCTGATCGGTTGTGGAGCGACCAGGTCTGAAACCGCTTTGATATTCGCCAATGACTCGTTCTGCGTACGGTTTTACTCTATTTTCCAGAATTTTCGTCAAAATTTTATAGGACGTACAAACTAGTGAGATGCCCCTGTAATTCTCACACCGCAGTTTATCTCCCTTTTTATGAATTGGACAGATGATGCTTCTGCGCCTATCGTCTGGGATCTCCTCGTTCTCCCATACTCGCAGGAGTAATTGATGTATGGCATCAACTAGACTCGTTCCACCGAATCTTAGCAGTTCAGCTGGGATCTCGTCAGCGCCCGGCGCTTTATTTCGTTTTAGTGACCGCAACGCGAGATCAACTTCCTCTACTGTCGGGGGTTGAATGGGTGGGCCTAGATCAACAATATCGTCGAGAGCTTCCTGTGTGGGGATGTTAGATGGTCGGTTTAGAAGCTCTTCAAAATAAGAGGCCCATCGTTTGTTAATACCATCGGTGTCGCTGATGATGTTTCCATCCTTGTCCTTACAAAGGCTAGTCCTGGGCTGGTAGCCGTTCTTAATTGTATTGACTAGTTTGTACGCTTGTCTGGTGTTCCTATTAGCTAAGTTTTCGTTTATGTTCAGCAACTGCTCGTCAAAGTATTTACGTTTCTTACGTCTAATTATTCTATTCGATATTCGCCGTAGCTCGTCATATTTTTCTCTTCTGGCTCTGGTTCCTCGTTGAATCCATTGTCTGTAGGCCTCGTTTTTCGCGTCAAGTGAATTTTTGCATTCTTCGTCGAACCAGTCATTTCGCGCTCGCCGGGCTTTATATCCCACGACCTTCTCTGCGACATCCTTGATGGTACCCTTGAGTTCTTCCCAGAACCCATGGACGCCTGTGTTGCTGATATTGTGTAGCATAGGTGATAGTTTTTCCTCAAGGGCGGTAGTATACGCCACCGCTGTAGCATCACTCAAGAGCTTATCAACCGCAAAGATTTTGGGAGGGCTGATTCTTGACTGGTGCACTGAAGAAATTCTACATCTGTAGGTCGTCTTCACCAAGTGATGATCTGAGTCGCAGTTTGCTCCTCGATAGGAGCGGACATCCATGACACTAGACGCCCATCTCCTGCAAATGAGGACGTGGTCAATTTGGTTGACGGTATGTGCGTCTGGAGACTTCCAGGTCTGCTTGTGAATGCGTCGATGCGGGAAGCACGTAGAGCTTACGATTAGATTCCTGCTGCAGGCGAAGTCGATAAGTCGCTGGCCGTTATCGTTACATTCTTCATGGAGGCTGTGGCCTCCAGAGGTCCCCCGATGCCAACTTTCATTCCCGACTTTCGCGTTAAAGTCTCCCAGCAGCAATTTGACGTTGTTTGTTGGAAGTGAGTCGAAGAGAGTTTCAAGGCGGGCGTAGAACTCGTCTTTTACTGCGTCTTCTTTAACTTCAGTGGGGGCATGCACATTGATGAGCCAGAGATTGAAGAATCGAGTCTTGATGCGAATCGCACACAGCCGTTCATTTATGGGTTTGAAGTCAGTAATATGCGGTTTGAGGTGATTGTCCACTATAAATGCTACTCCAAACTCCTTGCGGCCCGATGGTTTGCCACTTGTAAAAATTGTGTGCGATTTCTTGTCATTAATCTCGCTGCCAAGCCAATTTGTTTCCTGGACTGCAGTTATGCTCAGTTTGTACTTTTCGACCTGTTGAAGGAGGGCCTTCTCGGCCTCCGGTTTGTTCAGGGAGCGTACATTCCAGGATCCGAAAGAATAATCCTTTATTCGTTTGCGTGGTCGTCGTTGTTGATCCGTCCAATCCGAGGCTTTTGTTCCAGGTTTCTTGACATGGAGTGGTTTTTACAAGGACGAGTTGTCAGCACGTCGCTTAACCCCATTCAGGGGATGGCCTCGGAGATAGCTGCTTCAGATGGTTTAATAAACGTGCTGGAGCCCACCCAACTATGTAGCAGGTCCAACTACGCAAGTCATTCCATCCTACTAGACCTGAGACGCTTAGGTGTTCGTCAGCCATTCAGGCTACAGCTATCTGCCTTTTCCAAACTGTCTTATCGCTAAGACATTGGCCGTCAGCGAATTGATACACTGCCGTTACCAGGGGGCGCCCACGCGGAGGACTATGGAAAAGGTCTTTGCCCCCCCATATATTTACATAATTACATATTCACATTTATTTATTTTTCGAGCCTTTTTCTTCGCAAATTTGTCGATGACGTCCGAAAAATCATCTTTTGATCCTAACTCGTTTTCGATTGCTAAAACTGCAAGATAATTCATCCTTTGCTGTGTTGTTGTGCTCCTTTGCCATGTTTTCAATGAATTCGATAATCTGCTAAATGATCTTTCAGCCGATGATACCGTCACAGGAATCGTGCAGAAGATACGAATTGCCATACAAAAATTAAATAACAAAAATGGATTCCAGTTTTTTTGACATAAATATGGTTGAGCAATGAAAATGGATCTTTTTCGCCTTCAAAAATTGCCGAATGAATATTTTACAAGTAGAAAATTTCTTGAACAAGTTGCATAGACAAATCCTTTTTGTATTTATCGACTAGAATCAAAACTTTCTCTCCAAAAAGTTTATCTTGGATTTCGGTGAACATTAAAATTGGAGAGAATAATTTACAAATATCATTGACAATGGTCGACCTCGTCTGTAAGTCAGCAATTATAAAATCTAATACGGGATAGATAGATAGATAGAAGATTCGAGCTACTTTCCCAGCAGGAAGGCACTGCGACCATAAAGATTTATTGTGCCGTAACTCATTAATCCAAAAGACCGTCCACTCTTCTAATAAAGGGCAGTAAGTCTTTAGCAGGAATCAACCTGAATTCTGCAGTGCTGGTAGTAGCCTGCCCGAGGAGTGACATCCTAAAACGCGCGATGGCGGGACATTCGCACAAGATGTGCTTGGTCGTTTCCACGTCCTCCAGACAAAGACGGCATTCAGTCTCGCTTGACAGACCCATCTTGTTCAGGTGATATCTGACCAGGTCACTAGGAGTCTTCGGTGGGTTCTACTCATTTGAGTAGTACCCTTGTGACTGAAGGGCATTATCAGCTCCTTTGATTGACGAAGCCCTGGAAGGTTATTAATAATAATTAATTAATTAATTAATACTGTTGACGCAATCGTGCAAGCCAATCTGTGATCCGCAGTTTGGCCGAGGCCAGTCCAAAGCCACAGTAAGGCTCAGGTCCATGAAAACGACTGGATGATCCTTGTCTAGCAAGTTCATCTGCAGCTTCGGGATAGTAAACAGTTCTAGTTCTAGTTTCTAGTTCTAAAGTTGTATGACCACATTTTTCTGATCGATACAAGACAAAATCTAATACCAAATTGTCATTAGGAGACCTTTGAATGACTGAAAGTAGTTTTTAAAACCCTGAATAAGGATTTTTTGCTGACGGTGTCAAATTTAACGTCGTGTCTTCAAGAAGTATGTATATCGAGGACTACCAAAATCCCTGGATAATGTTTAGCAATCGGGCGAACAACTTGGATTCTTTCACTCCATCTTGTTCCTGACAATTTTTGTAATGATAATGAGTACTTCCCATTGAGCAGGGCTGGATGAGAAAAAGGAAAACAAAGTCTCAACATTGCCGAAATAAGTGATGACATCTGCATTCAACTTTGCAGCATTATATCCAACTCGATTCGGCGAATGAGCTCCAAACGACGAATAAATTGCAGTGCCATTTTTCTCCAAAATCCTTTTCTGAACACACATCATGGATCCTTTATCATAGCCTTGCGATCTGCAGTCTTTCAGTGGAATTTTGTGATTTTCTAAAGTAGAAAGTACTTTTTCAGCTACTTTTTCTTCGGTTTTACCAGAAAAATTCATGAACTGAATGAAACGCTCACAAATTTCTAATCTCAATGTTTTGTTGTCTTGGTGAACGTATCTTCGAATCCAAATGTTTTGCTCCTGAGAAATATCGGGACTTGCATCTACAATATTCCATAGTAAATGGCTTTCTCCCTTTGACCTAAAATGGTTTGGAGGAGTTTCTCACCGCATAACTCAATGAATTCATTTTGGGACTCACAGGCACTTGGCCACACATATTTTTTTCCCTTCAACTGTACCTCTTGAATTTTTGTGAAATGTTCCCGGATACCCAAGAAATCGCCATTATGAACATCGCAAATTTTGGTAGTATCTCCTTGAAAAGCCAACCCCCTGCTTGCTAAAAACAATGTAACATCCAAGATGCGCTGAAGGAGTGCACTCCATGTTTCTACTTCAGACTGGATTTGGCGTTGTAAACTTACACGTACTTGTTGCTTGTGTTTTAGCCGCGATACAGCAAAGCATTCAGCAAAGTAAAAATAAACTAGAGTTTATCGTTAAACCACAAGACTTGCACTGATAAATTCATTACAATGCAAACATGAACTTTCAGCTAATGTGGAAGGAAAGCTCTTACTAGTGATGGGCATAATGACTCTTTTCACTGTGCCAGCACATAAGCTCTGACTCTTTCCAATGAGTCGTTCAAAAAGAGTCGTTCAAAAAGATTCGTTCAAAAAGAGTCATGCAAAAAGTCTGAAACTTGGTTAATAACATATTCAATAAAAGTCGTAGTTTTTTCCTTTATTTTTTACCCCCGATTCGAAGTCGGCAACCCCCAATGCCATTTAGTTAGTAGTAGTAGTAGTACCCCAAATTTTTTTTCTCTTTTTTTTTTGACCCCAGATTCTGAGTCAGCGACCCCCCAATGCCCTTAAGCTCGAGCCAGCCAGATCGGGCCACTGTTTCCCATGAAAACGGGGCTGCCAATCTGGGGTGGGCTCTTTTGACTCTTTTTGAACGATATGGACGATTCGATTTTGTATCGCTCTTTTTGAACGAATCCTTTTGATCTATTCGATTTTGTATCGTTCGTCTATGATGTTAAATTGTATGTATTACAGTAGCTGGAAATTTGAATTCGCTTACACTGTGTCTTTAGTGGAAGTGGAAGCTATGGGTTTTTGTTTGGTTTCGTCTAAAGTTGAACTTGAGATGATGATACGTAAGATAAATACTTTTGTTTTAGAATGTTGGGATTGTTTTCTGTATTTGGAGAAACTTGGATGTGCGGTGCGACGTAAGTAAATGCGATGGGCTAGTTTGGGAATTAATTTTACAGTGTGTCATTCTTAAATTGAACGACTCGGAGGCTATTTCGTTGTGCCGAATCTTTCGCTCATTCTGTTACTCGTTACTGTGCTACACATCACTAGCTCTTACTGGAGGAGACTTGCACTGGCAAAAAGTTCGTTACAATTCAAATACGTGTATTAACTTCCAACGAATATTCATGGGGGAAAAGAAAGCTATAAAAGGTGGAAAATTGAAATCTTTGAAAATTGGTTGATTCCCGTATTTTTCTGAGCTATACTCCATTGAACGCGGGCTCCTCTTCACCCCGGGTCCCCAGGCTGCGGCCTGGTTGGCCAATAAAGTGCGGGGTCCATGGTGGGAGTTCTCTTGATGACATCTGCGTTTATAGTTGCCTCTCCAAGAAAAAAATTCCTGTACCAAGCAATCGCTGGGCATTTACAGAGAAGGTGTATAGTGAACTCGATGTCCTCTAGGGATTGCCGACACTCCGTCTCGCAGGATTGAGACGATATCTCCCACAGTGGTGCCCCGAAAAGAAACCCACAATCAGTCTCAAGTCCGTCCTATCCAAACGGGTGGCGTCGTTAAAAATGAATGGATTTATTAATTCTTTAGACTGCCGCAGTCCTGGAAGGTTGTTCCAGTGTTGAAGTTTTTGGTTATGTGACCATTGCCATTTTGGCGGCAACTAAGGTGACAAACAGTCTAGGGATCGTAGTAAAAAATGCCCATATCGATAGCCACCAATGTCACAACCCTACTATACCATCCGACCAGCACCACTCGCTTAGTAGTTCAACAAACTACGAACACTCATCGTCCTTAGACATCAGCAAAAACAGATGACAAACTTCTAGACACATTCCCACATGTCCGGAAAAATCGCATCTAGGACTATAGTGGAACATCGTTTTCAATATCTTCTCAGCGTTGTAGGGTCCACCATTATTATTTTTCTAATTTATTCACCATGAATACGATGTATTCCTATATACATAACATGTGTAGCCTGTTTTCTAATAAAAACCAGCCAGAAATGACGACTGTGTGTTTATCAAACATGAAGGACAGCATAATAGAAGTTTCCGCTTGAAAATAAACTTGAAATATGCTACAACCCAACGGGCAGGAAGAAAAAAAAACGCAAAAAACAGATATGAGCACAATGAATTCACAACTTGTATTCTGTTATTGTTCATACAGCCATCGTTGCCCATGACGGGATAGGGTCATTGGGGAAGAGACATGGCGGAAGGGTCATTGAAAACTATTCATGCGTATTTTTGTAGGACGAAAAATGAGAACTGAAATCGTTACAGAAAAAGTCGTGTCGAATTATGTATACTCGTACTCGGATGTTTATTGTGATTTATTTTTTGCATCGACAATTCTTTTTACAAAAACTCAAAATGTACATCCAGGGTCGACGACCAATGATTGATTGATTCACAAGATTGAAATAGGACTAAATATAAAAGATATTTTCTTCTGGCAGTTCAACCATCAAAAACGCCGTCAGGCCTGTCATCAGGCTTTTTATCATGTCATACCATCAGGTATCACGCCTGATGACAGGATTAACATCAGCCTTAATGGCGGTCCTGAGGGCAGGGTTAATAGCAAGCCTAACGGCAGGTTTGATAGCTCGATTGACATTACGTCCAAGACCCCTGGTGGTGGTGGAACACTTAGTAAAAGCCATTCAAATTCCATCCTGAGTTTCGAAGCCCCACTGCAAATTCATTGAATTTTGGAGTACTTTGGGACTTCACATTTTAGCTTCGCGCTTCATGGTTTTCGCCATACCTTAACCTATCCTTTAACCCATCCTAGTTAACGTAGTTTTTATTAGAGTCATTTAAAGAGTTTTGATCCTTACCTGTTAACGAAGCTTCTCCTATCATCTGACAGGCGATGGATAGGTTGTTTAGATTTTTTCGGATGCTTTCGCATCGTGCCAAATATCTTTCAACTGCTCAGAGAACTGCGGCGACAGTAACTCTACAGAGTCGAGCGTGGGCACCTGAAAGATTCATTGTCACCTTACAACAACTACAACTACAAGTTTTTATCCGGGAATTTGTTTCTTGTTCCGCGTGATTCTTTTCGGGTATCGGCGAACTCAAGAGAATTACGTTGTCTAGTGTGTATATGCCATTTTGTGACCTTGTGTTCGTGGTCGTAAGTTCAACAGGTTTCACGGCTGCCAAGGGCATTTGCTGAATCAAATCTTTTAAATCTTTGCTTGGTCCTATTTTCATCATCCGAGAGGGTTCATCATCTCTGGAACTTTTTTTTTGTAGTTTGATTGAGTTTTCATGATTTAGTAAAGAGAGATGGGAAGATCACATGATGAGCGGGGAACAATTTGAATTCTATTTTTGTTTGCTTATGTTTTCGTACATTTTATTTAAATTGTCGTTAGAAGGACCTGAATCATGATCAGTACTAGTCAGAGATTTGACTCAACAACATTTTCTCCGTGTTGGCTGAATGTTAACCCAAAAGAAAAAAAACAGCTCCAAATCAATGTCGAGTCAAAGACCCGCATCTCAACATCCACTGCTTCGAATTAATTCAGAAAAGAGGCGGTCACCAATTGTCTGCCACTCAATCCTTTCATTTGTTCTCGGCGCCATTTTTTTATTCTGAAAAAGAAAAAAAAAGCCATCCCTGATTTACGATGCAACTGTCAAGTCCTGAACTATATGTTAAATTGTGCAAATGTAACAAGCACTTCTAACTTCCTCGTAATATTTCTTTCGTGTGTTCGCCCATACCGAGAAAAAAAACGATCCTTCTTTCTGGCAACAAGCTAAATCCTGCCGTCATATCCATGGTCATGAGTGCCAAAAAAAATTTTTCTTCGACCGAACGAGTGGCTTTTGGTAGTGCATTCGCGTAAAAGCAATTTTAACAAGCCATTCGTCGTTCGCTGGAGTCTTGACGGCTGACGCCATTGCTAAGCTCTTTCAGTGAATTTTGACCTCATTACCTGCAACAGCAGAACCACTTCTCCCCTCTACTCCCGGCTTTAACTCTTATAATCTCAGGCACTATTGAAAGGATGCTGCTTCTCGGAGCTCCGACTCGTGAGCGAAATAAAAGTGGGTACACAGAAAAAAAAGATATACAAGTACTACACTCGTACACTACGAGTATGTACCTGCCACCTCGTTGCATTTTTTCAAAAGGCTCGCCATAGTTGTGACAGTTTGCGAAAGTTGTTTGAACAAGAAGTTTCCTTTTGATTAAGTTTTTCTGTCGTAGGCATGGTATCGCGTCAAGTGGCGAGTGTACAAAATGAGAAGGATATGACGATGGATGATGATTCGCTTGAAATGTTGCCAGGGGATGATACGAGGCGTCGGACGTTGTTGTCGTCGTCATGTCGGTCGTCTGCGGACTAGATAGAAGGACGAAGCGTATATCCAAATGAGCTTAAAGTCTGTCAATAGACAAATGTCGTTTCAATCAATATTTAATAGGATTCAGCATTGCGGTTCAAGCATATCAGCTATATTTCAAAAAAAGGGACATTTTGAGAGGCGGTTTGCCAATCTTCCATTCGACCATAATGTTTTGGACCAAGGTAGTCGGGGTACGATTCCCATTCAATTGAACACGTTCCACTCGTTCTTGAAAATTTCCCATAGAGATGTTGCAAGATAATTAAATCACTTAAACGGACTGTAATGTCGACAAGCTGAAACTTTTCAAAGAGGATTCATAAGCTCCTTTGGGGCTTAATTAAAAGCCATAGACGTGATGAAGATTCTTTTCAATTAAGAGTTTTAAAAATAGGATAAAGAGAAGTTGTGTTCCCTTTTTGTACGGGATTTAAAAGGGTTTGCTAATAATGGCATTAAGTTTAGGAATATACATTTGTTATAGTAACTATCCATCGTCCGTTAGGTTAGATAGGCTGCCATATCATTTCATATTTCATATCATTTCATATCTCTCTCTCCCTTCTAGCTAGGGATGGAAGTTAAGGAGAATGCTGTACTTTCTTCGTTGTTCTGGTCTTCACAACTCTACCGAGGTTTATGTCGTGGAACTGCGGTCTCCTAACTTGCTTATCAATTACACAACAGCAGCAATGTGTCACGTCCACTGGGTTTCCGCCATCATCGTGGGTCAAAATTCCGACGTCGAACCTTGGCCGACGTAGGGTAGATCAATCATATAGTTAGACCGGTAACAGAATTGTATAAACTTCAGGACATTACGAACCTCCAGATGGGCCGGCAAATCCCAATGACGACCATTGGGTTTTACGTTAACATAATACTTGATGAGCCCATGCTTACTTACCGCGTTAAGTCTATCAGTCGGAGATGCGATGATTAAGGAGCGATACAAAAAAATACGCACACACTTGTACGAAAGGGGACCACGCTCCCTCGCGCTGTTAATTGCCTTGACAGGGGCATGAGCGCGTCAACATCTCTAGCATTTCTATACCTTGTTGACGTTTCGATTGCATATACAGGGTGGGCCAAATACAAGTTTCTTTTTAAAAATGCAATAAAATGAACAAAATTAAATTTTTTCCATGTACATATTATGGCTTCACATTCAAACATTCCCATTAATGATGAAACACAACTTCGTTCAATTGGCTGCCTCGGCTGGCTTCGCATTAGCGCATTCTGTCGTTCCAATTTTCCAAGACCATATCGATGGTTTCGGGCTGTAGCTCACGGATTGCTTGGATCATATTGACCTTAAGTGCTTGAATCGTTTCTGGAGTGTTGGCATAACATCGGTCCGTCACGGTTCCCCAGAAAAAAAAAGTCCAAAGGGGTCAAATCGCAGCTCCGAGGCAGCCAATTGACATCGCCAAGACGGTTGATAACAAGATTTGGGAATATAGTGCGTAAAAGATCGATTGTGACATGGGCTGTGTGGCATGGCGCACCGTCCTGCATGAACCAGAGGTCGTCCAAATCCAAGTCTTCAATTTCAGAAAAAAAAAGTCAGATAACATGCTCTGTAACGTTCACCGTTGACCGAAACGTTGTTCCCAGCCTCATTTTCGAAGAAAAATGATCCAATGATGCCACCACTCCACAATCCGCACCAAACTGTCACTCTCTGTGGATGCATTGGCTTCTCGACAATAACGTGCGGGTTTTCCGAGCCCCAGATGCGGCAATTTTGTTTGTTAACGTAGCCTCCGAGATGAAAATGCGCCTCGTCAGAAAAGATGATTTTTCGCCCAAAATCGTTGTCCAATTCAAGCTGCTCTAAGGCCCAAACTGCGAAGCGATAACGAAGCGGATGCTCGTGCGCCTTCAATTGTTGAGTCAATTGGACCTTGTAAGCGAATAATCTAATGCTAAATATGATTAGCTGCTAAAAAAAATAACATATGCTAACAACAATCCATCCAAAGTAGAACCCACAGTTGACTTCTGTGATTTTGGAGTCGTTTCAAATTAACTACGAAATCAGTTGATATCATATTGCCGGACTTTATTTTATTTTTTGAGAATTACAGGGGCATCTCACTAGTTTGTACGTCCTATAAAATTTTGACGAAAATTCTGGAAAATAGAATAAAACCGTACGCAGAACGAATCATTGGCGAATATCAAAGCGGTTTCAGACCTGGTCGCTCCACAACCGATCAGCTCTTCTCAGTCAAACTGATACTCCAGAGGTGCTGGGAATACAACGTAAACGTAAACCAAATCTTTGTCGACTTCAAGCAGGCATACGACAGTATCGACCGTGGAGTACTGTACAACATCATGCTGCAATTTGGTATACCGGCAAAATTAGTGCGACTGACAAAGATGACGATGACCAACTCCGTCTCACAAGTCAGGATCCAGAATAGACTTACTGATCTATTTGAAACACGCACTGGTTTGAAACAGGGCGATGGACTGGCACCGACGCTCTTCAACCTAGCACTGGAATACGTTGTTCGGGCCATGAATATGGACAACAGCAAGACGCGACTCATCAAGTCGACACAATTAGCAGCGTACGCCGACGACATCAACATCATGTCCCGAAGATTGGCTGACGCAGAAGAACTTCTGCATACGCTCGATACCGCTGCAAAGGAAGTTGGATTACGTATTAACGAGGGCAAAACTAAAATAATGATGCAATCGGTGACAAGGACACCTGCACAACCGAGCATCAATGTGGGGGACCTCAACATCGAGTTCGTGAACAACTTAATTTACCTGGGTTGCAACCTGTCAAGGGACGCCAACGAAACTGACGAAATCAAGCGACGGATACAGTTAGCTAATAAGACTTTTTTCTCGGTTCTCCCCATAATGAAATCGAAGCATGTGCACAGAAACACGAAGCTCCGCGTGTACAAAACCATTATACGACCAGTGCTATGCTATGGCTGCGAAGCATGGACCCTAACTCAAGCCTCCGAAAACATGCTAGACACTTTTGAACGTAAGGTTCTACGGCGAATTCTCGGGGCTGTTTGCGATCGAGATGGATGGCGCATCCGGTACAACCATGAGTTGTATGAAATGTACGATGAGCTGCAAGTCTCGAAAATCGTCAAACTACAACGACTTCAATGGGCAGGGCATGTACAAAGAATGGACGATGATCGCATGCCTAAGAGAGTAATGAATGCAGAACGAGTCGACGGAGCGAGACTGCGAGGACGACCGAGATCTCGTTGGGAGAGCTCAGTAGGTGTGGACGCCGCGCAGCTGCTGGGCTCCCAAAATTGGAGGACGCGGTCACGTGACCGAGATAATTGGAGGACAATGATCCAGGCGGCCAAGGCCCGACGTCGGGCTGTCGCGCCACGATGATGATGATTGATTTATTTTTTGGCGCCCAACGTGGGGTAACCGGATAGCTTCAGCGTACCTAAAACAACTCTCGGCCGTGTTCTCAATGAACCTTAATCTGAGAATAATCAATTCCCATATATATCTATCTTTTTTTTTTTTTATACAGGCGGGGGAATCTTCTATAAGATACCGATATCGGTATGTCAGATTTTTACTGACTAAACCCCACAGGGTGGACAGTATTTATATCCAACCTGCGCGAACACCTGTGTCTCCCCCCTTGCCCTGTGGAACCACCTTTCGGTATTACTTCGCAGGGAAGGGTACTGGCTGTTAGCCTACGCTAACTTGCGCAGACTTGCGCCTCTCCTCCTCCCTTCGGAGCTCGATATGAATGCTGCACACTGCACGACTCACGGCGTCCTAGTTGCTCGTGGATAAGAGCATGTGCTCAACAAGGTTCTCCGGGCTGATTGTTGCGCCCAATTCCGCTTCTAGTGTTTCGCGGTTCCTAGCGAATCTTGGGCAGTGGAACAACACGTGCTTAGGATCCTCCTCTATTCCAGGACATCTCGGGCACTCCGCCGATTCGTCAATCTTGAACCGGTGCAGATATTGTCTGTAGGCGCCGTGACCGGTTAGGAATTGTGTCAGGTAATGGTTTACCTCACCGTGTTTCCTATTCATCCAACTCTCAATTCGGGGGATGAGTGTGTAGGTCCAACGACCTGTTTGGGCTTCCTCCCAACGTACCTGCCATTTTCTTAGAGACTCGTTTCTTTCTCTTACTCTCCGTGCTTCCGGAACCCCCGCTGGTTCCAAATGACGACTTTCATAGAGCCGGTTCATTTCGTCGGTTAAAATATCTATTGGAATCATTCCAGCAACTACGTAGGCAGCTTCATGGGATATCGTTCGATAAGCGCAGCACACCCTCAACGCACTCCTTCGGTAGACTGAGCTTATCTTTCGAATGTTACTTGCGTGAAGAAGCGCCCCAGACCACACCGGTGAAGCATACAATAGTATTGAGGTGATGACTCTAGACAATAAAAGCCTTCTACTCGGTCTTGGGCCCCCTATGTTAGGCATCATTCTTGCCAGTGCGACAGTTGCATTAGCCGCTTTTTCACAAACGTATTTGAGATGCTCCCCGAAGGTCAGTTTTGAGTCGATCATTACTCCCAGGTACCTAATAGCTTTTTTGGAAGTGATGATGGTACTTCCGACTCTGATTTTCAAAGAGTTCCTCTTTCTGCGATTGCTAATTAGAACAGCTTCCGTTTTCTGCTCTGCCAGCTCAAGTCCCACTTTTTCAAGCCACAGCTTAATTGTTGTATATATCTATCTATACCTTCGAACTCTCATTTACTTACAGATGCAGTCTCGTCTTCTTGTAATTATCTGGCGAAGGAAACTACCTATCATACTTATCGGATCGGCTTTTGTTCTGTTTGGGCTCTGGTCCTATGCCTTTTACAATACCACCTTTTCACCATCTGAAACGGATCGGGTATTCTCTATTGTAAGTACATACAATACCCAAACACACCACCAACCACAGCCATGAATCTATTTACAGGGTATCGAGGCAGGCGAAAAACACGAATATCTTCTACAGAAATTAATCTCACAGGCGAATCGTGTTATACAGCATCAATACGACTATTCCGGCTCAAATGCGAACTCCAACACTCGTCCGATTCATGTGAAATTCATTAAGCCGACTATAGCACAAGTGGCGCCGGTAGCACGTTTCAAATTGCCGCCAGAGGAGTACCTTTTCGAAGGTGAACGCTTGAAAATGTTGCAAAATCAGCAAAAGAACAAGGACGAAGTCATGGAGGAAGAGGAGGAAACGTCGGCCGAGCGACAGACTCAATATGAACACGATTTACAGAGAATGGGTGTTCCGGTGATTGCCGGACTCGGACCGACCGGACCGCGACCACCAAAGAATCGCCTGGTACATTTAGATTTGAAGGGAGCGCCGCCCAAGGTATGATATGGTTTGGTGTAGTGGCATCTCATCTGATTCATTTACATAATCCCAACGCACAATTGCAATTCAGGCCCTTCATAGTCCTGTAAATCACTCCTAATCGAATCACTTTAATTACAGCTATCATTTCTCAAACGACTTTTACCGACGCTCAAGGCCCTGGGAGCTACCGGTCTTTTAATTGAATACGAGGATATGTTCCCATATTCCGGTCCCATAGAGGGTATCCGTGCCGAGAATGCATACCGGATCGAAGATCTAAAGGCAAGTTTACGACAATCACCTTTTAACTCGATTGTAAATTGAACACAATCTCTCACCCCACCATTTCTAATAGGATTTCCTGCAAACCGTCGCCCTACACGACCTTCAGGTTATGCCGCTAGTACAGACATTCGGTCACATGGAATACGTCCTGAAACTGCAAGGCTACGAACATATGCGTGAAGTGCCGGAGAGTCCACAATCGATTTGCCCCAGCCAACCGCAATCTATAAATTTTCTCGAGGAGATGATTTCGCAAGTAATAAATTTCCATCTTAAGATCGCATCAGTAAACTCTACATCAGCATCCTCGTCGTCGTCATCATCATCATCGTCGGCGTCGTCCTCATCATCTTCCTCCTCGTCCTCGTCCTCATCGTCAACGAAATCGCATCCAACTGCAAACTCGGATATTATGCTATTGCCCAATTTCACACATATTCATATCGGCTGTGACGAAGTTCATCGAATGGCCGAATGTCCTAAATGCATTTTGCGTCCTCGTAATGAACTTTTTCTGTCGCATGTAACAACAATTGCAGCGTTCATAAGGAAACGATGGCCGCAGCTGAAGGTCGTTATCTGGGACGATATGTTACGTGATATGACCCTTAGCGATATGCAAATGTCGCATATTGGCACTTATGTTGAGCCAATGATTTGGGTCTATGCCAACGATATTTATAGGTTCATACAGCCTCAGTTGTGGGATAAGTATGCCAAAGTGTTCCCAACAGCCTGGGCTGCATCAGCCTTCAAGGGTGCCTTCGGTGAGAGTTTAATGATCACGCCAATACAAAAGCATTTGGAGAATAATTTACGATGGCTGGCGGTGATTGCAAAGGAAGGAACACGGTAAGGATGGATTTTATCGTATTGTGTAAAGGTGTATTTTTTTATTTCATTTTTGTCCGTGAAATTTATCGCTATATTACAGCTCTGGGTTGTGTCAGGTCAGGATATTTCTTAAAATAGGTTGGCAGTCAATGCGAGTGGGGGAAAGGATTTTTCTTTAGGTGAATTCCAGCTCAGAATTTTTTTTCGCATTGGACCTTTTGTATTTTCGTTCTTTCACTTTTTTTCGTCTTATATCATTTGTCGCTTGTTTTTTGTCCCTTGTTTTTCTGTACATTTTTTTTTATTCGACCCCTTCGGCTTTTCGTTCATTTGACTTTTTGTCTCTTTGTCCTTTTGTCCCTTCGTCCTTTTGCCCCTTCGTCCTTTTGTCCCTTCGTCCTTTTGCCCCTTCGTCCTTTTGTCCCTTCGTCCTTTGGTCCATTCGTATTTCGTTGCGTGTCCTTTGTCTTTTGTGAACTCCAGTTCGAACTTTTTTTTATTGCCTTCTTCAGGAGCAACGGCTGGTGCTGGTACCGTGAGAACTACATTTGGACCTAATTGATGATTGTATCTCTTCCTGATGTGTTGCTGCGATGGCTGATCTGTATGCGTCGTTGTCAAAGGGAACCTCTGGACATTTCTTTCAAAGTCCCTCAAATCACGCCTAGCATGTCTTGACAGCGCGTCTTGTCCATGAGGTTAAAGTTTGGTTGTTTCCTCCGGTAACAGCCCATCAACCAGAGGCGTCGAATATTAAAAAATATTCGGGGGGGGGGGGGCACAATAACTTTCCATATACTCATTTACCCTAACCCCTAGTGGGGGTTTCTGATGCAGATGGTCCTGGGATGACATCTTTTGTCCTTTCGTTCTTTCGTGCTTTGTCGCTTGCTCTTTGCCCCTTGTACACTACAGTCCAGTATTTTTATCCCCTCTCCCCACTTTTCATCCTTGCGTATTTTCGTTCTTTCGCCTTTTCGTCCTTTCGCCTTTTTGTCCTTTCGCCTTTTCGTTCTTTCGCCTTTTCGTTCTTTCACCTTTTCGTCTCTTCGCCTTTCCGTCCTTTTGCCTTTTCGTCTTTTCGCCTTTTCATCCTTTCACATCTTCGTCCTTTCACCTTTTTGTTTTTTGGTCCCTTCGTCCTTTAATCTATTCATTCTTTGTCGCTTGCCATTTGTCCTTTTTATACTCCAGTTCAGTACATTTTCCCATTCCCCCTCCTTCCTATACCCTCTTCCTCCTTATACCTTTCTCCTCCTTTCCCACCTTCGCCTCTTCTTCAATCCAACCTATCGCGGTCCTACCCTGAGGGCCGAGCGGCACTTCTGAATAGTTTTCGATGTAGTGAAAACAGAGTCAAGCGTATAGATAGTAATGTCTCTTGCAGTCACGGTATGATTCCTTCCACAGAATCTTCTCTTTCGACAGAATGGACGCAACATCACATGCAGTCGAATGGTAAGTATGTAAGGCCCCAGCAGAGCTAGCCGCCGTGCTGCCAGGAAAGTGCGTGTCAAGCAAAAGTTCAATGGATTCTTTACTTGACGATGTCCATGAGCCATCCTGTCTCTGCAGAAAAGTGGGCAGAGGCGGGTTCGACGACAAAGTCTTACGAAGTCTAGAGACCTCGCTACACCCTTCCACGCGTTCACAGAAACTCTTCCACGGACTCGGATAACTTACCGTTCCACCACAGTGGTTGCTTTTTTCCCGCATGTGAGCTAACAGGACACGATGAGGATAGCGCTGCCTTGATTACACCGGTCAGCGGTAACATGAGCTACCGAGAAATTTTGCTTTGTCAGTGAAGACCAGTTTGATGCCCTCCAGTGTAGGAGGTTCGATAGGAGGGATCATTTGTCTTCTAGTGAAGAGCACAAGCTTCGTTTTAACCGAGTTTATTCTAACGCCGCAGAGATTTGCCCACTCCATTAGAATGGATAGGGTATTCCGTGTACGTTAGTCGGTACAGTTCTTATGCTGAAATAGACTCTATGCTTAGTCGTAGAAATCTGAAAATAGGAATGGACTATAAAAATGAAAACATAACATACATACACCTGAAATTCCTCGCAAATATCCTTCAAATGATACAATATCATCCCAATTCATTCATAGATTCTCGAAGGCCTTCCAAGGAATCGCTTTAACAGGATGGCAACGATACGATCATTTTAGCGTGCTCTGCGAACTTTTGCCAACAGCTATGCCAAGTCTTATAACATGTCTATCGACCATGTCGAAAGGCTATTTCAATGTTGATACGCGAGACAATGCCATACTGAGTGTGATGGATTGTCCGATTCGTCCTGAAAGTCGGTAAGTATTTTATTACTTCACTTAATCAAAGTCTATAATTCGTGATGATGCTGTGCATTATTTTCGACCCTCTACAGACGTTCCGGTCGACCATGGATCGAATTTCAGAATTTCAATCACAATCACATCTTTTCGACGTGTTCATATCCTGGCAGTGCCGTTTACAAATATATGTTGCAACTATACGAAAAATTGGAAGAAATCGTCACATATTTGACTCATGTTCGGGACAAGTCGGCATGGATGTCCGCCTATAATGTTCGACATAATTTCAGTTCGCCGATACGTGTCCATGATTTAATTGCGAATTCGCCACGCTATGTTCACGAACTGACTCAGTTTGCACGACAGGCTCATAAGGTGCTTGATGAAATGTTCGATAAGGTAAATGAAGATATTTTTAGTACAAAATTATATTATGTTACGCCTTTTTTTTGCTGCGATCTTTGAATCTATCCAATCTATTGTAGTTTCGATTGGCATTTTCTTTTGAAAGGGCCAAATTTCGAAATTAGGTAGAATGGATTGACTTTCTCGGTTTTCTACACTTGCTTCTTTGGTTGCTATTCGTTAGGCTATTCGATACGATATTTTCTCGGATGAGGTTTTCTCGAAATCGACACAGCGTTTCACACGGCGACATTCGATTTTCCCCATAAATGGTTTTATCCAATAGTCTCCGATGTGAAAAGCTCTAGCAAACAGTCGCCGCACTGCCGGCCGTCGTGAGAAGCTACAACAAATAGTTTCCACTGTGAAATGATGGCGCGTGCGCCTAAAATGCTTTCGAAATTTAAAAAATATCACATAACAGACTCGCGCACATCATATGTGTCTGAAATGCATTCGAGCTTGACTTTCTGACAGTGACAAGTGTGGTATCTACACGTGAAACCATATTTTTCGATTACGTGATTTTCCCGCATTAGCATTAGTGTGAACATCTTCATACAATCTACACTGCCACTGTTTAATTCAATAAAAAAAGCTTCCGTCGAATAACAGGTCTCGTTCACGTCGTGTGAAAGCAGCCTTAGTGCTCTCCCTTGATGAAGTTGGCCCAACACGTTGGCTAACGTGCTCGCTGAAATTTGTATCTTCCGTAAAGGTCGCCACCCATGAACGAGCACAACCACGACCAAACTTCCATCGAACCATCAATTTCATAGAACGTGTAGAAAAAAAAATGATACAAAGTATCTACACTGCATGCAGATACATGGAAACATGGATATGTCTTATGCCTACCGAAAGCGTGGGATGTGTTTTGTCGAATGATTTCATCCAGTATAACTATACTGGGATCTTTATAAAACTTACGTCGATATCTTCAACACAACAGGTTCCACGCAGTCAGTAGCCAAAGACATATCCATGTTTCGATGTATCTGCATGCAGTGTAGATACTTTGTATCATTTCCCACCAAAAGCCAATAACCTGTCTTCCAAGAACCGATTCCCGATAAACCCGCCCCAAATAATACCCCCTTTAAGAGACAGAGAGACATACCCCATTGAAAGCTAACGTCCCCATATGAACCGGATACACCCGTTCTAATGAGATTGAACACCCAACCACATGAGACAGATAGACACGCCCTATTGAAAGTCAACATTTATGCTGCTAATACATCGTACCGTATGTGGAGCTTTTGTTCTATGTTTATAGCACGTAGTATAAATCCGCCATTTTGTTCTATGTGTTTATTGCACGTGTGGTGGGAGCCCACATTGTGAACCAGTCAGACCTCAAATCGCCGCCATTGCAAATGCACAACCACAGTCGCTGGATCACCCGATTTGGCTCGAATTAACTTCATCCGCTCTCGCTCATCTTCGGGGGGCGGGAACTATGTACACTCTCTCAAATTGCATCTGCGCATGTCCAAGTGTTAGTCGAGCTGACTACTTGCTACTTTTTCTGGGATCCTAGTGATTCAGATAGTACAATGGGTGCTATTTTAAATCGGCCACTACATTCATTCTTGCCGTCCACAACGTCAACCTTTATCGCTATCAAATCAACATCTCAACATGTACACACAAGATCCCCGCAAGCACGCCGCCCGCGTGGATCAACAAGTAACAGCCATGCACAATGACCACTTCACTCAAACGACATGCACAACCAGAATAGAAAAATTTTCAATGGGCTTGTTTCCTCTTCTGAACCCCGATTAGAAAAACAGACATTTCGTGTGACGGACAAATTTTTAGGATGACCCCCAGCTATAAGACATATCCATGTCAAAAATCCCCCTATTTCCACTGTTCTATGATATTTGATGGTTCGATGGAAGTTTGGTCGTGGTTGTGCTCGTTTATGGGTGGCGACCTTTACGTAACGTTTTGTTTGCTGAGAGTTGACTCATTTGAGGACGAAAGCCGGAGGCCTTGATTGTTCAGACCGTGCCGGTTCTCTAAGTGCCAAAACCTCCTCAGTCAGTGACGAGGTGCACGCGAGCTTGATAGATGTCGAGAGCACCCCAATTACGATTCGAAGCTGAGTCGTGTCGAATCCTAGTCGAGCCGAGATTGAGTCGATGTCGAGTCGCAGTCTCGGCAAAGTCCAGTCAATGTCGAGTTGCAGTCGAATAGAGTCGAACTAACCTGTGTATTGAAGCTCTAAGTGATCTATTATATTTAAAAACAAGTAATTTCCCAATACGACTACAATTAAAAATGAAAAATGCTCGACCAACGCGCCAGAGTGGGAAGAGAATTTTCAATGCAGCCATCATTCCTTTTGAAATCTGGTAAAAAATCGCTTTGAAGGTGAACGGAGGCCAACACGAGAATAACTAACTCTCTAGTCTTGCGAAATTGATTGCTCAGTCATTTCGGATAACATAACGAAGATTTGTAACCAAGAAATTGTGTGAGCCTATACTATTTTCCATTGTGTTTAAAATTGAAAACCGTGTCTATGTCTATTGCCTTTCGTCCTTTATATATGTACCTGCCTTTTTCTCTCGTGCCTTATTAAAAAAGAAAATATTTATCATACTTTCAATGAATTTTTCCATTTTTACAGCACACTATCACAGAATTCATCGAGCAAAACATCTATACGTTAGTTGAACAATTGCATAAGCACGAAGAAAGTGGCCGTGCATTGTTGACCCGTAATACCTGGCCTAGACGTCCTCTACCCTACGATCGTAATCTTACACAACTGAATCAATTTCACAAATCAACGGATCTGAACGAATGAATAATACGAACGTGCTGCGTTAAGGCCGAGACTCGTATGCATACGAGCGCCTCTATAGTATTTAATGTCAATTTTCAAATCATGTTAAGTATTATTAATAAAAAAAAACAATAATTTATATATACGAGTACATACATTATGATACAAGCAGTGCAGTGAAACCTCTCTTCTATTACATTGTTGTAAATTCTAAATTTGAGTGCAACTGAAAAGAATACTATCAAAGAAAAATGCTAAAAAAAAGAAAATAAGAATAGAAAATGTGTTATTTTTACATAAAATGGAAGTGAATTTATTAATTAAAGTAGTTGAATAAAGGCTTTTTATTACTTAAAAATTCTGGACCTGGAATGCCGACTTATTTAATTTATTGACCTGTATCCTCCCCGTCACTTGTGTTTCCTGATAAAAAAAACGATTTTGGTCAGTAAAATGAAGCCAATTTGGGGGCTATATCTAACAATCATGCGTCTTTTTTTTACGGGCTATTTTCTATTTTTAGGGTAGGGTATTAGCTGCGATTCAGTCTGTACTAGAATATACAACCTGGTATAGTTTCTGAGTTAGGCGGCTATTACACTATAAAAGTTCTTTTACTAACATCTTTTTTAAAAGATATTTTAAAAGATCATTTATAGTGTAATAGCCGCCTAAGAAAAGATTTGCGACATGAACGTTGCTTGTTTCAAGTATTTTTCTTACAACCTTCTTCATCTTGTAAAAGAACTTTTATAGTGTAATATTGCGTTTTTATTAAAGAAAAGTCGATGGTTTTGTAAAGGTCAAATTACTTTGGTCAGTTAATCAGCATCATCAGTATGGGTCTTGTAAACGGTTTCCTCGATCGTAACTGGCAGAGGGGCGCCACTGACCCACTAAAGGCAACGAAGCGAACAATGCGCTAGATAGAGGAAGGCGAAGAGTGCGGGCAAGGAAGCGGCGGAATCGAACTCTTAAGGGGAAATCGGTGGATGCTTTGACGAAACCAATCCCTTTGCCGGCTACCAAGCGACGAACGAAGGAAAAATCCTCCCCAGGTAAGCAAGACGATCAAGAAGCGACGACTGGAGACAGTGACCCGTTCGTTTAGGGATGTGACCGCGAATCACCTCAGGCTGGCTGTCGTCAGTAAACTTGAGCAGCTCGAATGGCGGCTCGGTGATGACGTGGCTAAATCAGTCCTCAAACGCATCTCCAAAGAACTGCTAAAGTTCGCCATGTCACCGGAGGCGGGATCGTCCCGCTTTGAAGGCAGCCACATAGCGGTGACCTACAGCAAAGTCTTCTCTGCAGATTGGCGATGGTCTACCGTTGGAAGGATCGCTAAGGATCTTCCGGGCTTAGAGCTAGTGGAGGAGTCATCTATACCAGGGCTAATTACAGTCAAGGCTGTGGCTCTCCACTCCAACGCGTCTAAGGGTCTGTCTCTTATAAAAAGACAGAACCCAGATCTTGCTGTATCGCACTGGAGATTGTTCCAATCAGTGGAACTAAAAATATGATCCGTGGAACCAGATCTCATCGGAGCACCAAGAATGGTGCTTGTCATTGGAGTAGACAGGGGGTTCGCGGACAAAATACAGGCCACAGGAGTCCACTTCGGATTAAAGAGGATATCCATAAAAGTTGATCCGGCGCAGGTAGCAAATCTGCACCACAGCAGACCGGCAATGGCCAACCTGCTTCGGCAACTTAGCCAGGAACACGCTGAAATTGCGCTGATGCAGAAACCGCATCTGTATAAGAATGCGGTCTGTGGATTTGCCAGTAAACTCAGCGTGTTCCAACCAACAGGCAGCGACAAAGTGAGAACTTGCATTGTCGCTCAAAAAGAACGAAATGTAATTTTTATCCGACAAATTAACAATGGAGACACAAATACAGTGCACTGGAAAGTGAGGACAGGTTACATCGCCGCGCAGAGTTGCCTGCTGTCGGCCGTTTACCTCCCATATAATGCGGAACCGATCACACCAGAACTGCAGCGACGAAAGCCGAAGTCATCATCGGGTGTTATGCAAACGCACACTATGAGATATGGGGGAGCACTGACATAAATGAAGCACTTACATATTGGAATTTCTAATCTCAACTACGTAGTGGTTTTATAAGTTCTGTCCTTTGTTCAAAACGGTTTAATTAAACTAAAACGTTGAAGTAAACAAAATCTTTTATCGGCATGTTTGTCTCCATTCATAAGGGAACAAAAAAAAACTACATATTACTCGAAATGACCACCCTTCGCTTTTACAAACTTCATCAACCGTTCACACCACTCGTCAATCGCTTCTATTTTTATCAAATCGGCCTTAAGCAACTCGTTATTTCTGGGTATGGTTTGCTGCAGGCCCTCTCCTCTAAGTAGTTTCACATGCGGTAGTCCAGCGGATTGAGATAGGGGCTTTCAGAAGGCCAACCTTCAGCGGCCTCTGGTTCGTTTTAGCTTTGTGTGCTGGCGCGGAGTCTTGCTGAAACGACCAGTCTTGCCCATTAAAGAGAGTGTCGTTCAATGATTTCACTATCTTTACCAAAATATCGCTCTGATAGTTCGCTGCTTTGGTTTTCACCCCTTGATCACAAAAATGCAGCTGCGTGACATCGTCGTACGCAACGCCCCACCAAATCATGACTGAAGCATGATGGTGGCCTCTTTGGACCTTTCGATTTTTTTCGGTAGCTTCCCGAGAATTGTGAGCGTACATTCCGTCATTTTGCCGGTTGAGTTTTTCTTCTACCGTGAAAATTGTTTCGTCACTAAAGATTATTTGTCTGTGTCCCCCGTTCGCGTACCGCTGAAGTAACACTTTCGCTATTGTGGCTCGTATCCTTTTCAAAGCTGGTGTCAGCAGCTGTCCTGTGGCTCTTCTGTAAGTCCCAAATTTCAGGTTCTGTTTGATAATGCGGGATATCGTCCCTTTTGAGATCTTCACGACTACGTAACCTGAACATAGTCAACACTGGTAATAAACCCAGTGTTATTACCAGAAACAGAGCGGAGGTAACTGATATTACCCTTACAACCCCAGGTATGATGGGGAAGATACGAGTTTGACGAGTTTCCAAGCTGGTACCACCAGGGTTATGTTGGGACATCGGGACCTCTGAGCCCGCTATTAAACATTTTCAGAACCCAAAAACAGCACAATGGAAGGTTTATTCGAGGAAAGCAAAGTGACACCTTGCAGTATTGGAAGGCCTGGACCTAACGACTTCAGGGCAAATCAGTGAACAAGTAGATCAACTAACAAAATTCTTGTATCGAATTTTAAAGACGTTTGCCCGGAAAAGCGCCTAAGAAAAACGCCGCCCTATGGTGGAATGGTGAATTTACGGAATCCAGATGCAAGGCGCGGAGTGAATTCAACAATGCAAGGCGGTCCGATATGGCGGAGGACTGGGACCGATACAAAATGGAGATCTCTTTTCAAAAAGAAGCTAACACGATCCAAATGTGCAATAAGAGATGTACAGAGACTGCCAGACTTTTTGTATGAGATTTCGCACGAAAAACTGATATTAGTACGTAGCTTTAGGTGGGAAATAACGGGGGCACTACTAAAGCGCGAAAAAACGGCATATTGTTAATTTATTTCTTTTTCAAAACGAAAATAAATGAATAAAAGATTAGAGTTTGTTCGTGCTGCCTTCTTCAATGCTAGCTTTTGAGACGGGCTTCCCTCGCTCCGCACTTAAGACAACCCTCAGGAAATAGACCTTGAACGCTAGCATTCCAGTAAAAAAAAATCCAATGGGTCCATATTACTGATGCGGAAATTTACCTCAATGGAACCACACTCTAAGGTGGGGAAAAGCGACATAGTGTCAATTGAATTTATTTATTTTTCAAACGGAAAATAAACTGAATTGACATCGTCACTTTTGTGACGGAATTAGTCGAGATTATTTTCTGTGGACAGTTTCATCAGTCGAGATATTTTATAGTCGAGATTTTCTTTATTTTTATTTATTTATTTATTTATTTTATTTACGTTTGTTAATATAATACATACATTCAAGATAGTTATATTAAGTTAGAGTACAGACTCTTCGAGTCTTTGCTACTATGGTTTAATTGGTAGATACTTCAAATTTAGATAGTCTAGTTACATAGTATAATAATAATTCAAGGAAAAATTTAAACAAAAAACCTTGCGTGTATATGGTTCTTATACTAACTTATATCTAACTTACTGTAAGCCTACATCTAACTTATTCTAAGCCTACTACTATCTTACTATCTAAAGTTTGAGATCAGATAACAGGTGACCCAAACTAATTTTAAATCAATGCTAGTTAACTAGGGAACTAATTAGTGCATTGGAACTGGAGGAGCATCTTTCCTCAAAACTAGGAGATAATTTCCTTGCTAATTCGAAAATTGTCAAGATATTAGACTTTATATGAAGTTTGCGCGTGGAGTAGTAACGAGACTTTTTCGTGATCATTTTCAGGATCCGATTTTGAGCGATCTGAATTTTGCTTTTGTGGGTTTTGGCACATTGGCCCCAGACAGGGATACAGTAGGAGATTATTGGTTGAATAGCGATTTTGTAAATAAGCGTTTTATTCACTAGTGAGAGTTGGGAGCGTTTTTTCAGAAAAGGATAGAGTGCGTATGTTGCTTTCGAGATCTTGGATAGGATTAATTCTGCGTGTTTTTTAAAGGTCAGTTTTTTGTCCAAAGTTGGGAGTAACTGATGTCGTTATCCCAAGGTATCTGCTGCCCGAGAAAGTTCAGGTTCCGAGTAGGTAATTTATTCCTGCTCCTATTCCTTGTAAAATATACAGCTTTGGTTTTAGATTGATTAATTTTAATTTTCCATCTGTGGTAATACTGGTGTAAAGCTTCCAGCTGATTTTCCAGTGCAACTGTGATATTTTCGGGATCGTCAGAGCAACAGAATATGCACATGTCGTCTGCAAATAATGATATTTCACAATCATTGGTTTTAGGAATATCGGCAGTGTAGATATTAAACAAGGTGGGACTGAGACACGATCCTTGCGGAACACCGGCACTAAGTGTGTAACTGTCTGATAGTTTATCCCCAATTTTTACAACAGAGGTGCGGCCAAATAGAAAACTACTGATAATCTTGACTAAGTAATTTGGAAACCGAAAAGTTATCAATTTGTGCACTAATCCATCGTGCCATACGGTGTCAAATGCTTTTTCGATGTCCAGCGCTACTAGACCGACTGATTTTTTGTCAGTGAATCCTTCCCTTATTTTTTTCGTTACCCTGTACACTTGATGCGTTGTGGAATGGCCCGCACGAAATCCAAACTGAAATGAAGGTATTACATTCAACGAAATTGCGGTACTATTTAGACGAGACAAGATGACCTTTTCAAAAAGTTTTCCCAAAGCCGGCAATAAGCTTATTGGTCGATAATTTGATGCGATTTTTGGGTTTTTTCCCACTTTAGGAATTGGGTGTATTATAGCGTGCTTCCATGCATTAGGGAAGTAGTGAAGTTTCAGACAGGCGTTTATAATAAAGTTAATAAACACAATACATTTCTTGGGTAGATTTTTGAGTAGTAAGTTATTTATATTATCGTGACCAGGTGCTTTGTTATTTTTTAGGTTCTTTAAATTTTTTCTAATTTCCCTTGGTGTGCAGAGATACGTTTCTGCAATTTCAGTTGGTAGGTTAGGTAAGTTACGAATAGAATCTTCAACGATTTGTTTTATTGCGGCACTTCCCAGGTGAGCACTAGCGTTGTGTGATGCCTGAAAGTGGGCGGCTATCATTTGGAAGATTTTCTTAAATCGAGATTTTTAAATATTTTTCCATAAAAGAAAATATCGACTTTGGTAGTCGAGATTTTAAAAGTGGACGTTTTGTATCGCTGTTGCTCCTTGTAATGTTCATAGTACACAGTTTTGCAGTTTCAACTTTTGCGACGTGAGCGACGTGTTGTTCGCGCACAGTATACTTATCGCCATCTGAAATACATTGGTTCAAGTTTATATGACAGCAGAAGCCGCGTTGTTCGCGCATACTAAAATATAATTCAGCCATCACGAAGATTTCATAATTTCTTTAGCCTATAAGACCTAGCGCATACTATTAATCGTTCTAAAAGTACATAATTATTTACTGAATGAGATTTTGCCTAACTGGCGACTCAACGACTCCATAATATTTGGCACACAACCAAACTGCCGAACGAATATTTTCCCATTCTACTAGTATTATTCGAATTGAATGAGGTGAAATGTCAGTGAAACAAAGACCCTGACTCTTCATCTATACGAGTACGTGTAAGAACAATAACAAATTGTGATCATTGTTGACAAGAAATCCAATCAATCCAGTTAGGTCAGTGTGATTTGTAACATCACTTTAATTCAATTCACACTGTCGCTTATGCTCAATTGCCACCGCTAGAATATTCTGTAGTACCCATAAACTAAGACATCAAACAATAAATGCATGTCGGTTTATTATAAACAATTTAATAGATTTGTCCAAACTGATATGTCGAGACACGTTCAATGGAAAAATTCAATTTGAAGAATAAAACTGATGACAAAACGTTTCTAACACTATCTACGTAATCACTTTGATGTAGGTGTTTGTACTTTGAGCTCGAGGAGAATACCGAAATTATTTACGTTGTATAAATGTGCCTTGGAAATGTCTTTGTCCTATATGTCCCCGAAGCGTCCTTTACATCCTTCATGTCCTTTATGTCTTTTATTTCATTTGGGTTCATTATGTCAGGCAGTCCGCTATGGTTAGCACGTTCGCCTTCTACGCACTGGGCCCCGGTTCGATTCCTACAGAATGCGGTAGTTTTCGATAAAAAAAAAGGAGATTCACGTGTGGGACTATGAGCCCACTCAGCTGTGAGATGAAATGATGCTAACTCATCTCGAGGCCATGGTTCCAATTGGACTGTTGCGCCAGTTATTTATTTCATTATGTCATTATGTCCTTTGACCCTTGCTCTAGGCATAACGGGACGGAATAAAAAAGACATAACACCTTTCAGACGCGGATGCGGGAGTTCCCTCCTAAGAGTCCGGAAAAAAAATCTAGTTTTTAATAAACCTTCGAATATATTGTTAAAATGTTCCACTTTTTGTAGAAACGTTTTAGAATATTTAAATACTATACGAGTACAATTCCACTCAAAGATGCGCTCTAATTGAACTATATAGAAAGTTGGAGAGATAGGGGCTTTGAACAATTAAGGTCCACAAGCAATGAAACGGAGTAGTGTATAGTACTATACCTATATATTACAATTGACAAGTTAACCAATCAAGCTTGATCGCACTGACGAAGCTGCTCAAATGCTTTAGCCGGCCGAAGATATCTTATTCGGGTCGAGAAAGGCGTCACCAAGGCAATTCGTGCTACGACATTTACATAGAGTGCGTCTCTCAATTGCCCTAACCCCTGGTGGGAGATAGCGCGTAAACTGTTCCATGTGGCCCAGTTGACGTTTCGTGGGCATAAACTGGTTTCAGAGAATGCAGTTGTCAGCATGCACCTCCTGCACATCCATGGCCACGAACGTCGTCGTGGACGGGATTCGAACCCGAAATGCCGGTAGTCAAACATGAGACTGATGCCTCAACACACTGCGCTACCGGTCGCCCCAAGGAGCTAATAAGGGAAGATTTTTATTGAAGAAAGCGGTTAATCAGATCACACATTTGCTCGATGTCGTTACCCGTAGCTAAAATCGAGCAGTTATCCGCGTAGTTTATTATTCGAAGTCTTTCAGGTGTTGTTGGGAGTCCTTATAGATAGCGATTAACAGTGTGGGTGATAGAACTCCTCCTTGCGAAACGCTCTGTTTACTCCTTCTGAGTTTAGACCTCTTGTTCCTGACCTCCGTGAATGAGTGTCTGCCAGCGAGGTAGTTAGCGATCCATTTGGTTAAGCCAGCAATTACAACGATTCGGCTGGAGCACTAAGTTTTAGAGTCGAGCACCTAATTATGCGATGTTTCATCTCGATTTCATGTTGTTTAAAGAAGTGGGTGTGCTAGCGTGACGTCAAGCTAGCACCCCATATAAGATACTCAATTGTGACACTAAATTTTTGAATTGAGCACCTTATTATCACCTAACTATGCGATATGTTCTATCTCGATTTTTGTTGTGGGGGTGCCAGCTTAACGGACGTAAATTTTAAACTCATCACACCCAGATCGCCCAGAACCGACTGTCGGCTGCAATATTCACGGCTGACTCCCTCACAGCTGGATGCAGGAATTTGTTGCCAACAATAAAGAAGTAGCATGCTGCACACAATTGTTATAACAACCACAAGACTTCTATTAAACCAAATTAATTGTAATTTATATGTCATCTTACATATCGTCATAATGTTGATACACTTCTAGCTGAATCAACTGCGAGAATTTCGTGCCACATGATATCGGGAGGGTAGTACTGTGCACCAGATCGGTCAGTTTCAAATGAACGACGGTTTTGTACCTAGTGTCTCCTAGCAAGTTGGTCGAGAGTAAGATTTAAGTTGCAGTACCGAAGAAGTTCAGCCCATTGCGAATTCGTCCTTTTTATCGCGAGCGCCCCCGATAGATGTCAGCACCGTGTCGCAAAATTTCTATGCGAAAAATCGATAAACTTTTGTGAATGTATCTGACAACAAAACAACATTTCATAAGTGCACTCGTAATACAATATACGAGTACGTCATAATAAATCTCGATTCGGTCCTATTCAAAATAAGGATAAATTGTGTTCGTGAACGTTTGCAAAATTAATTGTGCTGCTACTGAACTGAAATTTGTAATTCCAAGAGTGTTGATATCTCAAAGTGCTGACAAAAGAACGGAAATGGGTGTTAACGAAGATACAAGTGGTTCGTCACAACTTACCTTGCAATTATTTCAGGATATATTCAAGGATTGCGATCCAGGTGTAACGATTAATGATTTCGAGGTAAGGACTCGAAAAAAGTTAATAGTTGTAAATGTGATTGCAGATATTTAAATTAAAATAACCAAAAGTGTGGTGATTGATGAACTCCTGGAAGCTACCCTATAACATATAAAGGCACGTCCTAAAGGGTACCGGCTGAAATCGAAATAATTTTCGCACGGTCTCCACTCCCAAAAGTAATAGGACTAGACAACTTCCAACTAAGTTGTTCGTCATTGTTGCAAAACTCCGGTTCAGTGGGTCAATTCGACTTAAGGAAAACCTATTGGAAGTTATTTAAGGCTCATGACTTAAAAATTAAATTAATTTAAAAGTGTCCCTGCCTAGTTCCATCCTCAACGTAAAGTGAAAAAAAAAACTAAACCCTTTCAACCGGTACATAGATCCACATCAGGTTCTTACTCTGTTCGGATCAGTGGGGCCCAAACCCGAGGCTTAAATCTTTATAGTCCGTGAAACTAGACTCCAAACATTACCTCCTGAAGGATGAATGATTCTATTATACGGATATACCTAACGTTCTTTGTCTGGCTACAAAATTTGATACGTATAGTAGCTTGCTTGGGTTATTATAAATAACACACGGTGATATTTTGATCCTGCTGCAGGTTTGCGTCAGGATAAAACGACCTTCTTGACAATTAAGTGATTTCTATACAAGATGGGTATCATATGACCCGGTTTGTTGAGGCGAATGCACTAGACTACTGTTGTAAGTCTTTTTGAATACTTTGCTAAAGGAGAAGATACTAACCTCCGTTTTTCGTACGAAATCTCATACAAAAACAGTCAAAAATCCGGTTCGCACGAAAATATAATAATACACAGACAAAAGTCTCCACACCGTTGTGGGCACCGGTCATTACAGTGGTGATCGCTCTCTTTCTAGTGAGAAGGAAAAATCAGGTGTCGTGTAGAGCGCTGCGGATATGTTCTGTGTGGAAGTTTCCACTGTCACTTCTTCGGTGAAGTGATGTACATGTAGGCAACGTTGGAATCATAGGACTGGGGGTGTTGCGACGAATGCACTAGACTACTGCTGAAGGTATTTTGAGTGCTTTGGTGAGGGGAGGTGTCTGTTGCTCAATAGATAATGTATCTGTTGCCTAATAGATGCTATATCTGTTGGTCTATAGATACTTTATCGGCTGCTCAATAGATGCTATATACTGTATATATTGGTCAATAAGAATGCCATTGACCGACCGTATCATTACAGCCAGATTTAAATCCAGGGTAAGAAACATCACAATAATTCAGTGCTACGCCCCGATTCTATCACCGACTCGGCGATACCTTCGACAAGGCTCCCAAAGGTGACATAAAAATGATTATGGGGGTTCTCAATGCCAAAATAGGGTCTGACAACCTTGGCTCGGGACACCTTATGGGTCTAGGCAACAGGAACCAAAATGGCGAGATGTTCGTGGAGTTTGCAACTCTCGTCAACTCGTCATCGGCGGTACCTGGTTCAAGCGCAAACGATGTCATTTAACAACCTGGGTTTCTCTGGATGGCAGAACAGAGAACCAGATTGACCATATAGCTATTTCCAAGACATGGAGGAACTATGTCTCTTAGACGTCAGGTTGAAGCGGGGTGCTGATATTGGCAGCGATCACCAACTTTTTGACGCAAAAGTGCGCTTACGAACGGCAGCGATCCATCGCCCTCAAAATGCAAGAATCTTGCCACGTTTTAATGTGCAAAAGCTTAAAGATCCATCTATAAGACGTACTTATTCCAGCGCCTTGCACGAAAGAGCTAATGCACCACCACCTTATGAGGCTCCTACAATTGATGATAGATGGAACGTCGCTAAGGACTCATTTATTTCGTGTGGTGTAACTTTTGCGGGCATGTTGGAGCGCGGTAGAAGGCCATTCATTAGTGATTCTACATGGTCTCTAATCACGGCACGCAAGAGAATTAAAGAACAAATCAGCTCAGCTACTGACGACGCGGTCAAAGATCAACTTAGAGCTGAATACCGTTCTCTTCAGAAAGAAGCGTAAGACGGGACAAACGCAACAACAAAATGCATTAGCGGAGAAGGCAGAGGAAGCGGCTTACGGCTGGTGACAGTGGAACCCTTTACAAACTTATCAAGCCATTAACTACTTAGCAAATCTTTTGCAACTGAACATCCCGTGAAAGATAAAGACGGGTTCCTACTGGTCACTGATGAACACCAACTGCAACGGTAGAGAGAGCACTTCATTTAGGTCCTCAACAACACCTTTGGTCATTTGAACTCATCTTCACTAAAAGCAGAAAATATTTGGCAAACAGTCAGAGTTGATACCAGCCCAACATAAACTGGATGTAACTGCGGGTATTAAATCGATGGATGCGAGTAAAGCCCCGGGAATAGATGGAATTCCAGTAGAACTCTTTAAGGCGGATATCAACGCTACTGCGGATATTCTTCTCCCCCTTATCCAAGAGTGTTGGGAAACCGAAACTCTTCCTAAAGAATTGAAGAATGGCGTCATTATTAAGATCCCGAAGAAAGGTAACCTGAAGATTATAATAATTGGCGTGGAATTTGCCTCCTCCCCGCAGTCTCCAAACTGATGGCAAAAATAGCCAAGCATACAGTTGACCACACACTGAACGATGAACAGGCTGGTTTTCGCGAGGGCTTTTCATATAGCGACCACATCAATACCCTCCGAGTTATTATTGAACAATCCGCAGAGTGGAGATCCCCATTACATCTCATGTTCATCGATTTCGAGAAAGCGTTTGACAGTGTTGACCTGGAATACATCTGGAAGGCTTTACGTAGGAGAGGTATACCAGATAAAATCATATCCATCATTAAGGAGTCCTATAGCGGAGCCCAATGTCATGTCTTACGCAAGGGTAAGCTATCAGATCCCTTCGAGGTACATAGCGGAGTGTGACAAGGCTGTGTTTTGTCACCTATATTGTTTTTGATTGCCATTAACGACGTACTCTGCAGCGCGCTTTATGAACACCAGAGCAAAGGTATCAGTTGGAAGCTGTTTGAATACCTTCAACACCTGGATTACGCTGACGATATTTGTCTCTATCAAATAGATCGGATCATCTAGTTCAAATGACGGATGCCCTGCACCGTGAAAGTGGCAATGGCAAACTAAGTACTTGAGCTTGAATCCAGGAGACAGAGCGAAATTTGTGTTTCGGGGCAGACGGTGCAAAAACTGGACAATTTTTGCTACCTCGGAAGCGTAGTTACAGCAGATGGTGGAGCGGATGCTGATGTACTGTCTCGCATCAATAAGGCTCGGGCAGCTTTTTTTTCAGTTTGACTCCTTTCTGGCAAAACAACAACATCACCAGACGTACCAAACTCAGGATCTTCGAAACCAATGTGAAATCTGTGCTTCTTTATGGCTGTTCAACTTGGAAGGTGACCAGGGCGATAACAACTACAATAGATTGCCAACTTTCGTGAACCATTATCTACGGCGCATCCTACACATACGCTGACCGGAGGTCATTTCTAACGACGACCCCTGTTTATTACTGGCCAAGACAGGATAGACACCTCCATAAAAAGGCGAAAGTGGCAATGGATAGGTCACACACTTCGAAAAGGGTCGGAAAAAAGTGCTAAACAGGCTTTCGATTGGAACCCACAGGGAACCGATGCAAGTCGCCGCGTTGGACGACCTAGAAACACCTGCAGACGTCAGTTGAGGTCGAGATTAAGTCATTGGGCAAATCGTGGAGTCAGCTAAAGGCGATGGCGGCGAACAGGACCAGGTGGAAGTCGGCGTGGTTAATGCCCTATGCCCCACAAGGGGTTAATAGGATCCAGAGAGATCAGATGCATAATTAAAAATATATGTGCATTAAAGTGAAAAATGACCGGAAATTTGCCGGTTTTTGGGGTACCACAGAAAATGTACAAGGGGTGGTAGGTCAAAAACTTGGATTCTGAACTACGGGATCGACCTATATAACATATCAAAAAATTAAAACTACTGAATCTTTTGCAAGGCCATATGCCTCTATTCCCCAGACTATTATACGAATACCCCAAAATGAAAAGTTTATCCGAAATAATGCAATTTCTGATCAACTTTCAGGAAGCTCGAGGCTCCGGAAAAGGTGACAACTACACAGCTACGTTATATCGTGTTCACTTGAATGGATTCTGTCGAAGTAATACGGATGGCAAAAAATTGAAATGGGAGAAAAGTGTAATATGCAAACGATTGCCGGATAACGTGATGCGTCGGGAGGCGTACAAAAGCGTTGAACTGTTCAGGTAAGTATAGGTAAATAGTAAGTGTGTATATTCAAAAACTTTGATTTAGGACGCAAGGCCGGGCGACGTGGATACGTCTCAAGATATCCATCCTTAGATACCAAGGTGTAAAGGTAACTACAAATTGCTCTGACATGACGTGGAAACACGTGGGCCCACATCATATAGCATGTGATACAAAATTATAGCATAGAATGTTATGTGCTTATGTTCACATTGGACTTGTGTGACGTGGAAACACGTTGGATGATGCATTCTGATGCAACACGCCTTATGACGCATCAGAAGCATATTAAAACGTTTTGATATTTCGTCAGACGTGGGACAGCATCAGAAGAAGGAATTGTGTGCTGTTTGCGATTTTTTAGCATTATCATACGCTACACATCAGCCCAATGACACTGCCTCATGCCTGACGTGATCCCATGGAGCCTGACGTGACGTGTTTCCACGTCACATCAGAGCAATCTGTAGTCGTTTTAGTACATAGTACAATAATACACCTTCAAGTCGCAGTGCTAGGCCAATTGCCCTCCAACTAATCTAATCTAGGTTAATACGTGGCAGGTGGACTTGAATAAATTGGCATTTCTCTCGAGTGGAAGTTTCTAACGGTTCAGAGGTGGACCATTCATCGTACATTCGCGACGATTTGCTTCTTTAAAAATAACCACCACCTGAAACTGAAACAAATATTTGTTGTTCATACCTGACATTAATACAATTTAATATTTGAGAAAAAAAAAAACGTTGCGTCGGCCGGGAATCGAACCCGGATCAACTGCTTGGAAGGCAACTATGCTGACCATTACACCACCGACGCTATGAGTAATCAGACGTCTATAGTAGTAGACTCAGAGCTTTAAAGCCCATGTTAACAAGCTTTATTTATACAGGGTGAAACCTGACCGCGGTTTCAAAATATGTACATATGTTCATAATGTAATGCCAAGCGTTCAGTGTTCAAGATGATTTTTTTATGATACTATATTAAAATTCTTGTGAAAAAAAGAAGAATATTGTGACATGTACGAACGGTCGGGGCAGGCGAGCGACGTGCGGTCGGGGAGTCGAGCGAACAGGCGAAAAGCGAGAGACGTGTTGCGAGAGTCGAGTCGGGCAAGCGTATTGACGAGGAGAGGTTGTGTCAGAACCGAAGGCGATAGTTGGTGAATAAAGCGATTAAATATAAGAGCTTCGCGTTTTTATTGTTAAATCCAGGATTCCTTGTGTCCCCCCACGTATGTCACACTGGTGTCAGAAGTGGGATCCTGGTGGAATCGCGAAGAAAATCGAGCGACGAAAGTGGTGAAATTGTCAGACAGAGTAGTGCGGTGCGCGAAGAAACGAATTGGTCGTGGGAGCAGTACGGCGCGCGGTGAAACGAATTGGACAGATAGAGTGGCGCGGTACGCGGAGAAACGAACTTGTCGTCGGAGAAGTACGGTGCGCGGTGGAGTGAATTGGACAGCTAGAATTGGACAGTGTGCGGAGAAGTGAACTTGTTACACTATGCCTACTATTGAGGATCTGAAGGTCGTCCAGATGAAGGAGGAGTTGGAGAGGAGGAGTCTCCCAACAAATGGCAACCGGGTAGCACTAATGGCCCGTCTTGTTGAAGCAATTGAAGAGGATGGGCATGATGCAGGCACCTTTCAGTTTGTGGTGGACGACAAACCCAGCAGCGAGGATGCTGGTTCCATAATGGCGGTCTTGCAAGAAGTTTTATCAAAAATGGACCAGCAACGGCAAGACATTGAGACGTTTTCGGTTACTCTTCACACTCAAATTGAGAGCCGACTCGAGCAAATGGAAGTCCGAAAGAGTGGCAAATTGGAGGATTTGCGACAGGAGATGAATGCCAAAATGGTAGCTATGTCAGCACAAATCGACCACCCGTTGAATGAATCGGAGGTAACGGAAGTGGTCGCCGGAGCTTCGGCTGCAGTTATACCTATTGGATCCCGAAGCTTTAAGGCTCCAATATTTGACGGTGAATCACCCTGGGGCATTTATAAGATGCAGTTTGAAGCGGCCGCCTTAAATAATCAATGGACCAATCAAGAACGTGCGACGGCACTTATACTAAGCCTGAGTGGAGCTGCGGCTGAAATTCTTCAACGGGTCTCAACTGAAAACCAATTAAGCTACAACCAACTGGTAAATGCTCTAGACATGCGGTATGGTGAGGAGCATATGAGACCCATATATCGATCACAACTGCGGAATAGGTCCCAGAAAGCAGGCGAATCTCTCCAACAACTGGCGCAAGACATCGAAAGATTAGCGCTCTTGTCGTATCCAACATCAGATCCGGAACATCGAGATGGGACGGCACTGGCAACTTTCATCCGGGCATTGAGGGATCACGATCTTCATCAGTCACTGCTATTAGCTGACAAAAGAACGCTTAAAGATGCTTTGGCGTATGGGCTGACTTTCGAATCAGTCAAATATGCTTCGCGTGTTGAAACCAAAGTGCGAGAAGTCATGGACGAGTGCATATGCCAACGATCCAGAAGAGAATCACGCCCAGAGGGAGGCATAGCATGCTGGAACTGCGGTAAGAAGGGGCATTTGAGACATGACTGCCGCCAACCACCGCGTGCTCAATATTGCCAAGGATGCGCTGCAAGGAAACGGCAAGAAAATCAGCACAAGGATAGCTCTTCCTCCACTACTGAGACGGGAAACGAGTGAAGCCTAACTTTGCGGGGTGGAAGTGGGCTTGTAAATCGAACGCCCCCAGTACTATCATCGACATATCCCGATTACATCGGGGAGGAAACGAATTGTGCTTACGAGGTCAAATTGAAAACCGAAGTTGCTTATTTACCATCGACACCGGAGCGACCAGGTCTATTGTCAGAACGGATAGGGCGGAGAATTGGAGACTTACCAACGTCGGCAAGTACGTCCTGCGAACGGCTACAGGCGGAACAACCCGAGTGTTCGGGGAAATTGGCCGCAAAATACGACTAGGTATGGATTTCTTGAGCCGTAATGGATTCCATCTGGACTTGGGAGAACGATTGCTGAAATGGAGGAACGTCGAATTGTTGATGACGACTTCTGCTACCGATGACGTTAAAATGAAGATAGTGATCGACGAAGGCGCGAGCATGCCACCAGCTTCGGAGAATGTTATCTGGGCCAAGATCGATGGGGATACCAGTGGACATCGATGTTGCCTCATCGAACAGGCGGAAGCAGCACGCCCATCAAATATTATGCTAGGCAGGAGTTCGGTTAAAATTGAGGACAACCGACGTGTTCCTGTGAGAATATTGAACGTGGCTGATACTGCTATCAAGTTGAACAAAGGAGATGAGATCGGTAGTGGCCACCTTATATCCTCCGTAGCATCGTTGGATGAAGTCACCGGGTGCCATAAGCAGTTGCCGACATTAAATGGACGAAAGAAACAGCTTGTCCAACGTCTTCTCCGATCAGCTGAACTGAGTGAAAAAGAATACCAGCAGGCAGCAGCGGATCTACGAAAACGGTGGGACTCAGTACACGAGACGATACGCAGTCGGATGCAGTTTAATAAAGATCGAATGAAAACGCGGTACGATAAGAGAGTAAATTCATCGGGATTCCAGTTGAACGATCTGGTGTGGTTATATAACCCCCGTCGTCGCAAGGGGTTGTTCCCTAAACTCCAACTCAAGTGGGAAGGTCCCTACAGAGTCCTGGACCGCCTAAGCGATGTGGTATACCGCATACAAGAAGATGGAAAACCACGGGTAAAAATGAAAATCGTCCACCTCGATCGTCTGGCCCGATACCATGGTAATGAAGGTACTCACGATGTAAACGAGTTATCTGTTCGGGACGAACAGAGCTAAGGAGGAGATATTGTGACATGTACGAACGGTCGGGGCAGGCGAGCGACGTGCGGTCGGGGAGTCGAGCGAACAGGCGAAAAGCGAGAGACGTGTTGCGAGAGTCGAGTCGGGCAAGCGTATTGACGAGGAGAGGTTGTGTCAGAACCGAAGGCGATAGTTGGTGAATAAAGCGATTAAATATAAGAGCTTCGCGTTTTTATTGTTAAATCCAGGATTGCTTGTGTCCCCCCACTTATGTCACAATATGTTAAATATAAAATATTCATCAAAAATAATTTCGGGTAAATGTCGACGTTGCTTCCAAAGATCCTACCTGTCACGAGCGTATGACGCTGAGTCGTGCTTCAGCCCAGTGAAACTAAAAAAAAAATCTTCTAAATTCCTATTGAACATCCGAATCTATGTGTGTATATTAAAATGGATTGTATGTTTGTCCATGTTTTGCGGCCAAACAGCTCGATCGATAACCATATCCGTTATGATCCAGAATAGGTTATAACGCTTTGCATTTTTCGATTTAGCGGTAGCCCCCAACCCTGGCCCTCAAATAGGATTGTGTGACAGTGAAAAAAAAAACTAATCTCTTAAATGACCGAGACTAGTATAGTGGTTTTCGAGGTTGTGCTCAGATGAATGGCGCGGTACTCCCAAAACCTCCACTCTTACGGCTAAGTGACCGTAAAAAAATGTCCAAAATGTGGGAAACGGCCGAAATTAGTGTTAAATTCATTGTTTTGAATAATTCCTTAAAAGCATACGCTTATGAAAATTTAACAAATCAATAAATTTAATATGTTGCAGGTCCGACTAACATATTAAATTTATTAAATTGTTAAGTTTACCAGGCGGCCCGACGTCGGGCTGTTGCGCCACGATGATGATGATGATGGTAAATTTAATTTAATAATTTAATTAATTAAATTTAATTTAATAATTTAGCCATGTGTGACATTAACCGAATAAATCGGTTTTTTATTTCCAATAGAAATGAAGTGGAATTTTACACATCGATTTTGCCCGAACTAATGGCATTTCAACGGTCCAAGACGAATGATGCGTTTAAAGCAATACCAAAAATTTATTTAGCAAGGGACGATCTGATTATAATGGGTAATTAACTTTGTTCTAGCCGTAACATATTAAACAATATTTTTTTTGCATAATGAAACTCTTATGTTTTAGAGGATTTACTTTCGCGTAACTTCAAAATGCCCGATCGCCGCAAAGGTCTGTCGGTTGATGAAACCGAATCTGTTCTCAAGGAAATCGCAAAATTACATGCACTCAGTCTCGCGTATAAGACAAAAAAGCCAAAAGAATTTGAGAAATTGAAAAACCTGATAACCGAAGCCATTTTCTCAGAAACCAATGAAGACTGGTATAAGAATTACTACAAACAATTGACCAAAAATGCTATTGATATGGTAGGTAATGCGAGTTATGCCTTTTTGAACGAAGTTCTGGTATTATTATTTTTTTTATACTACGTACATACTATGATAAAATATATTCCCTGTTCTCCAGGTATCCGAACTACAACCAAAAAACTCGAAATACGTTAAGAGTATTGCAGAATTCGCTGAGAGTTCAACGTTTTTTAAACGAATGATGGATTTGATAAAGAAAGAATCGGATTTATCGGTAATATGCCATGGCGACTGTTGGACAAATAATATTTTGTACAGATACAATGAAGATGGGCATGTTATTGAGGTGAGGCTTAATATTTCACTCATCTTTGCACTCCTTTCACCCTTGGTAATTTACAGCCAGTACTAGTGGATTTCCAGTGTATTCGCTACGGATCGTTAGCATTAGATATATCCAACTTAATTTATTGCTGTACATCTAAGGATATTCGCGACGAGCATTTACAGTCGTTTTTGAAAACGTACACGGCAGAATTGTTTAAACAATTGACGATGCTGGGACAACTGCCGGAATCGTGTAGCACCGAAGAGAAGTGCTATGAATTGTAAGTGTAGTCTTGTAACCTTTTTGAACTAATTGTGGATTTTTGGATTTTAACTCTAACTCTACTTTAGAGTCAATGCTGAACTTAAAACCTATGGCAAATTTGCTCTTGGTCTTGCCATGGATATTTTACCGATGAGCACATGCTCATCGGAGAGTGCACCCGATTTATATTTGAATAGAGCCGAAGAATCGAGCGGAGCGCCAGAATTAAATTTTCCACCAAACGATTTGTGTCGTCAGAAGATGATGGAAATTGTTATGGATTTGGTGGATAGTGGGATGCTGTAAGATGGTGGTGGCGGTATGGCGGAGTGATGTGGAAGTAATTCTTTTAACTAATTTTATTATTGAAACAATTCGCACTAATATTACTTTGCACTGAATGGACAATCTCTTGATCTATTTTCGACAATAATATTTCAATTTATTCGAAAACTATTAAATGCACTTTTTAAAGGCGGAAATAAAATGATTTTAAAAATTTTACGAAATTAAAATTGTGCCAAATAGTGCTCGGATGTACGAGGGCGGTTCAAATATGATCGGGACGAACGCTCTGACACATTTATTTATTATCGAAAATATTTACAAAAATTTACAGTTTTTCTAGGTAATTCCCCTCACTAGTTGCACATTTTTGCCACCTATCCAGAAGTTTTTTGATGCCGGTATCGAAGAATTCCTTGGGCAACTTGGACAGCCATGTGCGCACGAACTTCTCTACCTCGTCGTCGGTGTTGAATCTTTGACCTCCGAGGGCTTCTTTCGTGGTCCAAACATGTGGTAGTCGCAGGGTGATAAATCCGGGGTGTTCTAGTACATCCCAACCCAATTCTGATATTGTATCGAGCGTGAGACGCGCGGTATGAGCGCGCGCGTTATCCGGGAGAAGAATAGCACTTCGCCCTGGAATGCTCCTCCGTTTCGAGCGATAAGCGGGTTTCACGTGTGTTTTCAGAAGGTTAGAGCAGTATACAGCATTGATGGAACGTTGTGTACGCAGGAAGTCAACGTACAGCACTCCCCGCCGGTCCCAGAATACACTACACATAACCTTACCCGCGGACCTGGTTGTCTTCGCTTTGACTGGCGCCCCTTCCTCCTTCTTCCTCGACTCTTTAGACGACACCTTGCTTTCGGGAGTGTAATAGTGTACCCATGTCTCGTCTGTAGTGAAGATTCGCGTCAAAAAACTGTCCCCCTCCGCCTCGTATCGCGTCAGCAAGCGGCGACAAACTTCCAACCGCATGAATTTTTTCTCGAAGTTCAACAGTTTGGGAACCCATCGCGCCGTTATTTTGCGATATTGAAGGTGTTCGTGGATGATAGACACTCTACACTACCAATACTAATGCCGACTTCAGCCGAAATGTTTTGAACATTCATCCTACGATCCTCCAAAATGAGTTGTTCTACGCGGCGAATGTTGTCTGGTGTTATGCTGGTTCGCGGTCGACGATCATGCGGCTCATTCTCGATGGTTTCGTGACCATCTTTGAACGCTTTGGCCCATTTAAACACAGCAAACCTACTCAGGCATTCACTACCGAACTGATTTCGCAAACGCCGAAAATTTTTCCGTGTTTTTAACGCCTTCCCACACCAAAAAACGAATGACACTACGTTGGGCAACGGCTGTCAGTACTTGATGCTCACTCATGGTCGTAGCGCGCGCGTGAAAGGTGCGTTCGCGACGAAAACTATGCCACTCTATTCGTAAGGGACCCAGCTATCACATACTCAAGCCGCGACCTTCAAAACAGGCGCGCCATCTACAGCGTTTGTCTCGATCATATTTGAACCGCCCTCGTATAAGTGGAATTTTAGGTACATATTATATAGGTGACTTTGGAGATGTGTTAGAGAGCATGCACAAGTATATCATGTCTCGAATTTTCAATATAAAATATTATCTAAATATATGATAGCCATCAGGATCAGCCCATAAAACAAATGCTTGTTACAGAAAGGCACTTTCATTCTATTGTGTCCGTTAACAATTCTTAAATTTCTAAAAGCATACATCATATTTGTTTAACTCAAATGAACATTTGGTTTAAAAATTCTTTCTTGATTGTGAATATTTCAATAAAAATCTTTTCAAATATCTTTTAAAAAAAATTTAATGTATGAATTAAAGTTCAAATCAAATACAAGTCATTCGAATATACGTTAAAATAAATAAATAACTGGCGCAACAGTCCAATTTGAACCACGGCCTCGAGATGAGTTAGCATCATCTCATTTTCTAGATCGTGACGGCTTTTGTGCAGAGGTATGTGATCAGCAACACGCTCAACCGAGTTATTTACCCCATAATGGGTACTCATTTAACAGCTGAGTGGGCTCATAGTCCGACACGTAAATCCCCGGAATCGAACCGAGGCCCAGTGCGTTGAAGGCGAACGTGCTAACCGTTGCGCCATCCGGACTACATACGTTATACGTTAAAGATGAGATTAAAAATGATAATTCATTTATGTTGCCGATTTGTTTCAAAAAGAACAGAGCCCATATTACGCAGTCAAAAAATTTTAATCAAAGTAGCCGTTCAAGTTCTAGTAAAACGCGAAAAAATCTGTTTAATGTGTTGCCATTCGAGTATTATAAGACTATATGGAAATATTAAATGCTAACATTTTAAATGAACATGTTGTGATGACTGCTTCACTGACAAAAAAGACTCAAATGTATTTTAGACAATTTATGTTAAATAAAATCGAATATATTTATTAGTAAAATGTTTGCGTATTTTTTTTCCATAGCCTATTAATTATTTATTTCAGTGAAATTGGAATTTTTGTGGCTCTAGGTCTTATTCTGTACACCAACTCAAAAGTAACGCTGTAGCTGTCATTTCCCAGCAAGACATTTGTCTCCGATTCCAGTGGAATCGAAAAGTCTTCGATCCTATAGCGATTCCATTCATCGGTTTGTCTCCGAAGCGGGAAAATTTAAAATGTTTTCGATTATATATCGACGTTTGTCATCGGTTTGTCTCGGATGTGAAAGGAGTCGAAATGTCATCGATCGTACACCGATTCTGGTAATCTTCTTCTTCCACTCTGCGGCTTCGCGTTGCTCTGCCTGTGGTGTTGGCATTTCGCCCATTTTGGCGATATAATGAGTGCGTTCAGAAGGTGGCAAACGAGCAGAAACCGCTCGCGAGCAGCTCCCCAACTGCTCGCGAGCAGCTCCGGAGCTGCGCGGTTTGGAGTCTGCACCTGCTGAACGCTACTTCACCAGCTGAAAAATCGACCAGCTGAAAGCTGACGATGACAATTTTAGACGTCAAGTGCCGAAAAGTGGAAAATACATGAATCCCACGCTGTCTATGATGAAAATCCCAAAAAAAACAGAAAACAACACAGAAACGACGAAAATACCAAGAAAACACAACAAACCCAATTTGACAACTGTGAAAAGTCGAAACTCGCAACATGAGCGTGAGGTTGAAAAAAAGAAGAAGAACCTGAGAACTGATCAGTGAGCAGAAATATTTCTTGCTCGGTGAAATTTGATCATGCTCACCCGAGCAGAAGTTGCTCGGTCACTTCTGAACCCGCTCGTTCTGAGCATGTTCGCTGAGCGGAAGTTGCTCAGTTCCTTCTGAACGCACACAATCTTAGCTTCCTTCTGCAGGCAGCTCGGTCTTGGATCGTATCATCGCCGAGATTAATGCGTTGTAGTTGCTTCTTCATCTGATCGATCCATGTGCCATGTGTGTTTCCGTCTGCCTTGGGGTTTGGGTCCAGCAATTGGAACATTGTTTTTGTTGTAGTAGCGATGCTTCGAAGACTGCAGTTCTTCTTACATCGCGGGGGCTTCGCAGCTGTTGGCTGTCGAAAGATCGGTCGTTCCGATACGAAGAACTGGCTGCCGCAGGAACGCAATTGGAACATTCATTGATAGTGCCTTCATGACTAGGTTCTCAGGTGGACGCCTTAGAACATGGCAATACCAATCCATACGACGATCTTCGATATTTTTAGTGATCGGTTGCTCAACAAACAAGCTGCCTCGAATGTAGGCACTTTTGATACGATCCTTTTTGGTCAAACCGGCTGACGTTCGTAGCATTTTCATCTCGGTCGCAGTCATTTTACTTTCGTATGTCTTGTACATAGTCCAGCACTCAGACGCATACATGAGTGCGGGACGTACAACCGTTTTGTAGAACTTGCCCTTAAGCTTTCGTGGCATCCTCTTGTCGCAGAAAATTCCAGAGTTTTCTCCCCATTTCATCCAACCGACACTGATGCGATGTTTGATGTCGTCATCGCAGGTAGCTTCCCTGTTGACCATCGAGCCCAGGTATTTGAACCTTGTACAGGACTTCAGCTTTTAATGTAAATATCTGGTATCGGTCTCTCCAGATTTGAGGAAGGACAGCAAAGGTACTCACTTTGGTATTCTAATTCTCAGACCATGATCCTCCAGTATCTTACACCACTTGGTCAGTGAAGCTTGCAAGGCAACGCTATCTTTGCTACCCAGAACAACGTCATCGGCGAAGAGAAGGGATATTTCCAGGTCGTCAGAGATGAGTTTTAATAAATAGAGCATGATGATGTTGAAGAACTAGGGACTCAATACACTGCCTTGGTGAACTCCGAGTTTAACTGGAAACTCTTCAGACTCACCAGCTGTACATCTAACTTTAGTAGTTGCTCCATCATACATGTCTTGTATCATCTTAACATATGCCTCGAGGACCTTAACTGCTCTTAGGGCCACCCATATCAGATCACGAGGAACTCTGTCGAAGGCTTTTTCCAAATCGATGAACACAAAGTGCAAGTCCGTCCGTGCATCACGATGTTTTCCTATCGTAACACGCAAGCACTGAATAGCATCGACTGTGGATCGACCCTTTACAAAGCCGCATTGCTTGTCATCCAACCGTACAACCTCTTTCAATCGATTGCAGACAACTTCAACTTCTTCAATGTGCGAGATGTTAACTTGATAGCCCTATAGTTGTTAAGCTTGCCTGAGTCACCCTTGTTCTTATAAAACGGGAAAAGGAAGCTTTTCCTGAAAGCGTCAGGCATCGGTTGACCCCTTTTAATTTTGTTCAAAAGAACAGTGAGCTATCTAAAGCCGACTTGATTCATCTTCAACCAAAATTTCAGGGGTGTTTTGTCCGGTCCGACTGCCTTTCCGCGTTTCATCTGCATCATTGCCTTCATCACCTCCTCCACTGAAAAATCGGCGATATCTGTGGTGTTTGGCTCCACAGCTTGAAAAGCTTCTCGCGGAAATTCTTCGTTCAAAAGTTCGTGAAAGTACTCACGCATACTGCTACAGATTGCTGTGTCTTTAACCAGTAGCACTCCTTATGAGTCTTCAACGTACTTTGGCACCTGAATCTCTCGAGATCTTCTAGTTCCTAGTGGCTTGAGTCACCTTTCGATTTACTTCCCTCCGGCATTTATCATATTTCTCACGAAGTCGAACCTTCTCGACTTCACTGCTTGTCTTGCATGTTGTCCAAGCCTTGAATGCGTTCGATTTGGCCTGCACTGCTTCCTTAGTTTCGTTATTCCACCATCACGTCTCCTTGTTCGTGTGGAGTGGGCCTTTCGAAACTCCCAGTTCCTTTTCAGCCTCACCAACTATCATTTCATCCAAAGCATTCCCCATTTATGTTGGACTTTGCTCGTCGCAGTTGGTGTTGTATTGAAGCCACTCCTCCAGTTTAACAACAGATTCAAAGCTACCCCTGTTGAGATTATGCCACTTGATTTTCTCGACTGGCTTGGGGATTACTTGAGATCTTGTTCCTCCTTTCAAAATAAACTCGATCATTAGCAACTGGTGCTGGGTGACCGCAGATTCAGCCAAGATCACTTTGAAGTCTTTCACCCAACGTCTCATGAAATTTAGACACAGTTTATAGTCTATCTGCGTCGCAAGAGCTTCACTGCTATATGTGATCACGATCCGGCGCCTTTGGTTCTTATTGAACCATGTGTTGAGAATGACAAGACCGTGTGATCTGCCCATAGTCAGGATAGCCTCACTTTCATCATTTCTGGCTGTAGATCTTTCCCACCATGGCAATCCTCGTAATCATAGTTCGATTCTCCCACATGGCCATTGAAATCCCCTCCAAAGCAGTGTGTCAACGTCGTTCCAAAATGCCTCTTTTTCACTTTGTTGCAAACCGACTTGGGGAGCGTAGGCACTTATGATGTTCCTCACTCTTCCGCAGATAACGAATTTGATACTCATCAAGCGGTCGCATATCTTCGAGATACTCGCGATGCTGCCAAGTAAAGGCGATGACAGAATAATGCCAACCCCGTACAATTTGTACTTTTTGGAATTCGTCAAAAAACGAGCTCGGTCGGTGAACGCACATAATGTCTATCCTTCTCCGTTTCATGACGTCCTCCAGTTCTTCGCTCTTTCTTGTAATGGCTTGTTTACATTTGCCAGTGCACTGGCATGCCTGTAGACTTGTCGACAAGTGCCTTTCGTGTAGCTATGCTTGCATGACGTGTGCCAGTAGGTGTTTACACACACAATTCTACTTGCAAGTTGGCTGGGATTTTTTTCTTGAGTGTCAATTTGATTATCACGTATTTACCATTGCGACACTCAGTTGCAGGCGACGTTGATCTTTGATCGTTTTTTGGCGTACCAATGACAAGTCTACTGGAATGCCTGTAGGAAATCAATTGGCCCGGGAGGCCAGCTACTTGCAAGGCACCGTGCGGGTTTACTGGCCTGGCAGTTCATATGCACGGGTGTTTACACATAGGCAAGTGACAGCTTGCAAGTTACTTGCCAGGCACTTGCAATGCCTGTAAAATGTACGTACTTGCACGCTCTACTGGCAAGTGTAAACGCTACTTAATGGATCCGACATTCCAACTTGCAACCCGCAGCTTCTCTACAGTGTTACTTGGACTGCCTCATAGCGCCCGCCCCCGAAAACCGTCGAGCTCTGGCACGAACAATGTTCGCCCTGGGATCACTCAACTGCGCATCAGAAGTAGTTCCCAGCGGAGTAGAGTGTTCTACCATAGGTCCTTACATCCATTCTTTAACATCTATCTGGAGAAAGGTGGCGTTGGATGGCACTATTGTGTGGAAAACAACTTTCCTTTCACACCCGGCGGTGGTCTGCGGTCCCGGCAACCCACTCACACACACTGACCTGTGGGAAGTCCTAAAGATGTTGAACAGTGTCGCAGGCTCATCTAGAGGTGTTGTTGTTGTCTGCACGTAGCCGCGGTCCTGCTAGTCGCCTCGTATGATCAAGGTAGGACTCACTTGGGGGTGCATATTCTAAACCCGTCATTGCAATTAAGGATTATTACACATTTGGTATTGATTGGAGAACTCTTTTTATTTCAGAGAGAATTTTCACAAAACTCGTGAAATTTCCGCTTTAGTACCTACACATTTCCCTGTGTGGGTTCTAGGTTCATACCACCTAAAGCGGAAATGGCGCAATTAAGGATTCTCTCTAAATGTAATAGAGACAATTCTCCCATTAAGGCCAACTCCATAATGTTCCGCAATTAATACACAATTTGACGAGAATTCTAACGACAGACACCCTGCTTATGATTCGTAATAAACGTTTCATTGCAAAAGTCCGTTACGATGTCGTTTACAATACCGACCACCAGATGTCCAAAGTATTGAACGTCCTTAACCAATCATCTGATCTTAACAACCTGCAAATTTCCCGCAACCATCTTCACACCACTCAAGACAAATGTCAAGAACTTAATCTTTGCGTTTTTTTTATGTGCGCGGGGCCGTCATACTTCATTGTCACTGAGTCAACGACATTTTTTTTCTTCTCGCCATAGCACCTCAACGAATTACCGTATCAAGACAGACGGGTGCGTAGGGCACGCCTCAATGTCCCACATTGCAAGTGGCCGTAAAATCGCGAGGAATTAAGTTGTGGTGGTTGCGGAAAAGTGCAAGTGTTTTTTCCCTCTTCCCGAGATCTGTGCGTGCAACCTTCACGCGACGAAATAAGACGAGCGAAAAAACATCGGAAGCAGCAGCAGCAACCACACTGGTCGCTATTGCCGTGACTAACAGCGGACGGGTTTGAGAAGAATTGAAATTTGGTCTAAATGACGGCGGCTGAACTACCGCTCCTGCAACTAGAGGACGAAATCATCACCTGTCTGAAGGACGAAATCGATTTCCTTAAGGTAAATGTCAAGTGTGACGACAAAATTTCGTGCTTTTGTCTTCAATCGAGAGATTCTTCGGTGCTAACCGACTGTTTGTGTGTGATTTTTATTTTTTCGGTTCTTCATCTTGTTGACGCACAGACGACGACGAATAACAAAACCGCAGACGCTGTGGTTAAGATCGTCCCCAACGGCGCACTGCTAACCGATGACAAAAGCAGCATAATTTCGCTGTCGAGCAGCAACTGCGGCGCGAGTACAAGTAACAGCTGTCGCAGTAGTAACCACTCCAACGACGACAACGAAGAAGAGGAGGAGGATATTTGTTCTGTGCCCGAAATTGAATTCGAAGGAGTCAACCTGGATCCCGTGAGCGATAGTCGTGAATCGCAGCCCCTGCTTGGGTCACGCGATCATCCGGATGTACTACGCAACAATTTTCCTGGTAAGTGCGCTCGTTTTCAATTGATTTATCTCATCGCGCGCTATCAGTGGTCCATCACATTCGCTCTATTTTGTTTGTCATCATCATTTACATTCATTGCGTCGATTGTTGCCTTGGGCGGAACGATGCGGTCAATGTGAATGATCCGCGCTTACACATAGAGCCAATGCTGAGTGAGATTTGAAACCTGATAAGTGCATATGTCGGGAAGATTCTCAGCATATTTCGTAGCGGGCTGCTGCAGTTTGTGACGGTTTTTTTCCCAACACGGAAATCTGAAACTTAAAAGTCTTCCAATGCCATATCGGTTGACCAAGCAAGATGCACGGTGGGGACAGTTCCAACCGGTAGCCATGAACCATCTTTGGCACTCACTGCTTATGAACTTGTATCGGTTATTTCTCGAAATATTTTGTTTAGAATCACCGGGAACGGTTGGAATCCAATTAGGGCATTTTTTAGTGTTGAGGAGCAACTGCTCTTTGGGTACTTTGTGACTCGGGCAATGTTTTCATAAATTAATTGTATTGAACGTTTTTATAAAAAAGGTTCCCGATTCCTATAATGGTCAATCTCCTTACCATTAGTCAGTATCCCAAGCATCGTTGCTGGCGTAGAATTTCGTTCGGCTGGTGGGAATTTTCCCATTTGTTTTGTGTCCTGATTAGAAAACCTGGCACAGAAATTCTTCAAATGTTAAAAGGGGCTGTAACGAACCATATTCTGGCCGTGCTGCTTCCACCGATAGATCGAAAGCAGCACATGATGACTAGTGATCTATCGGTACATCCGGACCCGGATGCGAGCACGGGGGCATCTGAGCCGTCCGTCAACCATTTCATCCTTATCGTCCCATTTATTTTTTATTCCCCATTTTTGCCTCCCCTGTTTGTGTTGTCTATCCCAGGCTTGTGAATTATATGTCCGGAGAGGGCCAACGAGCGGCTACGTCTCCCGATTTGAGCTACAGCAAGCTCCGCTGCTTAGCTCGTCGAGGGGACTATTTCTTCGCCAGATGGCACTGCCCGACCTTCACGGTCATTACGGAAGCTCTAGGCTCCGTCCCCACGGGTATCTTCGGATAACCATCAAATCGTCCATTACAAATTTGGCGCCCAACGTGGGGCCCATTTCTGGACTCATCGGGTTCTTGTTTGGTCCTTCCACCGATTTGTATCCCCAAAAGAACATTAAGGCTACTTACTCTAAGTCTTAGGATTTAGCCACTTTACTTCACCTATTTTCCCTTCAAGTAAGTGCGCTTTCCTCTGTAGCACCCCCATTCTTTCTATAGAGTAGATTATCTTTTTAGAGTCTATTCAGCAAGGCAATCCTGGTGTTGTGTTTGTCTTTTGTGGTTTACTACTTTGCCTTAACCCCTAGCGGGGCATAGCGCGTCAACTACTCCTGCGCGCCATCGTACACTGTTCTGGGCAATGGGGCGCAACTCCCCAAAAGATTTACCCAGTACCTGACACTCCTTTGCCACAGATCGACGCCATGTGATTCGAGGACCCCCTCTTGGTCGGCCTTGGTTGGAAATGGGGTTCCATTTCATGGCATGCAAAGCAATGCAGTTATCACTCTTCCGCAATGTGTGACCTATCCACTGCCATTTTCGCCTGCGTATCAATTCGTCGATTGGCATCTGACCCGTACGCCGACTTAGCTCTTCATTTGATATTGTTTCGGGCCAGAAAATTCTTAGAATTCGACGAAGACATGAGTTGACGAAAACTTGCAGCTTTCTGGTAACTCCTACGGAAACTTTCCATGTACTGCTCCCATACAAAAGCACTGATAGTACCAGGGAGCGAAACAGGCCCAGCTTGGTCTTGATGCTGAGATAACTGCCCTGCCAGATTTTGGACAGCATGCCGTATGCGCGTTTAGCCTGGTTGATACGACGAGCGATGTCCTGCTCCGTACCACCATTTTCGGCAACGATGCTACCCAGGTAGACGAAGTTGTCCACCTTCTCCACAGGCTGCCCATTAATATTGATGGCAAAAGGTGTCGGATTTCTTTTTCGCAACAGCGGGCTAAGAACCTTGGTCTTGTTGGTATTAATCTTTAGCCCAACCTTGCTTGCCTCCCTCTCGAGATCTAACGCCATTGCGGACAGATCCATGATTTTGTGGGAGAGTAGGCATATGTCGTCAGCGTAGTCAAGATGTTGTAGATAAGATGTCAAAGTCCATTGAATTCCTCTGTCGAGTCCGGATAGGGCTGTATGCAACACATCGCCGATCACAATGACGAATAGGATCGGTGAGAGGATGCACCCCTGCCGAACTCCACTGCGAATCTCAAAGTCCCCCGACACCTTACCTTTATGCACAACGCGACATTTCGCGCCGTCATAGGTTACCTTAATAATAGCCACAAGCTTCTCAGGGATGCCTCTCCTGCGCAAGGCCGCCCATATAGAATCCCGGTTCACACTATCGAAAGCCTTTTCGAAATCGATGAAAAGCAAGTGAAGCGGAGAATCGTATTCAGCGCATTGCTCGATGATGATTCGCAAGGTGTTAATGTGATCGACACAGGAGAATCCGGATCGAAAGCCAGCCTGCTCTTCATCAATTGTGCTTTCTAAGTGGGCCTTTAGTCTTTCCAGGACGATTTTAGCTATTATCTTGGCAACGGCAGGAAGCACACAAATGCCTCTCCAATTATTACAGTCTGTGAGGCTACCCTTCTTTGGAAGTTTGATGATCAAACCTTCCACTCAGTGGGAAAGGTCTCTGTATTCCACGCTTTATCAACAAGTGGGTGCAGCAAATCGGCAGTTACGCTGGGCGCTGCTTGATAAAGTTCGGCAGGGATGCCGTCAAGTCCGGCGGCCTTTCCTCGTTTTAGTGCAATAATTGCAGTGACTATTTCCTCTTTAGTCGGGGCAGTGGACCGTATACGCACATTTTGATGGTTAGCTAAATTATCTATATGAGGGGGAACTTCACCAGAGGTTACACGGTTCAAGACCGCGGCGAAGTGATCTTCTTCCAAGATAAGTAGCTTTCCATCACTATCTTTCACCGGATGTTGGCAGGAGTTACGACCACCTGTAAACTCCTTGATGACACCGTATACGGCGTTTAAGTTGTTACTTCTAGCGGCTTCTTCTGCTGACGCTAAAAGAGAATTGGCATAAACTCTTTTATCGCGTCGCACACTACGCTGAACTTCTCGAGCTTTCTGACGGTAAAGGAGTTCGATGCTGCTTCGATTGTCGTCTGATGCTGCAGCCAAACGAACTTTCAGCTCCTTTCTTTCAACAATCCGCTGCCATGAAGCGTCGGACATCCAGGGCTTATTCCGGCAATCCGTGTTTGGGCCAAGGATGGTATTTGCGCTATCAATGTACGCATTTTTTATGGCATCCCAGTTTTCGTTTATGTCACTATTTGGGTGACTAGTTATCTCAGCCGCTTTTTGCGCAAGATGGTCATTATATTGTTGTAAGACAGCTGGATTTTTTAGTCGAGCGGTATTGAATTTGCGGGGCCTGGATCTTTCGTCGCTGGGGCGGCGCACGGCTGCAATACGCAATCGAACATTAGCGATCATAAGATAATGGTCTCTTCCCATCCCAATATCGGCACCCTTCTTGTTTCGCACGTCCAGGAGGCAACTCTTGAATCTTTTACTAATGGCAAAATGGTCGATCTGATTTTGTGTTCTGCGCCGATCAACAGAGGACCAACTGATTTTGTGGTGGTCCTTATGCTCAAACATATAGGTAGTACCACCGATGAAGAGACTGTGAAAGTTGCAGAACTCTACAAATCTTTCACCGTTGTCATCCGTTGTCATTACGATCACCAAGACCGTGTCTCCCCATCACATGTCTGAGCCCATAGTTATCAGCGCCAACTTTTGCATTCAAATCACCCATAACCATTATAATGTCACCTTTAGGTGTTCTGCTCTGAACGGCGTTTAGTTCTTCGTAGAAGGAGTCTTTTGCCAAGACATTGTCGGGTTCAGTAGGGGCATAACATTGTATTATTGAGATGTTCCTCATTTTGGTCCGGAACCTGGCGGTCAAGACCCTGTCAGAGACCGGTTCCCAGGATAAGAGACAGTTTCGCGCGGTTCTGGTTAAAAGGAGCCCCACACCTGACAAACGACGACTACCGGTAGCTTTACCGGAATACAACATTACAGTGCTGCCCGTTGGAGAGATGAATTCTCCGCTGTTCCACCATCTTATCTCACTAACTCTTAAGATATTTAATTTGTACCTCAGAAATTCACTCTCTAATTGAAGAAATCGTGCGTTCTGGGGACCTTCTGATCCATTGTCCAGGAGAGTACGCACATTCCAGAATCCAATCTTTGTCATTGTACGATAGCTAAAAGTCGTAACCGTTGAGTCAGTCCTTATCCGAGGCATAGTTGACGTTTCGTTAGCATATAAAGATTTCGGATAGTGCAAGTTGCGGGCATACACATCCTGTACTTTGATTGTCGGTTTTAACGACAGGCCCTCAAAGGGAAAGGCCGTGGTATTTTTTTCACACCCCACACCACAGGGGTACCTCAACCAAATCATCGCACCGCCATCACTGGCGGCTTGACGTTGGTTAGCAATGGTCAGTGACCACTGCCGTTCCAGGGGGCGCCCACGCGGAGGACTATGGAAGAGGAGTTTTTGCCCCCCTAACGCACTATTATGCTCCACTAGAGATTAGGGCAAATGAGTAATGTGCGGAGTTGACGCCCCATACAAAGCACTAAGACGAAGGTTGTGCTCTCCGATAATACTTTTTACAAAAAAATGATATGATGCGTGATTACTGATTATTATATGCGCATTCCAATATCAAAATTGCCAAATTGCCCGGTTTAATATAAACATGACTCCCACCTTATACAATTTCACATTCGTGGACTATTCTTAGACACTGTAGTATTGCTACAAGTGCTCGTATTAAATTTAATTTCTATTAAACCTATCGATTACATAGTGCATTGTGTGAAGTAAAATATTGTGAGCACTATACAGTTCAGTACACGACGGTGAAACATCAAAACACGTGTCCCGGAGCCGGAACGATAAGTGCCGTCGCCGTCATCACCACCTCCACCAGCATCTAGAAAGTTATGTACAGAAATCTCATTCAATAATTTTCTTTTCGTAAAAATATCGTTGAGGTTTATTTATTGAGTGAGTGCTTTGATAACGTTTGATGCTTCTCGTTATCAGTTGAGCACAACCTAGTTGTAGTGCCATGTAATAAGTGTGTTTGTCTACTTTGTGACTATCATCTGTACATAGACTTGTTGACGTGGTTATTCTTAGTGTTTTCTAGCGGTTATATTGGTATTATTAGACACTGCAATTCCTTCAACCAGTATTTGGGAAAATGAGAGGTATGTATTTTACATACTAGTAATAAGAAAGTGTCCACTTTAAATGCGTATAACGATTCTGAATCCTACCACAACAAGTGTTTAATCAATCACGCATAGATAGGCAAAGCATTTTATCCATGCCAAATTTTGTATGGAAGAAATACTGTGTCTTGGTCGTTACCGCTTAATGTTTTTGAGCCACGTCTGTTGCTAATCAGATGGATCCATTGAAATCTTATCATTGCTATTTAATTGGGGCTTCTTAAGATTTTAACAAGAAAACAAAAAAAAAAATCACTCACGTTGAACTTGGTACACTTATTAACGATGGCGACGTGGCCACCAGCTTAGTCCTAGATATCTCCTTGCGTTGGCTAATGCTCAATGGGAATCGGCTTGAAAACTACACGTTGACTATTTGTGATTCATTCTATTATTGTCTATCCAACTACATATGTAGATAGATTTGCCGCTGCGTTAAAATTGTAGACTATGAGTTGATTGTAAATATTTACTGCATTCTAAGTCATTTCGAAATGATAAGTGAAAATTTTTCAAATGTTTATGAACAAGCACGACTTTTACACTTTAGTAACAAACTGAGAAATCTTGGAAACAAGCCAACATTTCGACATAATTAGAATAGGCGCGTTCTTTTGCGTATCAGGTGTAGTGCAGGGTAACAAATACCGCATTACACAAACAACAGGCGCATTTTTTTAACAGCCATGTAGAGCAGGTTAAGACCACACAATTATACACTAATAGTTTGATCAAAGAAGAGAGAATTCGAAGGAAACGAAAAAGAGCGAGAGAAATGAAGTAGATAAATGAGAAAACGTACCCAAACTAAAATACAAGATTTATTTTGTGTATTATATATACATGTATTTCGGGAGCAACTTACTCCCTTCCTCAGTATACAAGCTACTAAACCTAATGGCAAAATTACAGAACAATTTAAGAATCTTAACATTAACGTTGCAGGTAGTCGAGAGCCATAAAAAGTATACCTGTGTCCTAAAAAGTGAGGGGCCATATGTCACCAGTTTAGGGTCCTTTACTACCTGCTTTTCTACATCTATTCGCGGCGAGTTTAATTAGTTTCGAAGTGCAATTTCCTTGGTCCGTGTTTAATAATTCCTCCGGATTTTCGCGCATGATTTCGAGGCTTTCCCATTGATCCAGGGTGTACGGCTTGTTGATGTGTCGAAGTATTTCCAAGTTTTCGCGGGTAACGGTATGTCCTTTTTCGATGATGTGCGCGGCGACTGACGATCGAATTGTTCGGTTCGGATTTCGTTTGGAGTTTTCAGCTTCTCGGATGTGTTCGTTGAATCTAGTCGTGACTATTCGCTTCGTTTGCCCGATGTAACATTTGCTGCAGTCATTGCAATGGATCCGGTATATCCCGCTTTTCTCGTCGAAATTCAACGGGTCTTTCGCGCTGCCCAGTAATGTCCTGAGGGATGCATTTCTGCTCGATCCCACTACCTGTAAATTAAAAGAAACCAAAAATTTTTTAATTTTAGTGAAGAGATGAGATGTGGGGATGCTGATACGTCTCAGCGATTCCTCTTTGGCTTGGGTGAATAACGTTGTATGTAAGGATCGATACTCGAGCATGGTTTTCCTCCTGATCAACTTCTCGATGTCGTGAGCATTATACCCGTTCTTTAAGGCGGTATCCACTATGAAATCGCGCTTTTTCGCGTATCCCGCTTCGGTTAAAGGGTATTTGACCAATCGGTGGACCATGCTGTTGTATGCCGCCATTTTTTGTGAGAATGTGTGGCAAGAGGTGGATGGTATCGTTCGCTGGGTAGCCGTAGGTTTTCGGTAAATCTCGAACTCCAGTTTTCCGTTGTTATTAAGGATCATCAAGTCCAGGAATGGAATTGCTCCATTTTGTTCCATCTCAGTCGTAAACGTGATTCTGGGGTGAATCTTGTTTATGCTCGAGAGGACCTGGTCTATTTGATCCCCTCTAACGACGGCAAACACGTCGTCAACATACCTATACCATACTCTAGGCATTATTCCCCTTGCCTCAATATCTTCCTCGATTGATGTCATGAACATTTCCGTTAGTAGTGGTGAAAGCGGGTTGCCCATCGCTACTCCCGAAGTGGTCTTGTAGTACTTATCACGGGACGTGAAGTAGTTCTCATTCATACAAAGCCGTGCAAGCTTTGTATAAATTTTAACTTTCTTCTTCCATTCCGGGGCAGTACCAAGATTCTTCAGCCATCGTTCGAATTGGTAGATAGCTTGATTTACCGGCGTGTTGGGGAACAATGCCTTTACGTCAAACGACACCATCACCTCCCCCTCATCAATTCTATCGATTGTTTGGAGTTTCGCGATAAGCTCCTGTGAGTTCTTCACTGCGTACTTGCTGTGAATCTCTCCCAGGGCCTTGCACTCACTCACTAGCCACTTTGCGATGTTATAGGTTGGTGAGTTTGAGTCGGCAATAATTTCCCTCATCTCTTCACCTTCCTTGTGAATTTTTGGCTGGCATCTAATCCTGGGCAAGGACGGGTTTGGCATGTGCAGTCGTGTGATACCCTCAAAAACAGCACTAGCTTCTTTCAGGGCGCTGTCCACTCTCGTGATTGAGCGTGGCAACGGGTCAATCCTTAATTCGAAGTAGTTGCCGTTCGATAGCTTATCCACCACTGCGCTGTCATAAGCGTCCTTTTCCAACACTACAACGTTATTCCCCTTGTCCGCTTTGAGGTAGTACACCGGTTTTTCCCGCAGTTCGCGTATGATATTAACGTCGCGGTGGGGTTTCTTTGGCGGTACGTTATTACGTATTATTTTACTGATTCCCGATCGGATATCGTCTTTCGCGTCGTTATTTAATCGTTTTATCCCGGCCTCGATATTTACTACTGTTTCTTCGATTATTTTTGTTGGGGGCAACGCGAATGCCAAACCGTTGTTCAGCATCATAAGTTCTTTTTCCGCGAACTCTACCGACGACTTGTTTACGACGTAATTAGGTATTATCGCGACGTTATTACTAGTTGTTACCGCGGTATTATTTTCCGGCTTCAGCGCGGCCCACTTTTTATTTAAAATGCGGCGTTTTCTTATTATCTCGCATTCGAATGCACGATGTAGTTTCGCGGTCATTTGCTCGATTGGAATCCCGAGATCGGTGGCTTCTTTAGTCAGTTTTAGGTGGGTGCTGTACGCCCTAAGCGTTATATCAGCTTGTTTCGCGTATATTGTGTTTAACGTTTCTATTATTAATTCCGATTCGATTTTATATTTCAGTTTTTCAGTTACGCGACGTCCGGATTTTATATTAACGCGATGAGATTTCGGGGTTACGCGGTTTTTTAAACGTTTCCGCAGAAAACGAATATTTTCGCTGTTTTTTGCCATTAGCTTCTTAAGCCTCAACAGTAATTAGAATAGGCGCGTTCTTTTGCGTATCAGGTGTAGTGCAGGGTAACAAATACCGCATTACACAAACAACAGGCGCATTTTTTTAACAGCCATGTAGAGCAGGTTAAGACCACACAATTATACACTAATAGTTTGATCAAAGAAGAGAGAATTCGAAGGAAACGAAAAAGAGCGAGAGAAATGAAGTAATTCGGCACAAGTGAGGAAGTAGGAAGGGGGATGGAAATTTGACATCTCATTAACTTCTATATGGACCGGGCGGGTGTTCCGCGGCAGAGAGACAAAGTGGAATGTTATTGTTCACAAAGGAGAAGTATAAGATGGGATGACATTTCATGTGCTTCCTGTGCTTCTATATGGACTGCGCGGATGTTGCGCAGTGGAGAGCGTGTGTCTCTCTGTTTACTTTTTACTAGTTCGTATGTGGTGGAATTACGTCCAGAATTTAGTGTACAGTAAATTGTGGTTTCATCTCCTTCTACATATATACCTCTGTGGTTTGATCTGAGCTTTGATCAGGTCTACACTTCTCACAAAATTCCCGCTACACTGTAAACAGATTGCTTACCAGTCAGGTAAGTCGACTGAAACTGCTCTACACTGTTTAGTTGGAGAAATTGAGGCCACCCTGGCAGTAAAGGAGACGGCAGTTTGTGCCTTTTTGGAAATCGAAGGTGCTTTTGACAACACATCTTTCTCTTCCATTGACTCCGCGCTTAGAGCAAAGGGAGCGGATGAAACGACGGCACTATGGATAAAAAGGATGCTATCATCCAGAAAGGTCATCACAGAGATAGGAGACTGCACTTTAACAGTAAACGTCACTCGAGGATGCCCGCAAGGAGGGGTACTATCTCCTCTCTTGTGGTGCATCGTAGTAGACAGCTTACTGTGGAAGCTTACAAAGATGGGATATTCAACTCAGGGATATGCCGATGACCTGGTCATAACTGTTAGAGGAAAGTTTGAAGAAGTCCTAACGGAAATTCTTCAATCGGCATTAAACACAGTACAAAAATGGTGCAATGACAACGGCCTTCGAGTCAATCCGGCTAAGGCAGTTGTTGTCCCCTTTTCGAAGAAAAGAAATCCCAGACAAATGAGATGTCCTACAATATACAACTCTCCAGTGCTCCTGGCGGATTCCGCCAAATACCTCGGTGTTACTCTAGACAGGAAATTACTCTGGTCGGAACACCTACAGACAATATCGGACAAAGCCATTAAGGCCCTATGGGTTTGTAGGCAGTTTGCGGGTAAGACTTGGGGAACAAGCCCTCGCATAATCCTTTGGATCTATAAGGCGATTGTCAGACCAATTGTTGAATATGGAGCTGTTGTTTGGTGGAAAAAATCAACCACCAAAGATGGCAAAACCAAACTGGGTAAGATTCAGAGACTAGCATGTCTCACAGCCACGGGGGCTATCCGCAGCTGCCCGACTGTAGCTCTTGAAGCGCTACTCGACCTTCCGCCGCTTCACATTCATATAAAGGCGGAGGCAAAAATAGCAGTAGCAAGACTAAAAGCTTGCCAGAATTTCCTCAAACTAAACCCTGAGCAGACCAACGGGGTAAATGAGGACCACGTACTTAGTATGCCATCAGACCATTTGGCTAGGGAGCTTTGCTTTAAACTTCCATTCTCAACCGAAATATGGAGCAGAGAGGATTGGAATCAGAAGCTCGACACCCTCCCCTCAAACGTTGTTACGTGGTACACAGATGTATCTAAAACCGAAGATGGTACAGGGGCGGGCGTCGTAGGTCCGTCTCACAAGATATCCATTCCAATGGGAAAGTACGCCACGGTATTTCAGCCGGAAGTTCACACAATCGAGACTTGTGCGAACACATGCTTAGCAGGAATATTGCAATCTTCACTGACAGCCAGGCGGCGATCAAAGCAATAAGTAACTTCTCCGTCTCGTCGAAAGTGGTGCTTAGTGGTCGTCGTGAAGCCTTGCAGAGATTAGGCTCCGTAAATAAGGTTGCCATTTACTGGGTCCCCGGACACGCCGGTCATCTGCATAGAATGGGAATTGTCTCTGACCCAAGCTGTCGCTTCTGTGAGCGCGAAGATGAGACTTCCCAGCACATTCTCTGTGACTGTGATGCACTTCATCTCCGCCGCTTGAAGTGCTTCGGCGATGCATTCCCTGAAGCGGAAACGATTGCCTCACTAACACTCGAACAGCTGAGCAGATTTGTTGGGATGATTGGAATTAGTCAGATCACTAATCTGCGTAGACTTCAGGGTGTAGCACAATAGACTTCCGGGTCACAGTGCTTGTTGGCCCTCTGGGACAACTGCCCTCCATCTAATCTAATCTAATCTTGATCTGAGCTGCTCTGTGTAGAAGGTTAGTGCAAGCATTCTACTCTGTTAAGTATTCTGCATTTTGAAATGCAGGCGGCGCAGGTGTCGAAGTTTTCGGGCAGTTTACAGTTTGGGAAGCACACAAAATCCATTTCCTGTCAATAAAATTTTCGTTTTGTGTAATCATTAAGAATAGATGATTTTGCTGCCTAAAGGTAGTTTGTCTGATTGTATCTGTACTAAGGATTTAAGTTTCCTCTTGAAATTTGAATTGAAGTTTGTAATGAACGGTGCTCGGAGACGAGCTGCGAGGTTTGACCGTGAAGGTCACCCGTGACACCGAAGTGCCAAACTCACATCAGACGCATGCTTGCTTGGGCTAACTCTGAGCCGGGAGATATGGGGTGAGCTTCACGAATATCTGATGCTCCAGTCCAATTACATTTTGGCGCCCAATGTGGTGCCCGAAAAGTCACTCGGCTTGGACCACTGTAGTTGAGGAGCCCCACCCCAAAGTTTGGGATTGACGGCTTTGAACTTCACTTTACGTATTGTGGATGAAAATTTATTCGATACAAAAATCCCAAGTTAAGTTCCCAAAATGTGCATTGTCCATGAAAATGACATTTGGCTCAGCATGTTGGGCTTATCAGAAGCTCAGGAGAGAGAATTCGTAAAAAAAATTCCCAACAGTAGGCCAGTCGCTGTGTGTCATGAACATAGTCTATAGTAAAAATGTCATGATTGTAGTAGATAGTTCGAGTTATTCGTCCCTTATACAACTCTTTGATTAACGAAATGTGTAAATTGCCATGTGCCATGTGTATTAACACTCTAACTTCGGTCAATTTTATTAGGCGTGTTTTTTTTTGTACTGCGGTGAGGGTTAATTGGGGGCTATCCGAGTTAACTTACACACATTACACAAACAACTAGGGTATGTTGTTTGTGTAATGTGTGTAAGTTAACCCGGATAGCCCCCAATTAACCTGCACCGGAGTACAAAAAAACACGCCTATTTTATACTATTCAGACTCGAATCGAAATCGTTACCACAGTGATAGTGATTTTACTAGTCGCAATGAAGAAGAGATCCTACAAATTGTTGAGCTCGATGAGAGTAAGAAGAAATCGTCGGAGTCAGTAGAAGATTTTGAATGGCAAGATCTGCTTAAATTTTATCCAGGTTCGGTTGCTTTTTAGTAAATTACTTGTTAAAATGGATGTTTTACTAATCGGTTTGCATGCTGTCACTATTTGATAATGTTTACTGGATCGTGCTGCTGTTGGGGACTCGATTCTCTAAAGCTGCGTTTCCACCGAGCGAGCGAACACAGGCGAACGAACGAATTGTGTTTGTTCGGCTGGTGGAAACAGTAGACGAACGAATCTTTGTTCGTTCGCCCGTGTTCTGAGCGGCAACCGCGCGAATCTTCGTTCGCCGTGTTCAGTTGGTGGAAACAGCTAAGCGTCCAAACAAATGAACATTCGTTTGTTCGCTCGCCATTCTCAAGTGACCGGGCCAGGTCGATCTTTTGTTCGTGCGTTGGTTTATTTGTACGCCGTGCCATGAAACCAACTGAAACACGCGAATGAAAAAATGCACCGTTTCCATCGTGCGAACAAATGATGCTCAGCGTGACCATATCTTCGTTCGGAGCACAGCTAGAGCAAATATTCGTACAGCTGGTGGAAACGATTTAATTACTGTTTTTCCACAGCTGACCGAACGCACGATCATTCGTTTGTTCGGTCATGTTTGTTCGTTCGCTCGATGGAAACGCAGCTTAAGATAAATCGAAATTCGCCGAACGAATGATCACACCCCGTTCTCGGAAAAATTCGAATGCGCACACTTGAGCGTGGGCTTCGTGATGTGTAGCACATGAACGAGTTGTTCTTTATGAACTACTCAACAAAACGAAAGAGTCGGCACAATGACATAGCTGTCGACTCCTTCAATTCAAGAATGGCACTTTGTGAAAGGAATACCTAAACCTGTCCTCCGACATAAACATCGTTATATGTATATGTCGTAGGCTTTTAGCGAAATTCGTGAAATCGCCCGGTTAATACTGTAAAACTTTAAACAAGTCGTTTGCTGGCAGTATTTCATGCGGTGCCGGCCAATTAACATTGCCATTGCACTATAGGCTGGCACCTTGAGAAACTATATTTCCACCGAATTGTTATTATTTGATTAAAACTAGAATAAAAGGAATGTTATGGTAATGCATGTAAGGTAGGTTTGTACTGCCTAAAGCAGAAACTCCCACCTTAGGACTTAGGTAGTGCGGACCTACCTTGCATGCATCACACCTGGAGGTAACAAATATTACACTAAATCACGAGAATGCTTAAATTAGGCATTCAGTAAAGTGGCAGTTTTCAGCGTTTTATTCAGAATTTGTCGGAATTTCCTGACATGACCACAGTTTTGAATGTAATCAAATCAGTACGTGTCATATACACGCTTCCAAACGCATACAGTATCCTCACTCATTCAGAATTCCTCATTACCTACATTCATTTATCTCCCATCCCATTGCAATATCGCCATTCCTAACTAAATCCATTTATCATCAATAATCTCACTACTAGGTTAGATACTGGGGCTGCCATGATGTATCACAGCACAGTTAGATCAACATTGGGTCCATTGTGGTACCACCATAATCACAAACCAGCTTGTGCTGGCGATGTAACGATTGAGCCGTGTGGCGATCATATCCTTAAGGTCATCCAGATCGTAAAAGATCCAAGCACCCAGACTTCCTTCCCCTGCCAATGACAATAAAGGTGTAGAACGCTCTCCTCCTCATCCACATCGCCACAACTTCTGCAGAAGTCGTTATGAGGAAGATGGAGCCTCCAGGCAAGCTCCCCTATTGGGCAGTGCCCTGTGATAACCCCTACTGTCCTACCAATGTGCTTCCTGTTCAGCGACAGTAATGTGACAGAACGGCGGGGAGCAATTTTCGGCCCAATCATCCTCGTTGTTTGGCATGTGTTTCCGCAGAGCCGTCGAATTTTTAAAATTCCTTAATTGTGGGTTTTCCGCTTTAGGTAGTCCATTTCCGCTTTAGGTGGTAAGAACCTAGAACCCACACGAAGAGATTTTCAGGTCCTCAAGCGGAAATTTCTTGAGTTTTGTGAAAATTCTCTCTAATCAAATAGAGAGAATTCTCCTAATTTTTACGAAACAGGAATGTTCCCGGCTTTCATCAACCGCACCAGTTGTGCCTTTCAGTTACCCGCAAAGCCACTATGGCTCGGGATCCAACAGATGGTAATATTGAAGAAGCAAGGACACTGCAAAGGTTTGGAAGAGTGATAGGTTCCCAGTCCCTCCGAGTATATGCCAACCACGTCGTCGGTTTTTATGCCATCTGTAGCTATCCTTTGTACCTTTCTTAGCATATTACAGTAGTTGCTAGCATATTACAGTAGGCCGCTACTCTGAGGGCGACCGGTAGCGCAATGTGTTGAGGCATCAGTCTCATGTTTGACTACCGGCGCTTCGGATTCGAATCCCGTCCACGACGACGTTCGTAGCCATGGATGCGCAGGAGGTGCATGCTGGCGTATTACGTACTACTAAAATGCACAGGCCCGGGGAAGACAACACAAACACAGGAGGCAAAAATGGGGGAATAATAAAAAATGGGGCGATAAGGATGGAATGGTTGGCGGACGGCACGGATGCCCTCGGTGTCCGGGTGTAATGGACCCTTGACCTCTGGTTTCGTACCACCGATAGATCACTACTCATCAGGTGCTGGCTGCGATCTGCCGGTGGAAGCAGCACAACCAGACCAGAATATGGTTCATTACATACTCTCTCGAATCTGTGAACGACTCTTTTTGAACGGCTCATTGAAAAGAGTCACGCCTTATGTACTGGCACAGTAAAAAGAGTCGTTGTACACTTCACTACTTTAGACAGTACGAACATAAGGATTTCTTTAGTTGAACATTTGGGCCATCCAATCAATCATTTTCCCTTCAAACCAAAATCGAATATTTAATATTTTTGGCGAATCTTACGAATCATCCCCAAATTGGGGGGGGGGGGGGGGGGGGGGAATTAGACCTCAATCCCATACAATTTTTGTTTTTCATTCATTGTTTCTTTTTTTTGATAATTAATTGGGCAATAGTTTGCAGAACCATAAAAGCTACAACCCGTGATAGACGCCCGATAAAGATAAAGAAAAACAAATGCAATTGACTTGCAATCTGAAACTATATCAAAACATTCGTCATACTCCCTCTCCCTTCCTATATTATCGTCTATCTACTAATTAACTATGTACATTTTACTGATCTATCGCATTTATGGATCATTCAATAAATCTTTCGTCTGCCATAATAACACATTTGCAGTTTGCAAAAAAAAAAACAAAACATGATCACAATAATGTAAACAAAATTTCTCTCACATAAAATTAAAATGCAAGATACAGATGTAAATGTTAAATACGGTATGTATTCGTCACAGTTTGATAAGATATCAGGCATATACAAGAAAAGCCGTACGGACAGTTACTATAAACATCAATAGTCGGTGAGTCGTGTTCTAGCTAAACCGATATTTGAAAATCACAGTAAAGAGAGAATAAGAAACAAAGCGGCTTAACAAAAATTGAATGTTTCGTTGAAGTTCAAGTTTCGCGAATCTTAAGTAGCCAAAACTGTTGAAATGGTGAATCTTACGTCGGTAATTTTAACAAGCACGCTAACTAGATGTAATTTTTTTTTTGTTAATAATTATTGTATAAATGAGCATAGTTAAATTTGTTTGTCTTATTACTAGCCGCGTTTCTTTGTACCAGAAGATTAAAGAACACATAAGCACGAAAGAAACGATACACAACTGAAAAGAATAGCAAAAGTGTGTGAGTGCAGTGCAGAGTGTGTCTTGGAATAGTTAGCCTTCAAACCTTGACCAGTCAATCGCTCAGAGTTTGTGGGTTTTAATGTGTCTCATCTAGTGTTGATTATAGTTATGATTTAACGTGCTCGGTAGCTGTGAAGTCTGGGGCGCCACTCTACGATACTGCATCTAAATAACATGGTTTCGATCCCCGGCGCGTTAATAAAAACTGCCTGTTGGTTTTATTAAAACTCCCACAAAGCGCCCCAAGCTCGTCAGTAAAAGATGGCTCAGATAACAGTTGCTATACACTATCCGAAATCGATAAGCTATCGAAACGTCAACAAGGCATGGTCGTGATCCTGACAGGCCTCTTATCGATTTCTCCTCCATATGCTTTCCCCTCCGGTAAAAATGCACCGTCAACTGTCAATTTTTGGATCTGAATACTTTTCAGCTCCAGAGGTGAATATTTTTCAGATTCACATATTATCATCATCATCGTGACGCGACAGCCCGACGTCGGGCCTTGGCCGCCTGGATCATTGTCCTCCAATTATCTCGGTCACGTGACCGCGTCCTCCAATTTTGGGAGCCCAGCAGCTGCGCGGCGTCCACACCTACTGAGCTCTCCCAACGAGATCTCGGTCGTCCTCGCAGTCTCGCTCCGTCGACTCGTTCTGCATTCATTACTCTCTTAGGCATGCGATCATCGTCCATTCTTTGTACATGCCCTGCCCATTGAAGTCGTTGTAGTTTGACGATTTTCGAGACTTGCAGCTCATCGTACATTTCATACAACTCATGGTTGTACCGGATGCGCCATCCATCTCGATCGCAAACACCCCCGAAAATTCGCCGTAGAACCTTACGTTCGAAAGTGTCTAGCATGTTTTCGGAGGCTTGAGTTAGGGTCCATGCTTCGCAGCCATAGCATAGCACTGGTCGTATAATGGTTTTGTACACGCGGAGCTTCGTGTTTCTGTGCACACGTTTCGATTTCATTATGGGGAGAACCGAGAAAAAAGTCTTATTAGCTAACTGTATCCGTCGCTTGATTTCGTCAGTTTCGTTGGCGTCCCTTGACAGGTTGCAACCCAGGTAGATGAAGTTGTTCACGAACTCGATGTTGAGGTCCCCCACATTAATGCTCGGTTGTGCAGGTGTCCTTGTCACCGATTGCATCATTATTTTAGTTTTACCCTCGTTAATACGTAATCCAACTTCCTTTGCAGCGGTATCGAGCGTATGCAGAAGTTCTTCTGCGTCAGCCAATCAATTCACATATTATACCGGAGGGAAAATCATATGGAGGAGAAATCGAAAAAGTCAGATTCATGATCCATTTATCAGGACTTTCAGAACCGTGACCTATGAAAGCAATGTTGACGCGCCCATGCCCCTGGAGGGGTCAAGCGTCAAAGCAATTAACATCTAGTGTTGATGTGGACTGAATTCCTGAAACACACAGAATATTAATATTATAATTTAATCCACTCACACACTTTTGTTTATAATTAGACGTACATCTCACGACCTCAAAATTAGAACTCTTATCGACATTCTTTGTTTTATAATGGTTAGTAGACCATTTTTCGATTGAGTGATTCATGTGTTATCTTGAACAGGTGTTGGTCAGTTACGATTTATTGCTTCGAACGTTGTTCTCTAATCAAATTATGTTTGGGGATTTAGTATGATAATGATATTTAGCACGATCGAGGAACTGTTCCATGTTGTTGTTAAGCAGCCCGTTTACTATCAATTCAAAGCAGCACATTCACTATCACTTCAATGGAGCCGATTCACTAGTACAAAACTCCTATCATTTCCCCTCTTTATACTGACAAGCTCGAAGCGCTCTCGGAGTTCTATTACGAGTAGTACCCACAAATAGGTTTTTGTTCGCGCCGAGGAACGAACCTCCATTCTCTAGATTAGAGGTCGGCAACCAGCGGCCCTTCATTACGTTTTGTGTACCCCCGCGAGGCAATAACGAATTACAGTAATCCGTCGACATTCGCGGATTTGGCATTCGCGAGTTTCGATTATTCGCGATAATGGAAATGCGAACAAATGCGACATTCGCGAATTCCGTATTTGACTATTCGCGACCAGCAACCCGACATTCCAATGAGACTCTCAGAAAATAGTCCGTCTTGAGACAAATCCATGAACGATCAAACATGCTGCATATCGATATACATATGTACATACATATGTATTACAGTTTTGCGTTTTTAGCTGAGCACGTAATTTCAGCAAATGCATATTCCGCAGTCTATGGTTTGATTTTACAGCTTCCACACATTTCTACATTTTCTAAGTTGTGATCTTATATCCGTGTAAAATTTCGAGATGGCTTCTTTACCGAAACGGAAAAAGAATGTAATGACACTCGCGGAAAAAATAAATATTCTTGACAAGTTGCGTGGAGGAGAATCTGCATCGTCGGTCGCGCGACTGTTAAATATTAACGAATCCACGGTGCGTTCAATTAAACAAAAAGAAGAATTAATTAGAGATAGTGTGAGTGCGAAAGTCGTTTCGCAAGTCAGAAATAAATTCCTCGAAGAGGCAGAGAAGGCATTAAGCGTTTGGTTGGAGGATATGTCCCAAAAGCGTATCCCGATCAGCTCTGCTCTTATACGAGCCAAAGCCAAAAGGATATTTGACCAACTAAACACAGACTCATCGTTTGAGTTTAAAGCAAGTAAAGGTTGGTTCGAAAACTTTAAAAAGAGGCATAATTTGCACTATTTAAAGTTAGTAGGCGAATCCGCATCTGCTGATCACGAAGCAGCAAACAAATTTCCGGAAGAACTTAAAAAAATAATTGAGAAGGGAGGGTACCTACCACAACAGGTATTTAATGCGGATGAGACAGGATTGTTTTGGAAGAAAATGCCAAATAGGACTTTTCTTTCGAAAACTGAACGATCGGCTTCAGGATTCAAGGTTGCTAAAGATAGGGTTTCCCTACTTTTATGTGCCAATGCGTCTGGCGATTGCAAGATAAAACCGATGATGATTTATCGCTCCTTAAATCCTCGAGCATTGAAGGGAAAAGATAAAGATCAATTGCCCGTTTTCTGGCGCGCAAATAAAAAATCGTGGATGACTGGCTCCCTATTTGAAGACTGGTTTAATAATTGCTTCATACCTGAAGTAAGAAAATATCTTGCCTCTAAAAACTTGGATTTTAAAGTTCTAATTATAATCGACAACGCGCCTAGTCATCCACCTACATTGGTTGGTAGTCATCCAAATCTGAAAGTCGTCTTTTTGCCTCCCAACACAACATCCTTAATTCAACCCCTAGATCAGGGAGGTATTGCCGCGTTCAAGGCTTATTATACAAGACGTTCTTTTCAACGAATTCTAAATTCCATCGACATAAATTCGGAAGAAACAGTGACCTCCAGTTGGAAAAATTTTACAATAGCGAATTGTATAACCGATATCCACGACTCACTGATGGAATTGAAGCCAAGCTGCATTAACGCGTGTTGGAGGAATCTCTGGTCAGAAGTGGTTGAAAAAGAGAACAGTCCTCCCTCTATAACTAATGAAGAGGATAACATTGTTGAACTTGCCCATCGGATTGGTGGTGAAGGTTTTGATGACCTTACCCGTGAAGAAATTCGTGATTTCCTTGGAGCTGATGCAAATGAATTAACGGACGAAGAGCTACTGGAAATAGTTTCAGGCCCAAATCAGGACTGCCAAGAAAACGAGGACGAGCCTGACGAAGATGAAATGAGCGGCAAGACTTACGAGTTTAATTTTTTTTATAATTTTCAACATGAGTTTATTATCCATAGGCACTGATTTATCCTCGAAACATTTGAGAGAAATTTTAACTCTTCAACAAGAACTGGTTGCAAAAGCTTGTGAATATGACCCTGACTCTGCACGAAGTCTAAAGTTTAAGTGAGAAATCGAAGGAGCGTCGGCAGCTTACATCGAAATTCAAAAGCAACGAATACAATCCTCTCAGCAGCGACAAATTACTCGATATTTTCTACCCTCGACAACCGGAAATTAATCATAAATAAACCATTTTGTCATTGTTAATCATTTAATTAAAAATTCATATAAGTGTTTGCAAGCATTATGTATTGAGTAACATTGATTTTTTTTTAATTCTTAATCACCGTGGACCGCAACCCCCATATTTACAAGGGACCCTAGTCTCGACATTCGCGATTTCGACATTCGCGTAGTTTTTCTGGAACGTATCCCTCGCGAATGTTAAGGGATTACTGTATGTACTTTAAGTTATATGATCTGCAAAACATGAGCATTCTGTAAACGGACAAAAGTGCACACTTGTAGGTTTTAAGGAGATGTAAAGTCCAGAACAGACCTAGAGAAAAAAAGCCGAAGGATTTGCTCACAGTTCTAATTCATAACTCCAAATGGCACTCGGTTATACAAGCAATAGCTAGTATGTCTACCGTCTGCCTACCGGTGTCTGTTATTAAAAAAAAGTAATTTGCTTAATATTCGTTCTTTGCATGGTAATAGGCAGTAGTCAATTAGATGGTAGACCATTTGGGTATTTCTAAAGCGGGGGCAGACGTCATCAAAAGCACCAAAAGTGGATGCGCTTGATTTGAACGTCACTCGGTTCAAGACAGTTCACTAAGGGTAGACCCAAAAATGCAGAAAATTTGAATATTTTGATATTACGAAAATTTGAAAGGTATTTGATACAGGATACTAACACAAGTACTCGTAGACTGACCAAAATTGTTGACCTGAGTAGGTTCCACTGAAACGAGTCAAGTTTCGCTGTGTTCTTCAAAAGAATTATTCTGTCTTTGGAATTTGGAATGAAACTTGTGGGAGTGTCAGCGACGCGAAACACGAAAAAGATAAATTAGATGAATTCTCTAGGGAAAATCTGATAAAATGCATTCTAAGAGTCGATTGGGCGAGTCGACTAGCTAGAAGTGGGCGAGTCAATAACAACATTATAACTGAAATCTTTCGGCAGACAGTTGCATTATCTATTCCGGTACGAAATTGTTTCGTCAATATTTTGAAGGCAGTAGCATGAATTAGTGGGCTATTCGTAGCGATTTCACTAGCAAATGAACTATGATTAAATACAGGTTGGCAACCAAGTACTTTCGGTTTTGTAAAATAGTATAAAATAAAACACTTTTTTTTAACAAAGAAGAGTTTTTAATCAATTATATATTTTCCATTTTGCTCAATGACCTTTTGCCATCTTTCTTTCAGCTGCATGATTCCGCGCTCATAAAATTTCTGGTCCTTATCAGCAAAAAACTGAACCAGGTGCGAGTGAAGGTCATCTTCATTTGTGAAAGCTGTACCATTCAAAAAATTCTGCAAACATCGAAATAAATGGTAATCAGATGGTGCCAGATCAGGGCTGTATGGGGGATGTGGCATCACTTCCCAGCCAAGCTCCAATAGTTTCCCACGAGTTGCCAAAGATGAATGAGGCCTTGCATTATCATGGTGGAACACTACACCTTTCCGATTTGACAATTCTGGCCGTTTTTCTTTGATTGCTTCATCCAGTTTCATTAGTTGTTGACAGTAAGCATCAGAATTGATTGTTCGGTTCCTTGAAAGCAGCTCTAAAAACACAACACCTTTGTAATCCCACCAAACTGACAGCATGATCTTTTTTGGATGCAATTCAGCTTTCGATGTGGTTTGTGCTGGTTCATCGTGTTTGCTCCATGATCGTTTTCGAACTTTGTTACTGTACAGGACCCATTTTTCATCACCAGTGATGATTCTTTTTAAGAAAGGGTCGGTTTCATTTCGTTTAAGGTGCATATCGCAACAGTTGATTCTTTGTGTTAAATGAATTTCTTTCAATTCGTGAGGTACCCAAATATCAAGCTTCTTAACTAGCCCAAGACATTTTAAATGTTTTTCAATTGTTGTGTGCGATACATGTAGCCTCTTCGCAACCTCTCGAACAGTTATATGACGATCCTCTTCAATTATGACTTTGATTTGGTCATCATCAACTTCAGTAGGCCGACCAGAACGTTGCTCATCTTTGAGGGAAAAATCTCCAGAACGGAATTTCTTATACCAATTCTGACACGTGCGCTCTGTTAAGCAATCAGCACCATAAACTTCACATATCTCTTTGTGAGCCGCAGTAGCTTTCTTTTCTTTACGGAAATAAAAAAGTCGCTTCTGCACTCCATTTAAAATTAACCCGCAACTAATAGCTTTAATAAAAATCACGCACTACTTGCTTCTAAAGTTACGTCAATGTGACAAGTATCACGTGACAAACGGCAAAGTACAGCACTAACGTATGTTATACAAAAAATAAAGCAACGCTATCTATCAATGAAAAGCGAAAGTACTTAGTTGCCAACCCAATAACTAACTTGGTAGGTAGCCCACACACCAGCGAGCAGCGAAATATTCTCGCACAAGCTGAGCTACCTGCTAGTTAGCTAGTGATCTTAATTATATTGGACGAGTTTACTAGTAGCTAGTAAATTGGCCGGTGTTCGTGGCAATGGGATGGAAGGAAGTGAGAAGCCCTAACGTTTTACTAATTTTGTTCACTTCCTTTCTCATCTAAGAAAAATCATCGTAGTTTCGCATTATTAGTGTTGAGGTTTCAAGAATATCATTGGTTTCGAACCTTTTATTAAGGGTTTTGGCTACCACTGTAGGAAAAACTGGAGAAAATCGCTCGCACTTCAGATCATCATCAGTGGTTCGTACAGATTTGACGACAATCTGTTCGCTTCAAATTATCGTAGTTATTTCTACAGTTTCTCGACATCACTTCAAATTATCGGTAATAATTCCTACGTCCGTTTTTATTACAAGATTTTCGTCAGTGCATCCTACAAAATTCTCGTCTGTAGGAAACTGATATCGAATGCGCTGTAAGCTTATCATCCGTCCTTCCTGTGGGAATATCGTCAGTTAAATCGATTGTAAATGGATACCTTTAAACGTAAAATATTTAGGAGACTACAAATTTGGCAATTTGAGGCCAAGAAGAGTTGCCTACGATGTGGGGTTGTCGAGTTACGATTAATTTTTGGAACGTGTACCCAACTCCCACCAAACCCCGACGACTTTTTCGGTCAGCATCGTGTCACTAAATTTTTTTTTCATTGTGTGGCCCGCCTAAACATATTTCTTTTGAAAGTGGCCGACTATCCTAAAAAGGTTGCCGACCCCTACTCTAGATCGTAGAGCAGTGACCGAACGCGGCCACCGAGCGCGTCAACTAAAAAAAAGATATGTTAATAGCAACCATATTTATGAGCTACAACGTTAGTCCAATCAGATCAGATGGAGGAGGGGGTGGGGGGAGGGTGAGTTAGGAAACAACAGAGCATTCTGAGCCATTCAGACTCACAAGAACTCAGACCGAGTGGTCTATTTTTTTTATTTGGTTTTTTCATATAAAGGGTGTTTTTTTAGATGATTAAATGGGGATAACTTAAAACCATGGTGTAATTTGTGACTTTCTTGGGGTTTGTAGTAAAAACAAAACCGTTATGAAATCGGTGGGAGGGGGGGAATATGTAATCAGAGTTTGCCCCCCCCCCCCCCCCCCTCCTTGCATTTCGAGACCGTTATTCTTAGAAATATGAAAATTTACAGGATAGCGGCATTTCACTAGCGTAGAAAACTGAAAATAGTAGAATTTGGATATCTCATCAACAAAGGTCGATAATTGTATGCATAGGTGCGAATACTACTTGCATTCGTTGTGCAAATTGCAGTTATCTAATTAACCATTTTTGAAAAGGTAAAGATTGGTTTGGGCGGTGATTCTAACAATCATCATTATCATCGTGGCCTTGGCCGCCTGGATCGTTGTCCTCCAATTATCTCGGTCACGTGACCGCGTCCTCCAATTTTGGAAGCCCAGTAGCTGCTCGGCGTCCGCATACCCTGAGCTCTCCCAACGAGCTCTCGGTCGTCCTCGCAGTATCGTTCATTATTCTCTTTGGCATGTAATCATCGTCCACTCGTTGTACATGCCCTGCCCATTGAAGTCGTTGTATTTTAGTTTGACGATATTCGAAACTTCCAGCTCATCATACAGGTCTTACAACTCATGGTTATACCGGATGCGCCATCCATCTCTATCGTAAACATCGATTATGGAGCGACCAGGTCTAAAACCGCCTTGATATTCGCCAATGATTCATTCTGCGTACGGTTTTATTCTATTTTCCAGAATTTTCGTCAAAATTTTATAGAGTACGTGCAGACTAGTGATATGCCCCTGTAATTCTCAGACCGCAGTTCATTTTAATTTTTGTGAATTCGACAGATGATGCTTCTGCACCAATCGTCTGGGATCACCTCGTCCTCCCATACTCGCAGGAGTAATTGGTGCACGGCATTAACTAAACCCGTTCCACCGAATTTTGACAGTTCAGCTGGAATCTCGTCAGCCCCCGGCACTTTATTTCGTTTTAGTGACCACAAATCGAGATCAACTTCCTCTACTGTCGAGGGTTGTATGGGTGGGCCTAGATCAACAATATCGTCGAGAGCTTTTTGTGTGAGGATGTTAGATGGTAGGTTCAGAAGCTCTTCAAAATAAGAGGCCCATGGTTTGTTGATACCATCGGTGTCGCTGATGATGTTTCGATCCTTGTCCTTACAGAGGTTAGTCCTGGGTTGATAGCCATAATTATTAGGTTGGTGCAGAAGAAATGTCGGATTCAGTAGTAAATTTTTGAACAGCTGTAACTTTTTATAAAGATAATTTTATTTATCGAAATAGGTACCATCGGATGCGAAACACTTTTCCCAACGAGATATGTACAAACGCATTCATTTATTTCTGTTTCGTAGAAGCCCGAGTTTCTGGTTTGAAGAAACTCATTTTTGACAGTTGGTTTATTGTTAAACTGTTTTCCTGTCAAAAAGTGATCCAAAATGTTTAAATAAATGGTAATCTGTTGGCGAGAGGTCTGGTGAATATGGCGGGTGAGGAAGAGTCTCATAGCGCAACTCGTTCAATTTTTGAATCGTTGTTCTCGATTCATGAGGTCGTGCGTTGTCATGAAGCAGTATAACTCTATTGCTGTTGACTAGCCTAGGTCGTTGAACTGTCAATTTCTGATGCATTTCGTCCAGTTGAGCGCAGTATTTCCCAGCATTTTTTTTCACCGATCACCATGAAGTGCAAAACCGAAATGACTCCATAAGCCAAGGTAGCAGTATTTATACTTTAATATGTTATATCACTAGCACCGCCTGGTGACAGTTTGATACATAAAAATCGCAGCCAACTTCATGTCATTGCAAAATCCGATATTTCATCTGCACCAACCTAATATAATCGACAAACCGAAAAAAAAATACTGAAATATCGAGTTTTTCTGAGCTTTTGACCATATTCCGCAAAAAAAATTGGTGGGAAGCTCCGGATTCGTGTTCAGCACCCCAAAAAACATTACAATTCGTTTCCCCGAAGCCGTTCTGAGCTCCTAATGACTGAATTAACACGGAGGAATGGTTTGGTGAAGAGTTTATGCCATATTTTTGGGGAGACCCTGTACTGGTATGTTATAATCGGCCATATCTCGACTTTTTTATTTACTCATCATTTAAAAGTTCCTTTTTCTTCACCTGTCTGTGCTTGTTACTGCCACATAATCGACTAGGCCTATTCTCGTAAATGGAACGAACAGCATTGACGAACACGTGATAAGACACTATCCTACTGTTCCACATATTTACGATTCGCACTTATAGAACTTTGTATGGAAAACAGTTCCATTATATTCAAAAACACCTCATTATTCCGATCATTTCGCACGTAGATATCTACACACAATAAACATGTAATTGTACGAGTATGTATCATAAAATTCGAAACTATCCGTTGCTAATTTTTTTTATCTGTTTTTATCAACAATTAAGTCCAACCTGAGTTTTTTTAAGCGTACTTCGTAGACTAGTCACATCGAATTTATGTTGGTAATTTACTATGTAGTATGTACTCGTACTTATAAATGGTTCCCATTGAATGAATTCGAGCTGAAACAGCGCGGCAACAACAAATGCGTGCAAGACAAATTGCAGGTTCCTCGCGGATGGTTACTTTACGTTTCACTCAGTTTTCCATGGCATTTACTACCGTCAAAATTCGAATTTATTTTATCAGCTGTTTAAGCATTTAATTTGCATTCAAGTTTGAAGTGTGTGTTATTTTGAATTATGTTTTCTACAGTTAATGTTTAGTTCTTTTGAAAACAGCTATTGCTTGTTCCATCAATTATTGTGTTCAGTGCCACGTTCTACGATCCAGAATAGTTATAAGAAAATATACATATCACCAGACCAATTGTGCTCTAGTGATCTAAAATGGATAAACTCTGTCAAGATTTAAGTATGTTCAACGTGACCATTGGACGAACGAAAAAGTTCAATCGAAGAAAGTCAATTGAACATCATCAATCCTTAGTTCCATATTACGAGTACCTTCCCGAGTATTTTTGCAATTCAATATCGATAATATGTGGAAATAATTTAAGAAGAGGTGAATATGAATATGAAAAATGCCTTTAGTGTTAAAAATGTGCAAGTTTTCTTAAGTATTGTATATAGCCTTCATGGTTGAAAGATGCTGATTTGTATGTTTTTTTTATTCGCTTAATTAGAACTACAGCAAACTTTTGCTTCGTTAAATCAGACATTGAGCTTGTAGTAAATTGGCCGGTTAGCTTTGATTTACGTGGCTGAATCACGCGGAATATAATTATTGGTCAAAAGTACAAAAGCAGTAGACCGTGAAATTGTGATGCACAAGTATAGGTGCAAAATATGCGACTGGAGATCGTGGAAGCTCTAGACTAGGGCTTCCTAAACTGTTTTCATGCACGACCCCTTTTCATCACCGAGATTTTTGCGTGCCACCAAATATTATGTAAAGTAAATATGTAAAGTAAAAATTGATTATAGGTATTTTTTTGCAAAAATTGTTTATTCATTACAATAACAGTACATACATATAAAAAAAAGTTTACGATTTGTTTCAGATATATGTATATACAAACAAAAAAAACACAAAAGAAGACCAGTTTTAATGAGATGGATGTGCGTTTTGTTTTTGTTTGCTGCGATCGGAATAAGTTCAATACTCTGCTGCATTTATTCATTCAGTTCTCAATGCTCTCAGAATTCTTTTAACTCCCGACACGTAGCGAAGACGGCTGTTCCATATGCATTTGAAATAAACTCTTGACGTGCAGATCTACTTGAGATTATATTACGTGAGGATCACAGAGGTTTGCTTCAGCAGAAAATTTTCTGCTCTCATCCCTGACCGCACTGACCCTGACCAAACCCAAGATGTATAAAGTTGTAACATAAGAAATTAAAAGACAAGACTACTTACGCGCGTACACGACCACGATACTGTTCGAATCATCTATCTGCAAAGCTTATGTTTCAAATAGATGAGAAAATATGCTAAACTAGTCCACAACAACTACTACATGCGAACTACGTAAAGCTTCATGCTAACTGAGTTAAGTAAACATTCAAACTATGGCTTTTGAGGTGAAGGCATCTCACCAATATGGTTCGTTACGGAGTAACTACTCCAATCCATGGGTGGATCCATGAACACATTCTAGGAGAATTACACAACCCATCTCGGGTGGACCGATCTCGCTAGAATCCGTATTGGCCAGACCTGGACACCACAACCCGTCCGGGTGGAACAGTCCTCTCTGAACCATCCCAGAATTATAAACCGACCCATCACAGGGGGAACTATCATCACCGGGGACACTAGCTCAGGATGACTCACCGCAACGTTCACAGATGAAGTCATCTTGCCCTGAGTAGTGCTATCGCTAACTAACCACGCATACTCAGCATGACTCACCGGTACTTCCCCAGGTGAAACCATCTGCCCTGAGCGCTGGTATCTACTAAATCACTAAACCGCACATACTCAGGATGGTTTACCGGTCCTTTCCCAGGTGAAACCATCTGCCCTGAGCACTGGTATCTACTAAATCACCACGCATACTCAGGATGAGTCACCGGTCTCCCCAGGTGAAACCATCTGCCCTGAGCAGTGGTATCAACTGACGACCAAACACCCATCACAGGTGTAATGGCCTCACTAGAGCAATAACACAGCAAAAACACAAACGGCATATAAAACACTAAGCACCATTTTCATGCACAATAACTAATTAAACACAAAATCCCAGTGATCACTCACCTTCTAAACCTTCAACAGGAACAATCTCAATTCAACCACACAACAGTGAAACAATCCACAACATAAACACAACACTATAAGGTTCACACTCGAATGAGAATACAATCTCAATTCTCCATGTGCTGACCCTAAATATTTACTTGGTCCTAAAACAAAAAGGGACATAAACACTTCCTTTTCAAGTGGAAATTGAAAACCATGCATGAAAATAGAAACAGTTAGATTTTCAATGATTCATTTTCTTTATGCCTACGTTATCTTTTACAAAGTGGTTCACCGATGGGCCAATGGTATAAGTGGTAGTTGAGGCAAACCTTACCAGAGCCCAATTAGCGCAAAAAGCGCCGTTTTAAAACCACAAACCTCGTGAAAATTTATTATTGGCTGATAGTCGGAAAATACAGGGGATGCTGCCTAGATCCAACCGGAGGAGTTAAGGAAGTAAAGCAATTCTCCAATCCTCGCCCCCGACACATCCCCTAGGTTGTCAAGAAAGGCCTTGCCCAATGTACGATGTCTGGTCCTAGCAAGGCCTGGGCATTCGCATAGGAAGTGAGTGAGGGTTTCTTTCTCATCTTCATTACCGCAACTTCGGCAATGCGCGTTGTAGGGGATACCGAGCCTGACTGCGTGATCCCCTATAGGCCAATGCTCCGTGATGACTGCCGTGAGCCTGGCGACATCTCTGCGCTATTTGGTCATCAACTCCGATGTTCTCCTTCTGTCATAGGAGGGCCATATCTTTCTTGATACGGCGCAGGTGTGCAGATTCCGCCCTTTGGAATACTTAACCTTAAGGTAGTGGTTGGATATATTGCGCTTAACAGCCAACAGCGGAATGCAAACAGGCTCCACTTGAGACCTGTCTAGGGCGGCGCCCCTTCTGGCCAGGTCGTCAGCCCTCTCATTACCCTCTATGCTCCTGTGACCAGGAAGCCAGAGCAGGGTAACATTGAGCCGTCTGTTAAGGCAAGCTAACTCCGCCCCACATCACTCGACAAGCTTGGAGGATATACTTACCGAGTTCAGTGCCTTGATAGCGGCCTAGCTGTCCGATCAAATGGCGATGCTTTGTTTATCTGGTATGTCTCTGAGAGTGTGACAAGCTTTCATGATTCCGAGGGTTTTCGCTTGAAAGATGCTGGCATGATCTGCGAGACGATAATATTTCGAAATATTTAGTGCGTCAGAAAATATCCCTGCACCGACACTGCTGTCCATTTTGGACCCGTCGGTGAAAACCATGATGTGAAAGTCCTTCACCACCTCGCCTTCTCCCCATTCAATTCTGGTGGGGAATTTGGCACAGAAGTTTCTCCTAAACCTTAGTTTGGGCACGGTGAAGTCGATATTCACCTTGGCCACATCTTGTGGCAACTGGTTTAGAATGTCGCTTTGACTCCTTGAGCTTGACTGCACTGCCCGCCGTCAGTTGTTTGATAAAGAGGTCGATAGTGGAAGATGCAGAATCACGTTTAGCGCTTCCCTCGGGTATATTCGCATGTCACCTGTGGTACCAAGACATGCCGTTCTTTGCACCCTGTCAAGTTTTGTGACGTTTTATTTTTTTAACAAGCGCTTGCCATCAGACCAACGACCCATATGTTAGAATTGGACGGACTACTGCTGTGTACATCCAAACGACCATATTTGGTTTAAGGCCCCACCTTCTTCCGAAGGTTTTCTTACAGGGGTAGAAGGCTATGAGGGCCTACTTTACCCATTCTTCAATGTTTAACTTCCAGCTGAGCTTCGTGTCTAGAAAGACACCTAAGTACTTTGCGCTGGGCAATAATTGGAGTGGCTGTCCGTTTAGTTTATCAAGGGCAAAATGTGGTACTTTGGTTTTTGTGCTAAATAGCATCAGTTCAGTTTTACCTGGGTTGACGCCCAGGCCACAGCTTGTGGCCCAGGCGCTCACCATACCCAGGGCCCTTTCCATGATTTGACTAATCACGGCGAGGCACACCCCTGACACTACGATCGCCACATCATCCGCATACGCGACCACTTTAAACCCTTCTCTGTCAAGTCTAGCTAGGATTTTATTGATGACAACTAGCCAGAGTAACGGCGAGATGACGCCTCCCTGAGGTGTCCCTCTGCATACATATCTGATTAGGTGGCTGTTTCCTAAGTCCGCATGAATTATTCTAGATCTTAGCAGAGTTGCTATCCAGCTGCCGATCCCTGCTTCGATTCCCAAGTCTGATAAGGCGTCATGAATAGATTCGATGCGGACATTGTTGAATGCACCCTTTACGTCGAGGAAAGCAGATAATGTATATTATATTATACTGAAGGCTCTGTTCGTCCGTCTGTGAACCATTTGATTGTGCTGGGACGGAGAGAGTTGTAGCCATCCGCCCATCTTTCTCTATTCCAAATGACAGATTTAAAGGAATGGTTGAAGCGAAGAGTTTTCACAAGGTAATCAGTGGGCATGCTAAGTACCTTGTCACTTTTCAAGCAGCTTTGTTAGCTTGGGGTCAACTTGATCCCTATGTCACAGGCCTTGAGTCTGACGATTGCCATTCTAGCTTCCGCTTCAGTGTGTACATCCATAGGCGGGAGATCGAGTAAAACTTCTAAAGCAGCTGCTGGACAAGAGCGCATGGCCCCAGTGATGGCATTGTCCTTGAGTCCTATGAGTTGAGGGACGAGTTGGTGTTGACCTTCGTCGCCTGTATAGCTTCAATCTTGATGTGAATTCTATCCATAAATGCCGTTAGCTCGACGATTTTACGCTGCAGTTCGTGACAGTTGAGTTGCACAATAGAGACGGTGTTATAATTGGTGACAGGTGGTGCAGGTGTAAGATTATGTTGCAGAGGAATCCTAGAGGTGGAAGTGCTGTTCACTGGAGTCATAGGGGACACCTGGGAACTTGTTTGCACACTAACTGGCAGTACGTTAGGTGTTTGTGATGATGTTGTTGCTTGTTGTCCTCTATGTCTGCATTGGTTCGCTGTGAATGAGGGATTCCACTGCCTATGGTGATTAAGCCTAGAGCAATTCCTTAAATGACACCAATTATTGCAACATGTGCATCTTACTGAAGTGGCGTTAGAATGCAGTGTTTTATTGCACGCAGATCCATATCCTGTGACCAGGGTTGAGCTCAATTCCGGCGCGATGGAGGAGAATTGAGAGCAGTTGCGCCGTGATGTGTTGCTCCCAATTTCCAAAAAAAAAACTATAGTCGAAATATGACACACACATATGTATATCTTCCTTCTTCCATTGAATACTGAGCTCTCCCAACGAGATCTCGGTCGTCCTCGCAGTCTCGCTCCGTCGACTCGTTCTGCATTCATTACTCTCTTAGGCATGCGATCATCGTCCATTCTTTGTACATGCCCTGCCCATTGAAGTCGTTGTAGTTTGACGATTTTCGAGACTTGCAGCTCTTCGTACATTTCATACAACTCATGGTTGTACCGGATGCGCCATCCATCTCGATCGCAAACAGCCCCGAAAATTCGCCGTAGAACCTTACGTTCGAAAGTGTCTAGCATGTTTTCGGAGGCTTGAGTTAGGGTCCATGCTTCGCAGCCATAGCATAGCACTGGTCGGATAATGGTTTTGTACACGCGGAGCTTCGTGTTTCTGTGCACATGTTTCGATTTCATTATGGGGAGAACCGAGAAAAAAGTCTTATTAGCTAACTGTATCCGTCGCTTGATTTCGTCAGTTTCGTTGGCGTCCCTTGACAGGTTGCAACCCAGGTAAATGAAGTTGTTCACGAACTCGATGTTGAGGTCCCCCACATTGATGCTCGGTTGTGCAGGTGTCCTTGTCACCGATTGCATCATTATTTTAGTTTTACCCTCGTTAATACGTAATCCAACTTCCTTTGCAGCGGTATCAAGCGTATGCAGAAGTTCTTCTGCGTCAGCCAATCTTCGGGACATGATGTTGATGTCGTCGGCGTACGCTGCTAATTGTGTCGACTTGATGAGTAGCGTCTTGCTGTTGTCCAAATTCATGGCCCGAATAACGTATTCCAGTGCTAGGTTGAAGAGCGTCGGAGCCAGTCCATCGCCCTGTTTCAAACCAGTGCGTGTTTCAAATAGATCAGTAAGTCTATTCTGGATCCTGACTTGTGAGACGGAGTTGGTCATCGTCATCTTTGTCAGTCGCACTAATTTTGCTGGTATACCAAATTGCAGCATGATGTTGTACAGTACTCCACGATCGATACTGTCGTATGCCTGCTTGAAGTCGACAAAGATTTGGTATACGTTTACGTTGTATTCCCAGCACCTCTGGAGTATCAGTTTGACTGAGAAGAGCTGATCGGTTGTGGAGCGACCAGGTCTAAAACCGCTTTGATATTCGCCAATGACTCGTTCTGCGTACGGTTTTATTCTATTTTCCAGAATTTTCGTCAAAATTTTATAGGACGTACAAACTAGTGAGATGCCCCTGTAATTCTCACACCGCAATTTATCTCCCTTTTTATGGATTGGACAGATGATGCTTCTGCGCCAATTGTCTGGGATCTCCTCGTTCTCCCATACTCGCAGGAGTAATTGATGTATGGCATCAACTAGACTCGTTCCACCGAATCTTAGCAGTTCAGCTGGAATCTCGTCAGCGCCCGGCGCTTTATTTCGTTTTAGTGACCGCAACGCGAGATCAACTTCCTCTACTGTCGGGGGTTGAATGGGTGGGCCTAGATCAACAATATCGTCGAGAGCTTCCTGTGTGGGGATGTTAGATGGTCGGTTTAGAAGCTCTTCAAAATAAGAGGCCCATCGTTTGTTAATACCATCGGTGTCGCTGATGATGTTTCCATCCTTGTCCTTACAAAGGCTAGTCCTGGGTTGGTAGCCGTTCTTAATTGTATTTACTAGTTTGTACGCTTGTCTGGTGTTCCTATTAGCTAAGTTTTCGTTTATGTTCAGCAACTGCTCGTCAAAGTATTTACGTTTCTTACGTCTAATTATTCTATTCGATATTCGCCGTAGCTCGTCATATTTTTCTCTTCTGGCTCTGGTTCCTCGTTGAATCCATTGTCTGTAGGCCTCGTTTTTCGCGTCAAGTGAATTTTTGCATTCTTCGTCGAACCAGTCATTTCGCGCTCGCCGGGCTTTATATCCCACGACCTTCTCTGCGACATCCTTGATGGTACCCTTGAGTTCTTCCCAGAACCCATGGACGCCTGTGTTGCTGATGTTGTGTAGCATAGGTGATAGTTTTTCCTCAAGGGCGGTAGTATACGCCACCGCTGTAGCATCACTCAAGAGCTTATCAACCGCAAAGATTTTGGGAGGGCTGATTCTTGACTGGTGCACTGAGGAAATTCTACATCTGTAGGTCGTCTTCACCAAGTGATGATCTGAGTCGCAGTTTGCTCCTCGATAGGAGCGGACATCCATGACACTAGACGCCCATCTCCTGCAAATGAGGACGTGGTCAATTTGGTTGACGGTATGTGCGTCTGGAGACTTCCAGGTCTGCTTGTGAATGCGTCGATGCGGGAAACACGTAGAGCTTACGACTAGATTCCTGCTGCAGGCGAAGTCTATAAGTCGCTGGCCGTTATCGTTACATTCTTCATGGAGGCTGTGGCCTCCAGTGGTCCCCCGATGCCAGCTTTCATTCCCGACTTTCGCGTTAAAGTCTCCCAGCAGCAATTTGACGTCGTTGGTTGGAAGTGAGTCGAAGAGAGTTTCAAGGCGGGCGTAGAACTCGTCTTTTACTGCGTCTTCTTTAACTTCAGTGGGGGCATGCACATTGATGAGCCAGAGATTGAAGAATCGAGTCTTGATGCGAATCGCACACAGCCGTTCATTTATGGGTTTGAAGTCAGTAATATGCGGTTTGAGGTGATTGTTCACTATAAATGCTACTCCAAACTCCTTGCGGCCCGATGGTTTGCCACTTGTAAAAATTGTGTGCGATTTCTTGTCATTAATCTCGCTGCCAAGCCAATTTGTTTCCTGGACTGCAGTAATGCTCAGTTTGTACTTTTCGACCTGTTGAAGGAGGGCCTTCTCGGCCCCCGGTTTGTTCAGGGAGCGTACATTCCAGGATCCGAAAGAATAATCCTTTATTCGTGTGCGTGGTCGTCGTTGTTGATCCGTCCAATCCGAGGCTTTTGTTCCAGGTTTCTTGACATGGAGTGGTTTTTACAAGGACGAGTTGTCAGCACGTCGCTTAACCCCATTCAGGGAATGGCCTCGGAGATAGCTGCTTCAGATGGTTTAATAAACGTGCTGGAGTTCACACAACTATGTAGCAGGTCCAACTACGCAAGTCAATCCATCCTACTAGACCTGAGACGCTTAGGTGTTCGTCAGCCATTCAGGCTACAGCTATCTGCCTTTTCCAAACTGTCTTATCGCTAAGACATTGGCCGTCAGCGATTTGATACACTGCCGTTACCAGGGGCGCCCACGCGGAGGACTATGGAAAAGGTCTTTGCCCCCAGACACCATTTATTGATAGTAATTTTCTTTCAGATGTTATATGGTTTATGTGACTATAGTTTAAAATGTTTCACGGCTTTCGCAATTTTATCCCGTTACGGTCCACTAAACAACCCTTAAATAAATTAATTGCTTATCATTCATCCTTGTGTTCTTACTTACAGATGATCCACAATTCGGAGATCTCATTCTGCAGGCAGAAACTGCTATTGATCATGGCATTTATCCGGAGCGAATATATCAAGGCAGCAGTGGATCATATTTCGTAAAAAATCCCGCTGGTGTAAGTACTTAGTTGACCTAATATTCGAATTCTGTAAAAAGTCAACCATTTGCTCTTGCCCCCGAATCGGGCTAGTTGATTGAATGTTCAGTCCGATTTCAATCCGAATAAAAGAGCACAAAATAATAATTTTATTCAACGGGGATTGGTTTTATAAATATTTGACATATTTATCTCGAGCTTAACAGAACCAGTTTGGTTTGAATTGAACATTTTCTCTCACGTCGTAAACGTCGTATTTGTTTAAAATTTGTAAACTTATCGCCATTTTGCTGCGCGGAGATGGCAGTTTACGACATTTACGACAGGGACCCCTATTATCAATTAAACTACTCGAGTTACATGTATAGTTTGTTTCATCTCTCTCTTCTCTAATTTGCAGAAAGTGATAGGTGTGTTTAAGCCCAAAGATGAAGAACCGTACGGTCGACTGAATCCAAAATGGACAAAATGGATGCACAAGTTGTGCTGTCCATGCTGTTTTGGTAGAGCATGTTTAATACCAAATCAAGGGTAAGAGAATAAACATTTCTGAATTTCCCCATTTATTAAGACGCGTTTTTCTTTCTCTGCCTGCTTGGTGTCATGCGCAGATATCTTTCAGAAGCCGGTGCTAGTATAGTGGACCAAAAATTAAAATTAGATGTTGTACCGAAAACGCGTGTTATTCGATTGGTATCGGAGACATTCAACTATCCGCGAATTGATAGACAAAAGTATAGAATAAAACGAACGATAAAGGAACACTATCCGGCGGCCAAATTCAATCGGATGAGTTTACCGCCAAAGGTGAGATTTCTCCAACAGTAAATTAAATTACAACAATTTACCAATCGATTTTCATTTCTTTGTATTCAGATCGGATCATTTCAAGTGTTTGTTGACGGCTACAAGGATGCCGACTTCTGGCTTCGACGCTTCGAAAACGAGCCGTTGGCCAACAAATTGTCCCACAGATTTCAAGTACAATTCGAGCGACTTGTCGTCCTCGACTACATCATACGTAATACGGATCGTGGCAATGACAATTGGTTAATTCGCTACGAAATGCCCACTATTGTGAACGGCTTTAATAATGGCAGTAGTTCAACCGCGACATTAGCATCGAATCGAAGTACGAGCGACATTGCGGCCGGAACAAGTCAGTTGACACAGAATGAACAAGCCGATTGGCATGTGGTGCAATCGCCTGATATTCAAATTGCAGCGATTGATAACGGTTTGGCATTTCCCTTTAAACATCCCGATTCGTGGCGAGCATATCCATATCATTGGGCTTGGTTACCGCAGGCCAAAGTGCCTTTTAGTCAAGAAATTAAGGATTTAGTTTTGCCAATTTTGTCCGATATGAATGCCGTGGAGGAACTTTGTCAGGAGTTGTACGAGCTGTTTCGGGTAAGTCGTGGCGGAGTGTCTTTTGTTATGGAATGCATGTTTTAACATGAATATGTTTTTTCGGAGGGTAATGTGTTGAAAAATTAATGTGACTCTGATGCTTGACGCTTGGGGCAATAAATAGTGTGTTGGAGAAGAGGGGAAGCCTCCGGAGGAAAGTGGGTATAATAAGAAAAAATATAAAAAATTGGAATCGGCAAATTAGAATAGGGCAAAATGGCAACAGACAAAAGGGAAAATAACAAAAGGACAATAATACAATAGGACAGGACAGAGGACAAGAAGTGCATCAAGTGTATAAAGGGCATCAATCGTAAAAACTATAAAGGACTGTTGTAATGACAGCAGCTCGACAAAGCCGTGGTTGCGAAACACGCCTTTGTCGCCGCCGTCATTGCAACAGGACACAAAGCGTATAAAGGACAAAAAATATATAAAGGACACAAAGCGTATAAATGACATAAAGTGTATAAAGGACACAAAGCGTACAAAGGGCTTGAAGTGTATACTCGTAAAGGAAATTGGGTGTCTTGTGGGGAGGTTAGTGGAGAGATCGAATGGGGAGGTTATTGGAGAGATGGGAAGGGTACGTTGACGAATAGGCCTACAATTAGAGGGGAAGAGAAGAGAGGGGATAAAATGTCGGCCTGGAGTGGACATGGGTTAAAAAACGAAGGAGTCAGGCCAAATCACAAATGGACAAAGCGCCAAAAAGGACAATAGTGCAGAGGGCAGAAGTATTTTATGTGTGTCAAGGGCATCAAATGAATAAAGGACATTAGTTCGGTGTCTTGTAGCAGTTAGACAGTGGAAGGGTGGTGCTCCGGAAGAGAAAAGAGAGAGGAGGAAGGGGAGGCGAAAGATAGAAAAGATAGCTGTAACAAAAAATAATGAACTGGACAAGGGTCGATGAAGAAAGAGTAAGGACCAAATGACAAAAGTATCATAGGACGAAAAGACAATAGGACAGAAAAAATAAGACAGAGGAGGAAACGACACAAAGCGTATAAAGGACATAAAGTGTATAAAGGAAATTAAGCGTCTTGCAGTGGGGAGGTTAGATGGAAAGAGTAGGCTGAAAAAGAAGGGGCCAAAGAGGAGATAGGGCAAAAACAAAACGAAAAAAGAAAATACTGATCTGGAGCGGAGAAGTGTTACAGAACAAAGTAGAAGGGGCAAAGGAACAGTAGTTGAATAAGAAAATATGTATATAGCTATTATTAAGGCAACCTATCAATAAAAAATAAATAACTGGCGCGACAGTCCAATTTGAACCATGGCCTCGAGATGAATTAGCATCATCTCATTTCCTAGATCGTGACTTTATGTCTTGTGCAGAGGTGTGTGATCAGCAACACGCTCAATCGAGTTATTTACCCCATAAATGGGTACTTATTTAACAGCTGAGTGGGCTCATAGTCCGACACGTAAATCCCCTTTTTTATCGAAAACTACCGCATTCAGTAGGAATCGAACCTGGGCCCAGTGCGTTGAAAGCGAACGTGCTAACCGTTGCGCCATCCGGACTACCTATGACTGCGCGAAGTGTCGTGTTCTGCATAAATATAACTTGTCGATGGACTTTGAGATTCGTAGTGGAGTTCGGCAGGGTTGCATCCTCTCACCCATCCTATTCCTCATAGTGATCGGCGATGTGTTGCATGCAGCCCTATCCGGACTAGACAGGGGAATTCAATGGACTCTAACATCTTATCTACAACATCAACAAAACACGCCTAATATCAAATGAAGAGCTAAATCGGCGTACGGATCAGATGCCAATCGGCGATGTGATTCGCAGGCAAAAATGGCAGTGGATAGGTCACACATTGCGGAAGAGTGATAACTGCATTGCTTTGCATGCCATGAAATGGAACCCCATTTTCAACCAAGGCCGACCAAGAGGGGCTCCTAAAATTACGGCGTTTGTCATGACCCTTAACATCATAGCAGCGGGTAAGTTGGCAATTTCCGCCCGGATGTTGGCCTTCAGGTCTTGTAGGGTCCTTCGATAGTTGGCATAAAAGCGGGATTTAAAAAAAAAAACCCGGATGAAGTTCTAGTGGAAGAAGTGGAACTGGCGGTAAAGTCGATGAAGAATGGGAAAGCAACTGCCAGCGACGGTATTACGGCTGAGCGGCTGAAGTATGTGGGCGAAAAAGTTTGAAAAATACTAGCCAAAATAAATACAAACTTCATTAGAATTAGACATATTCCCGACCAATGGAACACCGCGAGTATAATATTTATTCACAAGAAAGGCAGCAAAGAGGACCTCAAAAATTATAGACCAATAAGTCTTCTTCGTGTCTTCTACAAGGAATTCACCGGCCCTGGATGCCGCACTACCGCGAGAACAAGCTGAACTCAAAAGTGGATTTAGCACAATGGACCAATAAGCAGAGCAAAGGAGCACGAGCTACCTCTAGCACTGGCATTTATTGACTTCGAAAAGGCCTTTGACTCTATGTATAGGTATATACCCTGAGGCAATCATAAAGGCGCTTACAAGTCAGGCTATTGACAAACCATACGTAGAAACATTTACCAACATCTACAAAGGCGCCAAAGCAAGGGTTAAAGTATTCGAAGAAACGCCAGAGTTCCCCACACAACGAGGAGTTAGGCAAGGACACACAATATCCCCAAGGCTCTTCAATGCCACCCTGGAAGAAATATTCCGATAGCTACAATGGGAAGACAAAGGCCTTAACATCGATGGAGAACACCTGAACCACCTTAGATTCGCAGACGACATAATCAATCACTCAAAGTCAAGAGGAGCTACAAACGCTGCTAACTCTGTATAGCCAGCGGGAAAGTAGCCTTGAAAATGAATTTGAGTAAAACCAAAATTATGTACAATGAACATATCAATGACCAAGAAACTATAACAATTAATAACACCAACTTAGAAATAGTCGTGGAATACATACATCTAGGCCAAATATTACACAAGTCAGGATCATTGATACCCGAAATAAACAGTCGAATCAGGCTGGCGTGGAGCGCTTTCGGAGGGAACTCAATAATATTCAGGTCTAAAATGAAACCCCATCTGAAAAAGAAAACCTTCGCCCGATGCATCCTACCAGCTATGACTTACGGATGTGAAACATGGACGCTAACAGCAACTAAATATCATAAGGAAACTACAAGTCGCCCAAAGAGCGATGGAAAGATGCATGCTGGGCATCACAAGAAGGGATCGCGAACGATTAACTTGGATAAGAGCGAAAACCTAGGTGGCAGACGTCATAGAAGGAATTAGAACATTGAAATGGCAGTGGGCTGGACACCTAGCTAGTACAACGGACTATATGGATGGACGTCAAAAGTGGCAGAATGGTACGCAAGAGACCAAGACGAGCCCAAACCTCAGATGGGACCACGATATCAGAAAACTAGCCGGCACAACTTGGACCCGCCTAGCTAGAAATAGGCAATTATGGAAGGCTATGAAAAGTCAATATATAGGGGAGGGTGCACCATAACCATTATGCCTATATGGTAGAAAAAGCTGATTATGATGATGATGATGGGTGGATGGGGACGACAGGACAGAGGAGGAATAATAGACTGGACAAGGGTCGAAAAACATAGGAAAAGGGACCTATAGTTAAGGGCAATAGAGCGAAAGGATATTAGGACATGATTATAAGACAGGACTGAAGGATATCAAGCATATAAAGGACAGAATTATAAGCTTTCTGTCCTTTATACGCTTGATATCCTTCAGTCCTCTGTCTTATAATCATGTCCTAATGTCCTTTCGCCCTATTGCCCTTAACTATAGGTCCCTTTTATAAAGTATAAAAGGCATAAAGTGTTTAGAGGACATAAAGTGTAAAAAGGACCTAAATGACATAATTTTTAATTTTTTGCGTCTTTGTAGCGCCTAAAATATCATCAACGGCAACCTCAATCTCACAGATTGGTTGTTTAGCGAAGTCTAAGCCGATGAGCCTAAAACATATTCATGTTCCGCAGTTTTAGGCTACGCCTTATCTTTTCCTTTTCTATTTCAATTTATTTCAATTACAGCAAGGCAAAGGTTTCGATAAAGGACTTTTTGAACGACAAATGTCTGTGACATCATCATTGGACAATAGGACAGAAAAACGAAACTGGACAGACGGATGTCAGGCGTATAAAGAACCCAAAACGTATAAAGGACATAAAGTGTGTAAAGGAAATTTAGTGTCTTGTGGTGGTTAGGTTAGATGGGAAAAGTAGGGCAGTGGAAGGGTGGATTACAGATTACATTGAAAAGGAAAGGGGAAAAAGATAAGAAAGGGCAATAAAAGTACTGGTATGGAGTGGACAAGGTTTGAATGGCTAATAAAAGGAAAAATGACAATAGAAAAAAGACATAAGAGAAAAGTACAGATGACAGGAGGATATCTAGCTTGTAACGCTGGGTGTTATGTGGTGCGGAGGTTGAAAGAGAGGTTTTATGGAAACGGTAGGACAGTGGAGGTTTAGAGGGGGGGGGGGGGGATCATCATCATCATCGTGGCGCGACAGCCCGACGTCGGGCCTTGGCCGCCTGGATCATTGTCCTCCAATTATCTCGGTCACGTGACCGCGTCCTCCAATTTTGGGAGCCCAGCAGCTGCGCGGCGTCCACACCTACTGAGCTCTCCCAACGAGATCTCGGTCGTCCTCGCAGTCTCGCTCCATCGACTCGTTCTGCATTCATTACTCTCTTAGGCATGCGATCATCGTCCATTCTTTGTACATGCCCTGCCCATTGAAGTCGTTGTCATCATCATCGTGGCGCGACAGCCCGGCGTCGGGCCTTGGCCGCCTGGATCATTGTCCTCCAATTATCTCGGTCACGTGACCGCGTCCTCCAATTTTGGGAGCCCAGCAGCTGCGCGGTGTCCACACCTACTGAGCTCTCCCAACGAGATCTCGGTCGTCCTCGCAGTCTCGCTCCGTCGACTCGTTCCGCATTCATTACTCTCTTAGGCATGCGATCATCGTCCATTCTTTGTACATGCCCTGCCTATTGAAGTCGTTGTAGTTTGACGATTTTCGAGACTTGCAGCTCATCGTACATTTCATACAACTCATGGTTGTACCGGATGCGCCATCCATCTCGATCGCAAACAGCCCCGAAAATTCGCCGTAGAACCTTACGTTCGAAAGTGTCTAGCATGTTTTCGGAGGCTTGAGTTAGGGTCCATGCTTCGCAGCCATAGCATAGCACTGGTCGTATAATGGTTTTGTACACGCGGAGCTTCGTGTTTCTGTGCACATGTTTCGATTTCATTATGGGGAGAACCGAGAAAAAAGTCTTATTAGCTAACTGTATCCGTCGCTTGATTTCGTCAGTTTCGTTGGCGTCCCTTGACAGGTTGCAACCCAGGTAAATGAAGTTGTTCACGAACTCGATGTTGAGGTCCCCCACATTGATGCTCGGTTGTGCAGGTGTCCTTGTCACCGATTGCATCATTATTTTAGTTTTACCCTCGTTAATACGTAATCCAACTTCCTTTGCAGCGGTATCAAGCGTATGCAGAAGTTCTTCTGCGTCAGCCAATCTTCGGGACATGATGTTGATGTCGTCGGCGTACGCTGCTAATTGTGTCGACTTGATGAGTAGCGTCTTGCTGTTGTCCATATTCATGGCCCGAACAACGTATTCCAATGCTAGGTTGAAGAGCGTCGGTGCCAGTCCATCGCCCTGTTTCAAACCAGTGCGTGTTTCAAATAGATCAGTAAGTCTATTCTGGATCCTGACTTGTGAGACGGAGTTGGTCATCGTCATCTTTGTCAGTCGCACTAATTTTGCCGGTATACCAAATTGCAGCATGATGTTGTACAGTACTCCACGATCGATACTGTCGTATGCCTGCTTGAAGTCGACAAAGATTTGGTATACGTTTACGTTGTATTCCCAGCACCTCTGGAGTATCAGTTTGACTGAGAAGAGCTGATCGGTTGTGGAGCGACCAGGTCTGAAACCGCTTTGATATTCGCCAATGACTCGTTCTGCGTACGGTTTTATTCTATTTTCCAGAATTTTCGTCAAAATTTTATAGGACGTACAAACTAGTGAGATGCCCCTGTAATTCTCACACCGCAGTTTATCCCCCTTTTTATGAATTGGACAGATGATGCTTCTGCGCCAATCGTCAGGAATCTCCTCGTTCTCCCATACTCGCAGGAGTAATTGATGTATGGCATCAACTAGACTCGTTCCACCGAATTTTAGCAGTTCAGCTGGAATCTCGTCAGCGCCCGGCGCTTTATTTCGTTTTAGTGACCGCAAGGCGAGATCAACTTCCTCTACTGTCGGGGGTTGAATGGGTGGGCCTAGATCAACAATATCGTCGAGAGCTTCCTGTGTGGGGATGTTAGATGGTCGGTTTAGAAGCTCTTCAAAATAAGAGGCCCATCGTTTGTTAATACCATCGGTGTCGCTGATGATGTTTCCATGAAGGAAAAATACTGGTCTGGACAAGGTCGATAAACATGGGACATATGGCAAAGGACGAAGAGGACAATAGTACAATATGGCGAAAGGACAATAGGACATCGCTCCTACGGCAGCCGGTTCTACGCATCGTTCATTAACAACGGCCAAGAGCTGACAAAACCCTTCAACACCAAAAGGCGTTGCTACTACAATAACAACAATAGGACACGATTATAGGACAGAAGGATATCTAGCGTATAAATGACACAAAGTGTATAGAGGACATAATTTTTATACTGGACAACAAATTGAACATAATGGGCATAATTTAAATGACTTTTTGTATTTTCATCGCATAAAATACCTTCAACGGCAATCTCAACCCACAGTTTGGTTTTTAGCGAAGCCTTAAACATATTCATGTTGCGTTGTTTTAGGCTCTGCTTAATCTTAATCGTTTTTCTTTTTTTTTTTCCTTTTATGCAGCAAGACAAAGGTTTCGATAAAGGACTTTTTGAACGACAAATGTCTGTGATGCGTGGCCAAATATTGAATTTAACACAAGCCCTAAAAGATGGCAAGTCACCGGTGCAATTAGTGCAAATGCCGGCTGTTATAGTTGAAAGGTAAGCTTTAACGTCGACATCTTTTCTCCCGTCCCTTTTGTGGACAAAAGGCGGGCCCCGTCCGTCTACTCTTGTCTTAAATTAATTCGCCTTTCATTTCTATTTTCAGATCAACAAGTTCAAGTTCGAGATTCTTCTCTTTTACGCAGCGCTTCCAAAACAAAAGCCCCTTCTTCTCATGGTGCTAACCAAACAAACATAGGAACATTAATTTAGGATCAATGATTATACATAAAACGAAGAGAGAGAGAGAGAGAGAGAAAGTGAGGAGAAAACATGAGATCATAAAATAGCCGATTTAAAATGAGTAGAACACTGTCTGCACCATCAATATACGAGTATACATTTATATCATGAAGATGATTCAAAAGACATGAAAAAAAGAAAAAAACGTTTAATACCCAAGTGTCGTATTTATTGCTACTGCAGTATCTTTCTTACTTTTAAATAAAGTAAATAAATATTTATTTTATTTACTTTTAAATAAGCTGTGAGGAAATGTTACGTTCGATTTATACATTATCGTTATATTCGTTTTTTTTTTCATCTAATTTTCGGTAAAGATAGAAAAGCGGATCCAATACAAGTCTCACTGATAGAACTTATTTTTTTTTTATATGCATACGTATAATAAAACTTATATTTTGCTGCTGTATAGAATTGCGCCACATCCTCATGATTTCTTTTTAGTTACATATTTCGTTTTAAGATCGCCTATCATTCCTAGGCATGTCTCGTTGTTAGATTTTGTTATATGTATTCAATTTTGTTTCCTCGCGTCTACTTCGAACTGAAATTGCGATAATTATGATGTTAAAAATGTATATTGTGATTTTTGTTGTGTGTGTTTTAATTTCAATTTATTTAAGTCTTCAATTGATTTGATAGTGTGTTTGTGATTCCGATTGGGTTTTTGGAAATTCTTTCAGCTGAGAACATCATCACAGTCATTTATTTCACTCTACATGCGCGGATCTCATCTGCAAACTGAATGTGATGCCGAGAATTCCAGAAAGTTTCATACAAAAGAGTGAACTACAAATAGACTGAAATTATGGTCGGATAAGTCATTAGTTTCTATAGTATTGCATTAGATTTACACACAAATGCTTCATTCAGGATCGTGACACCCACAAAATAATGTAGATGTATAGTTCAATCCTTCAGGCTGGCCCCCAAGAATTGAATTATTTTTCATCGTTTTGAAGTTTTAGTGCACGAATAGGAAATTTCACCATTAGATGGAACGGTCATCAAATGCACTTCGCTTTACAACAAGAGCGGGTACCCGGCAAACAAACGATCAAATGTTTAGTATTTTTTTTTCTTTTTACTCACGGATAAATGTCCTAATAATAAGAATACATCAGCCCACTTTGATGACATATTAAATTAGTACTTTTCTTGTTGAATCTTGTTTCCTTTCTCCTAACCCTTCCGCCTTATCTATTGTAGTAGAACACACACTAGATATGAATATCATAATAATAACTGTACGATTAAGATGTAAGGGAATTATACATTAGAGGAAAGAGATCGATTGAAATTTCATGGATCTAATAAAAAAGCAAAATATATATATTCATTTTATATATTTATCAAGTATACAGTATAGTAAATATTTAAAGGCTAATAAAATATAATGAAATACAACTATTACTTCAGAAGTCATACCAGTACTGTACATAACCATAAATATTCTCCATATTATGGGAAAAAAAACATAGAATAAATTATGATAATAAACTGTAAAATTGGAATTTTAAACGACGTTAAATAAACAAAAATCTACAAAAAAATATGTGAATTTTGATAAGGGCTGACAAAAGCCGCGTTCTCTTCGTTGGATCAAAAGCTCATTCCCACGCAAAACGATATCACATCTGGATCAGAAAGTGAATTGGTTGAACGTCAACTTGTTTCTCGGCGATTCGCTCTATACATTTGCATACGACGTCCGCAATTCGCCCCCACGCGGTTAATCACCTGTATGGTTGCTGTTTAAACTAGCCCATCACCTGATCCAGACCGTTCTATTTAGAGATCAACTCAAGTTTCGAACGGGGCTGATATCTGTAATCAATCACTCATTTGAGTTTTTTTCCCCCTTTTATCTGTTTTCCAGAGCCCTTAGTTAAAGTACGAAAAAAAACATTTCGTCTGATTCGCATCGCGGTTTGGATGTCTCCTTAAGGTCGCCACCCATTGACGAGCACAACCACGACCAAACTTCCATCGAACCATCAAATATCATAGGACGTGTGGAAAAAAAATCCCCCTATTTCCACCTTTCTATAATATTTGATGGAAGTTTGGTCGTGGTTGTGCTCGTCAATGGGTGGCGACCTTAAGTTCCAATTGCTACGTCGCCCAATATCTTGGAATGGGGAATTTAAAAGAGGAAGTGGAAAATTGGAAACAGAACATCACAAAGGGGAAATGGAAATTCGGAAATAGAACAGAGGAAGTGAAAAATTGAAATTGGGAAATGGAAGATAACAAACGGGAAAACGAAAACCGAACATCGCAAAAGAAAAATGGAATAGTGGAGTGCAATTTAAAATTTAGATTCAGAAATGGAAATTTAAAACAGCCACACTTCGCATATCTTTGTAGTCAACTCTAACTACTGTCCGTTATAGCTCTAATGAGATCTGAGTGTATTGGAACGGCAATAGTCGTAAAATAGCACAATCACCGCCATCTTTTTTACACACTACACTACACTCAGATCTCAGATTTCCGTCGATATTTCATTTTCCACGCCAACATTTTTCACACAAACTCTTGCACCATTTCCAATTTCAGTTTGACGTGCACTTAACTGCATAAAACAATTCTTAACCAAACAATTATGCAAAACATCAACTATTTACCGTCGCTTTGACTTTGTATTTACGTGTGTGCGTAATAGCTATCGATAGCTAAACTCATGAATACGGAGGTTGCCTTTTATATTTCGGGATTAGAGAACAAAAAGAAATATTAATCATTGAAAATCGCTTTATTGTTTTTCAAAATATTCCGCATGAAGATCTATACACGTTTGCATGCGTTTGAACCAATTGTCAAAGCATTTTTGCCACTCTGATTGAGGTGTCTCCAAAACATGCATTCTGAACGCAGCTACCGCTTCTTCAGATGTTGAAAAACGTTGACCTCTCAGTTTGTTTTTTACGTACGGGAATAAAAAGAAGTCATTCGGTGCCAAGTCAGGACTATGCGGCGGATGACCCATCAAATCTATGTTTTGAATGCTCAAAAATGCAGTTGTTTGAGCTGATGTGTGAGAGCTCGCATTGTCGTGGTGAAGAGTGATCCGTCTTCGGCGGTTGGTTTTCCTGATTTCTTGGAAGACAACTGGCAGACAAATGGTTGTGTACCACTCAGAATTGACTGTTCTGCGTTGGTCTAGTGGTACGGTTGCGACATGTCCAGTTTTTCCGAAAAAACAGGCGATCATTTGCTTGGAAGTGCTTGGTGCGCGAATAACTTTTGTTGGATTTGGCTCATCTTGAAACACCCATACAGTCGACTGCTGTTTACTTTCGGGCTCATACGCGTAAATCCACGATTCACCACCTGTCACAATGTGCATTGAGCATTTCTTTCGACCAATCGACACGAGCCTTTTTTTGAGCGATTGACAAATTGTGTGGGATCCAACGCGAACAAATTTGTTTGACAGTCAAATGTTCATGCAATATTGAATGTATGCTGGTCCCACTAATGCCTAAGGTTGTCTCAATCTCACGATAGGTCACATGACGATCTTGCAATATCAGTTCGCGCACAGCATCAATGGTTTCCGGAACAACAACTGATTTTGGACGACCTTCACGAAATTCGTCTTGGAGTGAACTACGACCTCGATTGAATTCACCATACCATCGATAAACACTGGTCCTTGATGGAGCTTCATCGCCAAAAATTGGATTCAGTTCATCCATGCACTGTTGCTGAGTTAATCCACGTCGAAAGTTGTAAAAAATAATCGCACGAAAATGTTCACGATTGAATTCCATTATTTGGCCGAGATTAATCTTTTAAGTTACTGTAAAAGACACAAATAGCGCTCGTATGTCAAAACGTTCTGAGTACGTATAACCTCAAAAATGTCAAACTTTACGATAGAGCTGTCAGTTGCCAAATTGCTGGCAACTGGGTTGTCCAATCCCGAAATATAAAAGGCAACCTCCGTACGCATGCTGAGCGATGAGTGTGAATCCGCCCATTTGATGCTGTGTATCTCGACTGAAATTTCAAGCAGTCGTGCAGCGCAGTGGCGCAGTGTCGTGTGTGTGAATTTCGCCTAAATGAGGCTAAAGGCTTGCAATTTTGGTCAAAATGTTCATATGTATATGTATGATCTAGTTGGTTGGTATTGAGAATGGGCGTGATCCGGTCAAGAGAGTGCCTACCTGTCTATATGAATGACAGACCTGTGTATTAAGAATGCAGTGGCTAGAAACCAATTGGGAAATGGTGTTTTTTTGTTAAATCTCAAATAAAAAACCTGATATAAAGGATATATATGGTCGCGGTCCTGAAAGCCATGATACAGTCTGTTCCACAGTAAAGGAGGCGGGGTTTTTAATAGTAGGTTGCAAATATTCCATTTTTTTTTTCTTTGCAGGATCGTACCATCGGTCGGCTACGACGCAGTTACTGATTTACATCCTTCAGTATTGCTCGAAACGTCGAAGCGAGCAGTCGTTTATCGAAATGAATTCCACGTACGCAAAGCGCTTTGAGGCTGTCTTTATGTGCACGCATGCAAAGGACCGAAATTATCATATTCCGCGGCAGCTAAAGTTATTAAAAAGTCAAAGAAGTTTGTTAAGAAGTGGGTGAAAAGGTACGAAGAGACAAAAAATGTTGATGATCTTCCTGAACGCGGGAAAACAAGAGCGACGTCCAGCAAACACGACAAAGTGATAGTGCAGATGTTCAGGAGTCATCCCACTCTGTGGCTGCGCGAAGCTAAGGTCAAACTCGCCAGGAAGAGAATTCATGTCAGCCTCAACATGATAAGGCGACGTTTACATGAAGCCAAGCTGCTATACCGTTCTACGAGCTCAAAACCTCTTCTCAGCGCAACCCACAGGGAAAAACGCCTGAACTAGGCGGAGGAAAACAAGGATTGGTCGAAAACTATTTTCTCGGATGAAGCAACTTTTTGGGCATGGGTTCCAGTGAAGCGTACCTGGTTGGGAAGCAGTACCCATTTCGTTCAGCGCACTGTCAAACATCCAGTAAAAGTAAATGTTTGGGGGTGCTTCTCAGAGCGGGGATTTGATTGCTTGCGGCTTTTCACGCGGAATTTGAATGCAGTGAAAATGCTTGAAATTTACAAGCGAAGCCTTATGAAGTCGACCGAGAAAATGTTTGGACCTGATGACAGAAATTGGGTCCTTCCAGAAGACGACGAACCGAAGAATCGAAGCCGCCTCTACCGCGCCTGGAAGGAGGAAAATGGCATCAACACCTTGGACTGGCCCTCCCAATCTCCTGACGCAAACCCCATCGAAAATGTCTGGGCCATTATGACGAGCAAACTAGCGAGAAAGCCTGTTCACAATTTGAAGCAGCTTTCTAGGGAGATTGGAAAGATTTGGCGTTCTCTTCCAACAAGCTGTAACGAGCTGTGGACGGGGTTTTACCCGAAACGGCGATAGTCCGCACGAAACGAAATCTCAACCCGCTGCGCAACCGGTTGCTCGCATAAACGCAGCCAGTTCCATGTAGTGCTGCCACTACATAGGATTGCATCTGCACAGACGAATATATGTACGGCTGCAACGTTGACCGTGAGCAGCAGAGATGGTAAAGCGTGTTTATCCGTAAGTGGGAGAGAGACGGTTGGTAGCGACCAACAAAGTGTTTCGGGACATTTCCCATCACAAGAGCGCCCAGTTAAGCGAGCCTCTCTCTTCAACTTGTGGATGTGCAGGGCTTGCCATCTCTGCTACTCACGGTCAACTGAATTGATAGTGGAAGTTTTTCCAGGCGCAGCGGGAGATGAGATAGACCGTAGAAACGGGTCGAGCAGACGAGGAGCCACGCTGGCCGTGATCAAACCGGTCGTAAGCAAGACAATTTGCACGAATTTTGCATTACAAGTGACTTGTTCCAATGTCTGTTTTATTTTGGGATTAGCATAGAGTTCTCCGACCTTCATGGAAAGCAGATCAATAAAATCGTATAGTGAGTAAGTGAATTTGGGTTTTCAAAGAAGAACAATGCCGTAAAATTTTATGCTTTAGGATAAAAATAGCAACATAAGGAGGGACCACACTTCCGGAAGAGGAATTCCTTGATGCTTTCGAAACTGGCAGTGTAGCTAGGAATCATCGTTTATGGCCAGAGATTGTTAAAATTTGCACAGGAGCGGCTCGGATTAAGTGAACGGGTTTGGTGCGCAATGAATTCGTGCGTGTCATTCAGGCGCGGCGGAGCCCCGGGCGTCGCTAAACGAAAAACGCGCCACGGCCAGCACGGAGTGGGACCGGAAGGGTGGAAATCGCTCAGAGAAAAATTTCCAGTCGCTGTCGGGATTTTCCCCGCAAGTGCGTGTGCTGCGTAGATCAAAATATTTGCCCCACAGTCCGTCAGTTCATTGTGTGCTGTCGCGTTACGCACGTTGAATTGCGACATTTCGGATCCTTCTTCTTCTCCCTCGTCCCCCACCCGTGACGGTTTCGGGCATTGGTTCGCTCGTTCGACGATCCTGGCACCACAGCGATCCGTGCTCATCGTCCGTTTCCTTCTGCACAAGACGTCCGGTTAGAGGGTTGGCGATACTATCGAGACGGAAGAGTCACCAAGACATCAAGTCCAGGTCGACCACCAGTACTGTCAATGCGGCGCAAATTTGGCGCGGATATTCTGTAACCTCCGCACGGCGTGAAAGGGGACCGGAGAAGAACGAATCAGTGTCTTAGAAGGCAAAGTGTTGCGCATCATCGTCGATCAGAACGGCAACGTTTGGCCGCAACAAACATCGGAGGTTTCCCAACGGAGTGGTGTTGAACGACCACCGGAAGGCTTCATTAGCGACAATCGGGCGTTTTGGGGTCTAAAGTTAACCAGTAAGGCACCAGGTTACGTTAAATCGGCGGCGAAGACAGCACCAATTGTTCGATCGCCGGTGGCATCAACACTGGCGGCGAAATATTAACCGGCGATAATTATAATTATTTTACGCTGACGATATTAACGCCGGATTGTCAGTTGGTTCCAGTGCTAGAATCGAAGGGGGCTAGGAACATGAGCGCGGCCTAGCCCGATGGTGGGGAGGGAGCGCGGAGCCCCTAAACCATCAAAGGGGCTCCCGTGTTCGTCAAGGGACAGAAGAGTGCTTCCAAGGTCATACGTTTTTTTTTTACAGGAATCGCTCGTCTGCTTAGGCACCCGGGCACGCGCGTGATTTTTTTTGTAACTCTGCGAGGCAGATGTGGCCCATGCAACCCCACCCCGACTACCGATAGCTGAGCTAGCTATCCAGCACGCGCGACTGGCCACATCTGAGGAAGTCTTGACACGTAGGTGTCACGCGAGGTCTGCACGACCCGAGCTCGACTACCGTCCTCTTGTAGGCTTCGGCCTACCAAGAATAGTTGTTACAAAGCTACGCTAAAAACCTCGCCGAAAGCATGCCTTGAAGGTGCCAGGCCATTCTCAATGCTGAAGGTGACTACACTGTTTACTAATAGATTGCGCCCAAGCTTTTTACTTGTATTACACTGAAAAAAAAAATTTGAATAAATATTTTGATAACTATTGAAATACTCGCGCCCCCTTTTTTATGGAACAGACTGTAAATGTATTATGAATCTGACTTTTTTCGATTTCCCCTCCGGTAAAACATGTACCGTCAACGATGGTTTTTGGGATTTGAAAAATATTCCCATCTGGATCTGAAAAGTGTTCAGATCCAAAAATTGACAGCTGACGGCACATATTTTCAAATTCATGGTCCATTTATCAGGGCTTTCAGGACTTCGACCTATGTTAACATTCAAATATACATTTTTATTCGTACAATTTTAGAATAATATACATACATTAAACAAATTACTGTAATATGTCTTATTAAAAATAACTTATCATACATATTTTATTTATACATATTATACGACTTACGGTTAGAAAATCTATAGTCTTTCACAAATATGTATCTGCTTTGTATTGTTTTTTTTTTACAAGCAATCTCCTTTGAAAATTAAACCTAAACACACAGTCAATAATAGAACGTATGTTACGTACACAGAACAACACATCATCATTCATCCTTAGTCTGGTGAATAGAATTGCTGAAGTGATTTCGTATGTTTCGGTTGAATGCCGACCGTCGCATGAGTCACCTCGTTCATAAAACTCTCCGAATTATGAATTGTCGTACCGCCCAAAATCACCCGATAGCCGGACACGTTCAACTGATGTACGGCCAATGCTTCTTCGTATGTCGCTCCGCCAATCATAAAGACGACCACCTCCTGATGGGGTCGACGGAATGGTACGTACGGTCCAACCACCTGATACACTGGATCCAAATCGCGACCCTTGAAAACATCTTCGAGCGTTTCTTTCAGCAGGCATGAGTGTTGCGTGAAAACGTTTTCGATTTCTTTTAAGCCCTGGAAATTATAGATGAAGTTTGAAAATGAGAATTTCACACAAAAATCAACAACAAACCTTGATCAAATTTCGTGTGAACTTGACAGCATCCGTGATGCGCACCGTGCTAAACAATTCACCCTGTCGAGCATGCTGTCCGGCGTATTCGATTAATTTCGGCACACAGCTCGCTTTGCCGCCTCGTTTTTCGATAGTTTGCAGCAAGCCCATGATATCACAGTTGGCATGCCGCTCGTATCGTAAAGCGTAAATTGCCACCAATTTTAGAGCGTCCTTTAGTGAGGTCTTCTCGTCCGCAACTAGCCGCTTGACACGTTGAAGTTGAGCCGAATGGTCGGCTCTACAGGCCATGTCCTGCTCCAGCTCCGATATATTTAGCAGATTGCGCTGTACCGTCTGATCCGATAATTCACCAATGACTCGAACATGCTTCGACACTGTTCCCGATATTTTCTTAAACTGTGGATATGTTTCAACGAAATTTTTCATGTCGGCAATGCTTTCGACTTTTCGTTGATCCTTCGCCTTCTTCTGATAGTCGTCCATTACGTTCTTGATCCGTGATCCAATCTCGCCGAAATTCGAGTACATATTGTTCGCGTAGAATTCATCTTGATCCCCGGACAACACCACTTCCATAAGATCCCGCTGAATGCCGGGTATGCGTGACAAATCCACGCGATTGTTGTTGATAGTGAGCAGTTCGTGTACCATGGCTTGATACGTCCACTGGTGGAGGAGTGGCGTAATAGGATCGTCCCGTCGATCGAGTATAAGAAGTAGTGGCGGTGGCACGCCATTATCGTGTGTACGGAAATCGAAAAGCGAGGACTCCTTGGTGATGACGTCGTGCACCTGTTTGCCTAAAGCTTCGGCCACCTGACTTCCCGAACGATAGCGAATCACGGGATTGATTTTCAAGGAGAGCAAAATGGATGTGAGTCCCTGCACGGAACGGGCCAACATTTCGGGAATCCATTTCAAGCCATGCATACAGTAGGGAATGTTGAATGAAAACAAGTTGGGATTCACGCACAAGTAGTCGGCGTAGATCTCCTTGACCTCACGAACGGACTCGCTTTCGTCACTCTCCGCGAGCACTTTGATGTCCGTCCGCGGGATGATGTTGCTGAAATCTGAAACGGAAAGGCGGATCATCGCAATCAATCGAATGTACGATAAAAGGTGGCGTCTATTTACATATGTAGTACGCCCCATATTTCGGACTGCGTAGTTCCTCCGCTAGTAGGGAAACGTTCATTTTTGTAGGTCGTATGAAGACGATGCACTTGAGATGTTTCAGCCGCTCATTCGAACGGGCCGAGTCGATACGCTCGAACAGATACACCTCCCGTTGTAGCATATCCGACTGGCTGAACGCCATCGAAATTATGCTCGTCTACAAGGTAATTGGAGCAGATTAGAGCTGTGTCAATAATTAGGTCGGCCCACACAAGCACCAACACTCACCGTTTCCTTGTCCATTAAAATGATCTTCAGTCCCGGCCCCGATTCGTTCGTCATCTTCTCGATGTATAACTTTACCGCTGTGATTACGTTCATGGTGGAGTTGTAGTGTGCCGATTGGATTTTTTATTAAAAGTTGCTATTTTTCCAGGGATGATACGGATCCCAAATTCCAAGCAGCTGTTTATTTGACATTACCCGAGATTAGCAAAAAAATAATAATCAATACGACGAATGTCGTGGATGGCACAGAGACGGTTGACAGCGAATTTGATAGTGGCGAACAAAATTCATAGTGAACCGATTCGGTTGAATCGGTAAATCAAAACAAAATCAGCTGTTTGTCGGACGGACGTCTCATAAAATTCTTGCCGGGATTCAAACAGTTATTTACCGGAAACAGCCGGATACAGTCAGAGAAGGAGTGAGGACTACTGAATTTTAATTCGGACCAATAGTTTATTAGAATGAACTCGTTGGTGGGCTACAGTTCATCTTCAGAATCTGAGGATGAAGTTGAAATGAAAAGGACCAAAATCGAAGAAGAAGAACGCAAGAAGAGGTATGTTTGTTAACAATAAGCTCTGATTGACGCGCTCGGTCGCCACTCTACGATGCTACGTCTCACCGATCCTATTCATATTGGTCGACGATGTGCCGCATGCAGCCCTTTCCGGACTAGACAGAGGAATTCAATGGACGTTGACATTTTAACCACAACATCTTGACTACGCTGACGACATATGCCCACTCTCCCACAAAATCATGGATCTGGCCGCAATGGCGTTAGATCTCGAGAGGGAGGCAAGCAAGGTTGAGCTAAAGATTAATGCCAACAAGACCAAGCTTCTTAGCTCTCCATTGCGGAAAAAAATCCTACACCTATTGCTATCAAATACAATGGGTGGTATGCATAAAGTGAGTCGAGTGGAGTAAAGCTGAGTTGACAGAATTCGACTCAATTTTCACTGTGGAGCGGAAAGTAGTTTTATGCATACAAATTTTTCACTCGATTCACCGAACATAGCAGACTCAGGAATGTCCTCAATAGACTTCACTCTTGAGTATATCCTCATTATTATGCATACCACCCAATATATGTAATGGGGAGAAGGCGGACAACTTCGTCTACCTGGGTAGCATTGTTGCTGAAAATGGTGGTACGGAACAGGACATCGCTCGTCGGATCAACCAGGCTAAATGCGCGTACGGTGTGTTGTCCAAAATCCAGCAAAGCCGTTATCTCAGCTTCAAGACCAAGCTGGGCCTGTTCCACTCGCTGGTACTGTCTGTGTTTTTGTATGGGAGCCGTACGTGCAAAGTTTCCGTAAGAGTTACTAGAAAGCTGCAATTTTTCGTCAACTCATATCTTCGTCGAATTCTAAGAATTTTCTGGCCCGAAACAATATCAAATGAAGAGCTAAGTCGGCGTACGGGTCAGATGCCAATCGACGAATTGATACGCAGGCAAAAATGGCAGTGAATAGGTAACACATTGCGGAAGCGTGATCTGCACTGCATTGCTTTACATGCCATGAAATGGAACTTCATTTCCATCCAAGGCCGACGAAGAGGGGGTCCTCGTTCATGCGGCAGCCAGTTCTTCGTACCGGAACGACCCGCTTTTCGACAGCCAAGAGCTGCCAAACCCCTGAACACCTATTGGCCTAAATACTGAATGCCCCATATTTGCCGACGATTTCAAATACTTTTAACTGTTTTTTTTAAGATTTTTTAATACTTTATGGTATAATTAAAAATAATATCCCTTGCTTAAATAATCACCGTCTCACTTTGCAGAAAGGGACCGCTTGAAGAAAATTTCCTTTCACTGGCTCTATTGCTCTTGTAATGTTTCAAATTTCCGGGCCCCTTTAAAATCACGGGCCCGGGGGTTTCGCCCCATCCGCACCACCCTTTCGACGACCCTGTCTACATATAACGATCCATTATGGCACCAGCGTGGTGATAAACGTCCGAGCAATCTCATCACCCACCGCGAAAGCAGGCTAATAAAATCGATTTATTAGCAATGGCCCAAGGCCAAGACACGGCGAATCCATCAGCCTGTCTGACAGAAAAAAACGCTTACACGGCAGCCGGTTCTACGCACCGGAGCGGATTCATCAGTAACGGCAAAGGGCTCCCAAATCCCTTCAACGGCAGGAGGTGTTACTACAACAACAACAATAACAAAGCACAATTCCTCTGTTCACTGCATAAAAACTTCAGGATCCACATTACACCAAATCCGTTCCGTAAAGTGAAGCTACCTAGCCTAAGATTGAACCTTATTCAGGAAGACAGACACTGCACGGAAAAAAATATATTGTAATTTTAAATACAATGTGTGGTACAATTGAATGAACAGAGTTGTCGCTGACGAAATTCACTGATTAAGAATTCGAATTATCATCGATCAAACATTTAAAAGAAAATGTGTGAGCACCGAGTTTCACTCTTTCCACCAATTTAAAAGCATTTCAGAGTTTTTGATTCAGCTGGATAAAAATCCAGTTCAATCAATTACCCTTCTTGTTTTTCTTTGAACGTCTGCGTAAATCACATTTTTCCGTCTCTATTTTTTTTCAGATTACCACTTCCCAATGAAATAAAAAATATGAAAAACAAATGCATCCACGAAATTCCAAAAGATGATCCCAACAAGCACGACGGTCGCGTAAGATCGTTCCAACACGAGCGTGGCAACTGGGCGACTTATGTCTATGTTCCATGTAAGGATAACAATCGCTCTAGACTCTCCACAATATAATCCTGAAATTTTCTTTATTTCTAGTTGATATTCTCGTCATGGACGAACTACAGAATCGCATAATCGATTCAATGCAAAAAGAGGTTGATTTAAAGCCCGCATCGGATATTCACATAAGTCTCACAAAAACAGTCGTTCTGCAACACCATTGGATCGAATCTTTCATCTCATCAATTCGAAAATTGTTGTGTTGCGTAAAAAGGTGAACTTTTTATCAAATTTTTGTTTTACAGGATCCAGAAGTACGTGTTCTTTTTTTTTACTTTTCAGATTCGTGGTCCACTTTCAGGAACTCAAGGTTTATTGCAACGAGGACCGTACCAGAACATTTATGGGCATGAAAGCAACCCACAACGCCCAAATGGGCTCAATAACAAAACAGTTAGATGAGATTCTGAAAGAATATCGACTTCCTGAATTTTATGAGGTTGGTTGGGTCATTTAAACAAATGTCCTTCTTTTAGTATCAGTTCTTTTAATTATTTCAGGATCCGTCTTTCCATTCAAGCATATTATGGTGCGTCGGCGATCACGAAAATCTTCTAAACAACAATCTCACCAGGTTAGAAAGCATTTTTCAGTCGTTTTTAAGTAGATACAATGAATATTTTCATATAAATGTAAACACGATAGAATGTAAGTGTGGCAATAAATCGTTTCGATTTGAATTATTATAGCAAGGACGAAATTCACGTTGCTTTTTTCTTTTGACCCTTCGCTTTGCCATTGGATGCTTCGGCCTCGATTTTAGCCTCGGCTTCTGTCTCTAGAGCTTTTTGTCGGCGTCTTCCTAACGGCGTTTTCGACCACCACGCCAAAAAGGCCTCCTCTTCCTCCCGATATACTGGCTCGCGAGTGCTGAAATGGAGAGTTGAAATTTAAAATTCGCTTCTATGGTAATCTACGTGCTTGCTCGTCTACCATAGAACATTAATCAGTTCAGCATGTGTCAATGGTTGTGACTTCAATTGCAACTTCCTCTTACAAGTCATGACTTCTTGGATGCACGATGCTACCGATCCAATTGTGAAACCATCGGATATTTTCGCCATTACGCTATAGTCGAATTGACTATTTCCACCGGTATGATAACTGAAAAAAAATGAATGAAATACAATCGCATATCAGGTTCCGGGAACTACCCCTCGTTCCCCAAATTTTGTGGCCATTTGTCACTACATTTTTGAGATAATATTGTTCATGATCCCAAACTAAATGAAGATAACTTTTGATCCAGAGTGTATTTCAACTTAAGGCAGTATAAACACATCCTGCATACATCAAAACAACAGCTTCACATCGTAGAAACGGGTTAAGACTATTAGTACGTTCGGTACAATGGAAAACCACTAAAATGCTGCAATTTTGGGTACCGACCGTGGTGATTACTAATCGGCCAAATTTATACATATCGATGGCATTTGTAATGTACAATAGTTCCCAGGACCCTTAAATCAATCACATCGTCTTACTTGATCAACTCACGCCATGCTAGCGACAGCGCCCCATAATCGGGACGTGGAATATATATAAATCGATTGTAGGTTTGTTGAAATAATTTTTGATCCGCCTCCCATGGAAAATTCGATGTTCCGATGAATATGACACGATCCTCCGGTTGAATATTTTTAATCAGCTTGGGCAAGTCCTTTTTCAATCGTTTCGGATCAGTTCGATCGGTTTTAGGAATTTTCTTCATAAACGGTCGCTCGGCATCGCCCATATAAATAACCGATGGTTGTAGTAGCCGGGACACCTTTATAACCAAATGCATGAGCATAATGAGACCCGATTTTCCAGGATACTTTCCAACAATATTTGCAGGCGTTAAATCGAAAAGTACGGCACCGACTTCTGTGCAAATGGCATGTACCAGTGCTTTTTTGCCCGTTCCCTTCGGGCCGGAAAACAAAAGCGATCGAATACAAGGCGAATAGTTTCGAATTGTTTCGGAGCCAAGTGGCAGAATGCAATATTCGGTGAGAAGCTGCTTAATATCACCGGGCGCCGGATTAATGCCCGCTCGTTCTACGTACGATTTGTCGCCGATGTAGGCTTTGAGTGGTGTTTCGGGATATTTTCGAATTATGCCATTGGTCACGAGCTCTTCAAAAAGCGATTCTGTCGTACGATCCGGTGTAAGATCTTTTTCCTTTTTCTTTTTGCTTTTTTTGCCGCTACGTCGGGCTTTTTTGCTACTCTTTTTCGCCTTCTTTCCTTTGGCAGCCCGATCTCGATCCAAGGAGGCCTATAAAAATTTAATTAGTCATAAGGTTGACATTATTTCGCACACGGTTATAATAGGACTATCCTTACTTGCAACAGATCCAACTCCTGACGCATAATTTCATCAACAGCTTTACGCAATTCCATTTCAACTTCTGCATACTTTTCGGCATAGATCATATCGTCATAATGAGATTGTTTCTTATTCATGTGCTCGTCCTTGACACGCCATATTTCATTGTATCTATATTAAAGGAACGATTATTACAGTGAAACCTCTCTGCAACGGGCAGTTATTGTAACAAAATTGTCCGTTGCAGAGGTGTGTCCGCTATAGAGAGGGGGACGAAAATGTTGATTCAAAAATGTAACTGCTCCACAAAAAAAGTTACCCATCCACTATTCTTCCTACTGAAGAGAGCAAGGAAGCAATCCCTTCCGACATTAGTTTTTGTTACTAATGCCGGAAGGGATTGTTAGGCCCGCCTCTACTAGCAGCTAATCAAGTTGAGCATTCTGCGCGAATGCTCTTTTCAAGACATCCTGAGTGCGACAGGTGCCAGATGGGGTTGGCATGCTTTTACTAGAGCTAGGCCTATCCCCGGGGGCAACATTGTGAGAGGAAGCTCTTGACGAGTCTTCCTGGCACCTTGTGTCCGATGCTAGACTAGCTGGAACAAGTCTTGCCGGACCAGGCGCGTTCGTAGTCCGGCTCTCCTGTGCTGAGGTGTGATCCTCCGCCCCCATACTCAGTTGCCCTAACCCCTTGTGGGGCATAGCGCGTCAACTGTTCCTTGTGGCCCAGTTGACGTTTTGTTGGCGTAGACTAGTTTCGGAGAATGCAGTTGCCAGCATGCACCTCCTGCTCCCCCATTCAGCCGCAAATCAAGTCGGGAGATGCTGTGGCTTATTCTCACGCCCCGCACCACAGGGGGAAGACAACACAAACATCCGTGGCCACGAACGTCGTCGTGGACGGGACTCAAACCCGAAACGCCGGTAGTCAGACATAAGATTGATGTCTCTACACACTGAGATACCGGTGGCCCCAGCCTCATACGGAGCGCTCTATTGGAGCTCATAAAATAAATTTAGAAAAGAAAATTTGAAAATTTCATTTTTGAAATGATTTAGGTAGGTAACACTACCGCCCAGCGTACCTGGTGTGGCGTTCCGCGATAGACAGTTGGGCGAAAGTGGCGGTGAGATCTTCTCCGCTTGGCACCGCTCAGGCACCGCACACGTTGAGCCGACACCTTGAAAGTAGCCACAGTCGATCGACAGAGGAACCACCGTCACAGTATCTGATTAGATTTCCTAGGACAAAACTGGGACGGCAACCCAACCGGCCGCAGGAACAAAAATTTCATCCAAATAATTAGCTATGCCGATGACTGTTCTATCCTAATGACAGGAAACAACATCACACAAGTGTGCGAAGTGACAAACATGATCTCAACAACTTCTTCATGAACAAGAACCTGAAGTTTTCAGCTTCAAAGTCCACCGCAACTCTATTTACCACCTGGACCAAACAAGTAAAGATGCAGATGCAGCTAAATATCTTAGTAGAGGGTCAACTAGTACCCACCATAAATCATCCAAAACTCCTCGGTGTTACTCTTGATAGCATGGCCACCTTCTCAGCCCACGCTTCACCAATATGTAACAGAATGAGGAATGAGGGGCGACCGGTAGCGCAGTGTGTTGAGGCATCAGTTTCATGTTTGACTACCGGCGTTTCGGGTTCGAATCCCGTCCACGACGACGTTCGTGGCCATGGATGTGCAGGAGGTGCATGCTGGCAGCTGCATTCTCTGAAACCAATTTATGCCAACGAAACGTCAACTGGGCCACACGGAAAAGTTGACGCGCTATGCCCCACAAGGGGTTAGGGCAATTGAGTAGAATGAGGAGCAGGAACAATGTCCTTAAGGCTTTAGCAGGAAGTTTCTGGGATAAAAATAAAGAGAACCTGCTAGTTACCTAGAAAGCAATTTAAGATCTGTTGCTAATTATGCGGCTCCTATATGGACAGAAAACTTGTGTGACACAAACTGGAAACACTTTCAGACTTGTCAGAATGCGGCCCTCCGCACCGTTAAAGGGTTTCTCTTGACGTTACACCAAAACCATCTCCATCAAAAAACAAAAACCTTACCCATAAGATGCCACAACAACATGCTTTCAAAGCAATACCTGTTGACTGTTACCGAGGTGATGATGATGACTTGCCTTAACCCTATTAAAGAAATTATCTTTAATAGTTAACGTTTCGTTAGCATATAACAGGTTTCGGATGATGTATGTTGCTGGCGTACACATCCTGTCTATTTAGTCGCCTTCTACGATAAGCCGGGAAAGGCTGTAGCTTATTCTCACGCCCCACATCACAGGAGGATACCGAGGTAACCATCCAAGTTTTAATTTGATGGATAAGACGCCACCGCCACGACACGTCAAGCGCCACCTAAGGGACCTTGAAAGGGGAGTCCAAAGATTTACAAGAGTTTCCTTCGATAACACCAACTATAAATCAGCCATTGCTACGCTGCACAGAGAAGAAGTACTTGTGTCGATAGCGAGATACCAACCCTACCTGTACTTACGGCTCGACCACCAGACATCTTTCTCTCAGGACGAAAGCGGACTACCTAGAGCGACAAGGACAACACTCGCTCAACTTCGTTCAGGCTGGTGTTCACACCACAATTCAATATTTGTCCCGAATCGACAACAGCATCCAGAACACCTGCTCGGCATGAAACAGTACTTCTCATGATGTTGGGCATATATCCGTATTCAACTGCCCAGCAGCACCAACGCACCTCACACCTAAAGCGTTATGGGATAACCCCATCGAAGCAGCTGCGTTCCCCTCAACTTGCTTCAGAAGAAATTGAAGTGAATGTGCCAATTCTATGACACACACACAATCTTGAATTCCACTTCAAATCTCCTTCCCCTTCAAAAATCTGAATGTGAATGGGATTCGAGATTTGCAAATTGGATAAGTATGATGTGAATATGTTATAATGCTCTGCCCGAACTGGATAAATCTACTTACTCATCGATACCGCTCTTAATATCCGGTAAAAATGTCGATTGTCCTGGCTTAAAGCCAGCTTCATCTGCTTCTTCAATATTCAAATCACCACTCTTGGCAGGCGATTTGGATTTGTCTTTTGTTTTGCGAGACTCTTTTGACGATATTGCTGACGATCGGCTGACTTCGCTCTCAGTGCCTGAAATATCGAAAATGGGAAAACGTTACGGAAAAGTAAGCATAAACAAAACCGTCCCTTACCTTGACGACTAAAAATATGTCGCGACCCTCCACTGTCCTCACTGGGGAAATCCGGAAGTTTGCCAGTTTTTTCATAGTAATCCTTAATCCAAACCCGAATTTCATCGGCAATATCTTCCGTCATTGTTGCGCCCTGCTTCCGATTGATCTCTTCTTTGACTTCCTTTAAGGCCTTTTCAAAATTCTCTTTATACTCCTTTTGGCATTTATACGTTTCATTGATGATCTGAAATGGGAGTGGGGTGTTATAAGACTATATCGTTTCAAACATTAACAACTACTACAGCTCACCGCATTTATCCTTTCAACAGCCTGCGATTTTTTCTGGGTCATCTGTGGTGGCGGTACCATACCTATAAGTACCATTTCTTCCATTTTCTTTCGTCTCGTCTTACGACGTGCCGTATGACCGCGCCACATTTTCTGAATTTTCATTGCAGCCAGTAGGCCAGAATCGGAACGATCCTTCCCTTCGGGCTTACCCTTTTCTTTGAGCAGTCGAATCTCTTTCATAAAGTGAGCTCTGAAAAGAGAAGGAATCATTTTCTATATCCGCGGCTATAGTGTAATTCCAAACCTTAATCGTCCTTGTCGTGCTCGTTCGTGCTTCTGCAACATTCGTATAGCTTCGACTTCCGTTAAGCGTTGCTCCTCTGGATGTTCATCCAACCAACCGAGCTTAATCAAAATTTCGTCCATCGCTTGCTTACGTTCCTGAATCTCTTTTTCACGTTCCCGTATGAAGTAGCGCGGAATGCGAAGTTCCGTGTCCAACGGCGTTAACTTGAGCCTCTCCATAACGACATCATTGTAGCTAAACTCCATCATGTCGATGTGGACGAGATCGTGTTTCAGTTCAATTACACGACCATAGCAGGAGTCAAGGAGCTTCCGAACAAGGATTCGCTTTTGTGGCTGCACCATTTTATCGTAGACCCGTTCTAAATTGTTGGCTATTTGAATGTAGCGAAGATAAAGTTCGAATGTGGAAGACTGCGATTCGACGCGATCGAACGAAAGTTCATGAGTTTGTTCGTCAAAATCTCGTATGGCCAGAAACTCAAGATCTTTTTGAGTGGTACGCCATAGTTCGTTGTACATCTCACGTGACATGGTGACAGGATGATTGGGACGCTACTAAAGTATATTGTAAGTAAAATTCTTATGTGTAGTTTGGCGATTTGTTTGATCAATATCCAAACTTGCAGCTTATTGTTGGCAGGGGAGCAAGTAGTCGCTATGGTAACGGAAATGTAAAAACACAATAGAGAGCGCGAATGTATAATGTATCTGATATTTTCTTCCTACTTTTTCACCATCCACCTACGTCCTACGATCAAGCCTTGTCGAAGGTGTCGCCGAATCGGTGATAGAAGGCGTCCTTAGTCGATTGATCCGCTGGTTCAGTTGGGGCGTAGCACTGAACTATTGTAATGTTTCTTATCCTGGCTTTAATGATACGGTCGGAGATGGGCTTCCAGTCAATTAGAGATGAGCGTGCATCCCTAGTCAACAGGATTCCGACGCCTGCCATTCGAGGTGAGGTATCGTCTTCACTTCCAGAGTAGAGCAGCACTGTTTGGCAGTTTGGCGATAAAGTCGATCTCGATCCAATCCATCTTGTTTCGCTTAGTACTAATATAGAGATGTTATATGCGGTAATTTCCCATTCAACTTCAGTGAGCCTTGCACTACTGCACTTGCCCACATCCTTCGAACGTTCCAAAAACGGATAGTGTTTCGTTGTCTGTAGCCGAAAGTCGTTGCCGGTGAATGTCCGTGCTATACGAGGCTCGTTTAATGTTTCGAGTGTAAATTGATTTTACGCAGGTTACAAACCTATGTAACGGACGGTTTGGCGGGCATCCTAAAATGCCCATGTGGGGACGGAGCCTTAGGTAGCATAATGACCGTGAAGGTCGAGCCGTGCCATCTGGCGAAGAAAAAGGCTCCTCAACGAGCTAAGCAGCGGCCTATGCTTGCTGTAGCTCAGTTCGAGAGACGTGGGCGGGGTTTTCGCCGCTCGTTGCCCCTGTCCTTTACGTATTAACAAAAATTCATAGGCCTGGGGAAGACAACACAAACAAAGGAGGTAAAAATGGGGAATAAAAAAAAAATGAGGCGATAAGGATGGAATGGTTGGCAGATGGCTCGCTTGCCCTCGCGCTCGTATTGGGGTCCAGGTGTAATGGGACCCTCGGCCTCTGGTTTCGTACCACCGACAGATCCTTACTCACCAGGTGCTGCTTCGATCTGCCGGTGGGAGCAGCACAACCAGACCAGAATATGGTTCATTACACCTACATACCCAATCTTAAGGGAAGGGTTGCTTTCTTAGGTGTCCTAAGAGTCGCCGGGAGCTATTTTCTATATAGCGAAGAGGCAGCTCTCCAATGGTGTTTTTAACACATCACACCCAGCTGAAAGATCATCGCGCGTTCTTTTGATGATCTTTCAGCTGGGTATGACGTGTTTTGGTGTACTCACAACTATGCTGAAACTCTACCGTTCGCCTATTTTTTTGAGGCGCACTGTTGTTATTGGCAATTCAGGATGATCATCTTTATGTGCCTCTACCAAATGTTTTGCAGTGCAAAATTTGGTTGGCGTGGTTAGCCGTTCCAGAGGGCGCCCACGAGGAGGACTATGGAAGAGGTCTTTTGGCGCCCCCCTTCTCTTTCATCATCATCGTGGCGCGACAGCCCGACGTCGGGCCTTGGCCGCCTGGATCATTGTCCTCCAATTATCTCGGTCACGTGACCGCGTCCTCCAATTTTGGGAGCCCAGCAGCTGCGCGGCGTCCACACCTACTGAGCTCTCCCAACGAGATCTCGGTCGTCCTCGCAGTCTCACTCCGTCGACTCGTTCTGCATTCATTACTCTCTTAGGCATGCGATCATCGTCCATTCTTTGTACATGCCCTGCCCATTGAAGTCGTTGTAGTTTGACGATTTTCGAGACTTGCAGCTCATCGTACATTTCATACAACTCATGGTTGTACCGGATGCGCCATCCATCTCGATCGCAAACAGCCCCGAAAATTCGCCGTAGAACCTTACGTTCGAAAGTGTCTAGCATGTTTTCGGAGGCTTGAGTTAGGGTCCATGCTTCGCAGCCATAGCATAGAACTGGTCGTATAATGGTTTTGTACACGCGGAGCTTCGTGTTTCTGTGCACATGTTTCGATTTCATTATGGGGAGAACCGAGAAAAAAGTCTTATTAGCTAACTGTATCCGTCGCTTGATTTCGTCAGTTTCGTTGGCGTCCCTTGACAGGTTGCAACCCAGGTAGATGAAGTTATTCACGAACTCGATGTTGAGGTCCCCCACGTTGATGCTCGGTTGTGCAGGTGTCCTTGTCACCGATTGCATCATTATTTTAGTTTTACCCTCGTTAATACGTAATCCAACTTCCTTTGCAGCGGTATCGAGCGTATGCAGAAGTTCTTCTGCGTCAGCCAATCTTCGGGACATGATGTTGATGTCGTCGGCGTACGCTGCTAATTGGGTCGACTTGATGAGTAGCGTCTTGCTGTTGTCCATATTCATGGCCCGAATGACGTATTCCAGTGCTAGGTTGAAGAGCGTCGGTGCCAGTCCATCGCCCTGTTTCAAACCAGTGCGTGTTTCAAATAGATCAGTAAGTCTATTCTGGATCCTGACTTGTGAGACGGAGTTGGTCATCGTCATCTTTGTCAGTCGCACTAATTTTGCTGGTATACCAAATTGCAGCATGATGTTGTACAGTACTCCACGATCGATACTGTCGTATGCCTGCTTGAAGTCGACAAAGATTTGGTATACGTTTACGTTGTATTCCCAGCACCTCTGGAGTATCAGTTTGACTGAGAAGAGCTGATCGGTTGTGGAGCGACCAGGTCTGAAACCGCTTTGATATTCGCCAATGACTCGTTCTGCGTACGGTTTTATTCTATTTTCCAGAATTTTCGTCAAAATTTTATAGGACGTACAAACTAGTGAGATGCCCCTGTAATTCTCACACCGCAGTTTATCTCCCTTTTTATGAATTGGACAGATGATGCTTCTGCGCCAATCGTCTGGGATCTCCTCGTTCTCCCATACTCGCAGGAGTAATTGATGTATGGCATCAACTAGACTCGTTCCACCGAATCTTAGCAGTTCAGCTGGGATCTCGTCAGCGCCCGGCGCTTTATTTCGTTTTAGTGACCGCAAGGCGAGATCAACTTCCTCTACTGTCGGGGGTTGAATGGGTGGGCCTAGATCAACAATATCATCGAGAGCTTCCTGTGTGGGGATGTTAGATGGTCGGTTTAGAAGCTCTTCAAAATAAGAGGCCCATCGTTTGTTAATACCATCGGTGTCGCTGATGATGTTTCCATCCTTGTCCTTACAAAGGCTAGTCCTGGGTTGGTAGCCGTTCTTAATTGTATTTACTAGTTTGTACGCTTGTCTGGTGTTCCTATTAGCTAAGTTTTCGTTTATGTTCAGCAACTGCTCGTCAAAGTATTTACGTTTCTTACGTCTAATTATTCTATTCGATATTCGCCGTAGCTCGTCATATTTTTCTCTTCTGGCTCTGGTTCCTCGTTGAATCCATTGTCTGTAGGCCTCGTTTTTCGCGTCAAGTGAATTTTTGCATTCTTCGTCGAACCAGTCATTTCGCGCTCGCCGGGCTTTATATCCCACGACCTTCTCTGCGACATCCTTGATGGTACCCTTGAGTTCTTCCCAGAACCCATGGACGCCTGTGTTGCTTATGTTGTGTAGCATAGGTGATAGTTTTTCCTCAAGGGCGGTAGTATACGCCACCGCTGTAGCATCACTCAAGAGCTTATCAACCGCAAAGATTTTGGGAGGGCTGATTCTTGACTGGTGCACTGAGGAGATTCTACATCTGTAGGTCGTCTTCACCAAGTGATGATCTGAGTCGCAGTTTGCTCCTCGATAGGAGCGGACATCCATGACACTAGACGCCCATCTCCTGCAAATGAGGACGTGGTCAATTTTGTTGACGGTATGTGCGTCTGGAGACTTCCAGGTCTGCTTGTGAATGCGTCGATGCGGGAAACACGTAGAGCTTACGACTAGATTCCTGCTGCAGGCGAAGTCGATAAGTCGCTGGCCGTTATCGTTACATTCTTCATGGAGGCTGTGGCCTCCAGAGGTCCCCCGATGCCAACTTTCATTCCCGACTTTCGCGTTAAAGTCTCCCAGCAGCAATTTGACGTCGTTTGTTGGAAGTGAGTCGAAGAGAATTTCAAGGCGGGCGTAGAACTCGTCTTTTACTGCGTCTTCTTTAACTTCAGTGGGGGCATGCACATTGATGAGCCAGAGATTGAAGAATCGAGTCTTGATGCGAATCGCACACAGCCGTTCATTTATGGGTTTGAAGTCAGTAATATGCGGTTTGAGGTGATTGTCCACTATAAATGCTACTCCAAACTCCTTACGGCCCGATGGTTTGCCACTTGTAAAAATTGTGTGCGAATTCTTGTCATTAATCTCGCTGCCAAGCCAATTTGTTTCCTGGACTGCAGTAATGCTCAGTTTGTACTTTTCGATCTGTTGAAGGAGGGCCTTCTCGGCCCCCGGTTTGTTCAGGGAGCGTACATTCCAGGATCCGAAAGAATAATCCTTTATTCGTTTGCGTGGTCGTCGTTGTTGATCCGTCCAATCCGAGGCTTTTGTTCCAGGTTTCTTGACATGGAGTGGTTTTTACAAGGACGAGTTGTCAGCACGTCGCTTAACCCCATTCAGGGGATGGCCTCGGAGATAGCTGCTTCAGATGGTTTAATAAACGCGCTGAAGCCCACACAACTATGCAGCAGGTCCAACTACGCAAGTCATTCCATCCTACTAGACCTGAGACGCTTAGGTGTTTGTCAGCCATTCAGGCTACAGCTATCTGCCTTTTCCAAACTGTCTTATCGCTAAGACATTGGCCGTCAGCGAATTGATACACTGCCGTTACCAGGGGGCGCCCACGCGGAATACTATGGAAAAGGTCTTTGCCCCCTTCTCTTTGCTGTGGTTAAAAATTCAAACACTAAACCGATCTTATAATTTCACATTTTATTTTTCATATTTAAATAATCTCTTTAATATGAATATTTGTTTAATCGTTTATAAAATAGGATGTCATAGTAGTTATTCCATTCCATGACTTGCCACTTTCTTTATTTTTTTTTATTCAATCACATTTATTTTTTTATACATATATATAATTGTTTTATCTATTTATTTCATGAACATTTTCTTTGGATGTTTACTTTAAAATCATGACATACATTAAGATATGGTGGGTCGTGTTATTCGTTTTTTTTCTTCTTAAATTTTGATGTATGATTTTTTATAATTGGGTAAGCATTTGATTTAACGTAAATGTTAAATAAATATTTAAACAACAAAACATATTACACACATTTGTACAAGTTTTTTGCAATTAACTATTTATGAAAGGAAAACTGATGAATAGGCACAAATGAAATAAAATCCGAAAATATGTTATAAAGCCTTTTGTGAAATGCGTGTGTATAAGTATGAATGGGTGAGTGTGTGTAGTCGTATACAATAAATGGCTCATTGGTCCATTTAGTTACTAAAGTTGAAAACTTCGGTATCTGAAAATAGAGATAAAAACACAATAAAATTTCCTGGCAAAATAATTCATGAAGTCCAAGATGGCTCGAAGGTGGAAATGTATTTTGGTAGTCTGATGTAATGTTGAATACGAGGATGTATTAGATTAACTGGAAACTTCTCTAAAATTGGTTCAAAGCACAAAACGTAGTGGAAAAGACCATGAGTGAAAAAGGCTCTACGAACTATCTCCCCCAATGAGCTTTCGTCCCCAAAAAACTGATGAAAAAAGGGCCCATTTTTGAGCTGATTGTTCATTATGAATTATATTTCTTTTGACCTTAATACACTTCACCAATGTATGCACGGTAGTTTTGAACGGCATGAAGCGGAAATCTACTTGTGGCTAGACTCAGAATTGATATCGCTTTAGGCAGTACAAACCTACCATATGTGTATCATAACAATAGCTTCATGCCGGAGAATATAGGCACGTACTCCTTAAAGCGAAAATTACTTGAGGGTGGCCCAGAGTGGATGTCCGCTTTAGGCAGCACGTCACGTTCGGTGCACGCATAGCGAAGGTTCCAAGTTTCTGCGAGTGAAAATATACATATTTTCAAAAACGTTACATTCGGAGCCCGCATAGTGAATTTTCGGGGGATTTTGCGAATTATTAACCCAGATTCGGGGAGATTTTATATAAGCAATATCATCCCAATCCCTTACAACATTCTTGGGGGCATAATTCATTTGTTTTTGGTGGAAAAGTTAATTGGAGGGATAGTTCATAGAGCCAGTGAAAAACTACAGTGATCCCTTGTACTAGAGAGCATGCATTCGTTTGTGGTTTCGGTAACTAGGACAAATGTGTATACATATTTTGAATGTCTATATGCTCTTCTATGTGTATTAACCGCGATTCTTTGTACCAAAACAGAACAATACTACAAGCATTACACTAACCCCGATAATTCTCGATTAACAGCTGATGCAAAAAAAAGTCGTTCTTTAAGCGACTTTCAGGTAAAAATATGTATTCAGAATTCTTATACAGTTTAGGTCGATCGATCACACAGATTTATTTCCTGTGAATAAAATGTTGATTTTTTGCAATTGCATGGATTGACAAGAAAACAAGATTATTTCGCTGCTTAAATAAGTTTTCTCTTGGATATTGAGTTCAAATTTGAGTGCTAACTGTCCCAAAACATACCCCGGTACTAAGGAAATATTTTCCACTAGTTGGTACAAGTGGTGGCTGAAGCACTACTTGCCAAAGCCCAATTAGCGCGAATGCGCCGTTTTGTGACCACAAACGTTTCATTAACTTGATAAAATCTCACTGACCTCAAGGAGGAAGTGAAGTCCTTTGATGACTTCCGAAAGGAAATCCGGATCGTCAGAAGGCCGCGCCGATAAAGACTGGCCTTCATGCTAAGGCCAATGTCGTGCTCGATGCCTCGCCAGCTGTTATAGAGGCGTTGATCCCGCAGGAACGTATGTATGTGAAGTGGTTCTCATACCGCGTTTCTGTGAGGAAGCCTCTCTTAGCTTGCTGGCGGTGCACCGGGTTCGACCACTTGGCCAGAAAACTGCAAGTCCAAGACTGGTGTGCGCCGATGCAGTGGCCAAGGCCATCAAGCCAGGCGCTGCATAAATGACTCGCATTGTGGGAATTGTGCGCGGAAGAATCTTCTAGTCGGCCATATAATTCGGTCGCGAATGTGTCCTATTTACATGGACAAGGTTACTTGGGTGAATGCCAGGCATTAACATGGCTGTGTTGATAACTCAGCTGAACTGAGGGCGTGCGGATGCTGCTATGCATGAGCTTGGTGACAGGTTCATGCGTAGCAAAGCCTCTTTCGCTATCTTGCAGGAGTCTTACATGGTCATAGGCCATGTAAGGGATCTGCTTGCTGGCACGAGGGCTTTTACATCCAGATGCGACAGTATATGTAGGTCGGCCGTAGTTGTCTGCGACCCGATGTATGAATGCGTGCGTTGATGATGAGTTGACTGATGAATGGCGCGTGTGTATGAACATGAGTTTTGCATTTGGCGACATGCATGTCTTGACCCCTACTTGGGACACTTGGATAGGTGCAGCTACTGGCTAGCAGTACACCACTCATCCTTGGGATAGATGTGAATGGTACCTCACCCCTCTGGCATCCGCGCAGCCAGAGAGGGAAGAACATGCCAGAGTGTCTGCTGGCCAGCAGCATGCGTGTGTTGAACGTACCAACACTGGCGTATACCGTAGGCGGCTATTACACTATAAAAGTTCTTTTATAAATATCTTTTATAAAAGATATTTTCAGATTTGCGACATGAACGTTGCTTGTTTCAAGTACTTTTCTTACAAGCTTGTACACCTTCTCCCTTAGATGGCCAATATCATTCATAAAAGTCCTTTTAAAATATCTTGCGTCAAAGATATTTGTAAAAGAAATTTTATAGTGTAATAGTCGCCTTAGATGAGTACCACAGCACGAGCGACATAGATGACACTTGTGTGAATGAGGCGGCAACGGCGTATGGCTTTGATTGGGCCATTGTTCCCGATCTGGGCATTAACGACACAATCTCATCGAGATTGCGCCTGCAAACGAAATGCCCAGTGTGCCTCGTTGGTACACCAGAAATGCGAACTAGACAGTGTATGAGGTTTGGATGGGCCACGCGTTTGAGTGCCTCCTCCTCTGCGAGTACTCATGCCTTGATGCGGACGCGCAGTACGAGTTCGTGAATAAAGATATTGTGCGTGTGAATGATGGCATATTTGCATCGTCTGCGTAGGCCGTATCATTGAATCCAAACTCTTCCAGTCTCAGAAGCAATCCATTGACCGCCAGGTTCCAAACAGGAGGGGACAGCATCCCGTCTTTGCGGGGGGCTATGCGTATCTACTGACGGATGATGTACCCATACCCCAAGGATATACAATATCTAATGAATTCTGTAAGTCTGCAAAAATAATGCCGTCGATTCCAACAGATTTGAACGGTTCAAAACTACCGATCGTCCACAGTATCTTCTCTTTCGAGAGAATAGACGCAACATCACATGCTGTTGAATGGCAGGTGGGTAAGGACCCGGCCAAAGTAGCCGCCGTGCTACCAGGAAAGTGCGTATCAAGCAGAAGTTCAATGGATTCTTTACTTGACGGGCAGAGGTGGGTTACGAAGTTTAGAGGCTTCTATGGCGTGTATTTGTGCTTCAAAGACTGTAGAAAATCTTTCCATAGAGATAGGTTAGGTTAGGTTCAAAGGGTTGCTTAAAAGCACACTTAGACCGCTACTGGATCCGTTGTGATACCCCTGGACTCAGCAACTGAGACCAAACTCACTCGTTAAATCAGCCTGAGCTCACAATGAAGCGATGTAGCCGACCAACATTTACCTTTTTCAGGTCATCCAGATCGGTGAAGAAGTAGGAACCAAGTTGGTCTTTCCTAAAACTCGCCAGGGCCGGACAGGTACTTTCCTCCTCTTCCTCGTCCCCACAGCTCCTGCAAAAATCATTATATGGAAGATGAAGTCCCCTGGCGTGCTCCCCAATTAGGCAGTGTCCAGTTAACACTCCTACGACAGTTCTTAGATTATCTCTGTTTAGCATTAGCAATCCAGAAGAACGTTTGGGATCCAGTTTGGGCCACATCTGTCTAGCCACATGACCTGTACTGCCATTGCTCCATCTGATGCAGGCCCTATCATACGCCGCATCTTTGATGGCCAGTTTACAAGCAGCCAACGGCATCCTGGTGCAACGTAATGGCCCGCTGATCCCATGGATCGTACCTGCTCGAGCCAGTTCGTCAGCCTTGCAGTTACCAACATAACCACTATGCCCTGGCACCCAGCACAGAGAAATATTACAGAGCCTTCCCATCTCTATTAGGGAGTTGCGACAATCCAGTACCGTCTTCGAATTTACCAAGACAGAACTAAGCGATTACAATGTCCCTACCAGATATAGGGATGAAGTGTAGCTGGTCGGGGCCCACGATGCCCGCCCCAGTGCCCTCCTCTGTCTTAGAGCCATCCGTAAATTATTTTATGATGTCGGACGATAGTTCTGATTACTTCTCTTCCCAATCCTCTCTACTGCAGATTAACGCGGAGTAGCGGTGAGAGTGGCTTGGCTGTCTCAGCAAATGGCGATGTTATCTGGTATATCTCTGAGAGTGTGGCCTTAATAATTGCGAGCTTTTTCGGCTGGAAAATGCTGGCACCGACGCCGCAGTCCATTATCGATTAAGTTTTTACCTTGGCCACATCTCGTGGCAACCGACTAAGGACGTCGCCACGGCCGTACGGCTTGGCAGTCCAGGCTCCCGAGTCTCTGAGCCTGACTGCACTGCCCGCCGTCAGCTGTTTAGTAAAAACGGAAGATGCAGGATCATGTTTAGCGCTTCCCTCGGGCATGTTTGCATGGCACCTGTCTGTAGTGACAGGACATGCCATTCTTTTCACCAATTTGCCCTAAATTCTCCTTTTTCTATTCTGTTCTGTATCGTTTCTTTGCTGCTTATCCGCTTCTGTACTGTTCTGGCCCAAAGAAACGCGACTATTACTTCACTATTGGAAGAACTGCTGTACTAGTGGACATTTCCACTCCACATGGGAGTCATAAAGTAGTGATAGCATCCGCTTATTTTCCCTCGGATGATGATGTAATCCCCCCAGCCGAGGTTCAGTTATTAGTCGAGTTCTGTAGGAAATCCAACCGACAATTCATCATTGGCTGTGACGCCAACGCCCACCATACTGTATGGGGGAGCAGCGACGTTAACGACAGAGGTAAGTCCTTACTTGATTTTCTTATGTGTAAACAAGTATTCGTTCTCAACAAAGGGTGCAAGCCCACTTTTGTCACTGTTGCTAGGAGAGAGGTACTTGATCTCAATCTTGCTAGCAGTGTTTTATCGGAGACAGTTATGAACTGGAGGGTTTCAGATGAAGTGTCAAACTCTGATCACATGCATATCAGATTTGACATTCCTGGAAGCTCTGAACTCCGGTCTGCGTCCTTTTGTCCTAAGCGGACGAATTGGAATTTTTTCACGAATTAGTGTGTTCCAAAACTGACCAACTGCTAAGTTCCATTAGCACGACTGGTGAGTTGGAATTAGCCGCGGAACAGCTTAACGACGTGTTAATCACCTCCTACCAAGATAGCACTCTGGCACGTGGTTTTAGTACGACACGTAGGGTTCCCTGGTGGAACGAGGAACTGGCGCGCAAGAGAGCCCAGGTTAGGAGAAAGTTCCACAAAGCGAAGCGAAATGATGAATGGGGTGCATACAGAAGTGCGCTCACGGAATATAATCTCCTTATAAGACGCTCCAAGCGGGAGACCTGGAGGAAACATTGTGCCAAAATTAACTCACTACAAGCTTTATCAAAGGATCATTCCAATGGTATTGGTCAGCTTAAGAAACCTGACGGATCCTTCACTGTGGATCCAGTGGAAACATTACAGCTGCTCTTGCACACCCACTTTCCGGGTTCAGTACAAGCTGGACCCCGCGTGTCTGCTCCACCAGCTGACCATCGGGTCCCGGTCAGCCTGTTAAGAAGCCTCTCTGGGGTCATTTTCGACAAAGAAAAGGTCAAATGGGCCGTGGAGTCCTTTGAATCCTATAAAGCACCTGGCGCCGATGGCATATTTCCTGCTCTTCTGCAACGCAGCATTAGTTTCATTATCAATCCATTGATTGCCCTGTTCAGAGCTAGCTACACCTTCAGCTACATACCGCGTTTATGGAGAGCGATCAACGTGGTGTTCATTCCAAAAAACGGAAACAAGCCGGAAGAGCTACCTAAATCTTACAGACCGATAAGCCTTTCATCGTTTCTTTTAAAAACTATGGAGAGGTTATTGGATCTGCATATTCGACAGAAAATGGAATGCACGTCACCCCTGCATCGTACCCAGTTCGCTTACGTAAAAGGTAAGTCGACAGTGGTTGCCTTACACAATCCCGTAGGAACGATTGAAAAAACCCTCAATGACAAGGAAATTGCCTTGTGCGCCTTCATTGACATCGAGGGAGCTTTCGACAATACTGGCTACAGCTGCATATCTAGAGCACTTGAGCTCAGAGATATACCCACAGCCACTATTATGTGGATCGATGCCATGCTTCGCGGGCGCGAGATCTACTCAACGTTGAGTGGCGCCTTCTCCTGTGTTAATGCTGTTAAAGGTTGTCCTCAGGGAGGAGTTCTTTCCCCACTTCTCTGGTCACTAGTCGTAGACGAGTTACTAGCTAGGCTATGTGATTATGGTTATCATGCTATTGGATATGCCGATGATATAACTATTATAATCAGAGGAAAGTTTGAAACGACCGTCACTGAGGTGATGGGTGCTGCACTTGACTTAGTCCTTCTTTGGTGCACTGAAGTTGGCCTGAGTGTTAACCCTCAAAAGACCGTCTTGGTCCCATTCACACGGAGGAAAATTCTTAACTTAAGCTCGGTCAGTCTAGGCAGGACGGTACTTCAGTTCTCCACTGAAGTCAAGTGTCTGGGCATTACGTTGGACTGGAGGCTCAACTGGAGCAATCACGTCGAGACTGTCATTAATAAGGCCACTCGAATCATGTGGGCTTGCAGATCGCTCTTTGGTAAAACCTGGGGCCTCACCCCTAAAATGACTAAGTGGCTATATTTGATGCTGGTACGACCAGTCGTGACATATGCTGCGCTAGTATGGTGGCCCAAAACGCAGCAGCGTTGCACCATACAGTTGTGTACCAAACTACAACGTCTTGCATGCCTTGGTATGGCAGGATCCATCCGTACATGTCCGACATCGGCCATTGAGGCGATTGTTGGTCTTACTCCGCTGCATATTTTTATACAGGAATCTGCGGCTCTTAGCGCTCTTCGAGTGCGTTTAACTTATGATGCTCATGTGTACAATCAGGGCCACATGAGCATCCTGGAGCGGATTCCGGGTTTGCAGATCTGTTCGAGATCAGATTACATGACTACGGAATTTTGCTTCGATAGAAAATTCTCGGTCTCAATTCCATGCCGCTCGGAATGGGATAGTGCCAACCTCTGTCCTGACCCTAGCTGTACCATGTGGTTTACGGATGGGTCAAAGACTGATCAGGGAGTTGGTGCTGGGGTCTTTGGACCGAGCACCAGGATTTCAATCGCCATGGGCGTCTGGCCCAGCATATTTCAAGCAGAGATCCATGCCATTGAGACCTGCGCCAGAGAAATTCTGCACAAGAAACTTAATGGCGCAAACATTGCTATCTGCACGGACAGCCAGGCAGCTATTAAGGCTCTTTCTTCATACAAATTTTCTTCAAAATTAGTGAAAGAGTGTTTTGATACCCTTCAGTGTCTCACAAACACCAATCGGGTAACTCTATGCTGGGTACCAGGCCATCAGGGCATTCAAGGTAACGAAGCTGCGGATGAACTCGCTAGGCAGAGCTCATCTGTGAAATTTATCGGGCCTGATCCGTACTGTGGTCTGAGCTGGGCTACAACCAGACAGCTGGTTAAGCAATGGTCCGCAAATGAAAGGTTGCGTCACTGGAATGATCTCGCTGGTCTTCGTCAGTCGAAAGATCTTATAAACCCATACGGTATCAAAGAAACTAGCCGCCTGGGCAGAGCGGACCTGAGGTTAATCGTTGGTTACCTCACGGGACACCACTGGGTAAGATATCACCTCAACAAAATGGGTCTGGCTACTGAAACGGAATGCAGACTTTGCCTGGAGGACACTGAGTCAACCAAACACCTTCTCTGCGAATTCCCGGCGGTTGCTCGTTCGAGGTTCTTGTTTCTTGGAGATTCCATCGTGAGCTCCGCGGTCGTTAAGAGCGCTCCTACAAAGGACCTACTGGCCTTCATCAGGCTGATTGAGAGTCTTTTGGATTAGTTTAAGGCTATAAGGCACAATAGATCTCATGGTCGCAGTGCCCACCTTTGGGTACCTTAGCCTGTCCTTATTTATTTATTTATTTATCGGAAGAACACTATCCTCTTAACAATGTTAATTGAAATAGATGTATTGAAATCTGAAAATTATTTCAACTTTCTAGCTGCCATTGCATTGTTTCCATTTACTTTTTAATACCATGCACTTTTATTCCATTGCGATAATGGGCTTGCAGGTGTCAGTCTCTAAGCCTTAATCATTTTTGCACTCTAAACTGTAGACGTGTCAGTCCTGCAAGCAAGTGAAACAAATTAGGCTCTTAAATTTGGAGTGTTGAATAGTCCTAAGCAGTTTTACTCATGCGTCACCGTTCTGATGCTTTGTTTTTATATCATTATTTTATTTTATAATCGGGATAATTTGATTCTAAAACATTTATGAAACATGCCCTCGATATACGTCTTTTTCTTCGCAAAGCCCCATTTCTATTTATTATCTATGTATATATAATATCGCGAAAAAAAGTCGTTTCCAACTCGAAAAGAAAAAAATAAAGGTTAAAAATATGGCTCTGAATTCGAGATACTCCCCACAATTTGCATATTTTTCTGGTTTACAAGTACATATACATACATATCTTTTCTCTCTATAAATATACAAATGATGCATGTTTTATAACATTTAATAAATCTTTTTTATTTGACGATTTTTTTTTAATTTTTTTCAATGACTATTAAAGTGCGATTCTTTTTCTTATTTCATTTGCGTTGAAAATACACAACAGGATAAATATTTAATATATTTATCTGGCTGCCGTATTCGTAATTATTTTTTATAGTTTTTTTTTCTATTTTTTTTTCTAATTCGATTGCGATAACAATACATTTGAATAAATTGTGCTAGTAGTAACTTTGTAGGGTGATGAAATGTTTTAGTACGTTTCATATAATAATTAATAAATTTCTCTCTCTACATTAAATTTTGTAATGCAATTAATTTCTTCGTTTTTTGTTTTCTATGCATAATATTTTATTATGATTTTAATAGATGTAAATGCATACATAGAATATAAATAATATGACAACATGAATATTAAAATATTTATTCTTTTTTTTTTGTAGGCTAAAATTTATTCTGTTTTTTTTATTATTATTATTATTATTTCTCAGTGACACTATCGTAAATTTGTAAAATTTAATTTCGCAGACGTTTCGCTAGTTCAAAAGAAATGTGAAAATCTGGCTGCATGTGTGTGTGTAGAGGTGACGATAGTTTCATATATGTACAATACATACAAAAAAAATGAATTTAAAAAATAAAACCCCGCTTCTACTAAAGTGCATAAGTTCCTTTGTAATGACTCTAGTTGATTCCGAGTCCTTTATTTTATTCCGTTGCGTTTTTCTGTACTTTATGTTCAATAGGTCCTTTATATCCTATATGTCACTCATGTTCACAGTATAATTCCGTCGAGGGGTCAATGGGCTAATAGCGCGCCCCTGGCCATCGACTCCATAGTCATCTACACGGATGGCTCTAGGGTCGTTGGCGGTGTTGGGGCGGGCATCTATTCGGAGGGACTGGGGATTAACCTGTCACTCCGCCTTCCGGATTTCTGCAGTGTCCTGCAGGCGGAGGTTACGGCAATTTTTGAAGCTTTGACCTGGCTAGGAAATCATGTAGTGACCATGAGAGACGTTATGATCTACACGGATAGTCAGGCAGCCATTCGATCACTCGAATCCGTCCTGACTACATCGCAAACCATCGCAAAGTGCCGGTCGATTCTTAAAGAGATGGGTGCATTTTTCAACATTACGCTCTGTTGGATACCGAGTCATAGCGACTTCGTGGGTAACTGCATCGCGGATGAACTGGCTAAGGAAGGGACTACCGGCGCTCTCGACGGAGACCGTTTAAACATTAGAATGCCAATCGCATCGTGCAAAATTATAATTAAAGCCGTCGCGATTGACAGAGCGAACATTAGATGGCTAAACTGCGACACGTGCCAGACGACGAAATTGATTTGGCCGAAACTTGACCCTAACCGCTCTGCCGCACTGCTTTCATTGAATAGGAAGCACATTGGCATGGTTGTGGGGGTTATTACAGGGCACTGTCCCATTGGTGAGCTCGCCTGGAGGCTCCGTATTCCTCATAACGACTATTGTAGGAGCAGTGAGGATGTGGATGAGGAGGAAAGCGTTCTGCATCTTCTCTGTCACTGTCCGGCCTTGGCTACGAGGCGGAAGAAATTCCTTGGCTCTTGGTTTTTCCTGGACCTGGACGACATTAAAAACACGAGTGTCATACAGCTCTATCGCTTTATCACCAGATCAGGCTGGTTTAACGCCTAGGTTATAACAGGCTACTTTGGTGGTAACACAACGGTCCAAATAATGGACTAAGTGTGCTGGGTGAGCACCCGGCAGCCCCTTTACCTAACCCTAACCTATGTTCACAGTATTGAGCTCATCACTTCGTTCCGAAAACACTCATATTTGCTTGGTTTGGTTCCCGCCCTCTGAACCGGCCATTCACGATCCGGAATTCCTCAAGGGCAGGCCTGATCAGTTTTTCTGGAAAAAAAATTCCGGAGCGTGTGTGGTGGAGGCCTGACGGAAACGATTTTCTTTCCGGCCGCCTGAAAGGTCAATCCAGTCGCCTGAAGGCGGCCTGAAACGGACATACACGATCCGGAATTCTTCAAAGCCGGGCCTGATCAATTTTTCCGGATAGGAATTCCCGGTGGTGTATGGTCGGCTTTACATGGGGGACGGAATGGGACTACCGACAGTGTGATGTCACATTATTTGAATTAATGTCTCTGTTATTTCATTCAGATTTTATTCGAATTCTGTTTTAGTCTTCAAGAAGTTCCACCATAATAATAATACAAGAGTCAGTCAGAAAGTAAGTTTAAGGGTGGCAGCGCTCCGCGTGATGAAAAGATAAACTAACGAAATTTTAGGAGGTTGTTGGTCACGCGTTGGCGAACAGCGTACCTAAACGGAAGAAAAGAGCTCCATGACGAAGCGCGCCAAGGCAGACCAACGAGCGCAGTGAACAAGGGGAACGTTGCGCTTGTTAAACAGCTGATCGAGGAGGATTCCCGGTATACACTCGATGAGTTGGACGAAAAGGTACGATGTACGAGTAAGATCGACTGCAGCCGAACATCCTTTTAAAAAATCATTCACGACGAATTACAGCTGCGTAAAGTGAGCGCTCGTTGGGTATCAACCCAAGAAAAATTGGCCTCATTTAAATGAGACGTTTTTGAGCATCCTCCTTATTCCCCTAACTTGGCCCCAAGTGATTTCCACCTTTTCCCGGCGATGAAAATAGCGTTTGGCGGCATACGAATCGACACGACAGATGACATCACCGAAGCAGTTACAGCGTACTTTAAAAACTTGGACGTAAAACATTTCGACGTCGGAATTACGAAATTAGTTTGTAGATACAAAAATGTATTGAGAGAGATGGCGACTTTGTAGAAAAATAAAAAAAATATCTGAATTTTCCGAAAATGACTTTGTTTTTTTGTTTTGGCCACTCCTTCCCCCCCTAATCGGACCCTTAAACTTACTTTCTGACTGACCCTCGTATTAACAATATACCCCTGCAAAACCACTCTCGGGTAGCTAATTGCCTGGTAGCACTACCCGGTAATCTTTCAGTTAAAAGGTATAGGACATCGGGAAAAAATTCACATATAAAATACCGAAAACAGACGTTCACATAGCCATAGTTTTCAGGTATTGATATGGTTATCTGTACTAAAACAATTACCATACATAAAACGCAGCAGAGAGAGAGAGAGAGAGACAGCAGTATACATCCAGTGTACGACCTTCGGCTGCAGGCCCCAGTCTTTCCCATGGCCTTCCTACACGAACAGAGTGCAATGGTTGCCTTCCTCACCCGCTCCTGAATGTTGGGCTTCCAGCTTAGTTTGCGGTCTAGGAGGAGACCAAGGAATTTGACCTTGTCAGTAAAAACCAATTCCTTACCGTTCAGAATGGGAGGTTCGATAAGACCGAGCGTGTGCCTTCCGGTGAAAATCACAAGCTCCGTCTTGTCCGGGTTAACATTAACCCCACAATGGTATGCTCAATTAGTTAGAATGGACAGAGTATTTTGTAGTACCTCACTGAGGATACTCGCAAATATTCCCGAGACGGCAATTGCAACATCATACGCATAGGCGATGACATTATAGCCCATCCTTTCCAGGTCCAAAAGTAATTTATTGATGACCAGATTCCAAAGAAGTGGAGATAATATCCCGCCTTGAGGGGTGCCCCTACAAACGCATCTAACCGCAGATGCTGTGCCCAGCACCAATAAGCCTTGATGTTGGCTTATATATAAGCTTACAGAACGACTCATCGACGTGTAGACTCAAGAGTGCCTCAACAATCGCGTTGGGTCGAACATTGTTGAACGCGCCCTCAATATCCAGGAATACAGCCATGGTAAGTTCCTTGTCAGCGAGAGAGACTTTTCAATAAAGCCGACCAGAGAGTGAAGAGCCGTATCCACTGATCTACCCTTCCAGTAGGCATGCTACGAGGCGGAAAGAAGACATAACGGAATAGCACTTCGAAGATGTACATCAATCAGTCTCTCAAGTAATTTAAGCAAGGTGAAAGAGAGACTCAGTGTCACCATACACTGTCGAACTCGAACACGAACCTAGTACAAGTGGACCGGTTTTCTTCACACCTATGTGATGAGTGTGTGTGTGTCAGAGGAAATTTGTACCAGGTTCGAGTTTGAGATCGACAGTGTATGGTGACACTAATGGGTCTGAAATCATTCGGTCGCGCATGCGAACTAATATCCGCTTTCGGGATGAAAACGACTAACACTTCGGTCCAGGTCCGAGGAACATGGACTAACTTAAGGCAGGCCGTTAGAATGGCATTTAGCCATAGATACACAATATTCAAAGACTGCTGTAGATCAGCCGGAATTATGCCGTCGAGTACAGCAGATTTGAAAGGCTGGAAGCTGGAGATTGCCCACAGAATTTTTTCTTTGGAGACGATGGATGCGAAATCGCACGGCGCTATCCGCTGAGTAAAGCTATCCTGGAGCGGCGAAACCGCCAAACTACCAGGAAAGTGCGAGTCAAGCAAGGACTCAATAGTCTCCTTGCTCGAAGATGTCCCATTTTGCTTTTGTATAAAGCTTGGCATAGATGGATTTGACGACAAGAGTGTCGTTCCTGCGGCAGCCGGTTCTTCGTACCGGAACGACCCGTTTTTCAATGGCTAAGAGCTGTCAAGTCCCCTCGATGCAAGAAGAACTGCAGTATTTGAAGTATCGCTACCACAACAACAACAACGACAAGAGTGAGTCTGGATGACTCAAGGGACCCTTCAATTCGTTCGCAAAAACTTCTCCATGAATTACGTTCAGCAGCCCTTCATTCCTTCTTGAAAGAGCTCAAGTGTCTCTTGTAGGATTGTCAGTCCGACTCCAGCCTAGTGGCCTTCGCCCTGTTGAAACTTTTGCTGCACACCGCTCTATGTTCGGAGATAAGGCGTTCCACGACGCTGGTTTTCTTTTTCCTACATGTGAGCTAACAGGGCACGAAACAGATACTGTCGCGTTAATTGTCCTGTGCATTAGGGGGCTGACCTGGTAGTGATGGTAGCCTCTTTGAAAGAGCTGCGCGGTACGCAGACCAATCGGTTTTCCTACGATTCAATGTACACGGATTTGCTGCAGGACGTTCGGCAAGGCTAAACTGCTGATAGCGGTGATCAGAAAAGGAGTGTTCACTCAACACTCTCCAATCTCGTATTAAGTGCATAATATCTTCCGAAGCAAGAGAGATATCTAAGACCTCCTGCCTGTTTTTTGTGACGAAAGTAGGCTTTCTGCCCACATTATAAAGTAGTAGGTTCGTACCCATAATGTACTCGAGAAGCCACTCCCCTCGTTCGTTAGTGTTAGAACTGCCCCAAATTTAATGATGAACATTGGAGTCACAGCCGAGAATCAAGCCAGTCCTCGATGCCCTGGCCATAGCGATGGTGTCTTCATGAAACCTAACCAATATGGATATTTTCCATCACCCCCATGGTGACGGAACCAATGCCCTGGAGTACAATTGAAGGCATTTTGAGTCCTTTAGTCAGGACAAAAGAATTATTTGGTGCATGAAGTCAAACAGAAACTCAACCTAGCATATATTGATATTTTCTAAATCAGGATGATGAGATCAATGAAGCACTAGAGTATTGCTAAAGGTATTTTGAATCTAATGATCAGCACAACCGAGCCTTTCTAATTGGCATGGAACATAGGCCCAGAGTACCGATGACCATCGCTACTTTTTGTGTTATTTTTCATTTTGCACATTTCTAAAAAATACAATAATACAGCAGTCTGAAATCCATGATGGCACCGGGGCCATCCATAATATTTCCGACCGAAAAACAAAACATCGTGCACTATTAAATTTACAAATTGAAACTATCGCATCCGATACACCTGCGTCTAAAGCTATGCAATATTTTTTGTATAATACAAGAACCTACAAAATAGTCTCTTTCCTGTTTCACTACAATTTGTAAATAAATGTAAAAGTTATATTTAGCTAGTGTGTAATGTTGATTAGTAGAATATGTTATGTCAATTGTTTTTCTTACTATCTTTTTTTTTTGTGCATATTAGTTGATCAGATCAAAAACAACATTATGACTGTATTAGACTGGAAATGATTGTTAATGTGATGGACTATCCGAAATACGATGTTTCACTTGACGTGCCTTACTACATGATGCACGACGCAGTGAACTAACGCTGCCACCAAAGTTGTCATGATCTAGTGATTCCGATGAGAATGCTATATGATGTTGCGAAAAAGCGAATGAAACAAAACCCAAAGTTACCAAAAAAATACTAATCATACGAGTATGTACCTTTATCGGTTGGCGATCCTAACGTCAGGCTACTCAAACTTGAGCTGAGATTATAGGGACGAGGGGATGGTGGCACGGGTGCTGAATCGTCGGCCGGCAAACAGGTTTCAACCATTGCCTCGAGACAGTTGACAAAAAGTTCGGATGATTCGCCCATCATGTTGCACTGGGAATAAAAAAAAAACGAAAATTGAATAAATTAGTTGAATTATTCAGTTAATTACTTAAATTAATTAAACTGAAATAATATACAGGGTGTCCTGCCTCAGATGGTAAATACTTTAATGGTAGATAGTACTCTAGTCCGCGTCGGGCCTTGGCCTCTTGGATCCAGCTCCTCCAACTATCTCGATCAAGCGTAGCGCTTCAAGTGTCTTGGCAACAGATGAAAGTAGTGATATGGGGCGATATGATTCACATAAATTTGCCCTTTTCCCTGGTTTTAATATGAGGAACACCCTTCCATAATTTGGGAACCACTAACGACGATAATGATAGGTTAAAGGTGGTCGTTAGGTGCTAAATGGCTGGCGATTCAAGCTTCTTGAGCATGGTCATAGAGATACCGTCTGGTCCGGATGCTTTGGGATTCTTCGCTTTTTTTATGGTTGCATTAACTTCATCTGGAGTAATTTGACGCGATTGGTCAACAGCTAAGTTTCGGAAGCGGGACACTCTGTGTAGAATGTTCAAATCAAATTACCGCTTTTTCAAAATCAGTTAATGTTTTTTTTAATCAAATTAACGATTTGTCAAAACAATTTTTTCGACAAATCATCATCATCGTGGCGCGACAGCCCGACGTCGGGCCTTGGCCGCCTGGATCGTTGTCTTCAGTCACGTGACCGCGTCCTCCAATCTTGGAAGCCCAGTAGTTGCGCGGCGTCCACAAAAACCGAGCTCTCCCAACGAGATCTCGGTCGTCGCAATCTCGCTCCGTCGACTCGTTTTGCGTTCATTACTCTCTTTGGCATGCGATCATCGTCCATTCATTGTACATGCCCTGCCCATTGAAGTCGTTGTAGTTTCACGATTTTGGAAACTTCCAGCTCATCGTACAGTTCATACAACTCATGGTTGTACCGGATGCGCCATCCATCTCGATCGCAAACAGCCCCGAAAATTCGCCGCATAACCTTACGTGCAAATGTGTCTAGCATGTTTCCGGAGGCTTGAGTTGGGGTCCATGCTTCGCAGCCATAGCATAGCACAGGTCGTATAATGGTTTTGTACACGCGGAACTTCGTGTTTCTGTGCACATGCTTCCATTTCATCATGGGGAGAACCGAGAAAAAAGTCTTACGAGTATTAGCTAACTGTATCTGTCGCTTGATTTCGTCAGTTTCGACAAATCGTTAACTTGATTTGAAAAAGCATTCAATTGTTTCGAAACGGCTTTGATTTGATTGGACCGAGCGTTAATTTCATTTAAGAAAGCGTTAATTTGACTTGACTTGAAAATACAATAATAACATGTTGAGTTTAACTTTTTTTTACCTTTGGGAACGGACCGGCAAATCTCCATAGACCACCAAAACCGCAACTTTGCAAAAAGTGCAACTGCTGTTGCGACGGATCCTCACTTGCCAGCATGTTCTGGATAATACTTTGTACGGCCATCAAGACATTCTGATCGTTTGATGCTGATAGAATGTGATTGATTTTCTGATCGAGTAGTGAATGGCTGAAATATGAGGGAAACAAAGTGAATGATTAATATAATATCAGAGGCTACTCGAAATGGTTCAAATATCTATCCAAATCGCGTACTTACATGACTGGGAAAACCTTTGGAAAAACCACCGAACCCTCGGCTAAATATTGATACAGAACTCGTGTTTCAATTTCGACAGTTGAATATTTGACTAGAGTCGCGAGAACGGTCAACACTAACGCTTGTGTCGATAAATCCGGTAAGACTTCAGGATCCAGCAGAACATTCGATTCATTCGAAACCGATGATCGAGAACCACGCTCCTATAAGAAATTACGGGAAACTTAGTATATTAGTATTCGAATGCAGTCATACGATAGACTACATAGTAGATTTAGAGAGAAGATGGGCGGAGTGAAATATATTTACAAAATGTGATATTGGTATTTAGGGATTTTTTAAAATTAACATGATCTCTTTATTTTCGCGTATTAGTAAGACTTGTAGATGGTGAAGGCCAATGGGATGGATAGTTTATGGAGTTTTAATGATAGTTTTTGACAACCCCAACCTTGCAAGGAGTAAGACTGGCGTTTTCTGATAGGGCAAACTTCCTGGATCTAATATTTGATAGGAAACTTAACGGGAAACGGATTATTCAGGAGCGTGCGGTGCGGACAGGGCCCATAGTGGCCCTATTCGCGCCATAGTGCGCTGTGCTGCTGCAGGAAGGCCACTGGCAAGGCATGGGGTTTGCAACCTAAGGTTCTGCATTGGCTTTATGCGCCGGTCTTGCGTCCGATAATGTTGTACGGGGTAGTGGTATGGTGGCTGGCGCTTCATACTATAGTTAGTCGCAATCTGCCGTCAAAGGTGCAGAGGTTGGCATCGGAGCTCTCCAGACAACCCCTTCTGCGGCGATGGATGTTATGCTTGGGTTGCTTCCGGTGGTCATTCTAGGAGAACAAATGGCAGTAAATGCAGCCATTAGGATTCGGGAGAACGGTCGATGGAGTTTCTTGAGTACTGGCCACTCAACTATATTGGGCGATTGGGATACACCAGCTTCGACAGATTATACCTCAGCAACGTACTGGTTCGAGAAGAACCATGAGAGCCTAATCCCATAACGTGGTCTATGGGAATCGGGTGGCCCTCCATGACCAAACTCGTTGAAGACTTATACAGACGGTTCTAAGACCGCTAGAGGTGTGGGCGCCGGCATTCACTCCGAGCAACTTAACTTAAACCGCTTTTATCGACTGCCAGATCCATGTACCATTTTGCAGGCAGAAATCTACGCAATAAAGGAGACCGTGGCGTGGCTTGAATACATCACTACTACCAAAGAGATCACGATTTTCACTGACAATCAGGCTGCGATTAGATCCCTCGAATCAGGAGTATGTACATCCAAAACCTTAATTGAGTGTCGAATACTCCTTAAGGAGATGTGCTACTTTTTCCAACATTGTGATTTGCTGGATTCCTGGTCATTGTGGCCTTGTAGGAATTTGTAGGGCTGATGAGCTCGCTAAAAAGGGAGCATCCGATGCGACGCAGCAGATTAGCAGTAACATCCCTATCATCAAATAAAATCGAGTATAGAGACGGCCGCTTTCAACAGGGCCAACTTAAGATGGTCTGAAGGCCTTACATGTCGTATAGCCAAGCAGATCTGACCAAGGTTCTAACCTTGGTCAGATCTGCTATCAGCCGGACTGCGAAACTACTGTCGATGTCGAAACAAGAGATCGATGTGGTGATGGGCATGGTCACTGGCCACTGTCTCATTACTGAGCACGCTAGGAGGCTTCGGCATCCGCATAATGATTTCTGATTTCTGAAACGAGGATGCGAAGTAAACTATTTTTCACTTTCTTTGCGAATGTCCGGCGCTGGCAAGTAGAAGGTCAACTCTCGGTAACTTTTCCTTTGTCTGGGGGAATTATTAGAGGTGGATGTGGGTCAACTCCTCCGTTTTGGGACTGGCTCCGGATGGTTTTAACTTTAAATGTAGGCTGGAATTACAGTCTCATGGTATCACAACGGACCTACTGTTTTGGACTAATTGTAAGTGAGCCGCGCTGATGCCTACCTAACCTTCTTAAATGGCTTCTGAGCAGCATCATCATTCCGTCAGTGCCTGGTTCCATACGCCATAGCTTTAGTAGTCAATTTGCAGGCTGCCAGAGACAGATTCCAGTACCTCAAAAGCACTCTCCGTCGTCAATTGTTGTGCCCACCTGGGCCAGTTCATCAGCTTTACAGTTTCCAGAAAACCCACTGTGTCCCGGTCCTTGACGTAACCAACACAGAAGTAAGCGCTTTAATAGCCGGTTGACTGTCTATGTATAATAGATATCTCTGGCCGATATCACATTATGCGCAAGCCAGGTTACAGCCTCGAAGATTGTAGTAACCTCGGATGGCAGAACGACAAGCTGATATGCAGACTCTCCGAGTACACTCCAGCTCCAACCCCTCCATCAGTCTTCGAGCCGTCAGGAAAAATGCTAATGACATCAGATGCCAGAATAGTGTTTTCCGAAAATTCATTCCTCGCTGGGATTTGGCTTGTGAATTCTGCATTAAACCGCTTAGGAAAACCTATAATAACACACGAACTGAATCGGATGCACGAGAAAAGAGATTTGGAAAGAAACCCGTGGATGCAGAAATTAATGATTAAACCGATCTCAATGGCTTCTCAAATTTTCCGCGATCCCGCCAGACGGTGTTATCACCTCAAACTCGAGTCCCTTCGTTTTTGGGGTCCAGTTATCCCTTAGTGTCACCATACAGTGTCGGACTCGAACAAATGTCCTCTGAATAGCTCAAGACAAACACACACACACACACTTTACATAAACTTGAAGGAAACCGGTCCACTTGTACCATGTTCGAGATCGAGTTCGATTTCGACAATGTATGGTCACACTTAGTCGCCAAAACCAGTTTCCATAATCTCCTGCATCCTGGCCATTTCTTATCAGTTTATTACTATACCCGCTAGCACAGTAGTTGCCCCTGCTGGCCTGAACTGACGACTATCTTGCAGTTTCAGGTGGCCTACAGTCCACGAGTTTAAGGCGGACTCTAAGTGTGTAGTCAAATATTACTATTTTATTAATAAAGTATAATAAAATACAGGGTTATCCATTTCGTGTTTCGGAAAGTAAAGCTCTGCCATTCGACATCTGTCAAATGTCAGTGTATTCCAAACTGGTATTGGTTTAGTTGAAGGTTTGTCATTTTACAGGATGGAACGTTTTACGACTGAACAACGCGTTAAAATTATTAAATTATTCTACCAAAATGGTGAATCTGCGGTGGCCACATTTCGTGCATTACGCGCCGATTATGGTCGACATAATCGTCCCAATGGGTGCACAATTGGCTACACAGTGAAAAAATTTGAAGAAACTGGATCGGTGACAGACATTTCTACACCTGTGCATCATCGTTTTGCTCGTTCGACCGAAAACATCGCCGCTGTGAGTGAAAGTGTGGCCGAAGACCCGAATTTGTCGATTCCGCGCCGATCCCAGCATTTAGGCCTATCTTACGGCACATTGTGGCGCATTTTGCATTTGGACCTTCATCTCCATCCTTATAAAGTCCAGCTCACGCAAGAATTAAAGCCGACTGATCACGGATTGCGTCGTGAGTACTCAGATTGGGTCCTCGAACAGCAGGCCACCGATGCCGATTTTTCGAAGAAAATCTTCTTTAGCAATGAGGCCCATTGCCCATTGCGCTCGGCGGCTATGTCAACAAACAAAATTGTCGCATCTGGGGCAGTGAGCAACCGCAAGTGACCGCTAAGAAACCTTTGTACCCGCAAAAAGTGACTGTGTTTGGTGTGCATTGTGGGCCGGCGGCGTCATTGGGCCGTTTTTCTTCGAAAACGATGAAGGACCGGCCGTTACAGTCAATGGCCAGCGCTATGGCGCCATGATTCATGACTTTTTTTGGTCGGAAATTGAAGATTATGGATCTCGACAATATGTGATTTCAACAAGACGGGGCCACATGCCACACCACGCGACAAAATTTGGCTTTATTGCGCGGGAAATTCCCAGGACGCGTAATTTCGAGATTCGGCGATGTGGCTTGGCCAGCAAGGTCTTGCGATTTAACGCCGTTAGATTTCTTTTTGTGGGGCTATACGAAGTACCGTGTTTATGCGAACAATCCCACGGACGATTGGTCAATTGAAGGAGGAAATCCGTCGAGTTATTGCCCGAAATGTGTGAAAAGGTAATCGAAAATTACCTCAGGACTCGATCCTGCAAGCTGTCCCGTGAGGGACATTTGACAGATATTGTATTCCACGTATAATGGTATAATCCAAACTTTATTATGAAATAAAAATTCCATCGAAATTCAAATATTTACTGTGTTTGCTTTCCGAAAGAGAAAATGGATAACCCTGTAATATTTGCCTACACACCTAGAGTCCGCCATAAACTCGTGGACTGCAGGAGTGCAGGCCACCTGAAACTGCAAAATAGTCGTCATCTTCAGTTAAACCGTAAAAGATGGGCCGCCTTTTTATCCATCTGTCCCATACTCGGGACATATTTTTTTACAACGATAAATCAAGGAATTTCGTAAGGGCGTTAATAAAAAAAAACATTGCTTCACCATTTACGAGTACGCTACCTAAAGATAAAGAGATCATGTTCTTTACGATTATTAAAAAAATACAATTATTACCATGGTACACTAAAAAAAAAACATAATTTCTACTAACAAGTGGAAATCTTAACATTTGATTAAAAAATTTGAATAAAAATTAAAAAATAATTAAGGAAAAATATACCTGACGCTCATTTATTCCGGCCGTATTATTAGGATCTTTTGTTGTTGGCACAGAAAAAGATCTCTGAGTTTTGAATAAAACTCGTGCATTCTATTTTGCGCGTTTCGGTTTTTGTTAATCATATTATTGTTTTTTTTTTTCCACAACATGTTTGTGTATAAATTGATCATTCCAAATATTGTATGTATAAATATGGTTGTAACATAAATAGTTTGTAACAGAAAAAAAAATCACACGTGTCATTTCAAATCAACACAAATAACGCCAATTCCATAATTCAATTTGAGTACGTATAATGTATAAATATTTATCGTTTATAACATATGATTAAATTAATGGAATTAACAAAAAAAGGTATGTCACGATTCATTTAAAAGGATGCATGCCACATAAATTAAATATTATCATTAAATACATCGAAACATTGGTTATAGATTCATTTTTTTTTTCATTTTCATTTGGGAGAAGTCCCAAAAAAATTCAACATTAAACAAAATTTATGGGTAGGCAAAAAACAAAAAATTTTAATTTCAACAGTTTTCAAATATTCAATTTTAACAATATCGAAAGCAGCCATGTTGATAAATTTAATTAAATATAGAACATTTTTTATTCGGATAACCAAAAGCAAATACATTGAAACGAGTAAAAGATATAAAATTTTTCAAAAGAAAAATTAGGGACATTTTTTATGGCAAATAAATAGTTAAAATGGTGTGTCCATTAATGAAATTAGTCGAAACAAAATTAAAGTGGCAATTTCATTTGATTGTTTTTAAATAATGTATATAAATATGAATAAGTTTTGTTTTTTTTTATATATATTTAAAAATATATTTTTTTTATTAATCATATAGATAAATATGTTTGAAACCCAGAGCAATGCAAGCACCAATCAGCAGGCAATAGAAAATGAAAGAAGAAAATCAGATTTAGTATTATTTAATTAATTTTTTTTTTTTTGAGTCAAAAAGAAACATAAGACAGATTTAAAAATAAAAATAAAAGTCGTTACACGTTACATGTTTATCAACGTAGAAAATATACTCGTATAATAGAAATGAAGGAAAATTCGAACAAATATAAATTTGTATTTTATGTTCATCACATAATATTGCTGTTAGTTGGGACGCTAAGCGACATAAATCGACGCCACCTTGCAAAATATGATAGAGAAAGGCCGTTTGGTACGAATTTTGGTGGGGCCCATACTTTCAATTTAAGAGATGGAGCCACCTTGGACCCCGCGGCAGAGCGGCTGTGCGGGCGAAAAACCGCGAAATTTGAGCCCTTTTTTATACCCTAGACTTTTAGTATAGGGTATATTGTTTTTGTCACGACGGAAATATGTAACACCTTAAAGGAGGCTCCGGAGGTATAGCAATGTATATATATAAATGATCAGGGTCACCTCCTGATTCGATTTAGCCATGTCTGTCTGTCTGTCTGTCTGTCTGTCCGTCTGTCTGTCTGTCCGTTCGCACGATAACTTTCGATAAAATGAAGCTAGAGCCTTGAAATTTTGGTCAAATGTTGGAAGTGCGATCTAGTTGGATGGTATTGAAAATGGGCATGATCAGGCCAAGAGAACGCCTACCTCCCCTACATATGTAAAATACATAAATGTATCTATAACTCCCGATTAAAGAAACATGAAAAGCTCTAGCTTTGGTAGATTACTCATGAGGGTAATCTCATACCCTCCTGGGAAAATAAAACTGATAAGTTGAAAACTAACGGTAATTTTCTTACAAAGAACCCCGTACTACCCTACTTTTCAGGTTTTTTGTCTATAACTCCTGAACCGATTGACGTAGACACCTGATTTTTGGCGTGTAACCTTGAAGTGAGAAGTTGCTTAAGATTATGTAAGTTGGGCATAATCAGATCAAAGGAACGCCTACCTCCCCTACAAATTTCCAAAAATTAAATATCCCTTTAATTACGATAACTTTCGAAAAAATGATACTAGCAAGTTGAAAATTTGAAAGAATGTTGCTAATAAGACCTACTTTGTTGGTATTGAAAATGGGCAAGATCCGACTCAAGGAACCCCCACCTCCCCTACAAATGAAACTTAAAATAAGCGATAACTTACGACAAAATAAAGCTAGCGACTTGAAATTTTGGTTAAATGTTTGTAGTATGATCCAGTCGGCTAATATTGAAAATACGTAAAATCCGACCATCGAAACCCCTATTTCCCCTACAAAAGAAACTTCTAATAAGCGATAACTTTCGATAGAATGAAGCTAGAGAATTGAAATTTTGTTTAAATGTTTGTAGGGGGATCTAATTGGTTGATGGAAATGCTGGGCAAGATCCGACTCAAGGAACCCCTACCTCCCCTACAAGTGAAACTTCAAATAAGCGTTAATTTTCGATAGAATGAAGCTAGCGACTTGAAAAGTTGGATAAATATTTGTAGAATGGGTTAGTTAATTGATTTTGAGAATGGTCAAGATCCCACTGAATGAGTGCCAACCTCCCCTATGAACTGGCCATATAAGAGACCCACTTTTAATGCATATGATCGTTGCCAATTGGGACTTTTGGTATCACCACTAGGTCTGTACAAGTCTAGGGTATATACGCTTCGGACTCCGGGTCGAAGCGAAGCTTCGGCCTGGTTTAATATTCTCATCGTAACTTCTAAACGGAGCCTCGTATCGAAAAACTTAATAGGATGTAAATTAAAGAGCGGCAAATTCTACATCCAATGCATTGCTCAAAGTTGAAATTTGGTTTAGTAGTATAATCAAAATCGATAGTCGAAAAACGTCACTTTTTGAGGCTTTGGAGAAAAATATCACTATATCGCTTTTCAAGCTCACATATCTCTGTAACGGATACTCCAAATGAAAAACCGTACAAGTAAAAGTTGAAGACCTTTTGATTTCCGGTTTAACGTACTCAATACTTTTCAAATCTGTTCATTTTAAGTGTAGTTGTGAGTGAAAATGCTGGAATGCTTTCTTAGCGATTCCAGCTTTAATAGCTCTATTTCGGTAGGTGTAGTAGCTGAAGTTTTGTTTTAGTCTCAATTTACAGATAATTAATTCTTGTTCAAAAAGTCTTTGCTTGATAGGTTGGCTTGATAGCTTAGGTCATAGTTACGCTTTTTAGGGTTTTGTAGAAAAAAAAAACCCCTTATGAAATCAGTCAGATGTCAGTCTGTTCAAAGAATATCTCGAAAACTGCTGAAGCTACAGGTATGGAATTTGATAGAAATATGAAGGATTACTACAATTTCTGTCATAAGGCTTTTCATTAGTGACCGAATTGCAAGGGGGGGCATAGAGGAGAGAGTTATTCGCCGCTTAAAGCACATACTCGTATACGAAAATTTCCAGGATGGCGGCATATAATTAGGATAGCGACGTTAAATATTCAGGATGTTGATATCCTTAGAAAAAGTTTAATAATAGTATATTTCGATAATTTGATTTGCTACTCTCTGCATATCCCGTAAGTGACCTTAAGAGAGAAGTAATAATGCCAATCCGTTAGCAAAGGGTGCAGGTATCTTGTTATAGATACAGTTTGCATGTACGTATACATAGTCATAATTCATCAACTAGTCAAGAATAAAAAAAACAATAAAAATTGTTTTTGTCCGCTATTGCCACATTGTGTACCGTCGAGTCAGTAAGCGGATAGATTTGAAACTGATTTGTTTTGTGTTTCGTGACAAGTGGTAATGTGTTACAGTTACGTATCAAAAGTATTAGTGCGTATGATAGATGCTGATTGTTATTTGGTGAGTTTGAGGGACACCTGAAAAGGGCATCCCTTCAAGCCATGAAATTCTGGCAGGCTGTGGAATTGCAGCAACATATTCCATCTCCTGGAGATTGGGGGTGGAAACTAGAAGGAGAACGTTGGCTCCCATTATGGATAACAGCGTCAGCGTTGCAGGTGCAAGACACCCTGCACGAGTAAATGTGGCTGCAGGAAAAAAAGTGTGTCCTGCACAAAGAGGTGCACCTGCAGTTGTAAGTCAGCCGCTGTAGGGTAGCATAATATACTTATTGTGTATTTACAACGCTTGATCTTTGATGTTTCCTCAATGAAGTAAATATTTTCTTCATTTAAGTTTAAGTTTTAAAAAAATCCGGAAAAAATGCGAATATTATTGTAACTTATGACCGCATGGAATCGCGGTTGCCTTCATTCGATTCAGAATGACCAAATACATTAGGAATCAACTTAAAAGTGGCATGAAAACTTTTTATTTTCAAATTATTTGATAAAAAAGCTGAATTAATGAAAAAAATAATCTGGAAAAAATGTGAATATTTTTTGAACTAATGGTCGTATGGAATTGCGGTTAGTTTCATTCTACTCAAAATGATCAAATACATTAAGAGCTAAGTTAAAAGTGGCATAAAAGCTTTTTACTTTTAACTTATTTAATACGAAAGCTTATTTAATTAATCACAAAATCTGGAAAAATGTGAATGTCTTTTGATTTAACGATCGTATGGAATTGCAGTTGATTTCATTCGACTCAGAATGACCAAATACAATAGGAATCAACCTAAAATTGGCAGAAAAGTTTTTTATTTTTAACTTATTTAATAAAGCAGCTTACCAAACTAATATCTTTTCTTATTTAAATGAGAATATCTTTTGAACTAATGATCCTATGGAATAGCGGTTGATTTTATTCGAATGAGAATGACCAAATACATTAGGAATCAACCTAAAAGTGGAATAAAAGCCTTTTATTTTCAACTTATTTAATAAAAAAAATATTCAACAAAAAAAAAATCTGAAAGAATGTGAATAACTTTTGAACTAACTGTTGTATGGAATTGCCTTTAGTTTCATTCGACTTAAAATGATCAGATACATTAGAAAACAGCCTAAAATTGGCATCAGAGCTTTTTATTTTCAACTTATTTAATAAAAAAGCTTCCTTAACTAATCCAAAAATGTGGAAAAATGTGAATATCTTTTGAATTAATGGTTGTATGGAACCACGGTTAATTTTATTCTACTCAGAGTGGCTAAATACATTAAGAACCAACCTAAAACTGGCATAAAAACCTTTTACTTTCAACTTACTTAACGAAAAAGCTCATTTAACTAATAAAACAATCTGGAAAAATGTAAATATCTTTTGAACTAACGGTCGCAATGAATTGCGGTTGGTTTCATTCGACTCAAAATGACCAAATACATTAGGGAATATCCTAAAACTGTCACAAAAGATTTTTGTTTTCAACGCATTTAATAAAAAGGCTTATTTAATTAATAACAAAATCTGGAAAAAAGTGAATATTATTCGAACTAATTGCCGTATCGAATAGCGGTTGATATTATTTGACTCAGAATGACCAAATACGTTAGGAACCAACCTAAAGTGTCATATAAGTTGCTTGAACTTTGAAATTATGGAAGAAATTTAATCATTTAATTAATTAAATTAGTCTGACAAAAAATTTACCAAAACTTTTATAAACAAGGTTAAAGTATCTACGAATTGAGGCTAAACCAAAACTTTTAGCTGTTATATTTATCGAGATAGAGTTATTAAGGTTCAAATCGCTAAAAAAACATTTTTGCATTTTCGCTCACAACTACACTAAAAACGGACCTATTTGAAAAGTATTCGGCACGTTAAACCGGAAATCAAAAGATTTTCAACTTTTACTTGAATGGTTTTTCATTTGGAGTTTCCGTTACAGAGATATGTGAGCTTGAAAAGCGATACAGTGATATTTTTCTCCAAAGCCTCAAAAAGTGACGTTTTTCGACTATCGATTTTGATTATACTACTAAACCAAATTTCAACTTTGAGCAATGCATTGGATGAAGAATTTGACGCTCTTTAATTTACATCTTATTAAGTTTTTTGATCCGAGGCACTGTTTACAAATTATTAGGACAATATTAAAAAAAGGGGTCAAATTTCGCGGTTTTTCGCCCGCCCAACCGCTCTGCCGCGGGGTCCAAGATGGCTCCATCTCTTAAAATGAATGTATAGGGACGACGAACAATCATACCAAATGGCATTTCTCTATCATATCTTGCAAGGTGAAATCGCTTAGCGTCCCAACTATGTACTGAATAGAAAATTATACAACCACACGATATAAAGCAACACTAAAGTGGTGTTATTTGGGGTGTCATTCCATTCAAAGTCATTTATACTTAAATGAGCGCACCCTCTCACACCATAGAGACCTAGTTTTCAAATAAAATCATGCCTCTCTCTCAATTGCCGTAACCCCTTGTGGGGCATAGCGCGTCAACTGTTTCATGTAGCCCAGTTGACGATTCTCGGCATAAACTTGTATCGGAGAATGCACTTGCCAGCATAAAATTATGCCTACGCGGCTTCTACTAATAGAATTCTCACATATTCTTGTTCGTCTTGCACACAGATAGCTACAAAGATGCAAGACCTGAAGAGTGCTTCTATCTGTACGAAACCAGTAAGCTCGAAGAAATTAAGTAGGGGAAATTCGAGAATAAAAAATTATTTTTCCTGTGAGGGGCGCGAACCCCTGCAACCGATAGTATTTCGAATGGCAACAAAAATGCATGACGCGTTGTCAAGCTAAGCTAAAGACGCATACTAAGTTGGTATGCAGAATGAAACCATATGTTATGTCAACCAAACTTCCAATCTTAGCTAAGTTTAAGATAAGTCTAAGTTTGGGTTAAGATTTATTTTGTATAAAGAAACATTATTACTGTATCCATTTACTTAAAAAAAAAGTACTTAATGGCTGAAATTTTGAGAGGTGTTTGGGGGCATGTCCTGAGTCTGAAACCGAGTTTTCGTATTCGAGCGGATGGAGAAAGATACAACCCCCTGTTATTGTAGTAGTAGCGACGCGCAAAGCTTGGTTGTCCATGTTTTCTTCAGTGTCCAGAAACAGAAAACAGAAACGCAGCTGCCTCAATAGAATTATCCCATAGCGCAGTAGATGTTAGGCGCGTGGGAACTGTAGGACGGTTAAAGATGTGCTCAGCATCGTGTGGAGTGAGGCCACAGGTTGGACAGGAGTTCTGCATGTCGTTATCAATGAGAGATAGGTACGAGTTCAGACGTGAGCACCAGCCAGAACGAAGTTGGGCGAGTGTAGTCCTGGTTGCTCTAGGAAGCCGTAGTTCGTCTGAATCTGAAGATATAGCAGGTGATTGGGCATTTAGTACTATGTTTGGTTTCATGTCCGCGATTGAGGATAGCACCTCTTCACTATTTGCTGGAAAGTAAATTATCTATCCTATGATAATCAAATCAAGGTCGTAACTTGTTGCTGTTGTTGTAGCAACGCGTCGAATTTAAGTATGTGCGCGTATGCGTCAGGAGTCCGCAGCGGCCTCTTCTCTTTCAATATCGAGGCCAAGGAAAATTGCGCCTTCGATTGGGGTCTCCCATAAAGCTGTTGTTGTTGTTGTGGTAGCGATGCTTCGAATATTGCAGTTCTTCTTGCATCGAGGGGGTTTGACAGCTCTTGGCCGTTGAAAAACGGGTCGTTCCGGTACGAAGAACCGGCTGCCGCAGGAACGCCCATAAAGCTGTAGGTGTTAGTGGCGTGGGGGCTCCAGGGCAGTTAGAGATGTGGTAGACACCATAGGGAGTACCATTACAAGCTGAACACGCATTTGGAACATCGATATCAGTCCGGGACAGGTACGAATTTAGAAGCGAGAACCAACCAGAACAGAACTGTGCTAGTGTGGAAAACGTCAACAAGACATAGAAATGCTAGAGATGTTGACGCGCCCATGCCTCTGGAGGGGTCAATGCAATTAACAAGGGGAATGGTGGAGAAGCATGAAGCAAAGATGAAGTGCAGATGAAATGTCGGATTTCACAATGACATGAAGTTGGCTGCGATTTTTATGTATCAAACTGTCACCAGGCGGCGCTAGTGATATAACATATTGAAGTATTAAGGTCGATTCAGACAGAGCAGTCACGTCAAGTCACAGTTCCGTCAGAACCGTCCAGTATCAATCACAAAAAATATCGTTTCTTGAAAGTCAAGTGGCGCTGTCTACATTGAGCCGGCGCAGTCACGAATCGGAACCGTCAGTCGCGCTTCCGTCACCGAACAGTCAAATTCACATTTCTTCCCAACGATATTTTTTGTGTTTGACGGACGTCAGTTTAGAAAGTGAACATGGGCGACGACGAAAAATTAATCGAGTTGGTTCGAAATTACCCCGTTATGTACGATTTATCGCATAATAAATATATGGATATAGCATATAAAAACAGGATATGGAAGCAAATTGGAAATGAAATAAAAATAGGTACACTCGAGAGCATACACAAAAAATGACTGACTACGGTCTGAATACCCTGACGGCTATACATATGTGAATACAGCCGCTATTTTGACTGTAACTTGACGGCGACGGTTATAATTCGGAAGGTTGACTGAACTGTGACGTGACTGATGTGTCTGAATCGACCTTTAATACTGCTACCTTGACTTATGGAGTCATTCCGGTTTTGCACTTCATAGTGATCGATGTAAAAAAAAAAGAAAAAGAACATGGAAGCGAGTTAAAAACGTCTACTTTTCCCTTACGAATTTAATCTAGAGCACAACGCAACGGAAGCAACGAGGAGTATCAACAGGGCATTTGGACCTGATACGGTTAACGAACGAACCACTTAGCGGTGGTTCGAAAGATTTCGATCCGGAGATATGAACCTTCGAA